>OY728144.1:338410131-339660131 GCA_963277665.1 Viscum album
CTTGATTTTTTTGAATCATTGAAACATGATTTTTATCAATTTCAACATCATGGATAAAGACTAATACAAACCAAAAAAGGTTTGAAAATACCTAAGTAATTATAAATCTTCCCAAAATTTTAACTTTTGTGATTTATTTTAAAGAAATTTTAATTAAGAATAAACATGAACACAACTAGTATGGAACTAGTAAAAATGATCAAGACTATAAACACCCGATGTAAACAATTAAAAGAATTCAAGTAGAGAATGACTATTTATGAAAATTATACATAAAATGGATAAAATTAATTTTATGAATCATGTGATTAAGATATAAATGTTTTTTATATAGGAGGTTAAGTTAAGTTCATGAAACTCTAGAAAGAGATAATGGTTTTCATATAAGATTTATCTCTTTGAGACATGTTTGATATTATGAACCTAATTTTCTCTATATGGTACATATAAATATTATTTTAGATATCACTTCATGAATTATCTTTTAATAATTTTATTTTATGATAAATCACAATACCTCACTTTCAAGGGGTTTTCATTAAAGTGTTACTAATGATGTAATATTTTTTTGGTCTCAAATATAATTATTTGTCAATGTCACATGTTAAGAATAATGTTTTATTTGAATGATGTATTGGAATCCAATGTATATGATTTTATCATAATTATTTTATTTTATCTCATATTCTATGGAAATTATTTTACCTTATTCAACTGGACATTGATATAGTTATTTTCACACTAATAAGGATTTTTAGTAACTCCAATCCCCTTCTAAGAGTTATAATGTTTTTTCATGAACATTGTTTTTGTCACATGATTTATCAAAACCTAGTATTTAATTATATATTATTTTATGATTATATATTGAAAAATTAAATTTTAAAAAAAATAAGTTTTAACGAATATTTTTTATAATACGACTTTTTAGAAATGGTAATTTAAAGTATTAAAAATGTCCCTTCCAAATTTAACTATTTTGTATCGAAATTTCCTATAGGAAAATTTATTTCATATTAAGGGCTCCATTATTATAGATTCTTTTAAAATTAATTTTTTTCAATTAATTTTTTTTCTATATTTTGAGAAACTTTTTGAATGTGTCCCATAACTTCCTCTTTTTATCTAAATGTTAATTGTTTTTATCAAATATATTTATGTTTTCACATCAATTTTCCCATTCATTTTCAAATAGATTAAGCCTAATAAGGTTTATATTTCACCATTTATAATTTAATATATATATATATATATTTTGTGGGAATTGACTTATATTACTAAACAATCAAATTTAGGACCCTTTATGGGTAGTATAGATGAAGCATTAGTTTTCAAGGATATTTTTCATATATGTCGACATCCTTCAAGGATTAATTTTTTACACATGAGATATATTTATTAGAAATAATCTACTTATTTCCCATGGATAGACTATAATCATGTTTTTATTGTATTGAATTAACAATATACTCATTTCTTTTTGTTGTGTGAACTTCACATCAAACATAATTCAAATTAGAAAATGTTCTCCTAAAATGTCTTTTATTTCATTAACATGGGAAAATGTATTGAAATTATTTATTATTATTGATAGATCACATAGGTTTTCAATGTATTTGATTCCTATATTTCTTGTTATTCAGATATCCAATTTTCAGGCAGTAAGAAGTTCCTTTGGGAGAGGTACAATGTTTCTTGATTAATATTATTGTAAATTCCATTGGATATAATTAGGTGAAAATTAGGCCCCAAAATTATATAGGACCTTGATGTATTGATAGGTATCATGAGATAAACTAGGTTTGGGTACTTCAAGTATACCTATATAATTCATAAGTGTGTGTTGACTACATTATCGATGAAATGTAATTTTTCTTCTCACAAGGCCTTGACAACATGTTTTTTATGTCATGAATTATGTATTTATCATTATAAGATTAATATTATTGTTATCTGTGTTTTAATTTATTTTAAATGATATATTATGCTCCCAGATTCATATTGATCATGGATTAATTTTTTTACCAATTCCTACCATATATTAATTCCATGTTTGTGCCATTTTTTCTACAATAAACTTTCCCCTTACTAAATGTTTGAGCTCACCCCTTTTTATTTTTCCATTTCCATTGGTTATAAAGAATAATATTACATATAAAACTTTTATAATGATTATATGTGTTAAATAATTAATTAGATATTTTTAAGTCTGTTTATGTATTATATATTTTAATATATGAGAAACAATTATGTCTATTTGATACAATGAACATGGGATCTTCTAGTTTTTGTTTTTTTCGTATTTCAATAAATCTCTAAAACTGAATATTTTTTTCAAATATAAGTTATTAAATAATCATTATTTTTTATGTATGTTTATATCATGTATTTTACAACCGGTATCAAAGAAAGTATGTAAAGTATGTGTTTATTGTACCATATTTGGGAGTGCTCATAGAAGTTATCACCAATGATCTATTCCTAGTCACATATGATTTGTACAGTATATATATATATATATAGTTGTGTGTGTGTGTTTTTGTGTGTGTATGTGTGTGTTTTTATGCATTTATGTTATGAAAGGGAAAGAATGGTTTAGGTGCTGGAGGTGAGTTGAAAAACATGGGAAACAGAAAACTATAGCTGGTTCTCGGTTTGGGATGTGACCCCCTATACACATTATTACACGGTTCCAGGTATACGTATACCCCCTAGAGTCTTCTTATGTTTATAGAACTCATATATTTTTCTTGAGTAGATTATATATTCCATGTATGGGTATATTTCCCCCAAGTTGATTCCAATGTTTGGAGGATGAATATATTTCCCTCAGGTGGTTACT
This sequence comes from Viscum album, assembly GCA_963277665.1. Classification (NCBI taxonomy): domain Eukaryota; kingdom Viridiplantae; phylum Streptophyta; class Magnoliopsida; order Santalales; family Viscaceae; genus Viscum; species Viscum album. The sequence continues at coordinate 338,412,974 of OY728144.1, forward strand.
TATGTTCAAAGACACATAAAATCTTACCAAAGTAGGTTTGATGATAAACTAATAGTTTATGGGTTAGACATTGATCCGATAGGTGGTATGTTTGTCATATATAGAGAAACCCTTGTACTAGATAAATTATGTATGGTCTTGGATCGTGGCGGATAGATTACCACCTGACGACCCATTAAGTATTTTTGATGTGAATAAAATTTGATGTTTCTTGGTGGTAGTGTTTCATATGATTGACCAAACATCACACACATACACACACACATATATATTTCATTCAAATCCACTTGATCATGGTATCACATAATATTGTTGACTCATAGGAGATTTCATATCGATTCATTAGACTCACACTCTACCCATTTACATGGATTGAGTTATGATGTATGTGGGGAGAGAAACATGTTTTATCTCAGGTAATAGGTAATTATTGTACATGAAAACATATTATTGTTATATCAAGTTATGAATGCTATGAAATCGATAAATTTAGTTTGTGAGTTGGGCTAGAGGCTAGTTTACCTTTTTAGTTTTTTTCATTATCTAATAGCATGTGCCCCATCATTTATATGGTGCTGGTTTTATTTTATCTACCACTGATGCTCTATTATGGTTGATAAATCATGTATATAGGTTACTCATTTCTATTATGGATTATGGAGATACCTATTTTTTACATTAAAATGTTTTTCACAAGTTCATTCTATTAATGGTTCTTTTAAAATTTTTAGTATATTTAGGCATAATCGGTAGGATTTATTTTAGAGGGAATATTCTACAAATGTATTTTATAGGACCTATACACTAGTCATATGCCTCTAGAATATGGGGATTCAAGACTATGGTCAGTGGGAGTACCCATCAAGGTGATTTTCAGGCTATATAGGCTGAGTTGTTACACATGGGAATCATTTACACACTTCAACCTACATCAAATACAATCAGCATTCCACAGTGACAAAAAAGTTAAAAAAGGTAGTGATTGTGGGCATGATTTGATGAGTCATATGAAAGAGGATCTAGTATACTTGGGAAAAAACTCATCTTAGAAATGATTCCAAACTCCTACAATGGTAGAGTTGTCCAATCACATGTATGAGAAAAAGAAAAATTACTCATTAACATATCACAATTCCATGAAGGGAGCTCAATGAACGAATCAACATCTAGTTTGTAAACATATAAAATCCATAAAAAATGAGTCTCAAAATACATCCAACCCATTATTTTTCAAGGGGAATGATCCTAGAAAACCCATGACACCACTCTCATAATAACACACATATAATGAATAGAACATGGGTAGTCTTTTTCAACAATGTGGGAACAATTAAATTCTTTATAAGACAGATCATTTCTAAGAAAAAAGCGGCTAGAACTAACCATATACCATGAGAAACAAATGTTTCTAAAATTATTTTCTGAATACAGTGCCTCATCACTCACTAATCAATGTGATAATGTATATCCTCTTACAAAGGTTCATAAAAAACCTACCATTGTACGTGAGATATATATAAGTGAGTAACACCCTTCATTCTATATGTTGATCCCATAAGGAATATAGAATTTTTGGATGATATAACTTGGAAATGACAGGATGTATTATATATTAATATTATATGATGCATGTAAAACATAATAATATAATAGAGTTCTTGGTAAAAAAATATATTAGGAGAGTCTTGGAGAGAGGATACATTAGCTTCATTACCTAATCTAGTATCTCTTTTTTGATAACTGATCTCAAGAACCCAGTAATATGATTTCCACAATATTCCCATACAAACCATTCTTTGAATACTCACTCCAAACCATTTCCCTAAGACAATCCGCTACAATACCACTCCGATACGACTCAACCCTGTGAGGCCCCACATGGACTGGTAGTCGTCCGAGAGTACCACCCCAATTCCACCTCCAATCAACTAGTGTATGATGACTAGAACTAAGTACATATATATAACAACATATGTGGACTTTTCCTATAACATATTTCATCAATCCCTTGTCTAATAAAAATGATAATAAAAAATGTAAGAAAGATATATAAAATCAACTAATCATTTTACAATGGATGCAAGAGATAATGAATAAAGTAACACCTCACACGGTAAATACAATGAAAACTAGTCATTTGAAAATATCAATCACACAAAATACTAAGAACCTCTTCTATGACCCATATACACCAATATCACTCTACAACCACTATAGCTTCCACCACTATCACAAGACACGAATTAGTATATACATTATTAAAAATCATTGGGAATATTCTCTAGAAAATTCATCCTAGCATCATGTTTACCCAAAACCATCTTAAAACACATGTGAAATATTTATAGAAACAACATATGTGGGGACAAGTCCCATTCATTGCTGAATATATATTGAGAATTCACCCTTTTAAATGTTCCTTCTAATAATAGATTTGAATAAGTTGATTAAAAATCACCCAGAAGAAATATATTCCATAAGAAACTCTATGAACATACTATTCTAGAACATGGTTCTCAGTCCATATGTTTTTAAAGAACACAATGTCAGATTAAAAACTAATATGTATTATTATTTACAGTTAACAGTTATAACATATCCATTAAATTGGTAGGTATTAATAGGTTTAAATGTATAATGAATTATAATCATCGGGACTACTAAATAAAAATTTATTGGCTAATTATTAGGAAATAAACACTCAATTTGTTAGTAAAGTCATTTTATTATTGAAAATATATTTCCCAAAAAATTGTTATTATTTCAATTTTTTAGAAAATAATTTACATAACTTTTTACACTTTTAGAAAATTTATTTGACAAAATAAAATTCATATTTGAAATTTCAAAATTAAAATTAACTTATATTGAATTTTTATTATTTTTATGAATTGATTGATTTTTAGGAAATAGTGAAAAATATATATATTTCAAATACCATTATTACGTCTTGTAATTTAAAAGTTGCATTATATTTTGTATTTTTTTTAATGAAGTGAAAAATTACCAATAATATTTAGAATAATATATTTAATTTAATTTTAATAAAAATTATTTATAATTTTTATATAAGTTAATTTTAATGATTAAAACACCTTTTAAAAATAATGATTTTTATTACATTTTCTGAATTTATATTAAAATTGATTTCTACCACTTACAAAGACTGAATATTGAGATATTCATACCATATTTGTAATTCGGAATTTTAAATTTTGTAAATAGGTCCCTATTAATTTCTATTCATTTAAATTAATAACAATGGAAATATTTGTCTCCTTAGTAAGGGTAAATTGGGTAAAATAGGGTTAAAACCCCAAGATAGGGTCTCAAAATCAACCAAAAACATTCTATTATCCAATTGGATGAGTTTAGTTTAGAAATATACAGACGACACTTGAATATATGTAATCATGGTTACATTTTACTATGATTAATACATTTTTTAATGTTCGGAATGGATAAATACAAAATTTAATTATCTTTAATTTAATATCTGTATGATATTTACATAAGGATAATAGAGGATATGTTTGGTTAGAAATTTTTATTTTAAATATAAATTAATATTTTATCATGGTATTTTATAAAAAAATTATTAATTAAATAATCACATTAAATTATTAATCAATATTAATATATTATATATTCATCTAATAAAAAAATCAAATAAATGATTTTTAAAATATTAAAATTTATACAATTTGGTATAATTTTTGTTTCAGATGATTTTGAAAGGAAAAAATTAAATATATAAAAGTTTAAATGGTTTATATACTGATTTTAATGTTTTCATATTGTTTTCAAAGTCAAATTAAGTGAATACTTATTAAAATAGCCTTAATAGTATTTTATGAAAAAAATTTATATCAAATAATTTGAAAAACATAAAAATATTTAATGGTGAAAATTAGGATTGTTATTTTTAAAAAATATTATCCCTTAGTCTTCTATGATCTAATTATTACCTTATAAGTAAAATTATAATCCTGTATGTTTGAAAAAGGTGTTACCATGGTTTAGATTTTAATTTGTTAACCAAGGGGTTAACCAAAGGTTATGGTTTAAAATGATACTAATACCTATCAAAAATTCTTTGGATAAATATATTTATACTATATACTATTTTGATTTGAATTTCTTGCCATTTGGAATCATTTTTCTTGAGCGCGACTCAATTATATTTCAATATTTTTTAAACTCTATTTGTGTCTTTTCCATCCCTTATAAAAGGACACCCCTTTCCGTAAATTATTTGCACCAATGCAATCCATCTATATTTAAATAAAACTATTCATATCTTTTCTAAAATTTCTTGTCCACTAATTAGAGGTTTTTTAATTCTAAAAAGTTTATTTCAAGGGTCCTTAAAGAGGAATCTAAATGAAGCCTTCCAAAGAAGAGGTAATAATCATTACCAACACATTAAAATTTCATTATTCTTATTCTTCCTAAAAATTTGTTTTAATCATCCTAAAATAATAATTAAATTAACATATAAATTATAATATTTTATTATTATTATGTAAAAATCATCTTCCATCTATTTTCTATCCCATGAAAAGAAAAAACATCGCTCATACATAAGTACGACTTACCGTCTCCACATATCCACACAATTCATCCTTACTTAAAATTTACATGGATGGAAAAAATTATTTAACATATGAATATTTAAACTAATTAGAAATTATTTTTATTCTAGAATTATAACATCATATATACCTTATTATATTCCTCTCTTTTAGAAAACGATAACACCACATGTCTATATGTATAGACTACAACCTCTAGGAAGCGATGCGATCCATTTTCATTTACACTTTATAGGGATGGTGATATGGATATATTTAATAAACATATATTATATATATGAAAAAATAATGATATTGGAATGTTTATTTTTTACCTTTCTTTCATTCCACCCATCACAAAGTGAAAACAACTATCATGTGTTCATATGACATAACATCTTAATGAATTATGTAATTCATATTTCTAACTATACATTTCATAGATGATTATAAGCTTTTATAAAATTAATATATATGGTATTTTTATATTTATTAACATTATGGATATGATGTAACCATGATCAAATTATAATTTCCAAAACTATCGAATCAAAACATATAAGAAAAATGAAGACATTTTCAACCAAAAAAGTGTTTGAATATAGGATTTATTTTTAAATGGATGATTAAAGGTTATATGTAAATAATATATTTTATTATATATATTTGTATGGTACTATAATTTTTTATAATACATATATATTATAATTATGTTTTTAACTAATATTAATGATGTTGGACTAGAAGTAAGGGTTTCTAATATCACTTTTGATTCCATGAGACATATGTCTTATTCACCACCTCTTCAATCACATGGTGTATATAATTATGAATTGATATGAAATATCATAATTCAAATTATATTAATTGAATTGAATGATTTATTTTAGGATATTTATTTCATTAGGATAATTATTTTAAAGTAACTAAAGTGGTACGGTTTTATTTCACAATCTAAAAATTATTTGGGATTGTTTAAGTTTATGTATCCATTGGGGGAATTATTTTATCTTTATATAATATATATATATATATATATTATTTTCATATGGTAATTTATAAAAATTACATGTTTTTAATCATTTTTCTCTCTTTTTGTACTATTTATTTTGAAATAATGTTTTCAAGAAAACATAAATTTGTTTTCCAACTCGGTCGGGAATATTTTTCTTTGATGTATATTTTTTCCTGAAAATGTTTTAAAAAATGATTTTAATATTCTAAAATGATTTATTTAAAAAAGACTAAAAATAGTTTTATTTTTATATTATGGTTTAAATATAATCTTCTATCCATTTTCCAAACAATGTATTTTTGTCTTTTTACCAAAATATATATGAATTTTTATTTTTGTAACGCCTCGACCCCAATTACCCAAAATCTGTGCATTATAACATAAAATAGGCATGAAACAAGGAATATTATCCTGAAATATTGATCAGTTTGGTAGCCTTGTATGTACTAGATACATACATATGTTTTACATTACATCATAAAATAAAAACAACAACATTGTGTCCCCTTTTAACACTCTTATATCCCTTAGCATATTACTGTAGATGAATCTTAATATACTTATTTGCATCCTGGGAAAAATAAAACATATGAAAGGGGGGACCTTAATGTTCAATATGGATAACAATATAACAGAAACTGTCATAAATAAGAATAAACCTTTATGGTAATCTATAAGACTAGAACAAAATTCCTATAAACTTAATCTTCAGCATGATATGGCAAAGATAAATCAAATAATTCCATTTTCATATTCACATGGATATTATACTAGTCGAATAATCACATGTAATATCAATAGCCAATTTCATAATGATGGAATTCATAATGCCGGACATTCTGAAATATCTTGTCAAGGTCCAATCCATGACGTCTAAAAATGATTTAGTCCTCGACCAAAACAATATATCAAATTGGGAAAGGCCTCAACCAATTCCACGTCTAATTGTCTCATGAGACCTACCGATGCATCGAAGAGCTATAGCGGGATCCACCCATCACTTACAAATTCCAACACATTCCTCATATGAAAAGGTTGAAACATAATCTAAACATTAATATTAAAACAAACATATGAAATTTTAATATTTTAACCACAAACCATGAATGGCATAAAAATAGCACATCCACAGTCAAATATAACTCATTCAATACAACATGGATGATTGTATTATAATAAATCAACGTCAATCAAGAATAAAATACACTGAAGGATATTTACATAGATGAAAATATTCATTAAAACTATTTGAGATAAATATCCCCTTTTTCTTGAAAACATTTAAATGTCGCACTATTTATCAAAGAAGTAATTTAAAAGATATTTTTGAATCAATGTGTCACACACCAATTTGAAACATTTAAATGTAATTTTGATTTCAAAACATTCATTTCCATATAAATAAATACTTAAACAATTTTTAAAATGTAACGCCCCGACCCCAGCTACCTAGAGTCGGTACATTACTTCATAACATTGGCATGATCACAAAAGATCAAGTCTCAAAAGACCGATTAGTTTAGTAGCCTTGGAAACACTAGATACATTCATAAATGTTACAATACATCACAAGGTGAAAAACTACAATAACAAAGTCTCCATAGTCCACACTCATATCCTCTTCTGACTATCCCTGCAGGTCATTCATAAAATACTTCTTCACATCCTGGAAAATATTAAAACATTTAAAGGGGTGAGCTCAGATGTTCAGTAAGGATAACAATATTGTGGAAGCTTTCATAAATAAAAATAAACATTTAAGGCAATGTATAAATAAAACAAAAGCCTTTTAAACTTGATCATCAACATAATATGGAAAATGTAAAATGAGATAATGCCATTTACTTCTTCACATGGATATTCTACTGGTCGAATAATCACATGCAATATCAATAACCACTTTCATAATGATGGAATGCATAATTCCAGACTATCATAACCACGTAGCAAAGGCCTCGTGCCATGACCACAAATAAGATTTTGTCAAGGCCTCGTGCCAAGACACTAGTTTGTCTCATGAGACCTGCCGATGCATTGAGGAGCTATAGCGGGCTCCACCCGTTACTTATTAAGTCCAATGCATTCATCATATGAACAGGTTTAAACATATCATAAACCATAACATAATCATATCACATAAAATATGCATAAAGGAAACATAACATTTCCACATTCCAATCACAAGATATCAATACAACACATTGATATAATAAAAACACTTTCAAAACCATTTTCAATAACAAAATAAAAGAAAATTAAAACATGGTATTTATTTTTCATTAAAAAAAAGTGATGGCTTGTAGAGGAAGCCGAAACTCAAATAATGGTTACAGCGGTATGAAAGTCGTTGTCGCCGCGTACGTACGACAAGAAAAACATTCCTTTTTTAGATTAGTAAAACACTTCGTATAAAAAGATTCCTTTTGAATAAACATAAAAGTCAAAGGGGTTTATACACCGTATAAAAGAAAGTTATGTATAAAACAAAATAGGCCTCAATGATAGGAGATTGAGACGAAGTCCTTAAAAAGATCATTTGTAAAATAAAATAGATCTATTATGTGTATTCACTATAGGTACACATAAAGAAAGTAAAAATACAAAATAAGACATACTAATATCATGACATAATTTGAAAGTAGGAGATTAACCCAAAGAATGGAAGTTGGGTTATGAAATTCCCTTACCTTGTGTCCGACTTGATTCGACCATTCTTTAAACTCCTGAATAATAAACTAGAGTAAATATCAACCTTATTAAGAACCATTTTCAATTTCATTATCCTTTTTATATCACTTATTACAATGTTATGAACATTATGTAATTATTTAAGTTAATAACGGTCGTTTTGTCGATCTTTGGTACTTGAGTCAACAATAAACTTCTTATAATTACAAGTTGTTTATGTGGTAGAATATCCATTATCTCCAGAATTATATTCATGATTTAGATTTCATATATAACATATATATCCAGTATATACATTCATTCATAATATTACGTAACATTTAGAGGTAAGAAATGAAATGCACCGTTCTTGGAGACGGTAAGCCGTACGTATGCATGAATGCTACTTTCATTTCTATTTCGTATTTAATGGAATGAAATCATAATTATATAAAGGTATAATATAGTTCCAGTATAATATCATATATAATATCATTTACTCCATTCTTTACACATCCCACATATTACATTAACGATTCACATCACTTTGAGGGGGCGGTAGTCCGCACTTCCTAAAATGAAATTATCGCGTTTACCCATAATGGAAATCATATAGTATTCCATAAATGAGAAATACAGAAGCATAAGTAAAACATAAACATATTATCTATCATATATAAATATAGTGACATCTTAATGGACACCTTTGAAGGTGTTATATGAGTGTTGAACAATCATCGTTTCGTGAGGCAGAAATTCGCCATCCACAGAAACCCTATATTCTTTAACCATTAGATTTAGGTGTGTGTAACTTTAGCTATAATAAATCTTAAAACAACATCCTAGTATATTGAGGATACTGGTGTTGTTACAAAATAATTGAATAAAAAGATATTAGGGGGTTGGAGAAGCTAAATAAAACAAAACAACATTAGAGAAGACATTACATAAAAATCGGGTAACTCTTTTTGATTTGAGCCAATGGCTTCCTCAGGAAGAATTATGCCTAAAGTGAGGCTTCTAGGAGTAAGGGAGGGAAGTTGGGAGGGTATTTGTGTAGAGGTTGGACGATCCAAATGGCTTGAATGTGTGAATAAGGTGGTAGATATGGGGGCCTTTTATAAGAGGAGAGGAGGGGCACTCTTGGAAAGTAAAGAAAAGTCACTTTATTATAAAATGAGATTCGGATTTTAGAGGTCCCACACTTATATAATTCGAGGATAAGGTGATAAGGGTTCTAAATCTCCTCATCCAATAGGCTTTGGACAAGTTTAGGCCTTGGAATTTGCATTATCTTCTCATTTTATTTAAATCGTTAAATAATGAGGTCATCGCTACATCATCATGATGTCATAAATAATTTAATTTATTTAATGTCTAAAAATTATAAAAAAACTACTATGATGTAGGAAATATTTTTATATTTCCAATGACTATTTATAGTCAAATATATGACTTGTATAACCCCATGTAAAATTTTTTTTAGTAAAACATTTCATGTTTGTGTCATTTTTTACTTTAACATTAAATAAAAGGTATTTATGTCATTTTCAAACTAAAGTGGCTCCATGGGGTCCCCAAGTTGACCCATGGATTTTCTTTGTCGGCCATGGAACATCCAATGAGGGTAGGACATGTGTCAAGCTCATCTCATATTATTAAAACATTATTTTTACCTTAAACTGCACTAATTACCTCTAATCGCGATTAAGAACTTAAAAGTTACTATTCACCAAAAAATTATTTTAATCCCATTGAACCACATTATACTTATTAATTACAACCATGTATGTCAGATTTTTGAAAATCAAATCACAGAAGTGGTAATATTTCATTTAAAAGAAAAAATCAGTTTCTTAACTACCACTTAGTGGTTTCACTATTCATCAAAAAATGAAGTTTTTCAGAACAATGCCAAAATTTCACCCTAAGATATAATTGATATTCCGAATTCAAAAATTATGTCTATTTTACAAAATTCCAGAAATATATGTTGCATTAATTAATTTTAAAATTAATTCCCGCTGTCACAACAAATAGCGTGTTTTTAAGAAACAATTTATATCAAAAGATTGGCAATTGTTTATGGACAATTTCAATGTTAAATTAATTCTAATGACCACCATTGGATAAAATTGTAAAAATATATTCTAATTATACTTTAAAACAACTAAATAGTATAATTTATCACTATAAATTATTCTGATTAAAAAAGTTGTTTTTAAGTAATTTTCACTATTCATAAAAAATTAGAAGTTCTCAGAAAAATACCAAAAATTCAACATAGGATAATTTCGATATTCTGAATCCAAAAATTAAGTCCATTTTGAAATATAAAATTTCTATAAATTTAAAAAGTGGTTATTACTATTCATAACGGCTACTTTGATTAGTCGCGGTGTTTTAGAACTTGAAGTTGCATACAATGCAGGCTATTGCATTATTGAATGAGAAGCGTATCGTGGAAGCTCGGGGTGTTACATTCTCCCCTCCTTCAATACATTGCATCCTCGCAATTTGGAATTTTTTCTTTGAAAATAAAAGGTTGAAAAGAGAAAATACCTTTGTGGAAAACCCACATCAGAAATAAGGTTAATAAAAATATAACATTAAAAGAACGAAAGATAAGTACAAAGGTCACCCGAGATAGACCACACAAGGTTTCTATGAAAATATGGATATGGAGGAGAAACAAACCATCACGTTCTGATGGAGAGTTGTAGAAAACAGGATTTAGGAGAAAGTTAACCATTAGAAAATCACAAACTTGTGATTGGTTAAACAGTCATTGAATCCCCAGTTGGAAAAGTTAACCGGAAACGTTTTTGTTTTAAGTTACCTTTTATAAAGTTGAGGAATTTATTTAACGTAAGGGAATATACATACTTGTCATGTAGAATTTCATTCATTAATAATTTTTTACCACAAACCCATCTTTCACTCCAAATGGTAACATAACTCAAAAATATTCTATTTATCCTAATTATATATGGTTATAAATATTACCACATACCATTTAGATTAGGAAAAAATATTTTGTAACCAGGGACTTCTTGTACGCTAGTGGTAGGTAATAAAGGCCGGTCGCACAATGGTTGTGGGTTCGATTCATGCAGCTTTGTCCGACGCGACGGGTTATGCCCCACCCTGCAGGTTGTCCTTTTCCTAAAACTATAGTATTATAATATTCCAAAAATAATCTTCAGAAATGTTTTAACCATAAACAATACTATCCAAAGATCAACTTAATCCATTCCAACCTTTATAGTTATCCCAAATACCTCCGTCCAGACTTTCTCTAAAAGGTCTCTAAATTCCAAAATCAATTGTAACATCAGATTTCCCAAACAAAGTAATGTTTTTTTATTGTCACATACTAAAAATATGATTACCTTCATCATATTAAATCTTTAATGAAAACAACATGTACTGCAGTACAATCCTTATATATATATATATCACATTATTCTAATAACTAGAATATAATCCATGAGTCCAAAAGCACCAATACATTAATTATTCCACTTCAACTGTAGTCACAGCATAAGATTGGCCTTGATCCCTTGGCTTTTTTTGAGGTAAGTTTCCCTGACGCTTAGGACATTCATTTGCATAATTCCCCATTTCTCTACAATTGTAGCATTCAACATCGATAGACTCTTTCTTTCCCTTGCAATCACGCGCCTGGTGACCTTTTTCTCCACATTTGTAACAAACTCCCATTCTTTTTAGGCAAGTACCAGGGTGATTATTCCCAAAATTATCACATAATGGAAAATCCTTCTTTCCCTTTTTCCCTGTATCTGTCTCTTGTTCCACCGTTCTCTTCTTCTCTTTCTTTACTTTGTTGTCATATGACTTAGAGAATTCCTTTTCTGTCTTGATAGCACATGAGGCAATATCTTCGTATGTTGAGAAAGATTGTGATACTAAAGCTCGACGGAGAAATGGTTTTAACCCATCAAAGAAACGATCAATCTTACCTCTTGGGTTACGTATATAATCTGCATCATACCTCGCTAACCTTGTAAAGTTGGCCTCATACTTTGCGACATTCTCATCCTCCTTTTGTTTCAGACTCAGAAATTGCATTTCTATATCTGCTCTATGGTCATGAGGAAAGTATTTTTCTAAGAAAAGATCTTTGAAATCCCTCCATTCCATATTCGATATGTCGTCATCTTCCTTTGTGTTTTGAATCAATGACCACCATTGATCAGCATCTCCAGTGAGGCGGTAAACTGCCATGATAACCTTTTCCCTTTCACTACTCCCCAAGGTGTGGAATATTTTCTCTAAGGAGTTTATCCATTTCTCAGCTACTAATGGATTTGTACCCCCATTAAATGTTGGTGGTTGTTGCCTCATGAAGCGTTCTAACATTGATCCTCCACGTCGCGGATTAGGGTGCTCCATACAAGTAAGGTTATTATTCATAAACTGAGTGAGTTGTCCCAGTATGGTAATAAGTTGATCAGCACCAGTTGTATCTCCAGCTCCACAATAATTATCTTGAGCAGGAGGGAAATCCCTACACGGAGTGCGTGCATTGATACGGTTTCCATTCCTTCCACTAGGCGCCATTTCTAAACAATGGCATAAACTAGATTAGTTTATGAAATATAATACATAAATCCATATTTGTAAAACACTTTACATAAATTGAACTATTTATGGATATAATCCATAATCATAAAAAGAAATGTTTTCTTTGAGGAAGTATATACTCATAACCCTACATAGTGGTTTGTAAAGAAAATGAGAATTATCCTAAGCATATCCCCCGGGAGTGTCGTAACCAAGAGTGCAGCAAGGCCCGTTGTCGTGCACCAGTTCCCGTTCGAGTCTGGCTCAAAGCGGGGTTTTCGGGTTTTACCCCTAGGTACATCTGTGCCAGAGCCGCCTCTACCTACTCATATCCAGAAAGGGATGTATTGCTCGGGAAACTCACAAAATCTCTATAATACCAAAATTCTAGGAAGTTTTTATATACTAATCCTCAAAGTCTATCTTCGGGCTATGTGCTCTAATCAGAGTTTATCTAAATCTAGCTTTCAAGGTTATTACTAAACTGCCTCTGATACCAACTGTAACGCCCCGACCCCAGCTACCCAGAGTCGGTGTATTACTTTGTAACATTGGCATGATCACAAAAGATCAAGTCTCGAAAGACTGATTAGTTTAGTAGCATTGGAAACACTAGATACATTCATAAATGATACATTACATCATAAGGTGAAAAACTCCAATAACAAAGTCTCCATAGTCCACACTCATATTCTCTTCTGACTATCCCTGCAGGTCATTCATAAAATACTTCTTCACATCCTGGAAAAAAATATTAAAACATTGAAAGGGGTGAGCTCAGATGCTCAGTAAGGATAACAATATTGCGGAAGCTTTCGTAAATAGACATAAACATTTAAGGCAATGTATAACTAAAACAAAAGCCTTTTAAACTTGAACATCAACATAATATGGAAAACGTAATATGAGATAATGCCATTTACTTCTTCACATGGATATTCTACTGGTTGAATAATCACATGAAATATCAATAACCACTTTCATAATGATGGAATGCATAATGCCAGACTATCATAACCACGTAGCCAAGGCCTCGTGCCAAGACCACAAATAAGATTTTGTCAAGGCCTTGTGCCAAGACACTAGTTTGTCTCATGAGACCTGCCGATGCATCGAGGAGCTATAGCAGGCTCCACCCGTCACTTATTAAGTCCAATGCATTCCTCATATGAACAGGTTTAAACATATCATAAACCATAACATAATCATATCACATAAAATATGCATAAAGGAAACATAACATTTCCACATTCCAATCACAAGATATCAATACAACACATTGATATAATAAAAACACTTTCAAAACCATTTTCAATACCAAAATAAAAAAAAATAAAAACATGGTATTTATTTTTCATTAAAAAAAGTGATGGCTTGTAGAGGAAGCTGAAACTCAAATAATGGTTACGGCGGTGGGGAAGTCATTGTCGCCACGTACGTACGAAAAGAAAAACATTCCTTTTTGTCATTTAGTAAAACACTTCGTATAAAAAGATTCATTTTGAATAAACATAAAAGTCAAAGGGGTTTATACACCGTATAAAAGAAAGTTGTGTATAAAACAAAATATGCCTTAATGAAAGGAGATTGAGACGAAGTCCATAAAAATATCATTTTTAAAATAAAATAGATCTATTATGTGTATTCACTATAGGTACACATAAATAAAGTAAAAATACAAAATAAGACATAGTAATATCATGACATAATTTGAAAGTAGGAGATTAACCCAAAGAATGGAAGTTGGGTTATGAAATTCCATTACCTTGTGTCCGACTTGATTTGACCGTTCTGTAACCTCCTGAATAATAAACTAGAGTTAATATCTACCTTATTAAGAACCATTTTCAATTTCATTATCCTTTTATATCACTTATTACAATGTTATGAACATTATGTAATTATTTAAGTTAATAACGGTCGTTTTGTCGATCTTTGGTACTTGAGTCAACAATAAACTTCTTATAATTACAAGTTGTTTATGTGGTAGAATATCCATTATCTCCAGAATTATATTCATGATTTAGATGTCATATATATCATATATATCCAGTATATACATTCATTCATAATATTACGTAACATTTAGAGGTAAGAAATGAAATGCCCCGTTCATGGAGACGGTAAGCCGTACGTACACATGAACGCTACATTCATTTCTATTTCGTATTTAATGGAATGAAATCATAATTATATAAAGGTATAATATAGTTCCAGTATAATATCATATACAATATAATTTACTCCATCCTTTATACATCCCACATATGCCATTAACGATTCACATCACTTTGAGGGGGCGGTAGTCCGCACTTCCTGAAATGAAATTTTCGCGTTTACCCATAATGGAAATCATAAAGTATGCAATAAATGAGAAATACAGAAGAATAAGTAAAACATAAACATATTATATATCATATATAAATATAGTGACATATTAATGGCCACCTTTGAAGGTGTTATATGAGTGTTGAACGATCATCGTTTCGTGAGGCAGAAATTCGCCATCCACAGAAACCGTATGTTATTTAACCATTAGATGTAGGTGTGTGTAACTGTAGCTCTAATACATATTATAATAACATACTAGTATATTTAGGATACTGGTGTTGTTACAAAAGAAATGAATAAAAAGAGTTTAGGGGGTTGGAGAAGCTAAATAAAATAAAACATCATTAGAGAAGACATTACCTAAAAATAGGGTAACTCTTTTTGACTTGAGCCAAAGGCTTCCTTGGGAAGAATTCTGCCCAAAGTGAGGCTTCTAGGAGTAAGGGAGGGAAGTTGGTAGGGTATTTGGGCAGATTTTGGCTGAGCCAAATGGCTTGAATGTGTGAATAAGGTGGTAGAGATGGGGGGCCTTTTATAAGAGGAGAGGAGGGGCACTCTTGGAAAGTAAAGAAAAGTCACTTTATTATAAAATGAGTTTCAGATTTTAGAGGTCCCAAACTAATATAATTCAAGTATAAGGTGATAAGGGTTTTAGATATCCTCATCCAATAGGCTTTCGACAAGTTTAAGCCTTTTAATTTGAATTATCTTCTCATTTAATTTAAATCGTTAAATAATGAGGTCATCGCTGCATCATCATGATGTCATAAATAATTTAATTTATTTAATGTCTAAAAATTATAAAAAAAACTACTATGATGTAGGAAATCTTTTTAGCTTTCCAATGACTATTTATAGTCAAAAATATGACTTGTATAACCCCATGTAAAAATTGTTTTAGTAAAACATTTCATGTTCGTGTCATTTTTTACTTTAACATTAAATAAAAGGTATTTATGTCATTTTCCAACTAAGGTGGCTCCATGGGGTCCCCAAGTTGACCCATGGATTGTCTTGGTCGGCCATGGCACATAAAATAAGGGTAGGACATGTGTCAAGCTCATTTCATATTATTAAAACATTATTTTTACCTTAAACTACACTAATTACCTCTAATCGCGATTAAGAACTTAAAAGTTACTATTCACCAAAAAATTATTTTAATCCCATTGAACCAAATTTTACTTCTTAATTACAACCATGTATGTTGTATTTTTTAAAATAAAATCACAG
This sequence comes from Viscum album, assembly GCA_963277665.1. Lineage (NCBI taxonomy): Eukaryota > Viridiplantae > Streptophyta > Magnoliopsida > Santalales > Viscaceae > Viscum > Viscum album. The sequence goes on from OY728144.1 coordinate 338,429,381, forward strand.
AAGTGGTAATATTTCATTTAAACGAAAAAATCAGTTTTTTAACTACCACTTAGTGGTTTCACTATTCATCAAAAATTTAAGTTTTTCAGAACAATGCCAAAATTTCACCCTAAGATATAATTGATATTCCGAATTAAAAAATGATGTCTATTTTAAAAAATTCCAAACATATAATTTGAATTAATTAATTTTAAAATTAATTCCCACTGTCACAACAAATAGCGTGTTTTTAAGAAATAATTTATATCAAAAGATTGGCAATTGTTTATGTCCAATTTCAATGATAAATTAATTATAATGACCACCATTGGGTAAAATGGTAAAAATATATTCTAATTATACTTTAAAACCACTAAATAGTATAATTTATCACTATAAATTATTTTGATTAAAAAAGTTGTTTTTAAGTATTTTTCACTATTCATAAAAAATTAGAAGTACTCAGAAAAATACCAAAAATTCAACATAGGCTAATTTCGATATTCCGAATCCAAAAATGAAGTCCATTTTGAAATATAAAATTTATATAAATTTAAAAAGTGGTTATTACTATTCATAACGGCTACTTTGATTAGTCGAGGTGTTTTAGAACTTGAAGTTGCATACAATGCAAGCTATTGCATTATTGAATGATAAGCGTATCGTGGAAGCTCGGGATGTTACATAAAACATGGACATTAATAAGAAATATGTAGAAGAATAAATATTTAAAACATTCAAAAAAATATTTTAGCTAAAGAGTTCTTAACCAAATAAGAGATGATTGAATACAAGCAATTGAGGAATAACATTAATCAAAACCTTATAATATCATGAGAATAATGGGATTCATGATATAATAAGTCAATGTACAGTATATACACCATATAAAAGTGAATTGGTGCATAATGACAAAGAGGTCTCAAAGGAATGTTAATTGAGACGAAATACCTTATAAAGACAGTATCCATAGACTATGGATAAATCAATGAAATAATTATGTAGGAGAAATATTAATACAATCAATATAATTGGATATTTAGTGTAAATCAATTTGGTTACATTCACACATATTCTTGAAAAAACAAAACCAATGACATGGATGTTTAACTCAATGAATGGAAATTTAGTTAAGGTTGCCCTTAAAAAGTTCATATCAATGGAATGTGAATTTATCAATGGAGTGATTATGTGTATAAAATGTATATCCACAGAAAGGGGAGTGGATATTACTATATAAATAATAAATAGTTATTTCACACATAATCTTGGAGTAAAATAATCAAATAAGTATGCGTAAAGCCCAATGAGTGGAAACTGAAATTTGAAATTCCATTACTGATTTGGTAACTTACGAAACATAAACCCCATGAAATAAGTATCATAAAATGAAGATGTAAGTACCCATACATTAAAGTATATTACTAAGATAATAAAATCATGGTAAGTACATACACCACACAAAAGGAAATAATGTCAATATAGCATAAATCTCATAGGAATAAGAACTGAGATGAAAACCCCTTACCATGTACTATTCATTGGTCGAGGGTACGTTAACCTCATGTATAATAGTTAAATTATTGTTATAAAATCATACAAGAGTTATATACATAAATATTATATCATATATAATCCTCTGATATTTCTTTGTTATTAAAATTTTAGTAGTATCATCATTTCGGGTGTTAACTGATCCATTTTCCATTATTTTCTCAGTTACATAAGACTTGTTTGTTATGGATAGGATTTATTTTATTAATATCAATAATTATATTAAGTTCTTAAACATTATTTTTAATAATAAAATGAAAATCATTCTTTAATGATTACGATGGGGAATGAATCTCATCACGTTCGTGGAGACGGTTATCCGTACGTACGCACGAGAGACAATATCAATATATTGATGGTGAAATCATATGTAATTGGATGTAATATCATATATATGTATTCATTAACATGTAATATTTTTTATTTACATCAGTTATACTCATTATTATACCCATGAGAATAATGATGTATTTGAATAACAAACTACACCATGACGTAGAGACGGTAATCCGTACGTACGAACGTATGGTGAATTTACCACTCATATGATGAATATAATAATAAATATGGTCGTACCATTTTTATAATAACATCACAGTATATATAAGATAATGGAGTTGTTATTTTAGAATGGAAACAACAGTGAAAGAGGAAGTGGAAGAATAAAAGAACTTGAAAGAGGTGATGAAATATTTACCTATTTTTCGGGTTCTTCCTTTTGATTAGACCAAAATGGATCTTTAGTTTGGATTTATGACTAATGGAAGGCCTCTAGGATGAATGTATGAATGTTGGGAGGATATTAGGGTAGGGGTTGGCTGACCCAAATGGATTTTGAGGTGTGAAATTAAGAGAAAGGGAAGTACCCTTTTATAAGAGAGGAGAGGGTCGCTTTAGGAAAAGCATGAAATATTATTTTATAATTTTATAATTTTCAGTTTCTAATGGGTCAAAAAAGATTTATTTAGAGTATAAGGTGGGTATTGGTCAAACACCACAAAACCAATAGGTTTTATACAGGTTTTGGTCTCCATATTAACCTTATCTTTTAGATTTACCTCTTAGTTAAATAGTTTGACATTTACCTTGTATCTTTGTATTTTTATATTATATGGTTAATAAACATACTATACCAAGAAAGGATAACCCCAGGTGGTACATTATTAATATATATAACCTTATCTAAGTCCTTTTGCATAACCTTATATTTTTAGGAATAATATATCAAATAATAATATTGTATTTTTTTAAAAACTCAATTATCTCAATTTTGACACTATTTAGTATTTGGTTCTTGTGAAAATCATCACAACATTATTACTTCAAAAGAAATTATTTAATCAACCCCAAAATGTCATATTAACCTTGAAAATTAGGGTAATTCATCAAATGTCTCAAATTAATGTTTTTTGGAAATTTATAATATCAATTAGTTTAATCATTCATTAAAAAGGTAATTACTGCATCACCATTGTGTCACATATAACTTTACTAATTTAATTTCTAAAAATTATAAATAAAATACAATTATGTATGAAATATTTTTATCTTCATAATGAATATTTATTGTTGAATTTATCTTATGTATTACCCTATATTAAAAATGTTTTAGTTATTAAACATTGAATTTAAAACTTTTAACTCTTCTTTAAATAAAATAATAATAAATATACTAATCTAATCCATGTGGACCAAAATCAACATAGTTTAGTACTAAGGTTGTTTTTGGTCTAATTTCACATATACAATAGAATTAGGAAAAGTTTTAATGTAATTATAATATCATTTGTTTACCATTACTTATCTTATTTACTTTTAACCGTGGTAAATAAAAGTCAAAAGATACTGTTCAACAAAAACTATTTTCATCTTATTGAACCACATTTACCTTTTGATTTCAATTGTGTCTCTCTGATTTTTGAAATTCAACTCATAGAAGAGGTAAAATTAAGTTTTATGCAACTTTGTAAATGCTCCAAGAAGGTGGGTAAAAGACGATAAAAAGCTAAATAAAAATTTATAAATCTAATTTTATTATAAAATGACTCAAATGCATTACATTTAACTTATATAGGCATTATATATATATTTTGACATAAAATAAATTTAAATAAAATAAATAATCATTTAAATAAAAAGTCGGTTTTAAACTATAACGTAGTGTTTTTCACTATTCATAAAAAATTGAATGTTTTCAGAAAAAGACCAAATATTTACCCTAAGATAATTTTGATATTTCAAATTGAAAAATGAATTCTATTTTACCAAATTCAAAACATAAAAGTTTCATTAATGAATTTAAAATTAATTCCCATTGTCAAAATCGTAAATCTGGTTTTTTTAAAATGTAAAAACTGTCAAAAGATTGACATGTGTTTATGTCAAATTTAAATGTGAAATTACATATAATGAGATAAATTTTATTAAATGATTAAAATATAATCTAATTATACTTAAAAACCATTCAAATGCATAATTTAACACTATAAATTATTTCGATTAAAAAAGTTTTTTTCAATAAATTGTTTTTATTTTTTAGTATTCATCAGAATATGAAAGTTATCAGAAAAATACAAACAATTTATCCAAAATAAAATTTTATGTCCCAATTCTAAATAAAAGTTTATATTCATTAAATTGAATACATAAAAGTGTCAAATAATGGTTTTAAAAAGGGTTTTTTTATTAAAAGGTGGTTGAATTTTATTTTTTGAAAAAATAGTTCTTTTATCTAAAAACATTAATTTGTTATTATATTATATCTTTGAAAAACATAAAATGGATTTTAAAATTATATTGAGTATATAAAATTCAAAATTCATTTAGAACTATTCATAACTGCTTTTTGAACGGCAAGTTTGGTAATTCATGGTTCACTCGAACTCGGTGTTGCCTGTAGTGCAAGCTATTGAATTACTATAATGAAAATAACTTACTATGAAATCATGGGGTGTTACAATTTTAAAATACATTGCATAAATGAAATTTTCCACCATCATAGCTGACAAATGATTTAATTATTCCGTTTATAATTTTATACATCATTTTAAAATAATTGTTTTTCTAATATAATGAAATTTTTCGTTTTTTTAAACAAAATTTCATAGTAAAAAACTTATTTTCTTCATGATTTTTTAATGTATTTTTATGGTATTTATATTCATCAATGACAAAAAACCATTATTTTAATTATGTTCCACTAGGAATATATTGTAATGATACTATCATCATTCTTTATTTGAATGGTAATGATAATTTTTACTATGAAGGTATTGACATTTTCTATAATAGTTCTTATTATATATAAATTTTTTATTATTATTAAGGAATGTTGAATAATTTGTGTTGTCTATTCATATGACGAATGAATTAGAAATATTAAGTGATATGTGGGTCCAAATAATATATAACCCTTTGGTGAATTTGTACGCTTCATGAGACAATATTGGTGGGTTAATTGGCCATGTCATTACATATTTATGAAGTATGTATTGGTAGGAGGCCCTGATGGTATGTTTATTATGTCCTGAGATGATTCCTTGATGGTAAGATTATGATTTACAACAATATGAATTCCATTAATATGAAATCAATAATTGATTCCCCTTTGATTATGTGAAATGTTATGATATCCAGGGATAAGATTAAATATCATGTGATTATTTAAATAGTATTATTTGATTGTTATTTATTCTTTCCATATTATTATTAATTCTCAAGTTATGGATTAAATGTTATTTTTTTAGTTATATATCATTCCAAATGGATTATTCCTTATACACTCATGCTTGATGTCACTGTAGGTAACCCTTAATGAGCATCTTAGCTCACCCTAATATTGTTTTTCATTCCTATGGATATGAAGAATGATATATTGGAAGATATCAAGTTTGTAAGAATAATTATTATACTATATTTTTATATTTCTAATGTAATATAAGGAATTATGTATGTATATAGTTTTCCAGGACTACTAAACTATAATTTTATTTGGGAGATGATCACTTTTAATTAGTACTGATTCAATAATATATCTTATTGTCTAGGATACTAGGTTCAAGGTATTTACATTGGTATAAAAATGGTTCACCACGATTTCTGCACTAATTACATAAATTCATCCCTATTAATTTAAAAAACATTATAGAAACTAATGTTAATATATGTATGAAAAATTTCTTTTTTTCAATACAGTTCCGAATAAGTGTACTACATCCACAATAGAAACATTATAGAATTTTTTTATTCAAAAATAAAATAGGATAATATATAATCTTATGAGCCACTCTAGAATACTGATAACAAACAATAAAAATATTATTATCTTCTTGTAACATAACCATGTATAAATAACTAGATTCTCTATTTATAAACAGTAAATGCAATTCATTCAGTTTCACTAGCATCCAAGATGTGTACAAATCCATATGTTCCACTATTCTCACTAATGATCTCCTATAGTAGTCTTTAGTATAATTTCACATTATAGTATACCATCAAAATCTGAAAAAAAAACAATTGAATTCCAACCATATCCCACAATAATCATCCTAACTTCTCTGACAAGATAACCTAGAGTTAAACCCATTAGAATAATTTCTTTTTGAAATTTGTCCTTCTAGAAAAATTCCTTCTAGAGTACTAATGAAAAAACTAGTTTATTTCACCACATAAATTAAATAGGATCTTAAGAAACCACATATTATATTCAAAATACTTCATTCAACTTTTGATATTTTCACACATTACTTGAATTCTCCCACATAATGATTACTTTAGGTAAAACCATGACACCAACTTCAACATCTGTAAAAAACCATCTAATTTTAATGATTTCAATTCATGTTTGTCACCTTCTATTCACCCATGCACAAGTGAGGCTTTATATTCCGCCATTATTTTTATCTACACTCTATAAGACCAACTCACCATCTTCTAAAAACTGTTGGATATAATGGTACTTCAGATAAATGTTTTTAGTTCATGGATGAAACACTTTCTTTTATCCAAATTAATTTCACTCCGACTATCAGAGAACAAAAACCATTTCCCATGACTGAATACATGTTCTTAAACTAAAACAAATAACCATACCATTTTATTTCTTTCATATATAACAACCACATAATCTACAATTATTGTATAATGTGAAATTACCAATTGTATCTAAGATTAAACTCCCCACATTTCCTTCCAAATTGTAACCAAATATGCTTTTCCTATTCTATTATTCATAACATCCTCAAATTCGACATCTAATAAATCATATAACTGATCTTTTCCCCATAACAATGATATATATCTTCTATTCCTTCCAGATACTAAGTAATCCACTTAGAAACTTTTCAATGAACCTCTCTAATATTTTACATAAACTGGATGACCACCCCACTACATGATCTATATTTAGATATGTACATACTATATCAAACATCAAAATTTTTATTACTAAGTCATAAGAAACGTTATCATTGTACTTCTTTTATTCTTCCATTAATGGTTCCTACACTATGATTGTTTAATGTGACCAATGATAGAATTTGAAACTAGCGTACATCAGATCACTTTTAATCTCATAACATTATTCAATATATAATATTTTTTTATATAACCAAACTTCCCATTTTTACCAAAATCAATCATCTTTCGTAAGATATTATTTTCATTTACACGATCTTTCATTCATAAATTTAAATATAGATCTTACTCAAGATTATAAATCTATTACATATTAGGACCTAAAAAATCATATCATCCATGTATAAATGAAATATATTGAAATCATTACCAATAAACTAATTTCAATAACAAATCAGATTAGAGTTACTCAACAAAAAACCTTTCCCTTCCATAAAAGAATAAAACATCCCATTCGAATATCATGGTGATTATTTGAAATCATAAAAACTTACTATTATTTTAGAAACTATCCTAAATAATAATTATCCAAGAATCCAATATGATTTTCTAATAAATTTATTGCAACAAATATCCATGAATAAAATTCATCTTTAGAGGAATTTGGTCAAGGTAAAAAAATTTCATGACCCGACCATCACATGGCCATGAATCTAGTCATCTAACCCCATGGATCCTCTATAATACCTTAGTTGTCATCTGAGGACACCACATGATATTTTTCACTATTTTCTCGTATCATACTAATGAAAATACCCACAATCCATCACATGTTATTTCATTTTGTTTTTCCCCACCCAGACACACCATAGAAAACATCCCAAAAGGTCACCCATCATGATCAATACTCCAAGGAAATCATGATTAACTATTGATTTATCATCATATTGGATGCAAAAAATACATTTTATCCTTGTTTAAATTCATAGTAACATTTATCCTTTTTAAGTATAACTTTTCCTGGATTTTTACACTCTATACCACTTTAAATCACAATGCCCTCATTGTGGACCCCAATCCTCAAACCTAGTCTGTGTATATGCAATTTTGAATGGGTAATGAATCTGTTACCATTTTTGAAGACCTAAACATCCATGAAAGAATGAAACTTACCAATATAATATAATGATGATTGTTTCAAACCATAATGACTTCTTATTAGTCTATAAACTAAGCCCAAATATTGATTATCCATGAATCCAATAGGTTAATTCATATAAATTTCATTCTATATATACCCATGAATAAAATATATCTTCATAACCATCTCCTAAATGTAAAATTTTTTCACAAAACAACCTTCCCTAGGCCATAAACATAGTTATATAAACAAATGGGTATTCTATAATTCAGTGGTTTACTTCCTAGTACACCATATGATATTACTCACTGAGATCACTTATCAGACTAATGAATATACCCACAAACTATCACATGCTTTAATTTTTTTTTTACTCACTCACACCCTCCCATGGAAACATCATAGAATTAGACCTATCCAGATCACTACACTAATATAATCGTTCTTATCTATGGAGTTATAATAAGTTAGGATCATGAAAATAACAGAGAACATTTTTGATACGGCTAGTAACATTTATACCTTTTAATTATCACTTTTATAGGGTCCTTACACTCTCCACCCCATTTTAATCACAACACCCTCATTGTTTACCCCATTCCTCAAACCCAAGAAATGCCTCTGCACGTCGAATTGGTTATTGGATCTCATATAATTTGTTATGACCCAACCTTCTCCAAGGTATGAAGCTTGTCATTTGACCCAATAAGGATCTTGTAATACCTTGGTTTACTTCCTAGTACACCATAGGCTATTACTAACTAGGGTCTCTAATCATACTGATGGTTTTATCCATAATTCAACATATGTTCTTCCAGTGTGTTTTTTCTTCAATCTCACACACCCTAAGAGAACTCCTATAAGGTCATCCATCCTGATAACTACTCATGGACAAGAACTATTAACTATGGATTTATGATCATATATGATCTAGAAAATAAAATTTCACCCTATTGACATGTGTGGAATCATTTATCCATTTTATGTATAACTTTTCTAGGGGTGTTAAACTCTCCGCCCCCTTAAAGAATAAAAACATCATTATGTAAACTAACACTCAACCCTAGGTAGTGCCTCTACACTTTCGAATGAATATATTTTTTGAAACAATTTTTTCATGACCCAACCTCCCCTAGGCTATGAACCTTGTCATCATACCTCATGGGTCTCCTCTAATATTGTGGTTTCCATCCCAGCACACCACAATCTATTACTCACTAGGGTCTCTTATTAAACTATTGACTATTCCAATAGCCCACCACATTTTCATTTAGGTTTTTTTCCTCACTCACAGACACACTTAGAAAATTACCAAAAGGTTACCCATCACGATCACTAATCTAGGCTAATAAATGTTAACTGTGGATTGAAAATCAAGGAGGTTTTTGAAAAAAAAAGGTGCACTTAGTTGACATGCGTAGTTACATTCATCATTCTTTATTCTCAATTTTTAGGATCCTAAAAAATTATAATTACACATTTAATCATTTTCCTAGTGTAGGGATAAGGATGGGTGGACTACTGGGATGTTTCCTAGGGTGTGTGTGAGTGAGAAAAATCACACTAAAAGAACATGTTTTGGCCTAGGGTGGTATTCATTAGTTTGATAAGTTACCCTCATTAGAAATATCATGTGGTGTTCTGGGAAGACAACCAAGGTATTATAGGACACCCATGGGGTTAGATGACTAGTTGTGTGGTGAGAGGAAGTTCAGGTCATGACAAATGGTATCAGATCCAACACACATCTAGAACTGAAGAGGAACTACTTGGGTTTGTGGGTTGGGGTCCATAATGAGGGGTTTATACTTTAATGGGGGGGGGGGAGGAGTGTAACACCCCTGGAAAATTGATATATAAAAATTATAAATATCACTACCCATGTAAAAAATGTGCACCTTTCTTTTCAAGAACCCTTTTGGATTAAAACTCCACAATTAAGCATTCTTTCCATGGAGTAGCGATCAGGATGGGTGGCCTTCTGGAATGTTTCCCATGATGTGCATGAATAAGAAAAAACACACTAAAAAAGAATTTTTTGTAATGTGTGGGAAATCATTAGTCTGATAAGTAATCCTAGTGAGTAATATCATGTGGTGTGATTGGAAGGTAACCAAGGCATTACAGGAGACCCATGAGGTCAAATGATTCTGTTCTTGGCCTGTGGAAGGATGTGTCATAAACAAAATGTGAAACATGATTATTACCAAAGAGGTCACTAATCCAACTACTATCCTATACCAAGCATTCTTAACTATAGAGTCTAATAATATCTAGTTCATTAATTATACCATCTCTGGTGGTTGGGTGGTAAGGGATTGAGGTGTGGGGAGAGTTGTGGGATCAACTCCCCAGGAATACGTGTTTAATACATTTTTAGTGGTTCCATGAAATGAAATACTTCCCAAGGGATTTTTGGTAGACAGTTGGGTAGTTAGAGTAGGATAATGTGGACATTTCTGGAAAAAGTTCAAGATGGATGTGATCTACTACTTTATTTTATTGGATTTACCCCATATTGATCATCATTGTTTAGGTTGTTTATTTATTATAAGACATTTATATCATATTTAGTTCCTCCATATGTTAAATTGATTTTTAATTATATGTTTGTGTTATTATTTTTCAATACCCTGAAATTATATCGATGGTATAGTCTCCCCACGGGTCCACTCGATACTCTCGTTGCTTGTCATCACCATCTAGCATATGGGGAGGAACACCTATGGTCATGGGGCATTTGGGATCATACTAGCTGGTTTGATTCGAGTTGTTAAAAAATATTATCAAAGGATTAAGATTCACTATCTTTTCATTTCTATTTTCCTTTATCTGGGATTGCATAGATTTGTGTTAGGATGTTTGAGACTCGGGTAGGGGAACTATTGTAGTGTCCAATCATCACTACATAGTGGACCACCATGATTCCATAAAATGGGGGATTTATGTCCTTATAGTTTGATGTTTTCATTGAATAATATTCATCTTCAGTGACACAAATGATGTTGATATTTTATTAATGGGGTTTTTGTACATTCTAGAATCGTTTTAGGCATATAGGTTCACATTCCATATATATTTGTTTCTTTAATTTGATATATCCTAAATAATTAGATGTCTTTTGAAATTATGATATTACCTTGATTAATTGTTTCTACAATAATTTTATTTTATCCTGTTGTATTCTATTATTGATTGTATATATGTTGATGTGAGTAACATTTATATGTTAGTAATATGGACTTAAGCAATAAATAGGTGGTAAGTTTTTTTATTTCTTTTAAATGAGATTTAATATAATTTTATTTTGTAGATTATAAACACCTATAGTGGAATTAAAAATATTTTAATTAAAAATATTTTAATTAAATATTTTTCAATTATAAAATGGAATCTTCTCTGGTGAGGAGTAGTCATTCCATGATCTTAAATGATTATCAAGGGACATGTGGTATATTTTTGATCAATTAGATATGGATTATGGGGATGTTTCTAGATGAAACATGAGAGGGACTTCATGTACTACTTTAATTTATTGGCTTTACCCCATACTGAGGATCCTTGTTTAGGTTGTATTTATTGTCAGACTTATATGCCATATTTATTTTCCATATATGTTACTCCATTTTTTATTTATATATTTATGTTATTATTTATCTATCATGTGACATGATATAAAAGGTAAATTATCCCCATGGGTTCACTCGATAACCTAGCTACTAGTTAGAACCTTATGGTGTTTGTGGAGCACACATGAGGTAATGTGGAATTCTATTTTGGACCCAATAATTCATCTCAGGATGTTACAAAAATGCAAGATAAAATCAAACATGAGACAATTACAATGATCATATGTTTTACTACTAAACTGAATGTCTCAAAGAACTCAATACCCTCCTTCTTCTAAAAACCTTTTAAAATTATCCATGAATTATATCTTCTCCATCATCCATCCTTATCATTTAAATATAATATTCACTTTTTCTCAATTTATTTCATCCCAAATGGTTATTAAATTATTTTCCAAGTGTTATTCACTCATGTGGAATCAAAATCCTCTTTCATTACTAACTACCTCTTTCTTAAATTAGCTATAGAAGGATCCATTTCCAAAATTTTGGGTTCTCTTTCATCTGGAAAGAGTAATATGCTAAAATCATCTTGATACTTCTACACCAGTCATTTGATACTTGATGTACATCAGAAATTAACTTGAAATTACGATTAATATATAAGTATAACTTCATGATATTTCAGTTTCAAAATTCTTGACTGAGTTTCCATATTTCCTATTATTTCACATATATCTTCTAATTGATGAACTTATAAATTTCTTTCAGATTCCTTTGATACATTCTTGGGGAATTTTTTTACTTATGGACTATTATGTGACATATCGATTTTGTAGAAGGTATTTTTTTATATAACCACTATATTGATCAACTCGAACTAAAAATGAATCATCTTCCCCAAATTCCTTCAACTCTAATTTATGATCTTTCAAAAAGACTAGATCATTGAAGAGAAAAGGTTAACATCCTAAAACATTCTTCTTTTCATTATCCCAATTCCAAAAACCAATTTCTTCATCTACATTCCCTATGGTGAAATGTTCTTAATATTTAGCATCAACCCTATCCCTATATTTTTAATCCACATTTATAGAGTATGAAAACTTAAAATCTATGAGGTGTGTAACTACTAGTACATTTCCAGACCAAAGCTACTTTGGTAACCACTATCTAGTTGGTGTTGAAGTAATTTTCTTGATTAAGTACTTTGTTGGTCCTTTTTCTTCCACTGAAAACTCCATAAAAATTCTAGAGTTTGTAAACATAATTATTTTCATCTTTATCAATGTTTGAATCATTCTTTCTAGTATAAAATTTTACTCATGTATTCTAGGAATAAGATTCTCTAATTGTATAAATATTTTCTTGTAATAGTTACTCAAGATCCTTCCAGTATACTAACAACTATGTCTTGATCATAGACATATCGACTTTATTTGGGGTTCTCTCTCTACCATAGCCTTCTATTAAACAGATATTCCTAAAAAAATCAATTTTATTTTTTTATATTTCACCAAAATTTTCTGGATTCATCATTAATGAATCTAAAAAAATTACCAAGATTTATCGTAAGAAAAATCTATTCCATGTCCTCAAACATGTGCATGAACAAAATCTAGTTTCTTTAATTTTAGTGTTCTTATAATAATATTAAAATATAGAATCCACTACTTACCAATTATAAAACTAATATATCCTATAATATCTAATTGATCTAAATTTTTATATCTCAATATTATATAATATTGATACATTTCTCACAAGGTACTCAAATCGATTAAGCCAAAGTTATGAATTTATGTGATATGTCAATAAAAAATCCTACATTTAATATATAGTTATTACATCATAAAATATTAATATAAATTACATTTTTCAAATTCACCTTTGAGAATACAAAAGGTTTAGTTCATATGGAGACATGATACAAAATAATATTATTTTTTAAAATATATTCATAATATCCCATAAAGAGCACCCATGTTGAACTATTCTAATACATACCCTCCAAAAATCAATAATTCATAACCTATGGAAGGGGTTCATAAGAAAGGGTGAGATGATATGCTCAGTATGGGTGAAAAAGAGAAATCAATGACAAAACAAATCATTTGAATAATGCTTTGATAATACAAACATAAAATTTGAAAACCATACCCAACATACCATTGATCATAATCTTGAGTCATGGAATAAATCTTGGAAGTTTATATGACATGAATTATAAAAAAATCAATGAACATGATCCATGAGAGCTTAACTATAACTACCTAGGTATTTATAGAATCACACTTTTTAAAATTTATTTTTATTTATGAATAAGATATTAATGTTATGTTAAAGAGGGTACTTGTTTTGATACCATACTCGACAAACCAAAACAGGTTTCTAGGAAATCTTACATTGCACACAACTTTGAGTTATACCAAAAATTAATATAATATTATTATTATTTTAAAAGGTAGTTAACACATAGCCTTGTATTATCATGAATGAAAATAACTAACTATATTATGATTTTACATATTTTTTAAATGTTTTTACATTTATCCAATGAATATTAGAGGCTTCAAATAAAAATTAATCCCTTTTTAAGCATTAAATACTCTAATATTTTTAAAAGATCGTTTTACCACCTTTTGATGTAGAAACCATTTAAATTATAGTATTTGTCATTTTTATATGTTATTTTTCACAAAATAAACTTCTTATATATAATAATAACATCAAAATTTACCTTTTATAAAATTTTGGTACTTTTTTTGATAAAATTCATATTTTATGACCATTAAAAAATACAACATTTTAATTTAAAACTACCTCTTCATATAATTTTATTATATTGTTAAATTATTATTTTAATTGGGTTTAAAGGTTAATTGGATTATATTTATATAATTTAGTCAAACATGTGTCATTGTAAGTACTTTCAAATTGAAATTGGACATAAACACATGTCAATGTTTTGATAGTTATTACTTCTTAAAACCTGCTTTTTTGGTTTTGAAAATGGAAATTAAATTAAATTTAATTACTGAAACTTATGGGTTATAAATTTGGAAAAATGGATTCCTTATTTGGAATCATTAGGTCCAAATTATGTAAATATCTAACTTTTTGTTATATAAATCATGAATAGTAACTTCAGTAATTATTTTATTTACCATGGTTAAAAGGTAAATTTTGTAAATAAGGGTACACAATTATTATTATTATTATAATAAACTACCCTAACACATTTCCTAATACTATTTTATAAGATATGTCCGACCATGGGCATCCATGGGTCAATTTGGGGACCCCATGGTGCCACATTGATGTGAAAATGACATTTTATAAGAATTAATTTAAAGTAATGAAAGATATAAAATAAAAAAGTATCTTTTATTAAAAAAAATTATATGGGGTTATATAAGTCATATATTAGACTATAAATAGTCATTATAAATCTAAAAATATTTCCTACATCACTGTATATTATTTATAGTTTTTATACATCAAATAATTTTTTATGACACAATGATGATGTAGTTATTTCCTTATTAATGAATAATTTAAATAAATGAGATTATAAATATTAAAATAAATTTATTTTGGAAATTTTTATGACATAAATTTTTTTAATGATGCGTATAACTTGTTATATTTTAATTAATGAAATGTTTTTGAAGGAATCATGTTGTTATGGATTTTTAAAAATTCATGATATGATTAGTATAAAAACTGGCATAAATGAAATTTTAAAAGAAATACTATTTTATTAAATGATATAACAGTCATAATAATATAAATTTTATCCAAAATAATTAGATAATGTATTAAATGTCAATAATGAACCACTTGAGGTTCTATTGGAATTTTTTAGAAACTATACTAACCATACAGTATGAATATACAAGAAGACATGGTAAGAGTTAAATTAGTTATCTAATGGTTAATGCTAAAGGAAATGGTTACATTTCAGACCTAAACATATCTAAAACCTTTTAGTTGAAAATATTTCGAACAATACACATCTTAGCTTCGAATTAAATGAGTTTTGGTCCTTTTGGAATTGAAATTCAATTTATAATAAAATAATCTTTCAAAGATATTCCTTAAGTGCCCCTCCTACCCCTTATAAAAGGCCATAACCTCTACCCATTTAGTCACACCTCTCAATACCCTGGTCTCATAAAACCTATACCAAAATAATCTCCCAAAAACCCTATATTACACATTTAATCCTTACTTTAGGCATAATGTAATTCAAGAAATCATTTTGGCTCAAAGCAAAGGGAGTTACCCGATATAGAGGTAACATCTTCTCTCAAGTTCTTTAATTTTATTTTACTTATTCACTCTCTAGTTTGTTATTATTATTTGATTACATAAAAACAATATTATCTTCATTATAATATAATGTTTTTATGAGGTTTATTTAAAATAAACTTACACACACCTCCATCAAATGGATACGAACAAACTATTTCTGTGTACGACAAATTGCTGCCTCACGAAATAATGATTGTTCGATTTTCCACTACCACCTATCATGGTGGCTATTATGATGGAAATATATTTATATATGATATATATTATATTTATATTTTCTATATTTTTTTTAAAAAATTCCTTTATTCTTTCCATATTGTGCAAATACGGTAATTTCATTTGAGGATGTGCAAACTACCGCCCCCCTCAAAGTGATATTACTCATTCATACCATACATGGAACATATAAAGGATAGAATTAATGAACTTTTTTAATGTATAAAAAATATAATATTATACAATAATTATAATATACCTATGTATCATTTAGTTTTCATTCCTTTAACTATGAAAAATAAATGAATGTAGCGTTTGTGCATACGTAAGACTTACTGTCTCCATGAATGGTGCATTTCATTTATTATTTGAAACTTTTATGTACTATTATTGATACATTTATATTATGGATATATATGATATTTAAATCACGATTAACATTCTATAGATAATGCATTTTTGACCAAAAGGTCAATTTTTAATTATAAAAAATTCATGTTTGACTCAATTACCGAATATTGACAAAACGACCAATATTAATTTAAATAATTATTTAATTTTTATAACATGGTAATAAGTGATATAAAAGGAATAATAAACTTGAAAAAGGTTCTTAATCAATTAGAAATTATCTGAAGTTTATTATTCAGGATGAACAAAGAACATACAAGATGAGTCAGACTCATGGTAAGGGAACCTTTCACCCTCCTATTTTTTTTAAATGAATTCATTTATGTTATGTATTTTAATTTAAATTATATTATATTGGGGTATGTTATTATATATCCTTATTTCTTTATATTCTATGTAAAAATAATGATAGACCCTTTTCATTCTCATTAATTTATTTTCTGAATTTTTAAGTGACACTGTTAGGATGCCAAATTTTCGTAAGGGAACTTCTTTACACCATTTACATTCATTGGGTTGATCTTATACTACTTGATTATTTCATTCAATGATTATGTGTGAAATGAATTTTGATATCTTATCTAGTATTTATACTTTAATTATTTTTATTTATAGTGATTACACAAAATTAATCTATTTTATTAACAATATGATCTTTGTAAGTAACTATATCTCAATCTCCTTTCATTTAGGCATATATTGACATTGTGTACCTTTATTATACTATATGGTGTATATACCCCCATTTAACATATTATATCATGAATATCCATTTTATCATATTATTATAGGTTTCTTTTATTATTATTATTTAATTATTTTTATTCTATTATTTTCTCAAGTTGCAAAGGACTCTTTAACTAAGACAATGTTTTAAATGGTTTACATATTAAATCTAATAAATCATTATCATTAATTTACATGTTTTAAAATTGGGTTTATGGATTTATTTATATAGAAATTAATGTTATAGAATTTTAATTCCATGAAATTTTTGAAATTGGTATGAGACAATTTGATTAAAAAATCTCTTTATTAAATTTTTTAAACGGTTTTGGAAATAGATTGAATATTTCAATATAATGAATTGATTTTTTATGATTAATGAGTGGAATGTTGATAATTTTAATCTTTTAAGTGTTATTATTATATAATTATACATGAAAATATGATGGGGGGTTATGTTATAAACCAAATAAGGGTGGCTCCATGAAAAACATAGGGTGGGTGAGCCTGAGATATCTCTCTAATGCATTGGGTAACATGATAGAGGTAAACATTATTGTTTATCCTAATAGATTTAGGGAATATGCTATAATGGGTATTAAAAATGTAACTTCATATATATATATATATTTGAAAGATAAAATGTAAGTATGTTATGGATTCCACAAGTTACCTTTATGATTTATGATTTCTCTATGTTATTCATAAATCATCATATTTCATGAGGTGTGTTAAAGAACATTTGTTTTATGACTGTAAATCATGATTTAATTGATTTGTATGTATTGATGGAATAATGTTTTCTTTCCTTATTTTATATCCCTTACTGATATTTTATCATCCCATGTTTTTGAAATATTTTTCACAGGGTATATGGAAGGGTAAGAGAAATGAATATTTCAAGATTATTTATATCAAGAAATAATATATTGTTATATTTTAAGGACGTTAATTTTTTTCAAACAAATTGGATAGAGAATAAGTTTTTAATTTTTAATTTTGGATATGTAATGTAATATTTATGGCCTAATTCTCTAAAACTATAAATCTAAAAATATCCTCAATGTGAATTCTTGAATTAACAAATGATTATGTGATGCTTATGGTTGGGGCCTTATAGTTAGAATCAGAGGTAGTTTTAGATACCTTTAGAGGTTTTGGTGTTATTTAAGCGTAAGTGACATAACCAAAATGGTTAGAATATTAGAAAGATTCATATTTATTTTAGATAAATTTAATGAGTTTAATATAACATGACTATGTATATCTTAATTTTTACCCTCCTCATAAGATATTATATGATGAATTTACTGATATAATCACACTAACCTTTTTGGTTTTAGTAAATGGATGGATCTAGTAGGACCCATTGTAACAATGGATGTAAAATAAACTATGGTGGTTTTATCAATAAGAAACTGAATGAAATGGGATTTAGAATAAGAACTCTTGCATTTATTCTCAACGAACTATCTAGAGTCATGATTGACCACTTGAACCGTTGTGATTTCTCTAAGGTATCATATATGCGAGAAACTAATCCCTATGGAAGTTTAGGTAAAATCCTAAAGGTATGTATATTAAAAAATATATGTATCAAGGATGTGGAATTAAAAACCTAGGAAAATGACTGAAAGGGAAAGGAAGATGTTATAGATATGGTAATGAAGGTTATAAATCAATAACCTTACTTAGAATAAGGATGCTTTGAGGTGACTCTAGGAAAGGGAAATAAGTTATTTATGATAGATCAATTGAATGTTTTAAATGTAGTGTGATTGGTCATTATGAAAATATATGTCCAACAAAGAAAGTTTGGGAATGGGATCAATAAGACTGTACAAATATATTTTTACTAATACCTAATTCCATTCCAATTGAGGATTAAGAAACTGAAAACAACCTATAGAATGTACGAATTATTTCTTAGCTGATGTTTTGACATTATTTAATCATAGTATATGATTAATGATTTTGTTTGTAAGAAATAAGTATTACGGAATAAGATGAAAAATGGTTAAGGGATCATGGATAATGTTGGATGATTAAGAGGTCTGAATTTTTGGAATTCAAGAGTTATGTTAAAAATTTGGGTGAAAATGTTTAAAAGTATCAATGCTCTTTTTTATGGAATTACATTAGAGAACATTTCTCTTGTATATGTAACCCTAGATATTGTTATGTGAAAATTATATTTGGGGAAAATTTATATTTTTATTTCATGGATATTGTTATAAAGAACTATTTGGGTTTATAAGATCCTTGAATTTGAGGCAATTATAAGTTATAACTTTTTGGGATGAAAATGAGAGGTATGAGATGACATTAGAGGTTAAAATATGTTATGGTTATTTTTGAGGAATTTATCTCATATTTGGGAATGTTATAAAATTATATTTTTTTTTAAAAAATGACAACACACAAACCGTGTGAAAACCCATCGCATCCAAAAAAGATGCCAGAATAAAACCCATAACCAAAGTGTGCATGAGATTTATCTCCTACCACTAGCCTATGTGAAGACCCTAGTCAGTATGACTTATTATTTTTAGTTAAATGATTTTATAGATCAAGAATAAGTTGATTTTTGAACTTATGTTTTATCTAATGGATATATTTAGTATAGAAAAATTATTTTGTGATTAATTGATAAATCTTATTTTGGAAGACATTCTTTCTGTTGGGAACACTATATACTAAAGGAAAATAAAATACTATGGGTTTTAATTCATGGAGTAATTGTTGAAATAATATTTTGGAAGAATCTATGTTTTATTTTGGACATATAGATATTTGGATTATTTATGTAACTGATTAGCCTATCTTAGAAAATATGTGATTAGGTTAATTAATTTTTATTACAATACTTTAAGAGTATATGATGTTATTTGGAGATAAATGTTAAGATTTATCATGGAAGGATTTGTGATCAAATCCTTCTGAATTATGGTTTTCAATATTAGTTTGGATTATTTTGAAGAATTTAAAGGACAATTATGTATTGAATGGTCTTTGTTGAACATTGGGCATTGTTTGATGAATTTTGGAGATGAAGAGTAGTATTTCATTTTATAAAGGATTATCTTTATTATGGATTATAAGATCTTGTAATAAACATTTTCATTTGGGATAATTTCTAATGATAGGTGAAATATAAAGTTAATTATTTTTGGATTATGTGATTCTCAAGATGTTTATTCTATCACTTTAGGTGTAACACCCCAAGATTTCATAGTACGTTATTCAATAACTTGCACTACACGCAACACCGAGTTCTAGCACACCATGGCTTACCCAACAAGCCGTTCAAAAGCGGTTATGAATAGTATTAACTGAATTTTGAACTTCATATAATCCTTATAATTTTAAAATCCATATTATGAATTTCTTAGACATAATGTAAGAACACATACATTTTTTTTCAGATAAAAGAAGTATTTTTCAAAAAATGCAATTTTACCGCCTTTTAATGGTGAAGCCTTTTATAAATCCAATATTTGAAACTTTTATATATTCAATTTTACAGAATAAACTTCTTCTTTAGAATCAGGACATAATAATTTAGTTTCAATAAAGTTTTGGTGTTTTTCTGATAACTTTCATATTTGGGTGAATAGTAAAAAATAATATATTTTAACTAAAAACAACTTTTTAAATCAAAATAATTTATATTGTTAAATTATAAATTTTAATGGTTTGGAAGTATAAATAGATTAGATTTTTACCATTTGATACAATGATGGTCATTGTATGTAATTTCACTTTGAAATTGGACATAAACAGGTGTCAAACTTTTGGTTGTTATTATTTCTTATAAATATGCCTTTTGGTTTTGACAGAGGGAATTAATTTTAAATTAAAAAATTCAACTTCTATGATTTTAATTTGGTAAAATATACTTCATTATTGAATTCTGAATATCAAAAGTAGCTTAGTGTAAATTTTTGGTATTTTTCTGAAAACGTTTAATTTTTGATGAATAGTGAAAACACTGAGTTATAGTGTAAAACCGATTTTTTATTTAAATAAGTATTTCTTTTATTTAAATTTATTTTATGTCAAAATAGATACATAATACATATATATTTTCAATATATTTCATTTTAGTCAGTTTATAATAATTTTAGATATATAAAAATTTGATTGAACTTTTCACTGTCTTTTACCCAACTCCTAGGAGAATTTGCAAATTCACATAAAACATAATTTTACCGCTTCTGTGAGTTGAATTATGAAAATCCTAGAGATAGGGTTAATATAAAGGAGTGAAATTTGGTTCAATAAAATAATATTTTTTGGTGAATAGTAACTTTTGACTTTTATTTACCGCGGTTAAAGGTAAATAGGGTAATTCAAGATAAAAAGTATATTATAAAAAATACATAATTACCTTAATACTTGGCCTAACTTTATTGGATGAGTCATGGAAGAACATGGGAATCATTGGGTCGATTTTGGGACCCCATGTAACCACTTGGGAGTGATAATGACTCTTTAGATTAATTAATTTAAAGTAAAGACAAAAACGACACAAACAAATATCTTTTAGTAAATTAATTTTTACATGGGGTTATATAAGTTATATTTTCGACTATAAATATTTATTATAAAGATAAAAATATTTCCTACATCGTGGTTGTTTTTTTTATAATTTTTAGACATCAAAATAATTAAGTTATTTATGACATAATAATGATGCAGTAATAACCTTATTAACGAAATACTAAAATAATTTATATTTTAAATAACCAAATAAATTTAATTTGAGACTTTTAATGAATTCCACGAATTTTATTGGTTAATATTACATGTTAGGATTTCTTAAATTAATTATATTTGAATTAGTAAAGTTTTTGAGATTCTAAAAAAAAACAATTATTGAATAGTGTCAAAATTTACATAAATGAGTTTGGAAAACAAATATTATATTACTAATTGATATTCAATTCATAAAAATCTAAGGTTCAGCCAAAGGACTTATATAATATCATTAATGGACTGCTTGGGGTTTTCATTGATGTATATAGTATGTTTATTAACTATATAGTATAAAAATACAATGTGACATGGTAAATGTCAAACAAATTAACTAAGAGTTAAAACTAAAAGAAAAGGTTAATATAATGACCCAAACCTGTCTAAAATCTATTGGTTGAAAGGATTTCGTCCCATCCCACATTATACATTTAATAATACACTTTGGGCCATTAGAAACTGAATATTAATTTATTATAAATTAATACTTTAAGTTTTTCCAAAAGAGCCCCTCCTCCCCCTTATAAAAGGACACCACTTCTAACCAATTCCCCACACATCTCAAGCCCTTTGGATAGTCCAAACTCAGCACAATTAAGCTCCATACATCCATATCCTCCTCCTAGAAGACTTACCTTAGGCATAAGGAACTTCAAGAGTCCTTTTTGGTTCAAACCAAAGGGAGTTACCCAAATTAAAGGTAACAATTTCTCTTAGCTTCTTTTCTTTTATTTTACTTCTCCAACCCCTAAAATCTTTTTATTCTTTTTTTTTAACAAAAACATTATCCTAAATATACTAGTATATTGTTATGAAAAGTATTCTAACTAAACTTACACACACTTCCATCTAATGGGTGAAGAACATAATGTTTCTGTAGATGACAACCAAACCCCTCACGAAATGATGATTGTTCAATTATCTCCTACAACCTCTCATGGTGGACATTATGATGGAACTACAATTAAATATTATATTAATGATATTTATTTTATATATAATCTTCTGTAATTCAATTTTATAGCATAACATTATTCGTTTTATGTTGTATATACATACGATAATTTCATTTCAGGAAGTGCGGACTACCGCCCCCTCAATGTAATATGACTCGTTCATACCTTGCATGGAACATATAAATGACGGTGTTAATGAAAATAAGTAACACATATAAGATATTATATTATACTTGAATAATAATATACCAATGTAACATTTTTTTTCCTTTTGAAATGAAAAATGAAATGGAAGTAGCGTTCGTGCGTACATACGGACTACCGTCTCCACGAACACGATGAGATTAATTCCCCATCGTATCCATTCATGTTTAATTAGCATTTCATGATTAAAAATAATGTTTAAGACCTTGATATAGTTCTGTATATGAATAATATACAACCTATCCATAACAAACACAGCTTATGTAACAAAACATATAAAATAAAATGAGTAAGTTAACACCCAAAATGACAATAATACTAAAATATTATTGACAAAGCAATGTTAAAAGATCATATATGATGTCATATTAATGTATATGATTCTTTTGTAATTTAATTACAATTATTTCACCATTATACAGGAGGTTAAACTACCCTCAACCAAGGAAAAGGACAAGGTAAGGGTTTATTTCACAATCTCTTCATTATCCGAGGTTGTTTATTTGTAATTATCTTCTGGGACCTCTTTATCATCCACATCCATGTATCTTAAAAATGTATTTCAAATCATTCTTAAAATTTTACAGACTATGGTTTAAAGTCATTTATACCCTTGTTTTACTTTTTATAAGATGTTGATAAAGGAATTTGTCTGTCATTTTCCAAACAAGGCACTTTTTAACCTTTTCGACAAAATTAAGGTAACAATGTCTTTTTTAACTTATACGGCGAGTGATGCTATTTTCTACCATTATACACTCATTGAATCATCCCTTACAAGCTTATAAGAATATTTTGAAATTAAATGCTTTATTTTATAATTATGGACTCTTAAATTATTTCAAAATATAAATAGATATTTCTCTAAAAAGAGTTTTGATTTAATCTATGTAAACATCCTTTGATGGATTTTATGTTTATTTGGAGTTGATTTATTATGATAAAAACATCCATATTGTATTGAAGTTTTTGTGATATGATTGACTGTAGATGTTCTATTTTTATACCACTCATGATTTAAGGTTAAATTATTGACATTTCGAATGCTAGCTTTAATACGAATGTTAATGATATGTTTAATCCTTTTCATATGAGGAATGTATTGGACTTAGTAAGTGACGGGTGGAGCCCGCTATAGCTCCTCGATGCATCGGTAGGTGTCATGAGACAACTATATGTGGAATTGGCCAGGGCCCTTTCCCAATTTGATTTATTGTTTTGGCTGAGTCCTTAATCATTTTTAGAGGTCTTGGCCGAGGCCTTGACAAAATCTTTCAAAATATACGGCATTATACATTTCCTCATTATGGAAATAATATTGATGGTTCATGTGGTCATTCGACAAGTAGAATACGCAATATTATGTTTTATTATGGCATTATTTACTCATCTCATATTCCTTCCATAATATTATTCATGTTTATTGTTTGTAAAGGAATGTGGTTTCAATTATTCACCATGCTTAATATTTATGTCATTTTACGCTTTATTACTTACCCTTACTGAGCATTTGAGCTCACCTATTTCCTATGATTCATTTTCCCAGGATATGAAGAAGTTAGTTATGAGTGACCTGCAGGAAAAATCTAGGAGGTTTGGATGTTCCTAATGAAATGTATTTGTGTTGCATTTCTCTTCAAGCTGTTATGTTGAACATATGTATGAATCATATTTCCAAGAATACTAAACTGATCGGCCTTTTGAGACATGATTTCCTTGTGATCGTACCAATGTTATGTAATAATGCACCGACTCTGGGTAACTACGGTCGGGGCGTTACATTTGTTATCAGAGGAAGTTTAGTATAAACCTTGGAAAAAAGATTTAGATAAAATCTGATTAGAGCACATAGCCCTATGATAGACTTTGAGGATTAATATAGAATAACTTCCTAGAATTTTGGTATTGTAGAGATTTTGTGAGTTTTTCGAGTAATACATCCCTATCTGGATACGAGCAGGTAGAGGCGGCTCTGGTACAGATGTACCTAGGGGTAAAATTTGAAAACACCGCTTTGAGTTAGACTCGAACGGGAACTGGTGCATGACAATGGGCCTTGGTGCACTCTTGGTTACGACACTCCTGGGGGATAGACTTAGGATAATTCTCATTTTCTTTACACATAATTATCAAGGGTTTATAATTATATAATTCCTCAATGAAAACATATTTTTTATTATGGATTATATCCATAAACCATTCAATTTAATTTAGGTATTTTACAGGTTTGGAATTATTCATTGAAATTCATAAACTGAACTAGTTTATGTTATTGTATATAAATGGTGCTTAGTAGAAGGAATGTGAACGCCAGAAATATGTATGATCTAAAGAGTAAGAAGATCCTATCTTTCATAGTATTAAACCAATATTTAGAAGGGAAATAGTCTCCCATGTATTCTAAATATATGAATAAATAGTATCATGTGTAAATAAGTTAAGAAAAGAATTCTCTGAGTCCTATGGATTTGAAGGGAAGAAGGAGAAGATAAGGATTGAAGAGAGAAAGATGGATAAAGGGAAGAGGGAAAAGAAACATTTTCCCATATGTGATAACTATGGAAAGAAACACCCTGGAACTTGCATGAAGGGAATGGGAGTTTGTTATAAGTGAGGTGAAAAAGGACACCAAGTACGTGACTGCAAGGGTAAGAAAAAGGTTTCAAATGAACAATGCTTCATCTACAAGGAGTTGGGACACTACGCGAACTGATGTCCAAATCATCAAAGTATTCCCCAAATGATGATATTAGATAATAATAAAGTTATGATACTACCACAGATGAGGAGGAATGATTAGAGTTATTATGTTGTTATTATAGAATTATGTCATTTCAGTTTTGTATCAACAATGAACTAGTTATTATAATTATGGAGTACATAAGGATTATACTGCAGTACTATTTCATTAAGGACATGAGATTGTGTGGAACCAAGAAAAGTGACTCAATAACAGGTTATATTTTTGGAATATATATGGTTGAGAGAAAGATAAACCATAATATGGTTCTAATACCGAGGTAGTGATTTTGGAATAATACATGATTGATTTGGATAAATTATATTGGATATTCTTGACTACCTTGAAATTGATTAATGATTTGTATATTCCATCATTGTTGGAGTTTACCAAATTTTTGGATAGACGGAGTATATCCACTATTCTATAAGTAATAAGGGATCGTGAATGTAATCAGTAAGGTTTTATGGTATTTTAGGTTGTTGAAATGTTTTAAAAGAATACATGATGAAGGTGTTCACATGCTATTACGTGGAAAAAAGGATCTTCATTGTGTTTACCTACCCTATAAATTTTTTACTATTAGTTTTCATATAAGTATTTTGGATAAGTCTAGTTTGAGATTATTTTTGGATTTCCATTAAAAGTACAACCCTGATGTCGGGCAACAACCTGTCACGTCCAGCAAGGCCGCGAGACTTGAACCCACAACCGAAGGGCGATAAGGGTGTATCACCAACAACTAGCCCACGTGATGTCCTGGATTGAATAATGTAATTTTTTTTTAAAAAAAATAAAATAAAATAAAATTCTTGTTGGGAAAATGTCCCTCAAGGAATCATTGAAACATTTTTGAGGTGATTGTGTTTGTTGACAAAGTGGACATCTGAGTGGTGATTGTTGTCAAAGAAAAATGATGACACACTAATTTGTTGACAAAGAGGATTTCATGGTGGAATGTCGAGTTCAAGAGTTGTGGTCAACGATACATGTTTGATTCAAGAACATCGATAAAGGAATGAACGATCTGGAGGCGGCATAAAAAGAACAGATACAAGGTGGTGCCATTTTCCAGTGTTTGCCAAATTTTTGGGCCTGAAAATCGACAAATGAAGAAAATGCTTTTTGGAAAAGGGACTTGCGCTCCGTGAACATGAAGGCTTGGAAACTTGCGCTCCATATGTTTTTCATGATCAGATCATCAAAATATGGAAAAGGGATAAGGGTCACGTAAGTTTTGGTGAGGTCGCGCAGGTGACTTGCGCGCCGTGAAAGATACTTGCAGGCTGATGCCTTGGAAGCTTGATAACTTGCGCGCTTGTTGTTTTTCAAGATCATAAGATCAAAATATGGCAAAGGAAAGATGTTCGTGTAAGTTTCAAATTGGTTTGTGCAATTGACTTGCAGGGGAAGAGACTTACGCGTCTAGGAGAGACTTGCGCGCCATCGCATAGGGGTGACCAAATGCCTATAAATACTGGACCACCCCTCTTCATTCTTCACCGGTGTTCAACACTTTAGACGATTTAGAGCTCCCGTTGCGCAGGTGTGGTGGTCGCGCAAGTGGTGTGTGGGTCGTGCAAGTGAAGTTGCACGGCGGTGGTTGATGTTGCGCGCCAGTGTGAGAAGTTGTGTGCCGGTTGGCAGTTGCGCGCCAATGTTGGTTTGGGCGTAAAAGGAAGAGAGTCGCACAAGTTTGGAGTTGGGGAAGATTGTTTCGCACAAGTGACTGAGGTGGACTTGTGCACCAATTGTGACTTGTGCACCGATACTTGCATGCTAAGATATACTTGCACGCCAAGTAAGGTTTATTTCCAGCAGTGATTTTCGGGCTGCGTGGAAGCTGGAAGATTTCCCGGTACCTTCGGTGCAAAGGAAAATTCATCTATGGGTGAATGTGGAGATTCAACAGAGCATCTAAATACAGAAGAAGATGCATTCCTTCATGCAAATGAAGAGACCTACAGGTCTATACACTATGAGTGGATCCTTTCCAGAGCAGTGAGCAAAGGAAGAGGAAGAATGTGATCCTCTCCACCGGCAATGAGCCAGTGAGAGAGAAATAGGGAGTGACCCTTGGGAAAGTAGTGAGCTGACCCTAATCATTGTAAAGTCAGTGAGACTGGGCATAGAAGTGATCTAGACAGAACTTTGTACCCACATCTGGTAAAGATTATTGGAATTTGGTACGACCGGCAACTTGTCGGCGTATGCTCCTAGGACGTAGCCCAGTGAGGGTGAACCAAGTAAAAATCTTTGCGTCTGCCTGCTTATTTTCCTGAATTGCATTTAAAGCGTCATCATCAGATAAAGAAGAAATTTAGTGATCATAACAAACACACAAGTGCAAACAAAGTTACCCTCGTAAAAAAGAGTTCAAGATCCAGTGGGGCAGGAATAATTTTGAAAAAGATTATCCATACCCTGATTCACCCCCCCTCTTAGGGTATATAGGCCCTTATTGGTCCTAAAAATTCTAGTAGATGAATTATATTTTTTTGAAACCTATAAATATAGGATAAATAGAATATTATTTTTATGTTTTATTATCTTTTTGAGTGAAAGATGAGTTTGTGGTAGAACTTAGTTAAAGTATGAGACTCTACTTGTATAGTATATATTTTTCTTCTTCTCTTATTCAATAAATAAATTAATTCTAACACTTTAGTGAAGGGATATTAAAACAAAAACTGTGCTATCCTAATACCATAAGTTTTGTTGAACCGATGTTATTTGAAATCATCATAGATTGATGAATTTAAGGCCCTAAATTTTACACTTGTTTTTGATGGATGACCTCAATCACTACCTATAAATATTTAAGTTTTTCTTCCAATTATATGTCTCTAATTTCCGCCAATATTCTCCTAATTGAGATCATAATTTTGTGGTGACCCTTTTATTTCCATTTTCCACTTATTAAGAGTAAATTTTATTAACCTAATTTCCGATGTGGTTTTCCCCAAATGAATTTTCTATTGTCAACCTTTTATTTTCAAAAAATAATTTCAAATTGCGAGGAAACAATTTATTGAAGGGGGAAGAATGTAACACCCCAAGATTTCATAGTACATTATTCAATAACTTGCACTACACGCAACACTGAGTTCTAGCGCACCATGACTTACCAAACAAGCCGTTCAAAAGTGGTTATGAATAGTATTAACTGAATTTTTAACTTTATATAATCCTTATAATTTTATAATCCACTTTATGAGTTTCTTAGACATAATGTAAGAACAAAAACATTTTTTTTCAGATAAAAGATGTATTTTTCAGAACAATGCAATTTTACCCCCTTTTAATGGCGAAGCCTTTCTAAATCCAATATTTGGAACTTTTATATATTCATTTTTACATAATAAACTTCTTCATTAGAATCAAGACATAAGAATTTAGTTTCAATAATGTTTTGGTATTTTTTTGATAACTTTCATATTTGGGTGAATAATGAAAAATGCTATATTTTAACTGAAAACGACTTTTTTAATCAAAATAATTTATATTGTTAAATTATACATTTTAATGGTTTGGATGTACAAATAGATTATATTTTTACCATTTAATCCAATTATGGTCATTGTAAGTAATTTCACGTTGAAATTGGACATAAACAAGTGTCGAACTTTTGGTTGTTATTATTTCTTAAAAATACGCATGTTGGCTTTTACAGTGGGAATTAATTTTAAATTAATAAATTCAAATTCTATGTTTTGAATTTGATAAAATAGACTTCATAATTGAATTCGGAATATCAAAATAATCAAAGGGAAATTTTTTGGTATTTTTCTGAAAACTTTTAATTTTTGATGAATAGTGAAAAACACTGAGTTATAGTTTAAAACCGAATTTTTATTTAAATAATTATTTATTTTATTTAAATTTATTTTATGTCAAAATAGATACATAATACCTATATAATTTCAATGTAATTCATTGGAGTCAGTTTATAATAATTTTATATATATAAAAATTTGATTGAACTTTCCACCATCTTTTACCCACATCCTAGGAGAATTAGTAAATTCACAAAAAACATAATTTTACCGCTTCCGTGAGTGTAATTTAAAAACTATGAGAGACATGGTTAATATCAATGAATAAAATGTTGTTCAATAAGATAAAAATAATTTTTGGTGAATAGTAACTTTTGACTTTTATTTACCACGGTTAAATGTAAATAGGGTAATTCAAGATAAAAAGTATATTATAATAACACAAAATTATCTTAAAACTTGTCCTAACCTTATTGGATGAGTTATGTACGACCATGGGCAACCTTGGGTCGATTTGGGGACCCCATGGAGCCACTTGAGAGTGATAAGGACTCTTTAGATTAATTAATATACAGTAAAGACAAAAATAACACAAAAAAATATCTTTTAGTAAACTAATTTTTACATGGGGTTATATAAGTTATATTTTCAACTATAAATATTCATTAGAAATATAATAATATTTCCTAAATCATTGTAGTTTTTTTTATAATTTTTAGACATCAAATAAATTAAGTTATTTATGAAATGATGATGATGCAGTAATTACCTTAATGATGAAATATTAAAATAATAGATATTATAAATACCCAAATAAATATAATTTGAAACTTTTAATGAATTCCAAGAATTTTATTGGTTAATATTAAATTTTATGATTTCTTAAATGAATTTTATTAGAATTAATAATGTTGTTGATACTTTAACAAAAACCAATTATTGAATAGTGCCAAATTTGACATAAATCAGTGTTTAAAACAAATATTATATTATTAATTGATATTAAATTCCTAAAAATATAAGGTTCGGCCGAGAAACTTATATCATGATAGGTGTAGCATTAATGGACCACTTGGGGGTCGCATGGATGTATATAGTAAGTTTATTAACTATATAATATAAAAATACAATGAGACATGGTAAATGTCAAACTAATTAACTAAGAGTTAAAACTAAAGGAAAAGGTTAATATAATGACCCAAACCTCTCTAAAATATATTGGTTGAAAGGATTTAGACCCACCCCCACCTTAGAATTTTAATAATCCACTTTGGAGCCATTAGAAACCGAATATGTATTTATTATAAATTAATACTTTAAGTTTTTCTTAAAGAGCCCCTCCTCCCCCTTATAGATGGACACGACTTCTTACCAATTCCTCTATAAGGCCCCAACCTTAAACCTTAATTAATCTTGAGTTAATACAAGATTACACATTGAGGATCTTTTCAGGTTTAGAGTTTTAGAGAATTAGATCATAAACTTGCATTACATTCCACATTTAAACAAAGTTGTTACATAAAAGATAGTATTCATTTTTCCCATCAACGGGAATATATTTAAAATAAAACATTGATTCTTTCTTGAAACTTCTTTGACACTATCATCATATCATGTATCTTTCCCTTGACCTATGCAAAACATTTCAAAAATTTGGGATGAGCATAAAAAGCTCAGTAAGGGATATAAAAATATATGGAAAGGAAACATGAGTACATGTACACATAAGCATCAATGAAATCATACTTTACTCATAAAACATAAGCACTTTAACATACCTCATCAAATAATGAATAAATCATAGAAATCATAAGACACAAAGGTAACTTGAGGCATTAATAACATTCTTAAGTAGGGAGTAACCCTCTTGGTTATGTTTGGAATACCCACCACAGTATATTCCCTAAATCTCTTTAGAGAAACATTAACGTTTCACTCCTTCGCGTTACCCAATGCATTAGAGAGCTATATCGGGCTCACCCTCCCTTAGTTTTTCACGAAACCACCCATCTTCATAACAGTTCCCAAGAACCACAACATAACCGTATCACATAAAACATGCATAAAGGAAACATAACATTTCCACCATTCAATCACAAGATATCAATAAAACACATTGATATAAAAACATTATGAAAACCATTTTCAATACCAAAATAAAAGAAAAGTAAAACATGGTATTTATTTTTATTTTAAAAAGAAGGTATGGCTTGTAGAGGAAGCCGAAACTCAAATAATGGTCAGGGCGGCGGAGAAGTCGTTGTCGCCGCATACGTATGACAAAAACATTCCCTTTTTTCATTTAGTCAAGGTTTCATATAAAAAATATTCCTTTTGAATAAACGTAAAATTCAAAGGGGTTTATACACCATATAAAAGAATGTTGTGTATAAAACAAAATATGCCTCAATGAATGGAGATTGAGACGAAGTCCCATACAAAGACGATATCCTTGGATTAAGGATAAATCAATTACATAATTATGTGTGACAAATGAATACATGAAATATAAGTGGATATTAAGTGTAAAAAAAATCAGAGTTTATTAACACATATTCATAGAACGACATATTCAAGGAGTACAAGTTTATCCCAAAGAATCAAATTTGGGTTAAGAAGTTCCCTTGCAAAAATTTGATATCCTAACGACATCACTACAAAATTAAAAAAAATGAGTTGATGAGAGATAAAAAGGGTATCTAATCACATGGACATAAAATTTAAATAAATAAGGATATAGAATAACATATCCCAACATAATAGTATGTTAATTAAAATACATAACAAAAGAAGTCTTTTAAAGAGAGGAGGGTGAAAGGTTCCCTTACCGACATGGGTATCTTTCGAGACATGCACCCCATGAAAGAAGGACAATACAACATTGATGTAAATACCCATAAATGAAACTATATTACACAATGAGTAAAATAATGGGTAGTACATACACCACTAAAAGGAAATTATGGAAAATGTAGCATAAATATCACGGGAATAAAAGTGAGATGAAAAATCCCTTACGAAAACTCGGCAGCATAACAGCGCCACTTAAAACTTTCAAAATGGATTGATGAGAGAAAATAGGGTCTCTAATCATATTAAAATAATGTTTAAAGAAAGAGGAATATAAAATAACATCCCACAACATGAAAAATAGGAGCTTAAAAGAAGTGACATAAAATAGATTACATAAAAAGAAAGAGAGAGGTTAGATCTCTTACGAAAATTCGGCAGCCTAACGGCGCCACTCAAAACTTCCAAAATGGATTGATGAGAGAGAATAGGGTCTCTCATCATATTAACATAAAACATAAAGTAAGAGTAATATAAAATAACATCCCAATAACAATAAATATGAGCTTTAAAATGAATGACATAAAAGAGTGTACTTAAAAAGAAAGAGAGAGGTTGAATCCCTTACCTCAAGTCCAACTTGTCTTGTTCATTTCTTTATATTCCTGAATAATAAACTTTGGTAAATTTATAATTCCCTAAGGAACTCCTATAAATATTATTATTCAGTTCATATCACATATTTTAATGTTATAATAATTGGTTAATAATATGAGTTCATATCAGACGTTTTTGTCGATGTTTTGTACATGAGTCAAAAATGAACTTGTTTGAAAAATGATTGTCCATGTAGTTATAAGTAAATAATTTCCAGAATAGTATTAACGATTAAAATATCATATATATCCAGTACATATTCATTTTATACAATTCCATATCATTTGGGGATAAAAAACGAAAAGCACCGTTCATGGAGACGGTAGGCCGTACGTACGCATGAACGCTACTTTCATTTTTTCTTTGTCACATTAATGGAATTAAAAATAAATGATATATATATATATATATTATAATTCCAGTATAATATATATGTTATATAGGTCACATATGTTCATTAATTCCATTCTTTATACATTCCATGTATTGCATGTACGAGTCACATCACCTGAGGGGGTGGTAGTCCACACTTTCTCATATGAAATTATCGCATTTACAAAACATGAAGAGAATAAAGGTATGGTTTAAATATAAAATACAGAAGCATATAGTAAACATAAATACCATATATATCATATATAAAATAAAGTTACATCATAATGTCCACCTTTAAGGGTGTTAAAAGAATATTGAACAATCATCGTTTCGAGAGGCAGAAAATCGCCAACCACAGAAACAGTGTATTCTTTAACCATTAGATGAAGGTTTGTGTAAGTGTAGCTCGAATAATTATTATAAACAAATTCTAGTATATTTAAGATACTGGAATTGTTACAAAATATATGAATAAAAAGAGTTTAGGGGGTTGGAGAAGAAAAATAAAACAAAACGACACAAGTGAAGACATTACCTTCAAATCGGGTAACTCCCTTTGGTTTGAGCTCAAAGGCTTCCTTGGGAAGACTTCTGCCCAAAGTGAGGCTTCAAGGAGTTAGAGAGGGATTTGGAAAGACAAAATGGGCAGGTTTTGGCCGAGCCAAAGGCTTTGGAATTGTGGATAAGGAGGGAGAGTTGGGGGCCTTTTTATAAGAGGAGAGGAGAGGCACTCTTGGAAAGTAAAGAAATGTTACATTATTTTAGAATGAGTTTTAGATTTTAATGGTCCGAAATTGATTTTTTTTCGAAGCTAAGGTGATAAGGGATTTAAATCCACCCATACAATAGGTTTTGAACATGTTTAGGTCTTATATTTTACATTATCTTTCAATTTTATTTAAATCCTTAAATAATGAGGTCGTCGTTGCATCATCATGATGTCATAAATAATTTAATTTATTTAATTTTTAAAAATTATAAAAAAATACTATGATGTAGGAAATCGTTTTCGCTTTCCAATTACTATTTATAGTCAAAAATATGACTTGTATAAACCCTTGTAAATTATTGTTTAGTAAAACATCTCATGTTTGTGTCATTTTTACTTTAACATTAAATAAAAAGGTATTTATGTCATTTTCCAACCAAAGTGGCTCCATGGGGTCCCCAAGTTGACCCATGGATTGTATGGGTCGGCCATGACACATCAAATGACGGTAGGACATGTTTCTAGGTCATTTCATTTTATTAAAACATTATTCTTACCTTAAACTACACTAATTACGTCTAATCGCGATAAAAAACTTAATAAGTTACTATTCACCAAAAAATTATTATAATCCCATTGAACCACATTTTACTTCCTAATTAAAACCATGTATGTAGGATTTTTTAAATTCCAAACACAAAGATGGAAAAATTTCATTTAAACGGAAAATCAGTTTTATTAAGTACCACTTATTGGTTTCACTATTCATCAAAAATTGAAGTTTCTTAGAAAATGACCAAAAATTAACCCTAAGCTATATTTGATATTCCAAATTCAAAAATGATTTCTATTTTACAAAATTCAAAACATATAAGTTTCATTAATTAATTTAATAATTAATTCCCGCTGTCATAACAGATAGCGTGTTTTTATGAAACAAAATGTATCAAAAGATTGACATTAGTTTAAGTCCGATTTCAAAGTGAAATTAATTTCAACGACCAGTATTGGATTAAATGGTAAAAGTATATTCTAATTTCACTTTAAAACCAATTCAAAATATAATCTAATCATATAAATAAATTAGATTAAAAAGAGGTTTTGAATTAAAATACAACATTTTTCACTATTCATTAAAAATTGAACTTTTCGGAAAAATACCAAAAATTTACACAAAGTAAATTTTGATGTCCCGATTATAAAGAAGAATTTTATTTTGTCAAATATAACACCTAAAATTGTCAAAAATTGGATTTAAAAGAGGTTCGCCATCAAAAGGCGGTTAATCGACCTTTTAAAGAATATTAGAATGTTTACGCTTAAAATTGGATTCATTCAAATTTTTAATCCTATAACATTTATTGTAAAAAGTAAAAATATTTGACAAACATATATAATCATTTTATAGTTAGTTCTGTTCATTCTCTCCATTACAACGGCTAGGTGTTAACTACTATTTAAAATAATATTATTTTATTATTAGAGTGCAACGTAAGATTCCCAAGAAACTCGTTGTGGCGTGTTGGGTACGCCATCGAGCATATCTTCCCCGTTAAATTCATATTCATATTTTATTCAAAAATATGGATAAATGTAAAAATGTCATAATCTTTATTTACCTTGGGTGTTACATCCTTCCCCCCTTTTGGGAATTGCGTCCTCGCAATTTTAAAATTGAGCTTGGAAACATCCTTGAAAGTCCCACATCGGAACAAGAGTCGGTAAAAAAATCACTTTAAAATAAAGGATGATAAGTATAGAGGTCACCCGAGTTAAACCATAATAGTATTCCATGTAGGAAAACATAGACATGGAGGAGAAAACATAGGGTCATGTTTTGATGGATAGTGATAGAAAACATGTTTAGGAGAAAGTTAACCACAAGAAAATCACAAACTTGTGATGGGTTAAACGGTATTCGACTCCCCAGTAGGAAAAGTTAATAGACAAAGTTTTTGTTTTAAGTTACTTTTTATTGAGGAATTTATTCATAAGGAAACATAATCACTTATCATGTTGACTTTCAACTTTTATTAGATTCCTTACACAAACTCATATTTTTTCCAAAAGACGAGTATTTAGGAAGACTTGTTGACATTAAGAGTACTATAATCAACTTCTAGAGAATCGCCTAATCCCCAAAAGAGAACTATATACTCCCCATGTCTTTATACTTTAACCAAAACCAAAACCAAAAAGGTTAGTATAAGATCAGATAATCCGGAAAAGGATAACCCTTTATAAAAAGAAAATCTATTCTTAATCTCCAAAATTTGTACAACAAAACACAAAGTTCAACGAGGACCATTTGATAAACAATTTGTCCATAAAATTATTCAATGTAATCCAAACTAAGATTGAAACCCAAATATTTGAAGTATTTAGTCACATAGTCTTCCAAGTTAAATCGTAACATTAATATCAAAACAACATCAGTTGCTCTTAATGTCTCATATTGAAAAGTAATTAACCTAATCACATATCCTCCATGATAGGTTAATAAATTTCCATAGATAACCCAAAATCAAATTACTCTTAATTCATAAAATCATATAACTAAAAATAATCAGTCAAACTAACCAGGGAATTCACATAGTCCAGTGGTAGGCGACAAATACCAGTCGCACATTGGTTGTGGGTTCGATTCCCGTAGCTTTGTCCAATGCGACGGGTTGTCACACGGTCTACGTGTTGTCCTTTTTCCAAAAATATATAATTCTTAAAACATTCCCCAAAAGGAGATAAAATCATCAAAAATAGTCATAAAATATTTTAAACTCAATTTTATCTCATGCCTTTCATTTTCCATCATAACATATAAAAACGCATAATTACATCAAAAGTAAGGATCATATAAACTCTAATGGTTACCTTTATAATTATTACCTGAACTTCCACATCGATTGGCCATCTCGTACATGATTCATTACAGAACATACCAAGGTTTAAGTGGTTGATCATGACTCCTTGATAGTTAGTTTAGAACAACCACGAGTTTCCTCATTGAATCCACCATTTTATCTAGTATCCTAATCAGAGAACCACCACAGTTTCCTTCAAACCTGTTGTCTCTTTGGTGCCTTCTAGATCCATCCATTCACTAAAAATAGCAATGTCAGTGTGAGTATATCAAAAAAACCATCATGTACTAATGAGGAAGGTAAACACTAAGATATACTTACTCATTCACTTTATCTAAAACTAGGACTCTTTCTGAAATCCTATCCATTATGGTACTGTCACTTATGCTTAGAGAATACCCTAACCTCTAAAGTTATTTAAACCAACCTTTTATACCAACTATAAGGCCCCAGCCTTAAACCTTACTTAATCTTAAGTTAATACATGATTACACATTGAGGATATTTTCAGGTTTAGATTTTTAGAGAATTAGATCATAAACTTGCATTACATTCCACATTTAAACAAAGTGGTTACATAAAATATAGTATTCATTTTTTCCATCAAAGGAAATATATTTAAAATAAAACATGGATTCTTTCTTGACAATTCCTTGAAACTATCATAATATCATGTACCTTTCCCTTGACCTGTGAAAAACATTTCAAAAATTTGGGATGAGCATAAAAAGCTCAGTAAGGGATATAAAAATATATGGAAAGGAAACATGAGTACATGTACACATAAGAATCAATGAAATCATACTTTACTCATAAAACATAATAACTTTAACATAACTCATAAAATCATGAATAAATCATAGAAATCATAAGACATAAAGGTAACTTGAGGCATTCATAACATTCTTACATAGGGAGTAACCCTCTTGGTTACGTTTGGAATACCCACCATAGTATATTCCCTAAATCTCTTTGAGAAACCTTAACGTTTCACTCCTTTGCATTACCCAATGCATTGGAGAGATATATCGGGCTCACCCGCCCTTAGTTTATCACGGAACCACCCGTATTCATAACAATGCCCAATAACCACAACATAATCGTATCACATAAAACATGCATAAAGGAAACATAACATTTCCAACGTTCAATCACAAAATATCAATACAACAAATTGATATAAAAACATTATGAAAACCATTTTCAATACGAAAATAAAATAAATGTAAAACATGGTATTTATTTTTCTTTTAAAAAGAAGGTATGGCTTGTAGAGGATGCTGAAACTCAAATAATGGTCACGGCGGCAGAGAAGTCGTTGTCGCCGCATACGTATGACAAAAAAATTCCCTTTTTTCGTTTAGTAAAGGCTTCATATAAAAAATATTACTTTTGAATAAACATAAAATTCAAAGGGGTTTATACACCATATAAAAGAAAGTTGTGTATAAAACAAAATATTCCTCAATGAATGGATATTGAGACGAAGTCCCATACAAAGACGGTATCCTTGGATTAAGGATAAATCAATTACATAATTATGTGTGACAAATTAATACACGAAATATAAGTGGATATTAAGTGTAAAACAATCAGAGGTTATTCACACATATTCATAGAACGACATATTCAAGGAGTACAAGTTTATCCCAAACAATCAAATTTGGGTTAAGAAGTTCCCTTGCAAAAATTTGACAGCCTAACGACGCCACTACAAAATTCAGAAAATGAGTTGATGAGAGATAAAAATGGTATCTCATCACATGGACATAAAATTTAAATCAATAAGGATATAGAAGAACATATCTAAACATAATAGTATGTGAATTAAAAGACATAACAAAAGAAGTCTTTTAAAAAGAGGAGGGTGAAAGGTTCCCTTACCGACATGGGTATCTTTCGAGACATGCACCCCGTGAAAGAAGGACAATACAACATTGATGTAAATACTCATAAATGAAATTATATTACACAATGAGTAAAATAATGGGCAGTATATACACCTCTCAAAGGAAATTGTGGCAAATGTAAAATAAATCTCACAGGAATAAAAGTGAGATGAAAAATCCCTTACAAAAACTCGGCACCATAACGGCGCCACTTAAAACTTCCAAAATGGATTGATGGGAGAAAATAGGGTATCTCATCATATTAACATAAAGTTTACAGAAAGAGTAATATAAAATAACATCCCCCAACATATCAAATAGGAGCTTAAAAGAAGTGACATAAAGGAGATTACTTAAAAACAAAGAGAGAGGTTAGATCTCTTACGAAAATTCGGCAGCCTAACGGCGCCACTCAAAACTTCCAAAATGGATTGATGAGAGAGAATAGGGTATCTCATCATATTAACATAAAAATTAAAGTAATATTTATATAAATTAACATCCTAATAAGAAGAAATATGATCTTTAAAAGGAATGACAAAAAAGAGTGTACTTAAAAATAAAGAGAGAGGTTGAATCTCTTACCTCAAGTCCAACTTGTCTTGTTCGTTTCTTTATATTCCTGAATAATAAACTTTGGTCAATTTATAATTTCTTAAGTACCTCCTATAAATATTATTATTCAGTTCATCTCACATTTTTAATGTTATAATAATTGGTTAATAATATGAGTTCATATCAGACGTTTTTGTCGATGTTTGGTACATGAGTCAAAATGAACTTGTTTTAAAAATGATTGTCCATGTAGTTATAAGTAAATAATTTCAAGAATAGTATTAATGATTAAAATATCATATATATCCAGTAAATATTCATTTTATACTATTCCATATCATTTGGAGATAAAAAATGAAAAGCACCGTTCATGGAGACGGTAGGCCATAACTACGCAAGAACGCTACTTTCATTTTTTATTTGTCATATTAATGGAATTAAATATAAATGATATATATATATATTATAATTCCAGTATCATATATATGTTATATAGGTCACATATGTTCATTAATTGTATTCTTTATACATTCCATGTATTGCATGTACGAGTCACATCACTTGAGGGGGCGGTAGTGCACACTTCCTCATATGTAATTATCGTATTTACACAACATGAAGAGAATAAAGGTATGGTTTAAATATAAAATACATAAGCATATAGTAAACAAAAATACCATATATATCATATATAATATACAGAGACATCATAATGGCCACCATTAAAGGTGTTAAAAGAATATTGAACAATCATCGTTTCGTGAGGTAGAAAATCGCCAACCACAGAAACAGTATGTTCTTTAACCATTAGACAAAGGTGTGTGTAAGTTTAGATCTAATCATTCTTATAACAACATCCTAGTATATTTAAGATACTGGATTTGTTACAAAATAAATTAATAAAAAGAGTTTAGGGGGTTGGAGAAGCAAAATAAAACAAAAGGTCACAAGTGAAGACATTACCTTAAAATCGAGTAACTCCCTATGGTTTGAGCTAAAAGGCTTCCTTGGGAAGACTTATAACCAAAGTGAGGTTTCAAGGAGTTAGAGAGGGATTTGGAGAGACAAAATGGGAAGGGTTTGGCCGAGCCAAAGGCTTTGGATGTGTAGGTAAGGAGGTAGAGGTGGAGGGCCTTTTTATAAGAGGAGAGGAGGGGCACTCTTGGAAAGTAAAGAAATGTTACATTATTTTAGAATGCGTTTCATATTTTAATGGTCCCACATTGATATGTTTCGAGGATAAGGTGATAAGGTTTCTAAATCCACCCATAAAATAGGTTTTGGACATGTGTAGGTCTTAGATTTTACATTATCTTTCCATTTTATTTAAATTGTTAAATAATGAGGTCATCGCTGCATCATCATGATGTCATAAATAATTTAATTTATTTAATGTCTAAAAATTATAAAAAAATACTATGATGTAGGAAATATTTTTATCATTCCAATGACTACTTATAGTCAAAAATATGACTTGTATAACCCCAAGTAAAAATTGTTTTAGTAAAACATCCCATGTTTGTGTCATTTTTACTTTAACATTAAATAAAAAGGTATTTATGTCATTTTCCCACCAAAGTGGCTCCATGGGGTCCCCAAGTTGACCCATGGATTGTATGGGTCGGCCATGACACATCCAATGAGGGTAGGACATGTGTCTAGGTCATTTAAATTTATTAAAACATTATTCTTACCTAAAACTACACTAATTACCTCTAATTGCGATAAAAAACATAATAAGATACTATTCACCAAAAAATTATTCTAATCCCATTGAACCACATTTTACTTATTAATAAAAACCATGTATGTCGGATTTTTGAAATTCAAAACACAAATATGGAAAAATTTCATTTAAACGGAAAATCAGTTTTTATAAGTACCACTTAGTGGTTTCCCTATTCATCAAAAATTGAAGTTTCTCAGAAAATTACCAAAAATTCACCCTAAGCTATATTTGATATTCCGAATTCAAAAATGATTTCTATTTTAAAAAATTAAAAACATGTAAGTTTCATTAATTAATTTAATAATTAATTCCTGCTGTCA
Organism: Viscum album; assembly: GCA_963277665.1. NCBI lineage: Eukaryota > Viridiplantae > Streptophyta > Magnoliopsida > Santalales > Viscaceae > Viscum > Viscum album. The sequence goes on from OY728144.1 coordinate 338,470,968, forward strand.
AAACAAATAGCATGTTTTTATGAAACAAAATGTATCAAAAGATTGACACTAGTTTAAGTCCGATTTCAAAGTGAAATTAATTCCAATGACCACTATTGGATTAAATGGTAAAAATATATTATAATTTCACATTAAAACCAATTAAAAATATAATCTAATAATATAAATAAATTAGATGAAAAAGGGGTTTTAAATTAAAATACAACATTTTTCACTATTCATTAAAAATTGAACTTTTTCGGAAAAATACCAAAAATTTACAGAAAGTAAATTTTGATGTCCCGATTCTAAAGAAAAGTTTTATTTTTTCAAATATAACACATAAAATTGTCAAAAATTGTATTTAAGAGAGGTTCTCCATCAAAAGGCGGTTAATCGACCTTTTAAAGAATATTAGAATGTTTACGCTTAAAATTGGATTCATTCGCATTTTTAATCCTCTAACATTTATTGTAAAAAGTAAAAATATTTGACAAACATATATAATCATTTTGTAGTTTGTTCTGTTCATTCCCTCCATTACAACGGCTAGGTGTTAACTACTATTTAAAATAATATTATTTTATTATTAGAGTGCAACGTAAGATACCCAAGAAACTCGTTGTTGCGTGTTGTGCACGCCATCGAGAATAGCGTCCCCTTTAAAGTCATATTAATATTTTATTCACAAATATGGATAAATGTGAAAATGTCATACTCTTTATTTACCTGGGGTGTTACACCTCACACCTCTCAAGCCTTTTGGCTCGTCCAACCACTACCCAATTAAGCACCCTACATCCATATCATCATCATAGAAGCCTTACCTTATGAATAAGGAACTTCAAGAGTCCTTTTTGGTTCAAACCAATGGGAGTTACCCAAATTAAAGTTAACGATTTCTCTGAACTTATTTTATTTTATTTTAATTCTCCAACCCCTAAACTCTTCTTATTATTTTCATTTGTAAAAAAACCAGTATCCTAAATATATACTATGATATTTTTATTAGAAGTATTCGAACTAAACTTACAAACACCTCCATCTAATGGGTGAAGAACATAATGTTTCTATGGATGGCAACCAAACGCCTCACGAAACGATGATTGTTCAATTATCTCCTACCGCATCTCATGGAGGCCATTATGATGGAAATATAATTAAATATTATATTAATGATATTTATATTATATATAATCTTCTGTAATTTCATTTTATATAATACCATTATTCATTTCACGTTGTATATATATATATACGATAATTTCATTTGAGGAAGTGCAGACTACCACCCCCTCAATGTGATATGACTCGTTCATACCATACATGAAACATATAAAGGATGGTGTTAATTAACATAAGTAACACATATAAGATATTATATTATAATTTAATAATAATATACCTATGTATCATTTAGTTTTGATTCTGTTTAAAATGAAAAATGAAATGGAAGTAGCGTTCGTGCGTATGTACAGACTACCGTCTCCACGAACGCGATGAGATTCATTCCCCATCGTATCCATTCAAGTATAATTCTCATTTTATGATTAAAAATATTTTTTAAGGACTTGATATCATTCTGTATATGAGTAAGATAAAACCTATCCATAACAAACACTACTTATGTAACAAAACATGTAAAATAAAACGAGTAAGTTAATACCCGAAACGATGATAATACTAAGATATTATTAACAAACAATGTTAAAAGATCATATATGATATCATATTAACGTATATGATTCTTTTATAATTTAATAAAAAATATTTCACCATTATACAATAGGTTAAACTACCCTCAACCAAGGAAAAGTAAAAGATAATGGTTTGTTTCACAATCTCTTCGTTATCCGAGGTTGTTTATACATAATTATATACTGGGACCTCTTTATCATCCACATCCATGTTTCTTAAAAATGTATTTCAAATCATTCTTAATATTTTACAGATTATGGGTTAATGTCATTTATACCCTTGTTTGACTTTTTATAAGATGTTTATAAAGGAATCATTCTGTCGATTTCCAAACATAGTACTTTTTAACCTTTTCGACAAAATGAAGGTAAGAATGTATTTTTTAACTTATATAGCGGGTGCTGATATTTTCTACCATTATAAACTCATCAAAGCATCCCTTACAATATTATAAGAATATTTTCAAAGGCAATGTTTTATTTTATAATTATGTGACTCTTGGATAATTTGAAAATATAAAGAGATATTTCTCTAAAAATTGTTCTGATTTCATCTGTGTCAACATCGTTTGGGGGATTTTATGTTTATTTGGAGTTGATTTATTATGATCAAAAACATCCACATTCTATTGAAGGTTTTGTGATATGATTGACTATGGATGTGATATTTTTATAAAATTCATTATTTATGGTCAATGTATAGACATTTCGTATACTAGTTTTAATATGAATGTTTATGATATGTTTAAACCTTTTCATATGAGGAATGTATTGGACTTAGTAAGTGACGGGTGGAGCCTGATATAGCTCCTACATGCATCGGTAGGTCTCAAGAGACAACTAGACGTGGAATTGGATGAGGCCCTTTCTAATTTGATTTATGGTTTTGGTCGAGGCCTTAATCATTTTTAGACGTCTTGGCCGAGACCTTGACAAAATGTTTCAGAATGTCCGGAATTATACATTACCTCATTATGGAAACAATATTGATGGTTCATGTAGTCATTAGACTAGTAGAATTCCCATTATTATGTTTTATTATGGAATTATTTACTCAGCTCATATTCTTGCGATAAAAGTATTCATGTTTATTATTAGTAAAGGCATGTGGTTTCAATTTTTCACCATGCTTAATATTTATGTCATTTTACACTGTATTACATACCCTTTACTAAGTTTTTGAGCTCACCCCTTTCTTATGTTTTATTTTTCAAGGATATGAAGAATTTAGTTATGAGTGACCTGGAGGCATAATCTAGGAGGCTTGGATGTTCATTATGAAATATATTTGTGTTGCATTTCTCTTCAGGATATAAAGTTGAATATATGTATGAATCTTGTTTCCAATAATACCAAACTGATTAGTATTTCGAGACATGATTTCCTTGTGATCATAGAAATGTTTTGAAATAATGCACAGACTCTGGGTAACTTGGGTCGTGGTGTTACATTAGGTGTGACCAAGTCATCTTGAATAGTCATCGTTTGGAGAATAGATGAGATTGTGGTATAAATTTATTAAAGGATGAAACTTTACATGAAAAGTGAGTATATTTCCTTATGTTCATATTAACTATCATAAATAAATTATCAAAAAGAACTTAAACCAAAAACTTTTTCCATTTAATTTTCCTACCATGGTATCAAGGTCCTTTAAACCTATTACAAGTTTGTGATTTTCGAGTGGTTAACTTTCTCCTGATCATATTTTCTATCACTCTCTATCAAAACTTGATGATTAGTTTCTCTTACATATCCATGTTTTCATACATGGAATCCTCGTATAGGCTATCTCGGGTGACCTATGTACTTAAAATTATTTTTAAAAGTGTTACTTTTGTTGACTCTTTTTTGATGTGGTACTTTCAATGATGTTTCCAAGCCCAATTTTAATCATTCGAGGATGCAATTTCCAAAAGGGGGGAAGGATGTAATGACCCAGGTATTTATAGAATGATAAATTTTCATATCTATTAATATTTATGAATAATATATTAATTTTAAGTTAAAGAGGACATTTTTTCTTATTGGATACTCTACACACAACACTGGGTTTCTATGAAATCTTATGTTGCACAAAACTTTGAGTTATACCGAAAAATAATATATTATTATTATTATTATTTTAAATGGTAGTTAATGCATAGCCTTTGTATTAAATAGAATTAATATAACTAACTATATAATGGTTTTACATATTTATTAAATTTATTTACATTTATCCAATGAATATTAGAGGCTTCAGATAATAATGAAAACGATTTTAAGCATTAAACACTCTAATATTTTAAAAAGACTGTTTTACCACCTTTTGATGGAGAACCCTTTTTAAATATACTATTTTTTACTTATATATCTTATTTTTGATAAAATAAACTTCTTCTATAGAATAATAACATTAAAATTTAGTTTTGAGGAAATTTTGGTACTTTTTTGATAAAATTCATATTTTTATGAATAGTGAAAACACTGCATTTTAATTCAAAACAGTCTTTTCATATAATTTATTTATATATTTAGATTATTATATTCATTAATTTTATATTGTAATTGGATTATATTTTTTTCAATTAATCTAATTTGGGTAATTTTATGTAATTTCACATTGAAATTGGACATAAAATCATATCAATCTTTTGATAGTTATTACTTCTTAAAAACCCGCTTTTGGTTTTTACAGCGGGAATTAACTTTAAATTTCTTACTGCAACTTCTGGGTTTTGAATTTTAAAAAATGGATTCCATATTTGGAATCATTAGGTATAAATTTTTTAGATAGGTAAATTTTTAGTTTTAGATATTATGAATAGTAACTTTACTAATTATTTTATTTTCCTTGGTTAATGGGTAAATCTGGTAACTAACAGTAAAAGATATTATAATAATAATAACAAACTACCCTAACCCATGTCATAATACTATTTTATGAGATATGTCCGACTAAGGGCATCTTTTGGTGGAATTTGGGACCCCATGTAGGCACTTTCATGTGAAAATGACATTTTATAAGAATAAATTTAAAGTAATGAAAAATGTAACCTAAACATGTATCTTTTATCAAAACAATTTTTATATTGGTTTATGTAATTATATATTAGAACAAAAGTAATCATTATATAGATAAAAATATTACCCATATCATGGAATTTTATTTATTATTTTTATAAATCAAATAAATAAATTTATTTATGACACAATTATGATGTAGTGATTTTCTTATTAATGGAACCTTTAAATAAATGAGATTATAAATATTAAAATAAATTTGTTTTCAAACATTTAATAGAATAAATTATTTTTATAGAAGATTATGAATTAATATATTTGGATTAATGTAATTTTGTTGAAATAATCAAGTTGTTATGGTTTTTTAAAAATTCATGATATGAATAGTATAAAAATTGACATAAATGTGTTTTTAAAACAATACTATTTTATTAAATGATATAATAATCCTAAAAATATAGGATTTAGCCAAATGTATTAAGTAATGTTTAAAATTATATTAATTAGCCACTTGAATTTTTATTTTCAGTTTATAGTAACTATAGTAACTATATTATTTGAATATACAAGAAGACAAGGTAAGAGTTAAATTAGTTACATAATGGTTAAAGCTAAAAGGTAAAGTGAAATTTCCATCCTAAAAATATCTAAAAAATATTGGTTTATAAGATTTAGAACAATACTCATCTTATATTATAATTTAATTATTTTTGGTTATTTTGTAATCAAAATTCAATTTATAATAAAATAATCATTCAACGATATTTATTATCTGCCCCTCTTCCTTCTTATAAAAGGCTATCACCTCTACCCATTTAATCACACATCTCAAGCCCCTTGTCTTGTCCAATATCTGCCCAAATAATCTCCCAAACTCTCTATTTCCTCCTAAAATTATTACCTTAGGCTTAATGCAATTCCAGAATATCTTTTGGCTCAATCCAAAGGGAGTTAATGGATTTAGAGGCAATGTCTTCTCTCATGTTATTTTCTTTTCTTTTACCTCTTCACTCTCTATTATATTCTTATTATTTGATTACATAACATAAATGGCATCTTAAATGTACTAGGAAGTTTTTATGAGGATTATTCGAACTGTACTTACACACAGCTCCTTCTAATGGATACGAACATATTGTTTCTGTGTACGGTGAACTGCTGCCACACAAAACGATGATTGTTCGAATTTCCCATACCACCTTTCATAATAGCCATTATGATGGAACAATATTTATCTATGATATATATTATATTTATATTGTCTCTATGATTCTTTTTTATTTAAATCATACCTTTATGCTTTCCATAATGTGTAAATATGATAATTTCATTTGAGGAAGTGCGGACTACCGCCCCCTCAAAGTGATAAGACTCGTTAATGCCATACATGGAACATATTAAGGATGGAGTTAATGATCTTATATAAAATATATAAAATATTATATTATAATATAATTATAATATACCTTTTTATCATTTAGTTTTTGTTCCTTTAAATATGAAAAAGAAATGAAAATAGCATTCATGCGTACGTACAACTTACTTTCTCCATAAACAGTGGATTTCATTTCTTATCTATAAATGTTATGTACTATTATAAAAAGAATTATATACTGTATATATATATATATATGAAATTTAAATCATGAATACCATTCTGGAGATAATTTTATTTTGACCACATGGACACTTTCTAGTTATAAAAATTTCATATTTGACTGAAGTACCAGATATCGATAAAATGGAAGATATTAACTAAAATAATTTTGTAATGTTTATAACATGGAAATAAGTGATATAATAGGATTAATAAACTTCAATAAAGTTTTTTATCAATTATAAATTAACTTATGTTTATTATTCAGGATGAACAAGGAAGATACGTAACGAGTCAGACTTAATGTAAGGGAACCTTTCACCCTCCTCTTTTTGTCAAAGAATTATTTTATTCTATGTCTTTTAATATACATTTTATTATGTTCGAGTTTGTTATTTTATATCCTTATTTCATTAAATTTTATTTAAAAATGATGAGAGACTTATTTTACTCTCATCAACTCATTTTCGGAATTTTTATGTGATGTCGTTAGTCTGCCGAATTTTCACAAGGGAACTTCTAGACCCAATTTACATTCTTTGGGACAATATTATACTTTTTGATTTTGTCATTATATGAATATTTTAGAATTGAATTTTGTTATCTTATCTTGTATTTATACTTTATTTATGTTTATTTATAGTGAATACACATAATCAATCTACTTTATTAACAATGTGATCTTTGCAAGAGATTGCGTCTTAATCTCTTTTTATTGAGGCATATATTGATATTGTGAAACTTTAGTATACTATAAGGTGTATATACTACCCTTTTACATATTATATCATGAATATCCTTATTATCATGATATTATAGGTTTCATTTAATTTTATTGTTAATTTTTTTATTCATGTACTTTATCAAGTGGTAAATGACTCTTTAAATAAAACAATGTTTTTAATGTTTTAAATATTTAATATTATAAATTTTTCTCATTATTGTCCATGTTTTCAAAATGGATTTAAGAATTAATTTATATATAAATTAATGTTCTAAAATGTTAATTCCTTTAAATGTTTCTTAGTTGTAAGGGCCACTTTGATTAAAAAAAAATCTATTTATTAGATGTTTCAAATGGTTTGGGAAATGGATTGAATCTTTCAATATATTGAATTTATTCATTCTGATTGATGAGTGAAATTTTGATAATTTAAATATTTTATGTGTTATGATTATGTAACGGTACTTTAATATTTGACTGGCGGTTAGGTTATAAAACTAATAAGGGTGGTTCCATGATAATCCTAGGGCGGGTGTTCCCGAGATAGCTCTCTAATGCATTGGATAATGTGATGTAGGTAAACATTAATGTTTCTAATAAGAGATTTAGGAAATATACTATTATGGGTATTCCAAACGTAACTCCCTATGTAGCTAAGAATGCTACAATGTATGTATGTTATGGATGCCACAAGTTACCTTTATGATTTATGATTTTTTTGTGTTATGCATTAATCTTGTGATTTTTAAGGTATGTTAAAGAACATATGTTTTATGATTAAAAAGTATGATTTCATTAATTTGTATGTATTGATGGACTAATTTTTTCTTTCCTTATTTAATATCCCTTACTCAGATATTTATCTCATCCCATGTTTTTGAATTTTTTTCACAGGTTATAAGGAAGGTTAAGAGAAAGGAATATTTCAAGAAGATTTATATCAAGAAAATAATTCTTGTTTTATTTTAATGAAATTTATTTTTGACAAAAAATTTGATATAGAAGAGGTGTTGAATTTTTTATTTGTGAGATGTAATGTAATAGATATGGACTAATTCTCTAAAACTCTAAACTTGAAAATTTCCATAATGTAAACTCATGACTTAACTCAATATTATGTGATGTTTAAGGATGGGGCCTTATAATAACATTGGAATAGTACTTACATCTATAACATAATAATTATAATTGAAATCCATTTTTTTAGCCATGTATCACATACAAGTTTTTCCTAGTTTTTTTTTCACTACACATTCAATCATATCCCTTTTCATTGTTTACTCCTAAGACTATTGTGGAGGGAAAATTACATTTCTAACTGAGGATAACTCTACGTTTCAAAACTCATTTTTCATGATATATCCATGTTAAACAAATTTATTGGGGGCTATATAATTTAGGGACCACCCATCACATAATGAAGATAAAAAATATGTGTATCATATCATCATTACACATTAATTATATAATAACCTATCGAAATAAAATGATTTTCATAAAAATTTTATAATCTTATCATATCATAACCTATGGAAAATAAATGAGTTTCATAATGGTTTTATTATAACTTAATTAACTCATGGGAAAGAGATGAGTTTTATAGAATCATCCGTAAATCATCATCATCATAATCCATGAATAGTATAATGGTTGATGGTTTCATTGGATCATATCCCTATTAATTCATATGTTACATCAAAGATATTATCATAGATAAAACTGACATTAAATTATTACTTTGAATATAACTTAAAGAGTATACCCTTTAATTTTGAAAACACTTCTTTAAAATCTAAAAATTTTAAAAAATTTATTTGTAGAAAATATATTTGAAAAAAATATGAATAATTGTACAATAATATTCAATGAAATAATAATTTATGAAGACAGAAAATTACATTCATTCTATATATGTAAAAACAAGGCTTCATTTCACATTTTCAATAAATGTTAAAAGTTCTTCATTTGTAAAATAAAAAGAGTATTCCTTTTATTTTTTTATTAAAAAAGTAAATCATGGGTAAAAATATATTTAAAAATAAATATATAATATTAAAACATTCTTAAACCCATTTTTAGAAAACATGGACAAGGAAGGAAAAATTATTTTTGACTAAAGAGACAAATAATGTCATTTTTCCTCAAGAAATTTATTTCAGTCTCTCAAGCTATTAAATAGGGGAAAATGAAATGAATAGATTCTATATATATATAATAACCAAAGGATTATAAAATTCATGGTATTATTGAAATATATAACATAATATTTCATCATAAAAAACATAATGATAAACTTTCCCGATAAACTACGAGAGTGTAACATGAAACCCTTACCTTGAGTTCAACTTGCATGGAAATAGATTTTATCCTGTTGTATAATAAAATATAATTTATTATGATTCTATAAAAAAATAAAATTGCATAATAAAAATATCATATATGACCCCTTATAACATTACAATACCCATTTATTAATAATTCATTTTAAAAATCATCATTTTTTGGTGTTAACTGTTTCATTTTTTCATGAGAACTTTGGTTCGATAGTTTCAATCAGTGTACATTGATCGTGATTTAATTATATCTATAGTATTAATCATGATGGAGATATAATTTATGTTCATTATATATATATATATATATATATATATATATATCTATTCATCTATAAAAGTTAGACATAGAAAAATAAATTACACCTTTTACAGAGAGGGAGGATAGTACGTAAACATGAACGATGTTTTTACTTTTTGAAGAGTCCAAAAAATAAGGGTAAGTAATAATTAATATTTATAGAATAATTATTATATATTATATATCATAATAATATTCTTTAAAAATATCCTTTTTATCATAAATGTAATGAGGAAATGAAAAACTAATCACAGCACTTCATGGAGCTGGTAGTCCACATATTCCCACAAGCGACATTAACATGTTATAAAGGATGGAAAGGTAAGAAGTAAGATATTATATTATAAATAAATAATCATAATTATATCATAAATATAATATATAATAACTAAATACATTATAATAACTATTTCTGAAATGTAGTTTTATATAATGAATTATATCTCTCTGTAGAGGTGATAGTCTACACGTTTGTACGAGCGATAGTTTGCCATCACATTTTATAGAAATATAGGTGAATAATGGGGGTTCCATAGTCATAATAAAATTTTAGTATAATTAATATGACGAAGTAAATTTTTTTCCATGAATACCAAAATTTTACAAGAGACATAATATGAAATAAATTGAATAATATTGGGTAAGAAAATTGCCTCTTATTTAGTTGGCCTTCTTTAGGTCCCTTCTAAAGCCCCCCCGAAATGTTATTTTAACAAGAAAAAAACCTATAATTCATGGATATATATGTTTAGAAGATTATTTTTCATATTTTTTTTAATCTATACGGCCCAAATAGGTGTAAATTAGATAATTTATAGGTTTCTATTTACAAATGGGGGAGAGGATATACTTGGAATCTATTAAAATATTAAAATATAATATGCTCATTCTTAAGAAAAATTATTCTTCTATATATATATTTATGCCTTTAGGATATGATGAGGTCTAAATATGGACAAAAAATAGAATTTATTTAATATTATTTGACAAATTTACCTTTATCTCTTTGTTTAAACCCCTAGTAAACCTGTTTTAACCATAATCACATTGATTTGTTTAACCATTTTTACTATTAATTGTGATAAAAAATTAAAGTAGCATCATTGAATTTTTTTTACAAAATTATTCCAAATATTTAGTTTATTTTATTTAATTCAATTTTTGGAAGTGGAAGAATTTAATATAAAGATAAAAATACAAAGCAGATTGAAAAAAAGTTTTCATGAATAAATAACTTCTTAATTATAAAATGATTTTATACCAGAATACAATATAATATTATTTATAATGACCTTAATTATATCTTTAATAATATTAATTAAATAATTTAAATTTTAAATAAATTTAAAAATTAAATTTTTCCTTGTGAATTCTTGAAATGAAAAGATTTTTTTCAATAAAAATTAGTATTTTTCATTATTCATCAAAAAAATGAATATTTTTTGAAAATCTTAAGGAATATACTCTAAGATACTTTTTAAATATTGATTTCAAAAATGAATTAAAATTTTTCAAAAAAATTTTCTAAATGTTTCTGAAATTAATTATATAATTTTCCTAAAGAAACCATTTTGAAGAAAAAATTTATTTTTGAGGTAGATAATGACTACTAAATAAATGAGTATATAGTTATCACTTTATTTTTTTATTTAATAATTGAATATTTAAAAGAAAATGGTTATTAATATTCACTCTTACAACATAATGGATGGGTTATAATGGTATACTATATTGTAGTTCAAATACATTCATGGTTTTTAATATCCCAAACTATGGAAGAAAATAAATTTATTTTATGTGAAATATATCATAAAATGTCAGTGGGCTATATTATACCCACCTACAAATGAATTTTAGCCTTGAAATTCTATCACAATGATATATAATAATGATAATATCTCAATTTCCACACATCCCATGGTTCATAATTGGCTTCTTTAAATTTATAACCATTCAAGAGAAAATTAACTTGGTAATTAGTCTTGTTTCATAGAACATTTTCTTGAATATATAAGATTTAAACCAGTTACTCTTCATAAAAAAATCATACTACAATGGTACAATCAATTAGATTATTACATGTGAAGGATATAGTCTGTACTTCATTAGAATAGATATATAAAATACATCATGAAGTTAAGAGAGGTTCTGTTTAAGCTTCAAGTGGTAAGCTACCTTCCCTACTCGATCAAGAATCTCTATGTGATCAAAATACCAAGATCTTGGATTTAAATTCTTATTGAATCCCAAAAAAATTATTACTTATAAAAACTCATAGAAATAAAATATCTCTAAATTTTAATCATATATTTCAGTGATAATTATATTCCTATCTTTTCTATCAAATCTCAATATCCTTTAATGTGATGTTTAATGGTTATGACTTTCTATTCCATTTCATTTGATAGATCATATCCCAATAGTTTTATTTCTATAAATTCAACCCAACACATTAGAGTTGTAATCTTCATTCAATTGAGGGCTTTATAAGGAGAAATTTGGATTCTTGAGTGAATGTTTTTTAGAAAAAACGATTTGAGGAAGGTGATAATCCAAATAGATTTTAAATCCATAGAATATGATATCAATATATTCTTTAGCGGTGGAAAGATTCTCTTATAATGGCCATCCACCTAAGTTGGATAAGTAGTACTGAAACTCAACTTTGTATCTAGTGCCTACTGAAAACATAAGTAGAACATCAAGGAAAACCCCAGATACCAACCGGATAAAATAGAATGTGGTAATATATATAAAATTAAAACATTATTAATATTTATTTCAGGAAGATGATAAAGAGTGAAATAAACTCTTATTGTAATGAAGTGTTTTGTATTTATAAGGGGATCAAACATAATCCAAATAGCATTATATCTTTTAGACATTTTACAGTGTTTGATTATAATTTCTATGGTTATCTATTCCCTTTTCCATTATTGTATGGGTAATGGTTGTAAAACTTCCTTCATCTTTAGTCTCTCATCCTGAACATGATGAAAAAGCAATCATAAGGATACATACACTACAATATCTCTCTTTAAGTTTCACAGCCATAAATACTCCATCATATCCTTATAAATCATCTTACTTCCCAGATGAATAGCGAATGATGAACTACATTCTTCATCCCAAAAATACTTCTTTAATTATTGTATTGATAAGGAACATTCATGGTTTCTTAACCATATCATTCGTTTAAAATCATGGTTAAACTCAAGAAAATTTCTCACATTCTTTTCTTGCTCCATATCATGCTTATGTTCCTCTTTAATCTTCCCATAGATAGATATTTAAACACTCACTTAAGAAATACAATTTTTTCCCCTTCTATCAAGATTCTAAAATCCATCCTTTAAAAATACAAAAATATTTGATCTTTTTTTATCCTCATTATTGATAACATATGATGACCCTTTAGACTCATAACATTTTCCGCCTTGTTCCATTTCCCAAGGTGGAAATGAATTTCTTTGTCATGATATGTATTGAACTCTAAATATTTTATTTGTCACATATTCAAATAATTATATGTGAATATATACTTTATACATTTATTCTTAGTTTGTATATCACACCATTCTCTAAAATGAAAATGCCTCTTTATAATTAATGAAAAGTTCCATATCTAACTCTAAATCTTGATTTTCATAATTTTTCACTTGAACCTTCAATTTTCAAGATGCATAAGCTATAACTATATCATTATTCTTGAGGATAAATCCTAGTACCTTCTTTGACATGTCACTATAGATCACAAACCCAAATCCAATGTAGATTATTTCAAGCATTGGGGTGATAACTAAACCTCCCTTTAGATCCATTTAATTTTCCTCACATTCATCAATCCAAAGGAACTTGTCTGCCTTTAAATTTACACTCTCATGAGACTATATGATTGAAGATTAAATCATTATGTAACCAAAATTAATACATGGTAAATTAAGCATAAATCTTCACCTTCATTATGGTATTCATTTAAATCATGAAATAATCATCATTCTCTTCCTCTCTCTTTGAACATTTGAGAATATTATCTATAAGGACTACTAGAAATTACTCAATAAAATCTATAAAGACTCTACTCATTAAATCCATGAATATATAAGGGTTATTAGTAAAATGAAATGTCATCAATATAAATTTATAGTGTCTATACATTGTATGAATAGTTATCTTACATAAGTATTCACTTTTTACTTTCAACTGATAGTATCCAGATTGGAGATTAATAATTGAAAAATATTGATCTCTTTTTAATTGATTAGACAAATCATCAATACGGGGGAGTCTATACTTATTCTTTATTGTGATCTTGTTAATTTTTCGATAATCCATATATAGTTTCATTGATCAACCATTATCCCTAAAAAATGAATAGGTTCATCCCATGGTGATGACTTTGTAAAAATGAGTCCCTTATCAAGCTTCTCTTAGAGTTTCTTCTTCAATAATTACAACTTAATGTGGTTCATTTTATATAGAACCTTTGAAATAGGCATATCACCATTTATTAGTTCTAACAAAAATTGAGCATCAAATTTTAGTAGAAGACATGGAAACTCATATAAAAAGGAATCAAAAAACATCCGCACAATTGGAATATATTCAATTTTCAGTTTCTCTCCAACTATATAAGAAAACTTCATTTTTTGAATATTAATAAATAATAATACAATTTTTGAAATTTTAAAAATAATTTCAAATTTATTTTCAAATTCATAAAAGATCATAGTTTGGTTTAAAATATTAAATTTGACTTCCCTCACTCAACAACTGGGATTGGTTTAATGTAAAGAAGAACAATCCATGGAAAAAATAATATTGATTTCAACTAGAAGTAGAATAATGATATTTTAAGGAAACAACTTCCCACAAACATCAATCAGAGATGAATCATAGACATTATATGTGATAATAATACAATAATGGGTTTCAACACTTGGTTTTCATATAATATTGGATGTGGTATTGGGATACTCGTATAAAACTTTTTAAATATAAAATATTCAATAGATATATTGAATATAATACATTAAATGTCTTAGAATGGATGGTATGTGTAACTTCATAAAATTTATTATCATACCCCACCTAAAAATAATGATCATGTGAGATTTACCTTTTTATTTTGACTTAATACAATGTAGGGATTAATATTCATCATTAGCCTTCATATTTGATCACTATTAACAATATATATATAATCCTTGGATTTGAAATAATAGAGTATGGGAGGTGCGTTGTGTAGTGAATTCTCAAAATATCTAACTGACCTATTTGCCACAAATATGGTATTTTATAGCATATTGACCTTCATTTACACTCTTAAAACATTTACCAGTACCCTTAAGACTTCTTCCTCTATGTTCCGTTCCACTCATTAAAAAAAAAGGAATGATCATACTCTTATATCTATGTTTGTTTATAATTTCCATTTAAATCTATATTTTTGTTCTTATAAAAACCATGACATTGCTGGGAAAATCCTCTATCCATATCTTCCTTGATAGCACATTTAAAAATTTATTCATAGTGACTAAAGTATCTTAACGATAACAACATCTTGGGAATATATTTCAAGACAATAAATAATTCATAAATCATTCTTTCTGGTTTAATGATAATTCCAAAAGAGTACCATGAGAGTCTTGTAAAATCTTCCTCCTAGATACTAATTGATTAATCCACCTTCATCTTTCTATAAAGTAAATCATTCTCCATTTTCATATTAAGAATATACAGAAAGTAATTAATGAATAATAATATCATAAACTTATCCCACTCCATGCAATCAATCTCTTCCCATTTCATCACGTTCAAGATAAAATTTCACCATTGATCTTCTTTACCATCAAAATATTAAACATCAAAATTTTGTTTTAATCTTATAGGAATAGATAATGGGAAATTTATTTTCAGTTTTATTGATTATTTCCTTAGAAACTAGTGGATCATAGGAATCACTAATAGATGAAGGATGAAACCTCCTGAATTACTTTATCAAATATTGTTCACTCCATTTTACTTTTGGAAGCTTATTATGGTTCATATCAAGAGAATGTTTTCAAACATAAGAAAAAAACCATTCAATATAGATCATAATTTTTTTCTCAAGAAGAAATTGATTTTATTTTCCAGCACATTAAATATTACCACAGTTCATTTTTGTTTCATCCATTGAATAAAACCTAAAATAATAGTGTGAACAATTATTATCATAGCGTGAAACCAAAAAATCATGAAAAATATTTTATAGTAACTCTAAATAATGAAAGATATGTTTTCAATATAGGACACATTTAGATAACCTAGGCTATTTATGGTCATAATCTATTCAAAACCATCTTAATGGAGCATTGTAAAAATTTTAATTATCAAAAGAAAATTCCCTAGGAGTGTCAAACCAGGTGCACTGTAAAAGATCTGTCACCATGAAACAACATGATAGTAAAGATACAATCGTCCAACTCTTTTTTGGGTTATTACCACTTCATTTAAATGGTAAAAAATCACATCCACTTTTATTATCAAATAAATGTCGTATTACTATGAAAATCACATTATATCTTCCTCAACAAAATGTTAATATGGTATCAAATACTTATCCTTAGTGGTTTCACTAAAGTTATCAAATATGAATCTCAAATAATTGACTAATATTATCATCTGATACCATCAAGCGTGACTTATAATTTTTATACATATAAATTTCATCTTATTTGATGAATATTCATTACATTTTTCATATACACACCTAATGATCAAAAATGTTTTGTGTCATTAGAGACTAGATACAAAATAATCTTATTTTTTGAAATATATTTAAAATTTCCAACAATGATTTTCCCATAATGTAATATTATTATACAAACCAAATTACAAACATTTAAAAATAACCTAGATAAAGGGAATATTAGAAAGTGTGATATCAGATGATCAATAAAGTTAAATAATGCATATATCAATGATAAATTAATAACAAAATGTTGATAACTGTAAGATAATATGAGCATTAAATTTTAAAGCCATACCCAACACATCATTTATTATAATATTTAGTCCTGAAATTAATCTTTGCGGTTTATAATACATGAATCATAATGGAATCATTGAAAACATACCTTGAGAGCTTATCATTGGAATAATACATACAGTTCTTGTAGAAAAATATGCATATAAAATCATTTAATTAGTTAAGGATCACTTCAAATACTATCATAGTGGATTGGGGTCACTCTTCATTTCATCATATCCTTTATCATGGTTCACTCCCAATAATATAATTGTAGACAAAATCACTTACTAAACTATGTTTACTCCTCATTATATTCTTTAATTTTTCAATATATATACATATTTACCTAATGAATTGGAGGTCTATATAATTATGATCCTACCCATAACGTAATGAAAATCATACATATGTACACTACAATATCATAAAACATTCATCATTTTATAACATGTGGAAAGAAATAGGGTTTCTTAAGTCTATCATAATAGAATTACCCAAGGAAAAGAAATATATTTAATAAAGGTTTTATGTAACACCCCAAGATTTCATAGTGTGTTATTTCTTCAAAATAATTCAATAACTTGCACTACACGCAACACCGAGTTCAATCACACCATGACATACAAAAAAAATCCATTCAAAAGAGGTTATGAATAGTATTATCTAAATTTTAAACTTTATATAATCCTTATAATTTTAGAATCCATATTATGAGTTTCTTAGATATAATGCAAGAACAAATTCATTTTCAGTATTGCACTTTTATCAACTTTTAATAGTGAACCCATTTTAAATACAATATTTTAAACTTTTTGACTAAATTGGGACATCAAAAATTTAAAATGAAACATCCCAAGCTTCCACGGTACGCTTTCTTTGAATAATACAGTAGCGTGTGTTGTACGCAACCTTGAGTTTTAACACACACCATAACCAATCAAATTAGCCGTTATGAATATTAATACCTAATTTTCGAAATTATATATATTTTATATTTTAAAATGGACTTCATTTATGGATTCGGAATATCGAATTTAGCCTAAGGTGAAATTTTGGTACTTTTCGGATAACTTTCATATTTGGATGAATAGTGAAAATTACTAAATTTTAATTAAAAACAACATTTTTAATCAAAATAATTAATTGTGATAAATTATGAATTTGAGTGGTTTTAAAGTATATTTAGAATATATTTTTACCATTTAATATAATGTTGGTCATTGGACATAATTTTACAATTAAACCGAACATAAACAAGTGTCAATCTTTTGATAGTTATTATCTCTTAAAAACATGCTTTTTGTTTTGACAGCGAGAATTAATTTTAAATTAATTTCTGTCACTTCTGTGTTTTGAATTTAGAAAAATGGATTCCATATTTGGAATCAGGATTTCCAAATTTTGTAAATAGGTAACTTTTATTTTTAGACATTTTGAATAATTACTGAGGTAAATATTTTATTTACCATGGTTAAAGATAAATCTGGTAAATAAGGGTTAAAAAATAATATTATAATAATAATAAATTACCCTAAAACGTGTCCTAGCCTTATTGTTTGATACCTGTGCGACCATAGGCATCTTTGGGTCGATTTGGGGACCCCATGGTGCCACTTGTAGGTGATAGGGACACTTTATTTTAATTAAGTTAAAATGAATACAAAAATTACACAAGCATATATCTTTTAGAAAAACAATTATTACATAGGGTTATATATGTTGGATTTTAGATTATAAATATTCATTAGAAAGATAAAACTATTTCCTACATAATTATATTTTATTTATTATTTTTAGACATTAAATAATTTATTTTATTTATGACACAATGATGATGTAGTAATTACTAAAATAGTGAAAAATTAAATTAATTGATATTATAAATAACCAAATAAATATAATATGAAACTTTTAATGAATTAAACTAATTTTCTAGCATAATATGATATATTAGGATTGATGTAATTTACTTTTTTCGAAGTAATAAATCTGTTATGAGTTTCAAAAAAATCAACTATTGAATAGTGTCAAAATTGACATAAAAGAGTTCTTAAAACAAATATTATATTATTAATTGATATTAAATTCCTAAAAATATAAGGTTCGGCCAAGAGACTTATATCATGATAGGTTCTACATTAATATACCACTTGGGGGTCTCTTGGATGTATATAGTAAGTTTATTAACCATATTATATAAAAATACAAAGAGACATTGTAAAAGTGAAACTAATTAACTTAGAGTTAATACTTAAAGATAAGATTAATATGAGTCCCCAAACCTATCTAGATTCTATTGGTTGAGTTTTTTTCGACCCATCCCCACCTTAAGCTTTGAATAGTCAACTTTGGAGCCATTGTAAACCGAATATGAATTTATTATAAACTAATATCTCTAGCTTTTCCAAAGGATCCCCTCACCCCTCTTATAAAAGGGCACTCCTCCTTCTCATTTCTTCACACCTTCAAAGCCTTTTGGTTCGGCAAAACTCTGCCCACATACTCTCCCAACTTCCCTCACTACAACCTAGAGGCCTTAGTTTGATCAGAAAGCCAACCTATGGAACCCTTTTGATCAAATCAAAAGGAAGAACCCGAAGAAGAGGTAATGATTTCACCACCCTTTTTCCAAGTTCATTTCTTCTTCCACTTCTTCTTCCTTTGTTGTTACCATTCTAAAATAATAACTCCAGTATCATATATATACTGTGATGTTATTATGAGTATGTTAAAACCATATTCAGTATTCTATCCACCCTTTGAATAACATGTCACCATACGTGCGTACGTACGGCTTACCGTCTCCACGTCGTGGTGTAATTGTTATTCAATATAATATTATTTGGATGGGTATAATAATGATGTGTAACTCATGTAAATAATAAATATAACATGTTAATGATTCATTATATATGATATACCATCCATTTATATATTATTTTAATATCAAAAGAATAATATTGTCGCTCGTGCGTACGTACGGACTACCGTCTCCACGAACGCGATGAGATTCATTCTCCATCGTATCCATTCAAGTATAATTATCATTTGATGATTTAAAAAATGATGTTTAAGGACTTGATATCATTCTGGATATGAATAATATACAACCTATCCTTTATAAACATGTCTTACGTAACAAAACATATAAAAGAAAACAAGTAAGTTAACACCCGAAACAACGATAATACTAAGATATTATTATCAAATCAATATTAAAAGATCATATATGATATCATATTAATGTATATGATTCTTGTATAATTTTATAACAATTATTTCAGCATTATACAGGAGGTTAACCTACCCCAACCAAGGAAAAGTACAAGGTAAGGGGTTTTCATCTCACTCCTTATTTCCGTGAGATTCATGCCATATTGCCACCATCACCTTTTGTGTGGTGTATGTACTGCCCATAATTATATTCTTTGTGTAATACACTCTAATTAATGTGTATTTACATATTCATTGTATGATACATATTTCATGGGTTGAATGGTTCATAAGTTACCAAATTGGTAAGGGTTATTTCACAATCTCTTCATTATCCGAGGTTGTTTATACGTAATAATCTACTGGGATCTCGTTATCATCCACATCCATGTTTCTTCAAAATGTATTTCAAAACATTTTTACAATAATATGGGTTAAAGTCATTTATACCCTTGTATTACTTTTTATAAGAGGAATCTTTCTGTCGTTCTCAAAACAAGGTCCTTTTTAAGCTTTTCGACAATATTAAGGTAAGAATGTTTTTTTAACTTATACGGCGGGTGCAGTTATTTTCCGCCGTTATAAAATCTTCAAAGTTTTCCTTACAGTCTTATAAGAATATTTTCAAGAAAATGTTTTATTTTATATGGCTCTTAAATGATTTCAAAAATAGAAAGAGATATTTCTCCAAAAAGTGTTTTGATTTCATCTATGTCAACATCCTTTGATGGATTTTACGCTTATTTGAAGTTGATTTATTATGATACAAAACTTCTATATTGTATTGAAGGTTTTGTGATATGTTTGACTGTGGATGTGCTATTTTTATACCATTCATAGTTTATGGTGAAATTATTGACATTTCATATGCTATTTTTAATACGAATTTTTATGTTATGTTTAAACCTTTTCATATGGGAATGCATTGGACTTAATATGTGATGGGTGGAGCCCGCTATAGCTCCTCGATGCATCGGTAGGTCTCATGAGACAAACTAGTGTCTTGGCACAAGGCCTTGGAAAAATCTTATTTGTAGTCTTGGAACGAGGCCTTGGCTATGCGGTTATGATAGTCTGGCATTATGCATTCCAACATTATGAAAGTGGTTATTGATTTTCCATGTGATTATTCGATTAGTAGAATATCCATGTGAATAAGTAAATGGAATTATTTCATTTTATTTATGCCATACCATGTTGAAAGTTAAAGTTTGAAAGGCTTTTGTTTTAGTTATACATTGCCTTAAATGTTTATTCTTATTTATGAAAGTTTCCGCTATATTGTTATCCTTACTGGGCATTTGAGCTCACCCCTTTTCTATGTTTTATTTTTTCCAGGAAGTGAAGAAGTAAATTATGAATGACCTGCAGGGATATTATGAGGGGATATGAGTGTGGTTTATGGAGACATTATGCTGTTGTAGTATTTTTTCGTTTTATGATGTAATGTAAGACTTATGAATATATCTTGTGTTTCCAAGGCTACTAAACCAATCGGTCTTTCGAGATTTGATCTTTCTTGTGATCATGCCAATGTTATGTAATAATGCACCGACTCTGGGTAACTAGGGTCG
Organism: Viscum album; assembly: GCA_963277665.1. Taxonomy (NCBI): domain Eukaryota; kingdom Viridiplantae; phylum Streptophyta; class Magnoliopsida; order Santalales; family Viscaceae; genus Viscum; species Viscum album. The sequence goes on from OY728144.1 coordinate 338,492,407, forward strand.
GGGCGTTACAGTTGGTATCAGAGGAAGTTTAGTACAAACCTTGGAAGCTAGATTTAGATAAACTCTGATTAGAGCACGTAGACCTAAGGTGAACTTTGAGGATTAATATAGAAGAACTTACTAGAATTTTGGTATTGTAGAGATTTTGTGAGTTTTCCGAGCAATACATCCCTATCTGGATACGAGCAGGTAGAGGCGACTCTGGCACAGATGTACCTAGGGGTAAAACCCGAAAACAACGCTTTGAGCTAGACTCGAACGGGAACTGGTGCACGACAACGGGCCTTGCTGCACTCTTGGTTACGACACTCCCGGGGGATATGCTTAGGATAAATCTCATTTTCTTTACAAATCATTATGAAGGGTTTATGAGTATATACTTCCTCAAAGAAAACATTTTTAGGATTATGGATTATATCCATAAATAGTTCAATTTATGTTAAGTGATTTATAAGTATGGGATTATGTATTTTGATTCATAAACTGATCTAGTGTATGCCATTGTTTAGAAATGGTGCCCAGTATAAGGAATGAGAACTCCAGAAATGCACATGATCCAAAGAGAAGGAAGGATCATATCTTTCATGGTCTTAAGCTATGATTTATAAGAGAAATAGTCTCCCATGTATTATCATCATATGAAGAAATAATATCATGTGTTGATAAGATAAGTAAAGAGTTTACTCAGTCTTATGTCTTTGAAGGGAAGCAAGAGAAGAAAAGGATGGAAGAGAGAAAGATGGATAAAGGGAAGAGGGAAAAGAAGAATTTTCCCATATGTGGTAACTGTGGAAAGAAACACCCTAGAACTTGCCTGAAAGGAATGGGAGTTTGTTATAAGTGTGGAGGAAAAGGGCACAAAGTACGTGACTGCAAGGGTAAGAAAATGGTTTTAAATGTACAATGCTTCATTTGCAATGAGTTTGGACACTACGCGAACCTATGTCCCAGTCATCAGACTATTCCACAAATGATGTTATTGGATAATAATCAAGTTATGATACTACCACAGATGAAGAGGAATGATTAGAGTTCTTATGTTGATTATGTCAATTGAGTGTTGTATCAACAATATACTTGTTATAATAATTATGGAGTATATAAGGATTGTACTGCAGTACTATTTCATTAAGGACTTGAGATTGTGTGGAACAAAGAAAAGTGACTCAATATCAGGATAAATTTTTGGAAAATATATGGTTGAGAGAATGATAAATCATAATATAGTTCTGATACTGAGGTAGTGATTTTGGAATAATATGTGATTGTTTTGGATAAATTATATTGGATATTCTTGACTACCTTGGAACTGATTAATGATTTGTATATTCCATCATTGTTGGGGTTTAAAACATTTTTGGATTAATGAAGTATATCCAGCATTCTATATGGAATAAGGGAGCATGAATGTAATCAATAAGGAATATGGTAATACATGATGAAGGTATTCATATGCTATTACGGGGTAAAAAGGATCTATATTATGTTTACCTTCCTTATAAATGTTGGACTGTGAGTTTGGACAGAAGTATTTTGGATAGTTCTAGTTTGGATTATTTTAGATTACCATAAAAGGACAACCCGGAGGTCAGGCGGCAACCCGTCGCGTCCGGCAAGGCTGTGAGACTTGAACCCGCAACCAAAGTGCGACAAGGGTGTATCACCTACCACTGGCCCACGAGATGTCCTGGATTAAATAATGTAGTTTTTATTAAAAGATCTTGTAGATGAATTATAAATTCGTTTATTTTGGAACCCTATACGAATAGTGTAAATAAAATTTTTTTTACATTCTATTATCTTTTAGAGTGAAAGATGAGTTTGTGGTAGAAATTTATTAATGGATAAAACTATAATTATAAAGTAAGTATATCTCCTTATGATCTTAGCCAATCTCATAAATAAATTCCTAAATATTAAGAAAAGAAACTTAGAACAAAAATGTTTTCCTAGATGGTACCTTAAATCATTACTAATTTATGGCTTTGGGATTGTTGGCCTTTTCATAGCCATGTTCTCTACCACTCTCCATCAGATAATTGATGGTTAGATTTTTCTTCCATATCCATATTTTCCTACATGGAACCCTAGTATGTGTTATTTTTGGTAATCTTCATACTTTCGACTCTTTATTTTAAATAGAGGCATCATTAATTCATTTTTCGATGTGGGATTTCAACTAAGATATTTTGAAACGTCAAAAATGTGTTATCCTAATACCCTATGTTTTGTTGAACCGATGGTATTTCAAATCATCATAGATTGATGAATTTAAGGACCTCAATTTTATAATTGTTTGTGATTGATTACCTCAATCACTACCTATAAATATTTAGGTTTTTCCTCCAATTATTTGTATCTAATTTCCACCAATGGTCTCCTAATCGAGATCATAATTTGGTTGTGACCCTTTCATTTCTCTTTTACTAATATTAAGACTAAATTTTAGTAACCCAATTTCCAATGTGGGTTTTACCACAAATATATTTTCTATTTTCAACCTTTTATTTTCTAAGAACAATTTCAAATTGCGAGGATGCAATTTATTGAAGGAGGGGAGAATGTAACACCCCAAGATTTTGTAGTGTGTTATTTCTTCAAAATAATTCAATAACTTTCACTACACGCAACACCGAGTTCAATCAAACCATGACTTACAAAAAAAATCCATTCAAAAGATGTTATGAATAGTATTATCTAAATTTTAAACTTTATATAATCCTTATAATTTTAGAATCCATATTATTAGTTTCTTAGATATAATGCAAGAACAAATTCATTTTCAGTATTGCACTTTTATCAACTTTTAATAGTGAACCCTTTTTAAATAAAATATTTTAAACTTTTTGACTAAATGGGGACATCAAAAATTTAAAATGAAACATCCCAAGCTTCCACGGTACGCTTTCTTTGAATAATACAGTAGCGTGTGTTGTACGCAACCTTGAGTTTTAACACACACCGCAACCAATCAAACTAGCCGTTATGAATAGTAATAACTACTTTTCGAAATTATATATATTTTATATTTTAAAATGGACTTCATTTCTGGATTCAGAATATCGAATTTAGCCTAAGGTGAAATTTTGGTACTTTTCGGATAACTTTCATATTTTGATGAATAGTGAAAATTACTAAATTTTAATTAAAAACAACATTTTTAATCAAAATAATTAATAGTGATAAATTATGAATTTGAGTGGTTTTAAAGTATATTTAGAATATATTTTTACCATTTAATATAATGTTGGTCATTGGACATAATTTTACAATTAAACCGAACATAAACAAGTGTCAATCTTTTGATAGTTATTATCTCTTAAAAACACGCTTTTTGTTTTGACTGTGAGAATTAATTTTAAATTAATTTCTGCCACTTCTGTGTTTTGAATTTAGAAAAATGGATTCCATATTTGGAATCAGGATTTCCAAATTGTGTAAATAGGTAACTTTTATTTTTAGAGATTTTGAATAATTACTGTGGTAAATATTTTATTTACCATGGTTAAGGGTAAATCTGAAAATAAGGGTTAAACAATAATATTATAATAATAATAAATTACCCTAAAACGTGTCCTAGCCTTATTGGTCGATACATGTTCGACGATAGGCATCTTTGGGTCGATTTGGGGACCCCATGGTGCCACTTGTAGGTGATAGGGACACTTTATTTTAATTAAGTTAAAATGAATACAAAAATGACACAAGCATATATCTTTTAGAAAAACAATTATTACATAGGGTTATATATGTTGGATTTTAGATTATAAATATTAATTATAAAGATAAAACGATTTCATACATAATGATATTTTATTTATAATTTTTAAACATTAAATAATTTATTTTATTTATGACACAATGATGATGCAGTAATTACTAAAATAGTGAAAAATTAAATTAATTGATATTATAAATACCCAAATAAATATAATATGAAACTTTTAATGAATTAAACTAATTTTCTAGGATAATATGATATATTAGGATTGATTTAATTTACTTTTTTCGAAGTAATCAATCTGTTATGAGTATCAAAAAAATCAACTATTGAATAGTGTCAAAATTGACAAAAAAGAGTTCTTAAAACAAATATTATATTATTAATTAATATTAAATTCCAAAAAATCTAAGGATTGGCCAAGAGACTTATATCATGTTAGGGTCAGCATTACTAGACCACTTGGGGGTCTCTTGAATGTATATAGTATGTTTATTAACCATATTATATAAAAATACAAAGAGACATTGTAAAAGTGAAACTAATTAACCTAGTGTTAATACTTAAAGATAAGGTTAATATAAGTACCCAAACCTGTCTATATTCTATTGGTTGAGTTTTTTTCGACCCATCCCCACCTTAAACATTGAATAGTAATCTTTAGAGCCATTTTAAACCGAATATGAATTTATTATAAACTAATATCTCTAGCTTTTCCAAAGGTGCCCCTCACCCCTCTTATAAAAGGGAACTCCTCCTTCTCATTTCTTCACACCTTAAAAGCCTTTTGGTTCGGCCAAACTCTCCACAAATACTCTCCCAACTTCCCTCACTACAACCTAGAGGCCATAGTTTGATCATAAAGCCATCCTAAGGAGCCCATTTGATCAAATCAAAAGGAAGAACCCGAAGAAGAGGTAATGATTTCACCACCCTTTTTCCAAGTTCATTTCTTCTTCCACTTCTTCTTCCTTTGTTGTTACCATTCTAAAATAATAACTCCAGTATAATATATATACCGTTATTTTATTATAAGTATGGTACAACCATATTCAGTATTCTATCCACCCTTTGAATAACATGTCCCATACGTGCGTACGTACGGCTTACCGTCTCCACGTCGTGGTGTAATTGTTATTCAATATAATATTATTTGGATGGGTATAATAATGATGTGCAACTCATGTAAATAATAAATATAACATGTTAATGATTTAGTATATATGATATAACATCCATTTATATTTTATTTTAATATCAAAAGAATGATATTTTCGCTCGTGCGTACGTACGGACTACCATCTCCACGAACGTGATGAGATTCATTCTCCATCGTATCCATTCAAGTATAATTATCATTTGATGATTTAAAAAATGATATTTAAGTACTTTATATCATTATGGATATGAATAATATTCAACCTATCCTTTACGAACATGTCTTACTTAACAAAACATATAAAAGAAAACAAGTAAGTTAACACCCGAAACAACGATAATACTAAGATATTATTATCAAATCAATATTAAAAGATCATATATGATATCATATTAATGTTTATGATTATTTTATAATTTAATAACAATTATTTCACCATTATACAGGAGGTTAACCTACCCCATCCAAGGAATAGTACAAGGTAAGGGGATTTCATCTCACTCCTTATTTCCGTGAGATTCATGCCATATTGCCACCATGACCTTTTGTGTGGTGTATGTACTGCCCATAATTATATTCTTTGTGTAATACACTCTAATTAATGTGTATTTACATATTCATTGTATGATACCTCTTTCATGGGTTGTATGTTTCATAAGTTACCAAATTGGTAAGGGTTATTTCATAATCTCTTCATTATCTGAGGTTGTTTATACATAATAATCTACTGGGATCTCGTTATCATCCAAATCCATGTTTCTTCAAAATGTATTTCAAAACATTTTTACAAGAATATGGGTTAAAGTCATTTATACCCTTGTTTTACTTTTTATAAGAGGAATCTTTCTGTCATTTTCAAAACAAGGTCCTTTTTAACCTTTTCGACAAAATTAAGGTAAGAATGTTTTTTTTAACTTATACGGCGGGTGCGGTTATTTTCCACCGTTATAAAATCTTCAAAGGTTTCCTTACAGGCTTATAAGAATATTTTCAAGAAAATGTTTTATTTTATATGGCTCTTAAATGATTTTAAAAATAGAAAGCGATATTTCTCCAAAAAGTGTTTTGATTTCATCGATGTCAACATCCTTTGATGGATTTTACGCGTATTTGAAGTTGATTTATTATGATACAAAACTTCTATATTGTATTGAAGGTTTTGTGATATGTTTGACTATGGGTGTGCTATTTTTATACCATTCATAGTTTATGGTGAAATTATTGACATTTCGTATGCTATTTTTAATACGAATGTTTATGTTATGTTTAAACCTTTTCATATAGGAATGCATTGGACTTAATATGTGACGGGTGGAGCCCGCTATAGCTCCTCGATGCATCGGTAGGTCTCATGAGACAATCTAGTGTCTTGGCACAAGGCCTTGGAAAAATCTTATTTGTATTCTTGGCACGAGGCCTTGGCTATGTGGTTATGATAGTCTGACATTATGCATTCCAACATTATGAAAGTGGTTATTGATTTTCCATGTGATTATTCAATTAGTAGAATATCCATGTGAATAAGTAAATGGCATTATTTCATTTTATTTATGTCATACCATGTTGAAAGTTCAAGTTTTAAAGGCTTTTTTTTAGTTATACATTGCCTTAAATGTTTATTCTTATTTATGAAAGTTTCTGCTATATTGTTATCATTACTGGGAATTTGAGCTCACCACTTTTCTATGTTTTATTTTTCCCAGGAAGTGAAGAAGTAAATTATGAAGGACCTGAAGGGATATTATGAGGGGATATGAGTGTGGATTATGGAGACATTATGCTGTTGTAGTAGTTTTTCATTTTATGATGTAATGTAAGACTTATGAATATATCTAGTGTTTCCAAGGCTACTAAAACAATCGGTCTTTCGAGATTTGATCTTTCTTGTGATCATGCCAATGTTATGTAATAATGCACCGACTCTGGGTAACTAGGGTCGGGGCGTTACATTTTATCAGAAATTAATTTAACCATGGGAAATAAATAGGTTTCATAGAATCATCCATAAATCATTGTCATTATAAACCATCCAAAGAATGAAACTATATGGTACCATTAGATTTTTTCCATAGTAATACATAAGTGACATCAAAGTATGCTATTATATATATAAATTCCATTATATTATTATTTTTAAAATTTCTTGGGGAAATTCCATTTTCATTTTGATTTTTTTAAAATATAAAATTTCAAAAATATCGTATAAAAATATTATTTAAAAAGAATCATGGAAAATTATAAAGGAAGCATTAAAGAATTGAGTGTTCATGATGACCTGAAATTTCATTCATGATGTGTATATAAAAATAAACAATGTTTTCGATTTATCATAAAAAGTAAAACATATATCATCTAGAAATATAGTAAGAAGATTCCATTTAATTTTTTTGTTAAAAATTATTTCATGAACAAAATTTAGTTAAAGAATAATTTCTTAATATTAAAAAAAATTATTAAGATCTTTTTTAGAAATCATGGAAATAGAAGAAAAATTATTTTCAACCAAACAAAGAAACAAAGAATGATTTCCTTAAAAACATTCTATTAGTCTCTTGAGTTCTTAAAGAGGTGAAATTGAAAGGAAAAAAATATAATCTATAAAAATAAGTAGAGAAAAATATTATTATTGGTATTCTTGAGAGATTTATAAAAAAATCATCATTAAAAACTTTATCAAAAACAATCCTGATAAACAGAGATTAGAAAATAAATCCCTTACCACGATTTAGACTTTCTTAAAAAGTTAACTTAACCTCTAGTATAATAAATTTATGTTTTTTAAAATTATTCAAAATATCCATTTCAAGACTTATAATACCATATATTATTCTAGTATAACATTTAAAAATATATTAATTAACAATTCCTTATTAAAATCATCATTTATGGGTTTTAAATGGTTGTTTTTTCATGAGAAATCTAGTTCGATAGTTCAAGTACTTAAATAGTAAAACACTGTTCTATCATCTTAAAAATTTTAATTAGGATATAAATATCATATATATTCATTATATATAAATTTTGATTCATCCATAAAAAGAAGTGATAGGGAAAAAAGGACATCATTAATAGAGATAGTTGGACATAAGTATGTATGAATGTTTTTTTAACTTTTTGAAGGATAGAGATAATAAATGGTAAATAATGGTTAACATTTAAAAAATAATAATTATAATATATATATATATATATAATATTCATTAATTGTATCCTTATTACCATTCCTTTAAATAGAAAGTAAAAAATGAATCACATCGCATCATAGAAGTTGTACTCTACACGTTTACACGAGGAACATTATTGGTTCCCAATGGATTGAAGGGTATGGAGATATATATTATATTATAATTACATAATAATATTTATATCATGAAAATTAAATATAAAAACTAAACTCATGATAACAATGATCTCCTAAATATGGTGATGGAAAATTAATTGATTCACTATGTGGAGGCGATAGTGCACACTAAAGAATTATTGATGCTTTCACTTCCAATTAGATGGAAAACTGGGTGACTAATGAAGGTTGAATAATCATAATTTTATTTGTTTATTTATGATAATGATGTAATAATTTTATAATGAATATCATAAAAACCTAGAAGGTACAAGAATGAATAAATTTTTGCATATCAGGTAATATTATTACCTTTTCTTTTGGTTAGCCTCATTTAGAATATTATTTTTTAGAGTTCGGTCAAGATTGATGTTAAAAGTGGTGTACTTAAGTGAAATGAGGGGTGTCTTATTATAAGTGGGGGCTAGGACACACATGGAATTTATTAAAAGATTAAAATATAATAATGCCATTGTCAATTAAAATTATTCCAAATGGACACAGGATAGATGGTGGGATTGGTTGATGAAAAAATATAGATAGAATATAATTTTTATTCACATTTATCTAGATAAAATAAACTTATATCTTGGTTTAACCCATGATAAGATAGTTTTAACCGTCGCCAAGATAATTTTTTTTTACTTTTTTTACAATTCATTATGACAAAAAAAGTGGCCTCATTAAATTTTTTAGACACTAATTTTCAAAATATGTGGCCTAATATATCAAATTTAAATAATAATATTTTTGGAAGTTAATTTAATATTAATCATGAAAAACACAATGAAAATTAGTTTTCAAGAAAAAACGTTTTCTTATGTATGAATTTTTTTTGTTACAAAATAAAACAATTATTTCAAATAAATATAATTTGATAATTCATAATATAAATGAAAAAATTATTCTTTTGAAACCATTTAATAAATAAATTTATGTTTGTAAATTCTTTAAATGATATTAGTGTTTTGAATAAAAATTACTAATTTCACAAATCATAGTAAAATATTTTTTTTTGAAAATTATCAAAAATTACATCTAAGATAATTTTAAAATGATGGTTTCAATAATGAATTTTAATTTTATAGATAAATTTTCTCAATGTTTCAGAAACTAATTAAATTATTTTTTCAAAAAATAAAACTGTAAAAATTGTTTTTAATGAAAAAATATATTATGAAGCATATAATGACTTTACTAAAAACTTTGTTACCTATATATTGATATATTTATATTATATAAAAAATTTATAAATTTCTAATAATTTTATTATTCCTATTAAATCCTAAAAATTAATTTCCCTTTTATAATGGTATATAATATTTTGTTCCATTTAGACTCGGTGTTGCTTGTATCACAAGATATTAAGGAAATTAAATTTATTTTAAATGAAATAAATCATTAAATATCAGGGATTAACTATATCATTCCAATGAGTATAGGTCCCATTTTCCATATTGTCAAATAAAATGACCTATATTTTTAAACATTATAAATGAAAAGAGTACCCCATGTAATCTTCAATAATCCTCCCATAAAGCTCATTTGAATCCTTCTTCAACCAACTAACCCACTAAAATGATATTTTTCTAAAGTACAAGAACATAAAAGATATACTTCATTATAAGGGTACACCCATTAATTAATAGAACCATACCTTCTTCCATCGATAAAATGTCAAGAGATTTTTGAACAAAAATAGGAAATTTTCTGAATTTTTCCAAAACACACCCTTTTTCTTTCATGTAATGGAATGAAGCTCTAAAATTAATGATTCAAGATTATATCTATATAAATATATTTTCAAGAACATTTTAAATAAAATATATTAACACAATAAATTATCTAAAATAAGTCTTTATGGATTTTTTCTTCATATCATGATGGTGTTTCTTGAGGTGACCTCTATTTCTACAATGATAAAAAATTAGAACACTTTCCAAAGACAAACCATAGCTACTTTTCCATTATTTTCTCTTAGATAACTCATTATTATTAAAATTAGGTGATTTTAGCCTTACAATCATATTCAATATATCACTAACAAATGTTCTATTCTCTGTCCATTAAAGATCCTCATTGAGAATAATGTTCCTAATATTAGTGAACATAAAGTCACTATGTCCACAAAAATATTTGATAGATGAATCCATTAATTTTGAAGAAACTATTAGATATGATAACAAAATAATCACCAAAATATCATTTGTAAATTCAGAAAATATAGTATCCAGGTGGTTCAAAATTATGTGGAAATATTTAAATAAATCAGATGTTGATGTTCCTTCTAATAAACTCACGATGAATAACCTCCAAATCAGGCACACATTATTCAATGTTATGGGTATCTTGCACATATGTATAAGGTATTCCATAAAACATAATGTGGTTTTATTCTCCCAAATGTTCAAATACATGTTTTGAACTAAATACATTGATATCAAACCATGTTCTATTTAATATAGCTTTTCTAATTCACTTTTTTCTCATTAATTATTCTTTTAGAAACACCAAATAATTATGAATGAGATAATATTATATATTCATTTTATAGACATTGAAATATATTCTATAAAATCCACATATCTAAACCATTTCTTTTTCAAACTCAATCCTTCTAGAAAATAACGACTGTCACGGAAAAAATTAAATAACATACGGTAAAAAATATTACCTAAACAAAAATTGAAGTAATAAACCTCTTAATAAACAAAATAGTTGATACCAAATTTTCAGAATTCAGAAAATCGGTTTTTTCATCTAATAGTCAATTTATTTTCACTTCTGGAAAGATGATCTTTCCCAACACTTCTATACCAACAGTTTGTAAAAACCATTGGTATAGCTACCATTTCCCAATGGTTCACCAAAACCGTTGGGAAATCCATAGATTTCCCCACCTTTCCCAACGGTTTGGAAAACTGTTGGGAAAGGGTCACTCTTTCCCAACGGTTTATGCTAAACCATTGGGAAAGGGTGTGTTTTGAACCTCTTTCCCAATGGTTCACCAAAACCGTTGGGAAAGAGTGACCTTTCCCAATGTTTCACCAAAATCGTTGGGAAAAAACACCCAAAAATTTAACCTTCGCCTACAAAAACTCCACCCACCCCTAACCTATCCCAACGGTTTTCAATACCGTTGGGATAGGGCTATCCCAACGGTTTTGAAAACCGTTGGGATATGTTCTTTAATTTTTTTCCAGATCTACTAACCGAGAACATTATATAAATCAAAATTTTAAATAATTATGATAATACATATATATATTTTTGAAATTATGTTTACAAAAGTGATGTTAGCTTAGTGGTTAAGTCGTTCGATTATAAATGAGGGGTCCTGGTATCAAATCCCATCGGATGTTTTATTTTTGGAATTTATATACCAACGGTTCCATTACCGTTGGTATAGATTTCATATTACCTATACCAACGGTTTTTGGAAAATCGTTGGTATAGACCTATCCCAATGGATTACTTGGCTACGGTTCTCCAAACCGTTGGTATAGGCTATACCAACGGTTTGGAGGCCTATACCAACGGTTCCAAACCGTTGGTAAAGGTTAGTTTTCCAGTAGTGTTTTTTTCCAAAATCTTATAGTAAAAATAAATTTTTGTATGAATGATCGTAACTTTATTTTATACAATATTATAGTAACAAGGTTCACCTAAATCACCACATTTATTCCAAATCTTCATCCCTATTACTTAAAAAACATAGAAGGAATGAAATTAAATTTAAGAAAGATATATTAACTATTTAGATTTACATGGTCTAGAATGAGAGTCCTACGTTTATGGGATAAATAACACATCATTTGATTTATCTTAAAAGAAAACATTACAAATTAGTGACATGTGATTCAATCCTCATAAATTTTAAAATTTATTTTTGAAATCACTTTTGACGGAAAGTGAGAAATCGAAAAAGATTTCATGTCTAAAAATGTTAAAACCTCATATGAAATTAACTAACTATTATAGAAAAGCATTAATTATTTTAAAATAATCACCCATTATAAGCTCCACAATATAGGTGTTACCTTCATTTTAAGATCATCTTTGATGAGTTCCTCAAAGTGGTAGGACAATCTATACCAGGTTTGAAAATATTATTCTAGATTTATTTTCCACTAATTGATCCCCCAAGACATAGTCAAATAATATTTGTTGGTCCAATAAAAATTATCTTTGTTAATATCAAATCAAATTGATCTCTCATACATTCAATCAGCTTCGACCATTGAAATTTTAATATCAAAATCTTCATCTGTCATCTCTTCATAAGAATATAGAAGAACATGCAACAACATAAGATCTCACTATATCAATAACCACATACTCAAAGTCATAAACCAGGTTTGGGGGATCATATCATTGGCTGGCTGAACCATGCTTATAGAACTGTTAGAGGTGAACCATAAGAAATCAAGAAGAGTAAAAATGTATCCAATACTAGAAACATAACTCATATTTTAACCAATATTCATGTTCAATATCAATCCATAAAAAGTTAATAGGAGGATAGTAAACATCTGTTTCAACATATATTAGAGGACAAATTAGATGTAAAAGGGATCATGATCTTTGGTCAAATTGAAAAATATTCTAACTGAGTGTACATGAATCAATAAAATTGAAGGGTTTTAAAAATTTAATGAAAGTACTAGAAAACTAACCTTAATTTGTCATGTGGGAGGATCATATCTTAAGGTGAAATTTCAATAAAAAAATGAAGAATCAAACTTTCTTGAATGCTATTTTTCCTCCAGTTGAGGTGGAGATAAGGTCATCCACCATCTCGAAGCAAATGAGAATATTGAGGGGGTCTATAAGACCAACTATAGTGTGATTATGAAATACCCACAAATTTGAGATGAAATAGTTGAAGTTGTTGACTGATGGTCTATTTTGACTAAAATGATCCACACGGGATATCCTATGAATGTTTTTTGCCTCTATAAATTCCCATAGATAAATCAAGAATCTTTGGAAGGCCCTGATCATAAGTTGGAAGCTGGGGGTCGAGATCAATAACATTGATGAATGAGAGAACAAATGGGTCTGTAAGAGTGAAAATATTACCCTAAAATAAATTTATAGAGAGTAAAATATGATCATTCTATTTTATCAGCATCTGAGAAGTGTGGAAATCCTCCAGTTCCACTATTTTTACTACTGGTTTCTTGTAACATTCTTCAGTATAAATTCCCATTTCAGTAAACTAACAAGATCACAATATTAACTTGGGCATCTACTAACTTTTAGAAGTATCTACTAAAATTAAAGAAAAACATCTCTTATAGATAAACCAATTAGATTAATATCATTATTAGACTCATCCTTTTAGAAAAAATCTATCCTGACCACTGATTGAAAAACCCAACCACTACCGACACTGAATAGAAGAAGATCATCATGTACAAATTATTCTGGTTTATAGAATTTATTCAATTAAAGTAGGTTTCCCACATTCCAAATAGGTTTAACAAACCCAATAGGTCACCTAAAAACCATATAGAAAAAAATCCAAAAGTTATATCATGACTTGTTAATGATGTTACTATGAGAAAGATGAAGAGAAAAAAAGAGAAAATGAATCCATCTCAGGATTAAGGTAGTAAAGAGTAATCAGAGAAATGTTAATAATATGTTATTTAGATATTATCAACCACGGGAAAAATCATAAATATAGTGGAGTCCCAATTATATTATCCCCAACTCTCTAAAGATTAACGATAATAGAAACCAAAATGATTAGACAACTAAAGAGTACACAATACCTGAATTTGATGGACTTTGACAAGATGAATCATGAATGAAACCCATGAGGTTCTAAGGAATCAAAATTCCTATATAAGTGGACACTACATAGACTACCAAAATCTATGCCACTACCAGAATCCATGAAGGGGAGAATTCTCATCACATTATAATTCTCATAGGATATAGAAGTAAAACTCCATCTACTCCACACATATCATACAATCGATCAAAGATATAATTACCCCATGTCATAAGAGTATCCATAAACAATATCCATCCATCCATAGAGGCTCTCATGAACTATAATAAATTATAAAAATATCCTATATAGGTGGGTGGTAAATGATGAATCTGTTCAAGGATCCAAGGCCCATGTTAGCTCATTATGCATGATAAAATACTAACATCACGTATAAATAATCCCATTCCCATGTTGGTGGGTAAAAATAAAAACCCAATTTGATCTATATGTAGATTATCCCTACCAAATTATGTCACTGGGAGGGAATTACCAGCCTAACCATGGAGAGGTGTGATTAAACAATATTCTTATATAACATGGAAATTAGAGAGGGTGTGTCAATATTTTAAAACACACACTGAATGACATGGAAGATACCCATACCTCATACATTAGCTTAGATAATCAGTACCATGATACCATATTTGACGTTGACATATCCTAAATGGTGTTCTTGATCACCACAGTTTGGGAACTTTCACCTGGAATCATACTAGATCAAAGATGGATCAAATTATCTATAAGAATTTGAATGATAAATGATAAATGTCAGTATGACGAGCATTACAAAAGGAGGAATTAGTTGAAGTAAATCTTTATCATATTACCAAAAATAATGATACATTTCCAAATGACCATTATTACATGAAAAAAGTCTCAAAATATCTTATGTAACAAGTGGAAAATAACTTCACCAGTCATTATTAGCACTCCAAGACTAATGGAGTAAGAACATCCACCACCTCCATGTGGTGATTTTATTTTGTTCCAAACTAGAATAAGAAAGTATAAAAAACCTTAAGGAAAAGGTAGGGTGTGAGATATAAATCCTTGTTGTGTCTCACTCTGTGTTCCATAGTCAATAGCATAATGATTTACCATTTATGCCATCAGTTTGAATAAAAAAATAATGAAATTTCATTTTCATATTATTAATAAAAATTGATTTCATTTCAATAGATAAAATATATATCAAAAAAATTAAAATATTCATAAATTAAGATTTTATATAAAATCGTTTATATAAATCAGTTGGCATGGATAAAATAGTTCCATGAATTTACGGCACGTATAATCAAATCATGTAATGTAAGAACCGTCATAATGTACCCAAGGTACATTAGTTTCTTGGTAATAGGATCCTCACACTTCGTATGTACCAACATGACTCTATATATGTGTGAAAATTAAAATTTTCACATCATTTGGAGATTCACTATGGGTATTAAAACTATAACCCGTTAGGGGAGACACAAGGGTAAATTAACATGATCTTTGTTCAATTATTATTTTCATTGTAAGTACATTTCTAGGGGATCAAAATCCTAGTTTACTTGTCCCTATTATAAAATAACTACATATGATTACACATTCTTCATTCAATTAATAAATCAATCAAATTGGAAATCATTCATTTCAAATCATTTTAAAATATAATTTCCCAATTTCGGTCTTCAAAACACCTTTATTATATCATAACCAAATCATAGGTGTTCACCATTTCATTCCACTTCAAATTAAATTTCAATTTAATCCATTTTATCAAGATAAACATTAAATCATTTCTCTAAAATGATTTTTATATCAAGAAGTTTTTTTTTTCAAAAATCATCCCATTTATTTCAGTTCGATTCAAAATTTGTGGTTTTTGTCAATTCACATGCCCATTTCAAAGTCAATGATCAATTCATATAAAATCCATGTTTTGGAATCATTCCAAAACTCCTCAATCAAGAAATATAGGGTTTTAATTAAATGGAAAATACTTATGGAACCACCTTCCTTGGAATAAAGGGATCACAATTCACAATACCAATCACAAGGAACACAAATGAATAATGAAGAAGTGTAAGATCTAGAAACACGACATAGAATCAATATCCAAAACTATGGACTTTTTATCCTTCAATTACTTGATTATCCATCATACTATAAGGAGGAGAGAAAGAGATATTGAAATAAACTACACTAGGAGAGATCCAATTACCCAAAGGAGAGAGAATGAGATCAACGATATTTTTATCCACCATAAAAAGGGTTTGAGGAGGGAAAAATGTCCTCTTAATGGCATCCAAAACCAAGGAAATTGTGTTAGGTTAAATTGGGTGATTAAGAAACATAAAAAGGGGTTTGGGATTTTTAATTTTTTTGTTGAATTAATACCATAAAACATGGTTTTTTTGGGTCGGGTTACATGGGTAAACAAACAATGGGCCCTAACTATGTGGCCTTACTATTTAGGGTGCTTGGTTTCTCCTTAGTGGGAACATAGTTTAGTTAACCCTCACAAACCATGTATATTCCCTTTTCCCGAGTCCACATGACCTATAGGGTCTGGCTACCTGGTTTGGAAAAACCGTGTGACCCCCTCTTTTGTAGCATCAAAGGGTTCATGGAACGATTGGCCAAACTACCTGGTTTTTCCTAACCATGCACCAAATGTGAATTTTCTCAAAGGCCTCCATAATTTCCCAATTTCTCCTAGAACAACCCCAATATAAGACCCAATTTAATGGAGATAAAAAAAGTGTCAAGAAATAACTGGAATAGGGTAAGGGGATATTACCACCTCCCCACCATAAACGTTTTTTCCCTAGAAAGTCTGTCAAGATAGATACAAGTCAAAGATATGTGGCCACCACTCTTCCATCAGCGTCTCACACTCTCAAGTCTCATGAGAATCAGAAAAATGATTCATTGTTCAAAAAATAAACATATTTTACTCCCATAATGTACCTTATCCCCAGAATCAAAAATACTGATTGGATTCTTAGTAATAGGTAAATCAGTCTCAACAATAAGATCTTCCTAAATCAAGATATAAGAAGGGTTAGAATGATACATTAAGATATTGGAAACATGGAACAAAATATGTATCAACATAAACTACAGACTAAGTGATAAACAGTAAAAAAATTCCTATAATTCTTCAATAATCTCAAAAGGTCCCACAAACCATGTTATAATATTTCCCGGTTTTCCAAGCCCTCTACGACCATAATGAGGTGAAAGTCCCAAAAACACTATGAAACCAAACGAAAAATACAAAGGCCACCAAGGATAGTATGCTTAATATTTGTATCGGAACCGTCTCATCAACATTATCTGATGAATGAATGAAATATTTGTTTTCTTTTTCTGGACCAAACTTTGTCCAACAATGGAATATTCGCCAATATATATCCAATACAACAACGATTTACAAGGATTTCCCTAAGACTCCACAAAAAGGGAGGCACCTGAATTGTAGACAAGTAAATGTTCTCATTAGAAAACTAAACCACTACAAAATGGGCATCTTAATCTCTGTACACAATGAGAATGCTAACACATAACATTTTCTTAAAGAATCTATATAGTTCATTTTGTATAGACATACATTTGTAGATGATATGCCATGATAAAATGTACCAAATATCATAGTGTGGTTTAGAGGACTTTAAAAAAGTGATAATTAAAATAGGGATTCCTATCCAAGACTATAGAATAAGGGACTCAATGGAAAAAAATAATACTCTACACATAGAGGCTTTCCAAATCCTCAATATTGGTTATATAAGAAATGTTTAATAAGTGAGCCTATTTGGTTTTCTAATCAATAACAATGAATATAACATTATTTTTACTAGGGGTACATGAAAACCCACCACAAATTCCATAGAGACCTTATCCCACTCCCAAGTCAACACTGGAAGGGGATGATAAAAACCTAATGGTATCTAGTGCTTGACTTTGACCTGCTGATAGGTATAACAATGTAAAACAAGGCTAGTGATGTCCTTTCTCATACCAATCCTCCATAATCTTCTCCACATATCATAAAATATACTTTTGTTTCTAGGGAACACTGCCTATAGTGAATTATGACAATCACCCATTAAATTCTTCCTTATAGACAAAGGCACACCAAACCAAAAATGAAAACATATGATTCCCCTAGAATATAATGTATACTCACTCACACAAAATTACTTTTTTACTAATTGAAAGGTAAATATAGAAACCCTAGCCTACTGGGGAAAAATGTAATGGAGGATGAGGGATGGATCTTGAGGGTGTCATCCCATACAATGAGGAGAAATTTTTAGGAAACGACCCAGTATAATAATACAAATAGATTCATTCACTTAGATCACCTCTAATGGACAACATATCTGTTTCATATGTCCATTCCATTAAAATATTTCTTACCTTCGTATATTAGTTAATGAGTTACCTGAACATATAGATCAAATAAATTAGATCCCATGGGAATTTATGCTTATTATATAGAAGCCCGGCCATAATGCTGGATTATGACACCACCTTTGCTGGACAGATATTGTAGAGATAGCATAAAGACAATCTAGTTTCCATTACTTGAGACCTATCCCCCAATGAATTTACATCCCTTTAGAAGGAATTAAATCCCAGGATTACCAATCCTTTTTAGTCCCTCTCAATGCCTCCCCCTCTAATCGCATCAGCAACACTGGGGTCATCCAAATTCATTTTAAGGCATATAGGAGTGGTTTTCCATTTAATCCATCTTACACTATTCTGATGCCCCCATTCCACTCATAACTAATAATGTTCTTGAATTCTTTTCCATGCAATATGTATGATCCTACTCCCTTGACGAGCTATCCCAACTTTGTGATAGGTGACATAACATGAGATTTTAAGCAAAAAAAGAGAATTTTTCCGCATCCTTCACAATATTACTCATCTCCGACATAATCCAGCACAATTTAATGAAAAACGTAATTCTTAAATTAGTCACATCCCCTTGATACTTTTTACCCTTGAACCAACCTGCTAGATAATGTAATATTGAATCCCTACCTCCAGATAACCTCGACCCCTGACCCACAAATCCCCAAAAACAATTATCCCGGTCACTTTTGAAAACAAGATTCCCAATAGTTTCCAAGGTTGTTTGAGTTCATTATGTGCATCATGATGCTAGAGCTAAACCCCTCCATTTAACATTTTCATCATTGAGAAATGAATTATTTCTAAAACACCAAACCAAGAAATTCATTTTCACTGGCGTCTCATTGCACGTGATCTTTTAGGACCATTTAACCAACACATTGGTGTCATGAAACAAAATCAGAAAACCCCCAATATTGAAATATCCTATCTTGGATCTTGAGGAGAAACATCTATCTGGATCATTTCTCATGGATATTATATGAAATTTAATTTTTGGGTGATGTTCCAAAGTAGAGTTAATATAACTTGAAAAATACCTTGATTCCTGAAAAATAATACCTTGGAATAGAAAATTACGAAGAAAAATAACCTCACCCAAATAATTTTTGGCCCAGTTGTTGACATTACTATGCCCCACCACCCACTAGACATTTATTTCTAGCAACTAAAAAAGGATTATCATACTATTTTCTTAGATTGATATTATTATATTTTTACTAAACTATAGATTTTATTGTTCCCCACTCCTATGTACCATATCATTTTCCAATAATTTCATATATTATTTCATTCCATGCATGGTCTCTAACACACTTTTAGGTTAAAACCACCCTCTATAATCAGTTTGGCCATATTTTTTTGCATCTCCCATTTATATGTACATCTTTGATCAGTGTCCCATAGAAATTGAATAAAAACCATTTAAATCCTCCCTATATTTCCCTTATGAGCCTTTAAAATTCACATCACATATAGGGGAATAGATGTGAGGATGTAGTTGACTAGTTTTATCCTTTCTCCAAGAGAGAGGAACTTATTCTTCCAATTACTTATCATCCCCATTATCCGGTAGATGATATCCTCAAATAGAAACTTATGTATAATCCAATCATAAATGAGATATCCTAGATACACCATAGGATATATACTCTCTATATCCTCAACTTATCTTGAATGGAACTACTATGCCTACTAGAACATATTTTTTAAATAAAAACAATTCTCTTTATCAAGTTGATCTTTTGGCTACTCTATTTTCCATAAGACTCCATTATTTTATGAACCCATTCACAACCATTCAACAAGATAATCATATTGTCAACAAACATAATATGAGAAGTCGTTCCCGTTACACACATGTTCCTTATCTGTCTTATCTTTCCCACAACCATACCACCTTTTATAGTCTTAATAAGATTTTCTATCCTAGCATGAAAAGTTAGAGAAAATTGAAAATAAAAATTGTCCTTTAATGATTTAGAGAGGTGGGGTCCTTTCTCTTTGGTATAATGACCAACATTGATGACCAGACAACCCTTTTAATAGATCCACCTCAATAATGATCCATAACTATCTCCTTTAGAAAATCCTTTATTATTTCCCATTTGACTAGAGAGAATTACCCATGAAAACCATTCCGTCCAGGAGAACATTCCTGATTCAGGCTATACACTAAATTCTTTATATCTTCATTATCAAATAGTGCCTCCATCATACCATCATCTATGTTTTAGATCATTCAAATGGGGTAATTCAAGAAATAATCCTCTATTCTATAACCTATTATCTATCCATTGAACTAATTTCTGGTTCAATTAAAAATGACCTAAAAATAGTCAATAACCATTTTCACTACATCCTCATTCTCCACTATGTAATATCCAAAATCCAGACTTAGATTAACCTTCCACAAAACTTTTCTTTCCTTCAGAGAAGCTTGAATGAACCATGTTTTACTTTAATACTCCTTAATCCATAGTTCCATATATTTTTTCCTCCAAACCATTTTCATTTCATGAAGAATGTCAGTGAGGATTCTTTTCTTATCTATTAGGTTCCCAAACAAATCATCATCCCACATGTCATGACGAATTCCTCTCAGTCTCTCAATATCATATTTAAACACTTTCAAGTTATCCCCTTTAATATTTCTTCAATATATCTTGTGATGAATGTCTATAGTTAGATATTTATTCCAATGATATAGCATAGTCTATGAAATATGCACCATGTCACACCCTTCCAAGATACTGAAAAGCAGAAGGACCCTGATTCCACTGATTCCCGCAATCCCCACAAAGCTGAAAATCTATCAACAGAAGTCGTAAGGAGTATCTACACCTTGGATTCCAATTTAAATATTAATGGGGAAGAGGTTGAGTCTTATTCAGAGATGCCTAGGTTTTGACATCATCCCCACCAAACGTCTCCAATTCCTTGAAATAATGGATCAACCATTCAGAGTCCAGGATGTTGACACCTATACTTTTTCCACACATTACAATTTGGTAATGGAATTAAGTGAGGGTTATATTGGTCTTGAATTAAAACACAATTTGGAAGATTCTCCCTCTCTCCAATCAAAAAAATATCCTCTCAACAATTTATAATATCATATTATATATTAATAACAAATTAAAATTACTGATATGTTTTAAAACCGAATATATAATTAAATTATATTATATTTGTCTTATGTATAAAAAAATTATTATTGTTTACTAAAAAATGACAAAATAATTTGTTTTATTATTTGAGTAAAATGAATATATTTTACATAATATTTTTAAGTACATACATTTTTTTAAAACATTTAAAATATTAATGTGTTGATTTTATTTTAAAACCTATTATATTTTTAATTGAAGTTTATATTTTTTTCTTTAAAAAATTGTTTTTCATCATTTAAAAATAATTAAAAATAAAAATGTGATAAAAATAGAATTTATAATCATTTAGGATAAAATTAATAGATTTTTTTCTATATTTAATTTCATAATGTTTTTTAATGCATGAAAGAATATTGAGTTTATTGTATTATAAATATAATTATTATTGTAAATAAAATGAAATATTTTTGTAAAAAGGCTTATTCCATTTAAAAAAGACAAAAGAATTTGTCTTTAAAAAATTAGTTTTTTACAAAACAACACTATAAACTTTCTAGTTGAATCATTAAAATTTTTATGAAGACTTTCTTTGAATTATATATTATATTTTTTTAGTGAATGTTTTCATTTAAGATCAGTGTATGTTTCGAATTCCCACTGGAATGTTCCAGAGGAATTTTCACTGGAATTTGTAGTTTATATTCCTCAGAAAGTTCCTCATAAGAGATTTATAATTGTTATTAGTATAGACGTTGAATAAAATATACTACATATATTATATATAATTGCATTTCATACAAATATATTTATTAAATTTTTTATTTTTATTAATATATTATATAGTTATATATATATATACCTTTGTTGTATTATAGAACATCCATTGAAATTTCATTCGGAAATATCATAGGAACCTCCATGGGAAGTTACACTAAAACCTCCACTGGAACTTCCCTTGGAACCTCAAATGTAACTTGCCCTGGAACCTATAATGTAACTTCCACTAAAACTTGGAACCTCCACTGCATCCTCTAGTGGAACCTCCATTGAAACCTCCACTGGAACCTCCACTAGAACCTCCACTGGAACGTCCAATGGAACCTCCACTAGAACTTAATATTAATATATGTATAATGGTTATTAATATAGATGTTGAATAAAATATGTTAAATATATTATATATAATTTCATTTAACATAAATATATTTATTAAAATTTAATTTTTTTAATATATTATATAGTTTTATAAATATATACTTCTGTTGTATTGTAAAACATACATTGAATCATCGATTAGAAATTCCAGTGAAACCTTCGCTAGAAAATCCACTAGAAACTCTAATTAAACTTCCACTATAACATTCAATTGATCCTAGAACCTACACTAGAACCTCCACAAGAAACTCCATTAGAACCAAAACTAGAACCACCACTGAAACCTCCACTGGAAACTGCACTAGATTGTCTACTAGAACCTCCACTAGAACTTCCTCTTAATAGATTTATATTTGATATTGGTGTATATGTTGAATAAAAAACATTACAAATATTATATATAATTGAATTTAATATAAATTTATTAACTAAAATTTAATTTTTATAAATATATTCTATAGTTTCATAAATATATACTTTTGTTTTATTGTGGATCATCCATTGAAACTTCAATTGGAAATTCCAATGATACCTCCACCAGAACATCTACTGGAAGATACACTAGAATGTCCACTAGTAGTTCCATTGGAACCTGGAACCTCCACTGTAACCTCCACTGGAACCTCCACTAGAACCTCCACTGGAACCTCCACTGAAAACTCTACTGGAACAGGAACCTGTAGTAGAAGTTTCACTGGAACCTCCACTATAGTTTCCACTCGAACCTCCACTAGAACATCCTCTTAATAGATTTATAATATTTATTAGTATTGATTTTGATTAAAATATATTACATATATTAAATATAATTTCCCTTAATATAAATATATTTATTAGTATTAAATTTTTATTAATACATTTTATAGTTTTATAAATATATTATTTTTTTGTATAATGGAACATCTATTGAAACTTTATTTGAAAATTTTACTGAAACCTCATCTAGAAATTCCTCTGGAACCTCCACTAGAACGTCCATTGGAACCTCCACTTGAATTTCCATTAGAACCTCCACTAAAACATTAGCTGAAACCTACAATTGAACATCCATTGGAACCTCAAATAAAAATTCCAATAGAATTTCCACTGGAATGTGAAACCTCTACTGGAACCTCAACTAGAACGTCCACTGGAACCTCCACTAGAATTGGATCCTACACTAGAAACTCTACTGAAACAACTACTAAAAACTCCTATTAATAGATTTATAATTTTTATTAGAATAGATGTTGAATAAAAATGTGATTTTTTCTTCATATTTGTAATTTTTATTTTTTGTTCCATTATAAAGTATATTATTTTTAGGGAATTAAAAATTTATTTCATATATTTTTTTATACATTTATAAAATAATGAGTTTCTCTTTATTTGAAATTTTTTTATTATTTTCAATGAATATTTATAGAAAACCATTTAATGTAATAATGTTATGTTATATTTTTCTATGTGAATATTTTTAATTTGTTTCCTAAAATACATTTTCTACACATGAAAATATTAATAGTTGTTTACAATATTATTTAAGTAATAAAAAATTAAAATGTTTTTTAAAAAGTAGTAATTTATAGGAAATTTATATTTTTCATTGTTATTGTTTTTTATAAATTTATATGTTTTAATTAGTAATTTATATAACCATTTTTTCTATAATATTTTTTTTTGTTTTGATATTTTTATATTTTCTATAATGTTTTTTTGTATTTTTTATATCAACTATTTTATATGTTTTTAATATGTTATTTTTTTGTAATTTATAGCATTTTTATAGAATTTAAAATAGCATTTAATTATTGAGTATTTTTATTTTTTGAAATGTATTTTGATTCATTTTTGTTATTTTTTTAATGGGTTACAATTTTTATGATGTATTATAGCAACATGACATTGATAAAAATGGTTTTTTTGTAAAAATTATGACAATCCATTTTTTTAAATTTATAGTTGAACAGGTGTTATTTATTTTCGAACATGAATCAACATCTAATGTGTACTATATTTTCCAGTAAACCCAGTAACAAGAGATTATGTTTGTCCCAACCCAACTTCACTAGAGAGAAGGAACTTTTAGAATGACTGTAGTCTTTAACTGGAAGATGGGTGCATGTCATCTCGTTTCTTCTCGAGGTTAATTTATCCACCAAGTCCCTTATAATTGGAAATGATGAGACTGTGCCTAAAAGAGATAATGAACAGACCCATAGGGGAAATGGCCATCCCAACATCATCATAAAATTAATGATATATATTAAGGAGATGTCAGATCCTATGTTAGGAATCCAACTCCTATTGAGAGAGAATTTAGGTAATGATTCTGAAATAATTGCCATGTGATCTGAATTTTACAATGTCATGTGAGAGGAACATTAAAAATTTCAAAATCCCACTTCTTTCCTCAACATACTAAGTATGGTTAGAAAAATGACCACATATAAAATGTATTGTTGAACCAAAGTATTGGGATCAAGTATCCCATCCATGAATTATGAATCATAATCCACAAAATGAATATGGCCACCCTCTGGAGAAGGATCAAGAGGGATCACCCGCACGTGCCTACAAAAATATTCTGAGTATAGCTTGATATGGAAGTAAACATAAAATATGGGCAAGGCATGATAGAGGATATGTTGTCTCCATAAGATTCTATCCAAAATTGTCAGAAGGATACATGAAGGAATCACTTTTTCTATATCTAGTGTTGTGCACTATGTTTCATTTTTTGTCAATAAAGTGTCAAGGATTAAATGGATGACAAGGATTGTCAATATGTGAATGACAAAGGAAGTGATGGGGATGGTGATGATTGGAGAATTACCATGATACTAAGAAGAATGACCATGGTACTAAGAAGCATGTCACTTAGAAGAATCACCAAGTGGAATAGGAGGTAATGGTTGAAACATTATCCATACAAATCAGACTATTGTATAGATGATCTTAAAGTTCCAAGACTTATATCAAGGAGATACAATTTCACAACATTGTTAGATGTCCATGCATTTTCTTCATAATGCATGAGGAGATAAAGAAGTGCCATCCACACATACTAAGTGGATGAGGAATGAAGAAGGGTTCCATCCACAATCACTATGTGGATGAGGAGAGAAAGGATAATCATCCACATCAATAAGTGGATAATGTGATGAAGTTCCATCCATATATACTAAGTGGATGAAGTGAAAATGAACCATCCACGACTACTAAGTGGATGAAGTGGTCTGAAGAAGACCATGCACTCTCTCTTAGTGCATTTGGATTTGAAGATTATTTATCCTCATCTCTGATTGGATCATTGAAGAACACTAAAGAAACATTTGATTCAAGAGTAATGGTTGAAGAAGAACCTTCAGGGATTCCCTGTTAAGTAAAGAATACAGGTTGAGAGGAGTATAGATTTCTAATGAAGAAGAGGAAGTAAAGGAGAGGAGAATGGAATGGATAAGACTTGTTCCTACTTGGTTATTTAACTAAGTATACAAGGTGGATATTATGAAAAAATATGCCAACTATTGGGCCAACCATAGGGCCTCAACCCAAGGCACATGTGGGACTAGGTCACCATGCCCATGGGGAAACTGCAGGGGCCAGCCCAGTAGCGACAGGGCCGTGTGTAAGCCCGAGCCACACGGAGATCAAGCCCACACAATTTGGGCACCAAGGGCGCGCCCGTGAAGGAGGCAGAGTGGGCACTATAGCGCGCCCGAAGGAGCATAGTGGGCATAGAAGCGCGCCCCCAGAGAACCGGTGCGGGGCAGAACTAGAGGGGGAGAAGGGATTGTTGAACGGTTGTTGCCACAACTTGTTTGTTAAACCGTGAGAAAAACTAGGAGTGTTTCGATGTGGGATAAGTTTTTAATGACGCGGAGCTAATCTGCACCGTCCATCTGATCTGCATGTAATCACGACCTCTAATCTAATCTTGTCGTACCACGATTTAATATCCGCCGTCTGAGATCATTAAACACGGATCCAAAGGCTGATGTGAGGCACCGAGGTTGTCTTCACCCTCCGGGCACCTGAGCTCCACCCGACGTGAACCAGTCGTCGTTGCCACTGCCAATCTACCGTGATAGAACTCCGGACCCCCGTTGAAGCTCAAAACAACTGCATGGTGATCGTCTGATTGAACCGAGACCATGCATGTAATCTATGCCTTTCATGCATGAGATATCTCAAGGAAGAAGGTATGACCGAGGAAAACGAAGTTGCCGAGGCCACGTGGATCCGTGTGAGATTTATGTACAAGAATCGGGCCTACGATCTTGAATCCATACACGAAGAAAGGATTCCACAAATCACCTGAGATAAATGGCATATCTTTAACACGGGTTGAATGTTTTTAAAGAACCGAATATTTCGGTTATTCAAAAGAATATCTCGGGCATTCAAACCTCTGATATTCATGACATATTTTGAATATTTTAAATTCAGAACAAGATTCTCTGATCATCTATAAAAGGTAGAGCCCGACGAGAAGAATGCTGCTGCCTCCAATACATTCAAGTCCTTCTATTTCAAAAAAAAAACAGAGCATCTTTGAAGAGGAGAACCGTGCAACCACTAGCGTGAAGGATAACTACGAATTCCTTGTGTGAAGGAAGAGGCCGAGTCAAGCCACCCTGCGTGCTCCCTTTGCGCGATAGGAAGAGGCCGAGTCATGACACCCTGCACGTCCCTTGCGCGATATGAAGAGGCTGATCCGCGCACCTGTGTGCCTTCTGCCCGTGGATCCTAGGCGACAGTAGGTTTTTTGAACACTTGTGTGAAGAGTTTAAGACCTCCTTGAGCCAAATTTGCGCGGTGGAGAAGTAGTCCTCGGCCACGTAGAGAGTTTTGCTGAGGCATTGAGGAAAATTGTGTATTCTTTAGGCACACACGAAGAAGGAGTAAAGTACCTGCGCGGTAGAAGAGAGGAAAAGGCTTGCACACCCTCATTTGAAGTGGTTCTAAAGTAGAAGGCCACACCCACTTGGGTTTTTGTGTGTGTGCACGGGTTGAAGAAGGAAGTCCGTGTATGAAAAGTGGGGAGGAAGGCCACACCATCTTTGAGTTTGTGTGTGCAAAGAAACAAGAAGGCCGAAGCCTTAGTGTGTGCACAAGTGAAGGAGGCCATTCCTCTTGTGTGTGTCCAAGTGAAGGAAGAAGATACATGCATGTCCATGCATGTATGAATAAGTGAACAAGGGGGTGAACACCATGCGAAGTAAAAGAGAAGGATAAATTCATAATAAAGAACAACACACAATTTCGTGTGTGTGAGAAAGAATAAAAGATTGTGACTCCAAGAAGAAGGCATGTGTGCTAAAAGAGATTACACCATTTGAGGGTTTATCAAACCAAGAAGAAAAGGGGAGAGAATGCTTGCATGAATGCACATGCACACGTAATAAAAGTTTAAATCAGTGTGTGTGCATTTGAGAAGTCCAAGAACAAAGGTCCTTGAAGATATTTGAGATTCCATGCAAGTCATGCATGAAGATTGAGAAGCCATACAATCAGTGCATGAAGATTCAGAGATGCTATTCACTCAGTGCATGGAGTAGAATAAAGAGAGACTGAAGCCAGACTGAAGTTAAAGACCTCATTTATCTGAGTTTTCAGTAGTTGAGAAGATGAAGAAGATTTAGTGAGCGTACTCAGTGAAAGAACATATTTTCCCATCACGATTCTTGAAGACAGAGGCCAGGTCATCCTTAGAAGTAGGAGATAAAGACTGAGAAAATAAGAGGAGTCCTGGTCACCAAATTTGATCAGAAGAAGTGAGCAAGGCTAAAATACCTTACTCAAGGCTGTTGAAGACTCTTGAAGAACTTAAAGAAGGAAGAGCTACTCGTGTGACTCGAGGAGCCAGGAGAAGACCCCCCTGTGAGACTCAGGGTGGAGAATTCTTCGGTGGAAGCTGAAGCAGGATAGTGGGACTCTGGTGACATTGTGGGATGCAGTATAAAGACCCTCTTATGAGACTCAAGAGAGGTATAGTGCGAATCTGTACCGACCATAGTAATTACTAACCAAATTATAGTGGAGAAACCATGTTGGGGCATTAAACCAACATGGCAAGGACGTAGGCCTTTGGAGCCAATCCTTGTAAATCCTTGTGTGTTGTGCCTTTACATTTACTGCATCACTCGAGGAAAGGCTGAGAGATAGATGAAGAGTGGATCGAGGCCTTAACAAGCCATAGAGGTTTAATTGATAAGGAATCAATTAGTAAAATGTTTAAAAGGATCACTGATTCACCCCCTCCCCCTCTCAGTGATCACACTGATCCGGGCACTTCAATTGGTATCAGAGGGAGGTTTCCTCTAATAGATCCAAGGGAGTCTTTATGAAGTTCAAATTTGAAGAAATGTGTGAACAACCTCAAATGAAGATATCTACGAAGACTCCGAAAAATAGAATTAAGAAATAGTCCAAGAAGATGAAAAAGAAGGTTGCTACTAATAGAGAAACACCTTCTATTGAATGTAATGTGAAAGTCGCAACAGATGACAATTCCTTTTATCACTCTTATAATGAAGCCTGCTCTTGCTATTATGATTCTAGAACAATCAATGATCTTCTAAATGCACTTAAATATCTTTGGAAGACAGTCCCCAAGGAAGTGTAAATGTGTATTGCTACAAGTATCCATGATCTTCAAGAAGAAAAATTATAGCTCGAAAAAGAATCCAATTCTATGGAAGATCAATTGGAAAGAAGGGTTGGCTTAACCAACACTCTCACAAATGTGGTTAAGGCTAAAGATGAAACCATTTCCCTTTGCAGTGAAAGAATTGATGATGTCACTGAAGAAATACAAAGAAGCATTTTTTAGAAAGAATTCTTTGAGAAATTGTTTAAAGAAGTTTTCCATGCACTGGAAAAGAGGCCCAGAGTTTCAATGGTTTCCAAAGATGCTCAACAAGAAGAAAAAGTAAAAAGGGTAAAAGAGCTTGAAAATTCATTGCAAGAAATGAAGAAGGTACATGAAGACCAGATGAAACAACTGAAAGAGAATTGGGAAGGGAGGCTAAGATTTGGTGAGGATGAGAATAACTCTCTCAACATGAAATTCTTAGAACTAGAGGTGATATTGAAAAATCATCAATTACCCAAAGCTGAAACCTTCCAATCAGTTGGAAGTAGAAATGTTTCCACTCAAGTGTGCATTGAGAAGGATGATTCCAAAAGAAGGTAATCCCTAAATGAAAGGGCAACATCCACCAAGAAGAAGGTACCATCCATCCCATCTTGTACTAATGATTCTAAATGTGTTTCCACAAAAAGTGAAGGATGGAAGAATAACTGTAAACAAGTATGGATGAAGAAGATGAAGAAAGAAATCTCCCCTGAAAAGACACAACAATTCAAGAGAAAGATCCAACAATCAGAAGAAGTCAAGAAGACATGATTTGTAGGTCAATGTTGGTTCTACAACAGATATGGGAATTTTGTAATGGATTGTTTGTACGATACTCTAAATGATAAATCACAAAAGAATCCCATGCCAAGGGGGAGCAAGCCAGAGAAGAAGAACCAACATCCACAGTTCCAAAAACATCTTTTTACTGCAAACAGATTTGGAATGTTTGATAACATCTGGGATGAATGAAAAAGTGGTCACAAGAATGATACATACCAATATCCAAATGTTTCCAAAGATGAGAATATGAAAAGATCACAAAACCTGGATAAGAATGAAGATGTATCCTTAGGAATCCAGAAGAAGAAAGTTGAAAATTATCCCAAGAAGATCATGAAAAAGAAAGAGAATTCCTTGGATTTTAAATCAAAGAAGGGTGATGCATCTAGAAAGACCACCAAGAAAAAATTCTTATACTGTGGAAAGACAGGTCATACCATGGATCTTTGTAAACAAGCCATGGAACGAAATAGAAGCAAACCACACTCAACAAGACAGTCAATCTAGAAGAAGAAGAAGGGATTGATTGAAAATAAGCTACCTAACAAAGGTAACTAAAAAGCATCAAAGGAACCATGTGGAACATCCAAATATGAAGCCTCACTTCCAAATGACATATTAATCATCTGGTCAGAAGATTTGGAATGAATGAGAAAGGAAGAAAATGCACATGCTAAAGCAAGTGCAAAAGGAAAAGAAGAGATATCACATGAGGATGAAGATCTGTGTGTGAGGTACAATAAAGCTGGTCATATCAGTAATAAATGCATGGCACTCATTCCAGTTAAAAAGAATTCTTCAAGAGAATAAAGATTGCACCAGGAGAATCTATTGCTCAGAAGACACTTATAAAGAGAGGAGTCACACACAAATAAGATGAAGAGGTGTTAAGATCCACACTAGCACAAACATCATTGAAGATCTAACGTGCAAGTGTGAAGAATAGAGAAAGTGGATCTTTTCGGTTGAGAGAATCTTCTCAACCTTGTTGTTCAAACTGATGAACCAAGGTGGTTCCATCTTATTCCCTAATCACTGGTATATACATGTACTTACATTTCAGGGAATTGAAGATGATGATCAATCTCAATTTGAGAATGGTATGGACAGAATGGAGTGCACCCCTTGAGGGGGAGCTAATCTGTAGGAGATAATATTTTCGGATTCATATCATCTTGTGAAAAATAAAGGTATTCCAATCACACTTTCAACCCTTGTTTCTTAATTATATTTAACATGTCAATTAAGGGGAAGTAATTGATTAAAGAAAAATGGATGAAAGGGGGAGATTTATCTTTGCACCTGAACATTATAATGAGTTTGGTGAACTATGTGCAGGATTTAGAAATTCATTGATGTATCTGAAAAATTTCAACCCCTTGAAGCCTAATCATGATCTCACATGTATAGTGAATTGTGGACAGCATTGAATTCCTTGGTTACATAACTCTTGTTTTCTACACCAGGTTAGCCCAAGTACACTTAGAGTTGATTTACTAAAGGCTCTTTACTAATGTGAACATCTGACATCATCCCTCTCTTAGTGATTTTCAAGAAGATGCTATTAAAATGGAGGAAGAAATATTTTGAAGAGAACCAAACCACACCATTGCATTTGGTTTCCAATAAGGGGGAGAAAATATTGGAACACATATTGACCCATTCATATGTGCTCTAGTGATATTGAAAACAAACACATAGGGGGAGATTGTTCTGCACTGTGTTTCATTTGTTTTCAATAAAGTGTCAAGGATTGAATGGATGACAAGGAGTGTCAATATGTGAATGAAAAAGGAAGTTATGGTGATGGTGATGATTTGAGAATGACCATGGTACTAAGAAGAATGACCATGGTACTATGAAGCATGTCACATACGATAATCATTAAGTGACATAGGAGGTAATGGTTGAAACATTATCCATACAAATCAGATGATTTTAGAGCTTATATTAAAGTTCCAACACTTGTATCAAGGAGATACAATTTCACAACATTGTTAGAAGTCCATGCATTGTCTTCACAATGCATGAGGAGATAAAGAAGTGCCATCCACAATTACTAAGTGTATGAGGAATGAAGAAGGGTTCCATCCATAATCACTAAGTGTATGAGGAGAGAAAGGAGAATCATCCACATCAATAAGTGGATGAAGTGAAGAAGTTCCATCCATATCTACTATGTGGATGAAGTGAAAATGAACCATGCACAACTACTAAGTGGATGAAGTGGTCTGAAGAAGACCATGCACTATCTCTTAGTGAATGAGGATTTGAAGATGATCCATCCTCATCTCTGATTGGATCATTGAAGAACACTGAAGAAACATTTGATTCAAGAGTAATGGTTGAAGAAGAACCTTCAGGGATTCCCTTTTAAGTGAAGAATACAGGTTGAGAGGAGTATAGATTTCTAATGAATAAGAGGAAGTTAAGGAGAGGAGAATGGCATGAAGAAGACTTGTTCCTACTTGGTTATTTAACTGAGTATTCAAGGTGGAGCTTATGCAAAAAATATGCCAACTATTGGGCCAGCCATAAGGCCTCAAACCAAGGCACATGTGGGACTAGGTCACCACGCCCATGGGGAAACCGCAGGGGCCAGCCAAGTAGCGTCCGGGCCGTTTGTAAGCCCGATCCACACGAAGATCAAGCCCACGCAGCATGGGCACCAAGGGCGTGCCCGTGAAGGAGGCAGAGTGGGTGCTAGAGCGCGCCCAGAGGAGCATAGTGGGCGCAGAAGCGCGCCCACAGAGAACCGGTGCGGGGCAGCACTGAAGGGGGAGAAGGGATTATTGAACGGTTGTTGCTGCAACTTATTTGTTAAACTGCGAGAAAAACTAGGCACGTTTCGATGTGGGACATGTTTTTAAAGACGCAGAGGTAATATGCGCCGTCCATTTGATCCGCGTGTAATCGCGGCCGCTCATTTAATATCGCCACACCACGATTTAATCTCCACCATCCGCGATCATTACGCACGGATCCAACGGTTGACGTGAGGCACCGAGGTTGTCTGCAACCTCCAGACACCCGAGCTCCACCCGACGTGAACCAGTCGCCGTTGCCACTACCAATATACCATGATCAAACTCCGGACCCCCGTTGAAGCTCAAAACAACTGCATGGTGATCATATGATCAAACCAAGACCATTCATGCAATCTACATCTTTAATTCATGAGATATCTCGAGGGTGAAGGTACATCCGAGGCAAATGGAGTTGTCGAGGCCACGAGGATCCGTGTGAGATTTATACACAATAATCGGGCATACGATCTTGAATCAATACATGAAGAAAGGATTCCACGAATCACCTGAGATACATGGCATATCTTTAACACGGGTTGAATGTTTTTAAAGAACAAAATATTTTGGTTATTCAAAAGAATATCTCGGGAATTCAGTCCTCCAATATTCAAGACATATTTTGATGATTTTAAATGCAGAACAAGATTATCTGATCATCTATAAAAGGTAGAGCCCGATGAGAAGAATGATGCTGCCTCCAGGACATTCAAGTGCTTCTCTTTCAAAAAAACAGAGCATATTTGAAGAGGAGAACCGTGCAACCACTAGCGCGAAGGAGAACTACGCATTCCTTGCGTGAAGGAATATGCCGAGTCGAGCCACCCTACACGCTCCCTTTGCGGGATAGGAAGAGCCTGAGTCGTGACACCCTGCACGTCCCTTTGCGCGATAGGAAGAGGCCGAGCCGTGAACCTGCGTGTCGTCTGCCCATGGAACCTATGCGGCAGTAGGTGTTATGAACACTTGCGCGAAGAGTTGAAGACCTCCTCTCGCCATGTTTGCGCGAAGGAGAAGTGGTCCTCGGCCACGTAGAGAGTTTGGCTGAGGAATTGAAGAAAACCGTGTAGTCTTTAGGCACACACGGAAAAGGAGTAAAGTACCTGCGTGGTAGAAGAGAAGAGAAGGCTTGCGCGCCCTCCTTTGATGTGGTTCTAAAGTGGAAGGCCACACCCACTTGTGTTTTTTTGTGTGTGCACGGGTTGAAGAAGGAAGGCCATGCGTGAAAAGTGGGGAGGAAGGCCACACCATCTTTGAGTGTGTGTGTGAAAAGAAACAATAAGGCCGAAGACTTAGTGTGTGAACAAGTGAAGGAGGCCATTCCTCTTGTCTGTGTCCAAGTGAAGGAAGAAGATACATGCATGTCCATGAATTTATGAATAAGTGAAAAATTGGGTGAACACCTTGAGAAGTAAAAGATAAGGAGAAATTCACACTAAAAAACAACACACAATTTTGTGTGTGTGAGAAAGAATAAAAGAGTGTGACTCCAGGAAAAAGGCGTGTGTGCTAAAAGAGATTACACCCTTTGAGGGTTTATCAAACCAAGAACAAAAGGGGAGAGCATGCTTGCATGCATGCACATGCACACGTAAACAAACTTTAAATCAGTGTGTGTGCATTTGAGAAGTCCAAGAACAAAGGTTCTTGAAGAAATTTGAGATTCCATGCTTGTCAGGCTTGAAGATTGAGAATCCATGCAATCTGTGCATGAAGAATCAGAGATGCTATGTACTCATTTCATGGAGTTGAATAGAGAGAGACTGAAGCCAGACTGAAGTTAAAGACATCATTTATCTGATTTTTTAGTAGTTGAGAAGACCAGGAAGATTCTAGGACCCCCTCGAGAGTGAGAACCTCTAATTTATACATCAATGATATTCCCTCGACCAAGTCATTATGAATACCTTTTGTCAGAGAAGTTTTGTACAGAAGGATGATTTTGATAGCATTATAACCACCTCCAGAATTCATAAACCCTAGGAGTCCATGAATGTCATGAAAAATAGTACAGATGGTTTCTCATGATCAAATATTTCTACCAGAGTCAGATGATAGAAATATATGGCATCCTCTATCTCCTTATTTAATAAGTCTATTTTCAAGAATCCCTCCACACTTATTGCACACCAAGGATCTATAGAAATGGTTGTGATATAGGGGATACATTTCTTGAGGGAGATAATGGAAGTTCCCATGAGGGACTCATTGAAAGACTAAATCCCCATCACCCAAAAACTCCAAAAGTAGGTGGACACAGGGAGCAAGAATGGTTGAAATCTACCTTACCTGTCGATGAAGAGACACCCAACAGAGGAGATGACATATCTAGGGTAGAATGAAGACAGAATTTGGGTTGAAGAGTGGTGTTCACAAAAGACCAACACATTTATAAACATGACACCTTCGTATCCATATTACCTACTTTACTCATACTCCATTATTATTTACACTCACCAAAAATTTCCCCACAATAAAGAGTGTCCCTAATAACACATAATTCATCATCAAGATTTTATTCCAAAAGAATAATCTTGAACATAGTGGAGGTCAACTGAACACTTTCTTGAAAAAACTTGGACCCATATTCTAAGACTCCCATATGTTACTCTGTGGAAAGATCCATCAAGTTCCACTCTTCTTATGATTTTTTCATGGACTGGGTAAGAAGTTTTCTATTAGAGGTGTCAGAAATGAAATTTCACATTCCCATGGGGTAGGTAATGTTGAATTCAAAAAACTACATGAACCCCACCCAGCACCACTGAAATAGGTTCAAATATTTTTGAGAGAAGATATAACTGAATATTTTTTCCTTCGAATAAACCCTAAACCTTTCTCCAAAAATATAATTCCACCAAATCTTAAGAGAATGCTTCAAAACTATGATTCGAATTCGTATATTTTATAATTCTTCTCGTGTGGCCTATGTTGTCTAGAGAAATAGGTTACCGCAAGATAACCTACATAAGAAAAACATCCAATACTGAACCTAATGTGTTACAGAAGACCACATATACCTTCCCAGCCTTTGGAAGATTCAACACTAGTACATAAGTCAAAATATGTTTTAACAAAAGAAAATAACTCTGACAGTTTTTTGTCCACAAGAAATCCACTCCCTTCTAAGTGTGATTAGTCATCAAAGAATACAACTTTATAAAATATTAAACAATCTTGTGGTAATATGATACCAATTCCAAGAATATTTATATCTCAAAACATTACACATTTCCTCCCATTTCATAACAACCTTCACCTTATTAGGATTGACTGAAATTCCTTGTTCTGTCACCATGTCTCCCAATAAGATCACTTCTTAAATCCAGGAATTTCTCATTTAAATCATAACATAAAGTTTGTGATTAGTAAAGATTTATAAAAATGTTCTTAGTTGAAACACATGATCCTCTTTGGTCATAGAGTAAACCCGAATTTCATCCATGAAACCCACCATGAATGTGTCAAGGTACTCTTGGAATATTCTGTTCATCAAATCCATAAAGACCACATGAGCATTGGTAAATCAAAATAGAATAATGAGATACATAGAGTGACCATACCTACTTCTGAAGTCAGTTATTGGAAAGTTAGATTATTTTATTCTCCACCGTTAATATCCTGACCAAATATATTTCTTGAAAACCCACTTTTCCCTTCCAACTGATCAAGTATATCATCAATCTGTGGTAATCGATACCTTTCCATTAGCTTAACTATGTTGGGTCGGAACAAACGAGGAAAGATGGCAAGAGGGGGGGTGAATTGCCTTTTAAAAAAAAGGTTAACTAATAAAAAATCAAAGTTGAAAGTGCAGCGGAAATAAAGAAGGCAAGACACACAAAATTGATAACGGAGTTCGGCCAAAACCCGGCCTACCTCTCCGCTCCCAACTCAACCGTTGAGAGATTCCTACCACTTGATTTTCAATGGTTTTAGCAAGAAACCCACTAGGCTTTGAGGTAGCACTAGGACCTATTACAGCTTGCTTTTATTGGTTAAGCAAGAACCCACTTACTTTTAATGGTTAAGTAAGAACCCACTAGCCTTTTTAACGGGTGAAGGCTAGCTCACCGAAACACAAGCCTTTTAAAAGGAAAGGCTTGAAGAAACCTCTCCACACCTTAATGGTGGTGTGAGAACCCAAAAGAAAGAGGGGATGAGAAAAGTGGGAGTTTGTAGGCACAAACTCAATTTAAGCTCAAAAATAAATATACAATAAAAACCGTATTTTGAGAAGCCTTTGGCGCCTTTGATTGGATGGAGATGTTGAAGGCCGCTTCCAAGCTTCTTTGAAGGGGCTCCTTGGATGTGGAAGTTGTTGGAGCTATTGGGGTTCCCTTGGAGGAAGTCGCCGGAGGTTGGCCAATTGATGCAAAATATGTCCGTGGGCTTCCGTAGTGTTCCGGTTGATGTACGAGGCTTCCTTGGCCTTTATTTAAAGGCATGGAACCCTTGGGGAGGCTTCGGAGCTGTTGGAGAGGCTTAAAGAGCCGTTGGGAGCCAAGTGGGCCAGCCTGGTCAAACTGCAACAACTAGTTTGACTGGCTCCACCGGCTGGCCGGTACAGTCCCACCGGCTGGCCGGTGCCTTGGAAAAGGGAGACTTGTTCTGTCCAGGCTCCACCGGCTGACCGGTGGAGGAGCCACCGGCTGGCCGGTGGTGAGGCAGTAGCAAACCCTGTTCAGTCTGGGTGCCACCGGCTGGCCGGTGCTTGGCCACCGGTTGGCCGGTGGTGAGGCAGTGGCTCAGCCCTCTGTTCTGGGTGCCACCGGCTGGCCGCTGGTATGACACCGGTTGGCCGGTGGTCTGAACAGAGGAATCCCTCTTGTCCAGTCCTCCATCGGCTGGCCGGTGGTCTTCCATCGGTTGGCCGGTGGACTGAATTTCAGTCCACTTTTGGCTTCTTCTTGGCCTAAGTTCTTGACAACCTTTTGCCTATCAACACAAACACTTAAAACAAGATTAGTAAAATAATAAGGTGATTGTGATCATGAAAATCAAACAACGAGGGGAACGAGAGGTACAACAATCTCCCCCTATTTTGATGATCACAATCACGAAACAATCAAAGTAAAATACTTAAATTAAAGGCATTCTTAAAGGATAATTTGAAAATAAATCAAAGCATGAGAGAAAAGATTCTCCCCCAATCAATCAAGAAATTTCTCCCCCTTTGTGATTATCAAAATAGAGTGGGGCATAGAACTTGATTGAGGGGCAAATTGAAAATCAAGATTTTAAACCAATTGAAAATGATATCAATTGTTGAAAATTTTGAAATGAAAATTGAATAACAGTTTGAATTGAAAGTTTTGAATCAAAAACCAATTGAATTTTGAAATTTGAAACCAAATGAAATTTGTTGAAATTGAGAGTTTTGAATCAAAAATGAATTGAAAGATTTGAATGAAAAATTCGAATTGAATATTTTGAAATGAAAATTTGATACCAAGTGTTGAAATTGAAAGTTGGAATCGAAAATTTTGAAATTACAAAAAAGCTTAAAAGATCCTAACTCCCCCTAAATAAAAACAAAAAGTCACCGGGGAGAGGGATTTTGAAAAGAGATGATTTTAGGCCCGGAGAGACTCGCTAAGAGGGATTTTTCAATCCACACTTACCTTGTAGCGGGTCTTCTCCTATAAAATGTGTCCGAATAAAAAATGGATTTGGGTTGGCCGTACCGGGCATTTTTGCAATTACACTCATAAATGAGGTGCCCGGGTTTTTTACAATAGTTAAAAAATTTGTATTGGGAGCTCCCCCTTACAAAAACAGTGGGTGCATGGGAGGAGGAAGCTATATTGGTGTAGCCAAGTCCATTGGTGGTTCTAGATACTCGTTGAGAACCTAAGAGTTTGGACAAATTGTGTTCACCTTGGGTGAACTTGGCTAAGGTCTCCCTTAGGTCTTTGATGGTTGATTCCATGGAATCAACATTTGGGAAATTTTGGATTTTTAGGGAGAGTTCCTCCTTCTCTTTGAGAAGTTGGTCTTTTTCGGTGGAAAGTTTTTTGAAAGACTTTTTCAAAGAGACGAATTTTGAAGAAAGCTCATGAAAACCATTTTCTAATTGATCTCTAGCATATTGGAGATCCTCATAAGAAAGATGATTTAAAGAATTTGAATTTGAAGAACATGAGGAAGAGGAATCAGAAGATGTTACCTCATTACATGCCATTAGGCATTTGGTACCTTGGTCGCTCGAGGAGGAGGAGGAGGAGGATGATGAGGAGGTGTCACTCCATGTCGCCTTGAGGACCTTCTTCTTGCCTTTTTCCTTGGCTCGTTTCTTGTTGAGTGGGCAATCGGGCTTGTAATGGCCCTTTTCGCCGCACCCGTAGCATTTTACCTTGGGCTCGGATCTTGCGGTGGGTTCTTGCTTTCGCGCCTTGCGAGATTTCTTCTTCTTCTTGTGCTTCTTCATGAACTTTTTCATTTGGCGGGCGAGATTCTCCATTTCCGAGTCGCCGCTTGAAGATGAAGTAGATGAGGAAGATGAGGATGAGGAGGAGCTTACTTCTTTTTGTACCTTGAGGGCGATGTTCTTTGGAGTTTTGATAGGGGTGCCCCCTTTTTGAGCTTTCCTCCTCATCGTGATCTCGTACGTCATTAGGGATCCGATGAGCTCCTCTACCGACATATTTTTGACGTCCTTAGCTTCTTGGATCGCCGTCACCTTTGGTGCCCATGAGCTCGGAAGGACCCATAGAATCTTCTTGACCATTGCTTCAGCTGAAACATCATCACCAAGGGACTTTCTCCCATTGCACACGTCAGTAAATCTAGTAAACATTTCAGAAATAGATTTATTTGGATGCATAGAAAAAGATTCAAAATCTTGTCTATACATGTCTAACCGAGTATCCTTAACTTTGTTAGTGCCCTCATGGGTCACTTCCAATAGTTTCCAAATTTCATGTGATGAGGTGCAAGTAGAAACTCGGTTGAACTCATTTCAGTCAAGGCCGCAATGTAGAGCGTTCATGGCTTTGCCATCAAGCTCAAAATTTCTAATATCGGCGGGGGTCCATTTGGATTCTTCGGGGGTAGACAAAGTGTAACCTTGCATGACAATTTTATAAATTGGATATCCTATACTTCTAAGAAAAGTGGTCATGCGGGTTTTCCAATAATTATAGTCGGTCCCATCAAAAAATGGAGCCCGACCCAAAGAAAAGCCCTCGGGGGCGAAAGAGGTTGATGCCATCTAAATGGATCTTAAGTTTGAAACCGGGTTAGGGAATTATTCAAATTTCCCTCTGATACCAGATGTTAGGTCGGAAAAAACGAGGAAAGATGGCAAGAGGGGGGGTGAATTTCCTTTTAAAAAAAGGTTAACTAATAAAAAATCAAAGTTGAAAGTGCATAGGAAATAAAGAAGGCAAGACACACAAAATTGATAACGGAGTTCGGCCAAAACCCGGCCTACGTCTCCGCTCCCAACTCAACCGTTGAGAGATTCCTACCGCTTGCTTTTCAATGGTTTTAGCAAGAAACCCACTAGGCTTTGAGGTAGCACTAGGACCTATTACAGCTTGCTTTTATTGGTTAAGCAAGAACCCACTTACTTTTAATGTTTATGTAAGAACCCACTAGCCTTTTTAACGGGTGAAGGCTAGCTCACCGAAACACAAGCCTTTTAAAAGGAAAGGCTTGAAGAAACCTCTTCACACCTTAATGGTGGTGTGAGAACCCAAAAGAAAGAGGGGATGAGAAAAGTGGGAGTTTGTAGGCACAAACTCAATTTAAGCTCAAAAATAAATATACAATAAAAACCGTATTTTGAGAAGCCTTGGGCGCCTTTGATTGGATGGAGATGTTGAAGGCCGCTTCCAAGCTTCTTTGAAGGGGCTCCTTGGATGTGGAAGTTGTTGGAGCTATTGGGGTTCCCTTGGAGGAAGTCGCCGGAGGTTGGCCAATTGATGCAAAATATGTC
Source organism: Viscum album (assembly GCA_963277665.1). Lineage (NCBI taxonomy): Eukaryota > Viridiplantae > Streptophyta > Magnoliopsida > Santalales > Viscaceae > Viscum > Viscum album. The sequence continues at coordinate 338,533,244 of OY728144.1, forward strand.
CGTGGGCTTCCGTAGTGTTCCGGTTGATGTCTGGGGCTTCCTTGGCCTTTATTTATAGGCATGGAACCCTTGGGGAGGCTTCGGAGCCGTTGGAGAGGCTTAAAGAGCCGTTGGGAGCCAAGTGGGCCAGCCTGGTCAAACTGCAACGGCTAGTTTGACTGGCTCCACCGGCTGGCCGGTACAGTCCCACCGGCTGGCCGGTGCCTTGGAAAAGGGAGACTTGTTCTGTCCAGGCTCCACCGGTTGACCGGTGGAGGAGCCACCGGCTGGCCGGTGGTGAGGCAGTAGCAAACCCTGTTCAGTCTAGGTGCCACCGGCTGGCCGGTGCTTGGCCACCGGTTGGCCGGTGGTGAGGCAGTGGCTCAGCCCTCTGTTCTGGGTGCCACCGGCTGGCCGCTGGTATGACACCGGTTGGCCGGTGGTCTGAACAGAGGAATCCCTCTTGTCCAGTCCTCCATCGGCTGGCCGGTGGTCTTCCATCGGTTGGCCGGTGGACTGAATTTCAGTCCACTTTTGGCTTCTTCTTGGCCTAAGTTCTTGACAACCTTTTGCCTATCAACACAAACACTTAAAACAAGATTAGTAAAATAATAAGGTGATTGTGATCATGAAAATCAAACAACGAGGGGAACGAGAGGTACAACAAATTAGACATATTATTTAGTAATCAATGCATATGAAATGTCTTCCATCAACATTTATCATAAAGATAACAAGTGGTAGTGAAGGTGAAACACTCATGCATTAAAATACTTTATCTAATAGATTATCCAAATGTGTCTTTAACTCTTCCATGTATACTGGTTCCATGTGGTAAGAATGAATAGACACAAGCTGAGTACCAGTTACTAAATTAATAGAGAACCAAACCTACCACACTAGGGGAAGTTAAAAGAAATAATAATGGAACATGTCAGGATACTATATAAAAACTATAGAGAGGACATCACTCATAGATTCTCACTCAAGGTCAAAAGATAACACTGATATAAGAATACTCAAAAATAGAAAATACAATCCAACTCCTCTTGACCTCAGGTCTCATTCTCCCTAAAATACTCGACACACACCATCATGAATTTTAATGAAGACCCCTAAAAGTTAACAATTAATATGGACTATATTAGAAATAATTAAATCCGTTATGAGGATGACATCAATAGGTTTCATGTTGAGAACAAAATGTTTTTAGATATACTCAATATTTTATAACAAAAAAACATCAGTAGGACAATAGGGACCCTACTCTGTCTTCATTCTTAGGGGTGTAGTAATATCCATGACATTTGAAAAATTCTCTATAGAAATATTTAGTAGGTTAACTGTACGATTCACTATATAATAGGGAGATTAACTAGTATCAAATAAATTAGTCACTAAAGATGAAACAATTGGGATGGAACCTCTCATAGTTGTTTGACATAAATCAGATTATTTTGGAGACTCCTTAACTATGTAAAGAAGATTCATTCTATATTATTGTGTCTAGAACCCCTTAGATCATGATGTATATGATTGTACCATAATAAATTTTTCCTTTGATGAATCTATTCCACTATACAGGGGAAAAAATAAATGGAATTGTATTTGTTGGTGTCTTGAATAACCACTTGAACTACAAATATAGAATACATCGGTGTAAACAAATTTTAAATGCACAAACTTATCGTAAAGGAAGAAAATCAAAGGGCCTCTGATATGAATTGAAAAAGGTCTAAACGATTCCTATTATTTAGAACCACCACTATACTCATCACAATTCATATTTCCTTTAAAAGAACTCAAAAAACTTATACTAGGTGAAAAAGGAACTCTCATCATCTTTGACTTGCTAGCCCAGTATAGATCAATGATCAATGCCATATATAGAACATCAACATAAGAATCTAGCTTTAATAAGGAGAAATTATATTTAATTTCTGGTTAAAGACCCATAAAAAGTCATTGTGCCTTAAGCATCTCATTAGTCACCACCACATGATCAGACTGAACAAGATCTATAAAATTGGATTCCACACTGAGTCATAATAATGTCACCCTACTAATGTTTGAGAAAATCAATGGATTTAAACAAGACCATATATTCTATATATAACTGATCAATGAAAATAACTCGAAAATAATTTTATTCTAAACCATCATGATTCTTTTCCATCACCATGGAATCCCACCATCTCGTTATAGGACCTTTTAATTTAAATTTATCAAGTTTCAACTTAATTGAATCAGGAACTTCCAATAAATCCAAAATAATCTCTATCATATTCAACAAATCCTTATCTTTTGGATGATCTTTAGAGAATTGGAATGTTTGTTGTTTTTTTGAAAACAAAATCTTGAGAATGATCGCGGGATTCATCACTTTGAGGTTTCACTACTAGATTTTATATGAGAATGAGTGTAAGTACTTGTCCTATATCTTGGACATCCCACATCCCTGTCTCGAGGAAATTCATCTCCACGAGAGGATTTTTTTATTATGGTTCTATAGTATCTTCTTATTAGAGCCTATTCAAACACCTTATTAGAGGCATGATAACACACAACATCAACACACACCACTAAATACATCAAAAAGTATACAAAGATCAAAAATTTTGAAAAGGGTTATAGGAATAACAATTTCATTATAAGATATTTAAAATTTGGATTTCAAAACATTATGATAAAAGGTAGGGAAAATACTATAATTAGAATAAATTATTTTTCTAATTCACTTTTCCAAAACACCCATGGCGACTTATGGATTGGTGAAGTGCTATATATCAAGGAACTCTCCCACAAATACCTCCTAACTCCCATCAAAACATCCCAAACTCTATACTAACATCAAGGACATATTCTAAACCTACACCTCTAATAAATTTTTTTAAGGAACTATTCTATATACCCTTTTACCTTGATACCCATGCTGGATCTATCATAGTCCAAAGGGAACTCTTGATCCCTATGGGTGAGTGATTAGCACCTGGCATCATACCAGACAAAAGAGGGATAGAATTTTCTAGAAAAAATTGGAAGATAAAAGTTAAAATTCTGTATGCTCAACACTACAATAAGAGAATGTACAACAAAAAACAGGTATAATAGTTCCCAATATAAAGATACACATCCTAATGAACATCATACCAAGGAAAAAGTATCAAAATATCATGTGTAATAAGTGTATAATAGCACCACTTATCATTATCAACACCCCAATTGTAAAAAGGATCAAGAAAAACCACCGATTCCTTATGGTGATTTCTCATTGCTCGGACCTGGCATGAGAATCTCAAATGAAAAGGTAAGGTGTGATCTATAAAAAAATAGGGTCTAAAAAGTGTTTCATAATCAATACCATAACAATTTACCATTTGTTTTATCATCTAAATTAAAACAAGGAATAATATTTCATTTTTTAATTTTAAATGAAAACATTATTTAATTTCAATAGAATGAAGATATATAAAAAAATTCAAACAATATTAAATGAAAATTCTATACAGTTTTTTATAAAAATTTGTTATCCTGAATAAAACAGTTCCCCAAATAACAAACATGTAAAATAAAATCCTGTAATGAAAACATCATGGTAAAGAGACATGTGGTAAATTAATTTCATGGTAATAGGATCCATATAATACTCATTTATAAATACAGATCTAGATATGTGTTCACAATCAAATCACCACCCAATTTGGGGAGCCACTATAGGAAATCAAACTACACACTATTAGGGGATCCACAACAATAAATCCTTATGATCTTGGTTCAGTTAGTGTTGTCATTATAAGTCAATTTTATAGGGGATAAAAATCCAATATTTGTTATAACTATTTCCTATTAAATACCCTCGATTACATGTTCTTTGATCAATCAATCAATAAACCAAATTGGTAGTAAATATTTTTAAATTATTTCAAAAGATAATTTTACAATTTCTATTTTCAAACCAAATTTATCATTTCAAAACCAAATAATAGGTTTTCACCATTTCATGTAATTCCAAATCACCTTCTAATTTAATAATTTTCACTAAAATAAATATCAAATAATTTAATCAAAATTATTTTCTAATCAATCCATAATTTTTTAAAAATCGTTCCAACAATTTCAATTCCATTAAATTTGTGGTTTTTTTAAATTTACATGACAATTTCAAAATGAAAGATCAATTCATCTAAAATAGCTGTTTTTAAATAAATTAAAAACTAATCAATCAAGAAATATATGGTTTCAATGAAATTAAAATGGATTAGAGAACAAAATATCATTTAATTAAGAGATCAAAATGCACAACACCAGGAATGGGGAACAACAATGAATAATCAAGTCATAAAAGATCAAGGAAAATAACCAAGAATAAATACAAAAAATAGATTTTATGTCAATATATTACATGATGAACATCAACCTCTAAGGAGGGGAAAAAGATAGGTAAGAAGAAACCACAAAATAGGAGATACACATACTTAGAGGAGATCCAATAACATAAAACACACTTCAATCTTCCAAGAAAAGGGTTTGACCAGCCAAAATTTCCACTTTAGGGTTTCCACAACCAAGGAAATATAGTTAGGGTATAATAGGATGACTATGAATGCTAAAAGGTTTTTTTGAAAATTTTAAAAAAATATTTACATTAAATAAATCCTAGAGGCATATTTTCATGGGTAGGGGCGTATGGTTAGACAAACTGTATACCTATTTGTGTTCCCCTAACATATGGGGGTCACAGTTTCTACAAGGTGGGTGCACGACATGGTTAATCATTCCCCAATCATGCATATTCTCTCCCCATCTGGTCGCAGAGTTTAGAGGGCTTTGGTACATGGCATGGACAAACTATGAGACCCCACATCTTGAGAACCATCAAAGTGTGCATGGTTAGTTAGGAAAAACCACAAGTTGTTTCCTAATCATGAACCAACCATGCACTGTCCCAATAGACTCCAAAATTTTCCAATTTATCCTAAAACAACCCCAAAACAAGACTCGAAATTTAGTAGATCAATAAAGGGGGAATAAATATCAAATAGAAGGCAATGGGATGTTATACTATCATCAATCCTATGGAACTAAATACACAATAAACCTATCTCACCTTACACAAAACTTTAGATGGATGAAAAACAAAATAAACACAAAAACATACTTGGGATAAATTGTCAATTAATTGTAAATTTGAAACTGATGAGACATTTTTAATTCATATTATCAATAATGTGTGTTGTTCCATGAAAGTTAATGGGGATCATGAGACAATTTAGATTGTTGTTCCCAATATTGTTTTTGGATCATCCATCTTTTATGTATGATTATTGATGCCACAAACAGATTATTCATCCAAAATCTCAGTAAAATGTTACAATGGAAATAGAGTTTGTATACTAATACTTATTATTATTATAATTAATATAAAAATCCAAACAAAATAAAAATGGAAGGGGATAGGTATTCAATTTTCCATTTATTCTTTTCATCTCAATTCACAATAAAAATCAATATATTATTGTTGTTACTGTTATTATTATTCATATTATTATTATCAATATTACTAATTGGGTTTAAGTAATTGTTAATGTCTTTGAAGGTTCTTGAGGAGGCCAAGGTTTTGAGTCTTCGTAGGAACATTATATGTTTTTTTAAACATTATTTATAATTTTTATTTCCCTTATGAACCATTTCTAATCAATAACAATAATAAAACATATATAAGCCTGGGTAAGACCTCAACGCAAAAGGGTATACCCAATTTTTCCATTGTATCTTTATGTATATATATATATATATATTCAGTCCTTTATCCTATCACCACAAACCTAGGAATCCTTCTTGCATACCATCCTCATGAAATAGGTTCCTCTAACTTGGCTATCTCCATTGTGTGTTTTTAATGATTTTCACTTATTTTTTAAAATATGGATATGTTAAGAAGATATTAAAACTAAGGCTGAAATGTGGAATCAATGATTCAACATTTATTTATATCAAAATGGTGAAGGCTGATGCCACCTTTTCCACTCATCGGCCCAAATCGAGGACATAGAAAAGGTGGTATCATCGATGGGTCATTTCTTATAATTTAAGGGATAAAGAGGCATCTGAGATGCCGCCTTTCTTGACAATTATGGGGAAAGGTGGAATATTCAATGCCACCATTTCCGCACCACCTATAAAAGGAACCCACCCCACCATAATATCCTCAATCATTTCATACCCCCTCACTATGATTCTACACACTCTTTATCAACAATTTTTTAATGCTTAATCCTTTATGCGCAGGGATTTCGGTGGCCTAAAAGGGTTGTCAAATTTTGTGAAGCATCATTTAGAAGTATTTTTTATTATTTATTTAAAAACTATTTATTTATTTAGTTGATTCCATTTTAATTAGTTTTAAATATTTTACTTACTCAGTAGTTTAGTTAGTTAGATGTAGTTTGGATATAATAGTTATTATTAGTATATAAAATAATATAATTTATTTATGAATTTTGACTAAATAATTTAAAATTAGTATTATAAGTGGATTTAACAACATAATAATAAAATTTTTAATGTATCCTAGTAGTTTCTAAAAATTAGTCAAAAAATTTGGAATTAATATTAACTAGATTATTAATAAATATTATTTAAATAATGGTTTGATCATTATGATTTCTTAAATAACTAATTATTAACTAATGTTAAGGTAATGATTAAGTGTTGATTAACTAATTAATAACTTTGAATTAAATAAAAATTAACTAATGTTTAACTAATAATTAACCAATAAATACGATCTGAATAACTAATTATTAAAGAACGATTAACTAATAATTACTATGTGATTAACTATTAAATGACTAATAGTTAACTATAAAGTGACTACATGATATCTATTAATTAATTAATGATTATCTAGTGATTAATAATTGATTATGGAAAAATTAATTTAGTATTAAAAAATGATTAACTAATGATTATTTAATAATTAACTAATGAACAACATATTGTTAACTAGTGATTAATAAATTTTTAAGTCATAGTTAATATAGTACTAAAAAACAGTTAACTTATTATTTGATAATTATTAACTAATGAAAAACATATGATTAACTAATTATTAAATAACGATTAACTAATAATTACATAATGGTTGGCTATTAATTAACTAAAAACTAGCAATAAATTAAATATTTGATATATATTTATTATGAAATGATTAACTAGTGATTAATTAATGATTAAGGAATATGTACTTAATATTAACTAATGGTTAACTAAGGTTTAGTTAATTATTAGAATATGAATGATTAAAGAATAAATAATTTAGTATATTTTCATAGAGTGTACAGTAATGTAGAGAGTGAACACTTGAGATTGGCAGCTATAATTTACTAAGGTGCGTCTTCATCCTAGAGATGATATTATTTGATTTCATTCTCAGGACATATTGGTTTGTCCCCTACTATGCCTATGTGGGATACTATCACCGCATGGTATCTTTTACATTACCATAGGGAGGAAGTTAACTTAAAATGTGTGAATGGGATGTCCATTTTAGTAGACCTAGACCAGATTATCATGGTTTGAGTTGCATGACATACCAGATTTGTATACTTTATAAGGATTATTAGGGGTTACATCAAGTTGATTTCCCTTCTATGGTAAACTGTTTGATGGATTTCTTCCACGGAGACTTCTTTGAACTACCTTATGAGAGAGTGGATGAATTTACTACCAATCTAGTTCATGGAGCTACATCAGTATCCATTCCTCCTTATAGGATGTCTAATATTGAGTTTTAGGAGCTTAATAGGCAGATTGAGGATTTTAAGCTAAGGGTTTTATACGGACAATCACATCACCATGGGTATCACTGATCCTTTTTGGAAAGAAAATAATCAGATCCCTATAGATTTGTGTACACTACTAGATGTTTAATAAACATACTCTAAAAAAATTGTATCCCTTTGCTCATATAGATTATTTATTTTATGGGTTTAGTGGGGCGATGGTTTTATTAATTATCGATTTGAGGTCAGGCTGTCACTTGTTTCATGTTAGCTCTTCATACATACCAGGAAAAAAGTTTTTAGTTGGTATTGTGTCCATTAGTATCGGGTGGCTCTGTTTAGTCTCACAAATGCATTGTACATTTCCAAGATTGGATTAATAGGGTTTTCTATTAAGTAAAAAGTATCCTCATGACTTTTCCCATTCATTTCTGTTTTGGAAATCACAAAAAAATATCCTTAACAACATTGTCTATCTAAAAGGACAATTTTTATGAATTTTATTTATTATTTTTTGCTATGTTTAACATTATTTTATTAAGATCGAATAGTTACTAGAATAAATTAGATCCTTAATTGGTACTCAGAATCCTTCACTTTTTCAATTCTGGTTTGCCTAAAATCTTGAATCGGACTCATCTTGATTGTCAAATATGAACCACACAGAAAATCAAATCCAAATCTATGTTTATCAATTTCAAATCATCTAGAATTCTAATTCCGATTATATAGTTATAAATTCCTAATCATCAATAATTATGATTCCGATTCAATATTTCTCAATTCCAATTCTACCAAATTTGAAAATCCGACTATAATTTTCTCAATTCCAATTCATATAGTTTTTTAAATAATATTTAACATGTTTTACAATTCAGATTCTCAATATTTATCATATGTGATTCTCATATTTTCTTAATGTAATGATTTTATAACTTTCTTAAATTTTTCTTATTTCATTAAGAATCCAATTTTATACCTTTTTTGAAGTTACTATATTTATTTAATATATTTCTTTTTATAAATTTTCATCTTTTTTTAAGAATCTGATTTTATAACATTCTTAAAGATACTATATTTCTTAAATTTAATGTTTTTTATAACTTTATTAATGTTACTATATTTCCATAATAATTTCTTTTCATAAAATCATAATCATTCATCCTTTTAGTTTCCTGTGATTTTTTCTTATACTAAACTATCTCGTCAAATATATTATTATATGACCCTTGTAAGTGTCACTTGTGTAGGACCCTTTGAGAATTTAGGAAAAATATGATCATTGGTGGAAAATTCAACCATAGGAGACCTCACATATAAATACCCAATCATTTTGATGAGATCAATAAATATACTCACTTTGGGATTTTGGAGACATGTGAGAGATCTCCCTAAATTTTGGTGTGATAAATCCTTAATGTGATTAAGTTGTGAACAACTTTTTCAACATACATAAAATCTTGAATAACCTTTTTTTATTTTTATGACTCCGATTATTATTGTATATGATCAAGGGTATGTGGGGATATGAAGATAGATACTGATATTTTAATCAAGGGATTAACCTCATTTGGGTAACATATACGTATTTGAAAGTATAAATGAAGGGGCATTTATCAAAGGTTCTTGGATAACCTACTATTTGGGTTAAAATACTTGTACTCTTTTATATGTACTTCTAATTTCCACAGTAAGTTTTAACAATAAGAAAGTGTTTACTATACTTTCTCTTTTGTTTTAACTCTGATATATGATTATATAGGCTTTAAGGTAGAATCTTGTATATGTATACTTGGGTACTTATTTTATTAAAATTATTTATCAAATAGAAGGTTATTTTTATTAAACTTACAAAAGAGGGTTTAGTGAATTCCAATGAAATTTTTCAACTATTTTTACAAATTTTGAGAAATACGTGTATCCAAATGGGACTAACTTTTTTGAGTCACTCCATAACTTCATGGGATATAACCCCTCTCAAGAAACAGAAGCCTAATGAATAATTTAAGGGGTCCATATGAACCAATATTTCTTTGGGATTGAATCATCATGAAGTGAAAGATTGGGTTTTGTATTTCAGACATATCTCACATTGTATTCCTACATTGGAAACCAAATGTTACATGGATAAAGTAAAGATTCTTACCTAAAACTTTTAAATTTTTTCCAAGCCGAGATAAGTCCATTTACCAACCTAAAATTGAGACACTAGTTCTACCTAGAAATCTAGGTACCCAAAACCACATTCCATTTTGGATATAAATTGGAACCTTGGGAACCCCATTTGAAAGTTCAACCAAGGAGATAAGTGATGCAAATTTGTAATTCAAAAGGAGTCCTCTCATCACCATAGAAGTTTTGGAACTATCTATACTCATAGGGAGATCTCCTGTTGCAAGGATTCTTTTATCTAAGCCTTCCTCTCTTTCCCATGTTGTAATGTTTGTGTTTTTATAATAAACATCTATGTTCCTCTTTTATTTCTTCTAATTTCTTCTATTTTTTAATTATATTATTATTTACTAATAATATTTGGTCTATAATAAAGATTATAAACGATATAGGGTTATACAATTTAGAAATCATTACACAAGAAAAACATTTCTATGATGACTACACCACCCATAGAAGAGTAGTTATTTTTAGAAATAGATCAAACTCTATCCTTATTCATTCATTTATTTTGAAAAAATTAGAAATAATAATTCACTTAATATGATATATTAATTTATTTTTTAATTTAAATTAATCTAATCATGAAATTTAACAATTAACAAAAAAATGTGAGGTCAAGAATGGTGTGAATTGTGAGAGCGTGATCTTTATCAGTAATACAAAACCACACGGGATCAATTTAGAGAGTAATATTTTCCCCTAAACTCAATTAGTTCTCATTTAAAGAATGGAAATGTGCCTTAATTTACCACTAACTATAATATATCATTATAAAATCAATCAATGTAGGGTTCTGTGATTTTATGCTCTTAATCTAGACTAGGGTTTAATTCACACCATCATTGTTGTCGCGCTAATTTTCATAGGGTTTAGGGGTAAATAAATTAGGGGATCAGAATTAATTGGATATTAATTTAAATTATAATTATTAATATTTAAATTAAGAGGTAGATTTAGGGAGATTATTCAATTCAAAATACTTTCTAAAAAACATCTTCTTGTCGTGTCTTTTTGAACGAATTTCATTTGAAAAACAAAAAACCAAAAAAATTAAATCTTCTTCAAACATACTTCTTTTTTTTATTACAAAAAACCACCTATCCTTTTAAGTTTTTTTTCTCTCTTTTATTTTATTTTCAAATACCTTGAATATGATTTTAAAATTACTTCCTCATTTATGAGATGACCTTGGTCAGCCACTATATTGCACCAAAATAACCCAAAACAAACATTTTTTGAGAGCGCCCATGACAGAGACTTTTAAATCAACATTATTTCTGGGGAGAAAAATAATTTATTTAACTAATTAGAGGTATTTTTTTACTTTTATTTTTTTATTTTGATTTATCTTAATCCATCCTTCTTCTTTCCCCTTTCTCAATTTAGTTTTTTTTCTTTCTCTTTCTTCTTCCTGTCTCTATTATTCTCTGTTAGACCATCAATTAAAAATTATTTCTTTTGATATTATGGTCTACATTCCTAAATTTATATTATTTATGACATGATCCCATCACGAGGATCTCTTTGATCTAGACCTTCAGATTGAATACAACCATAGGGATCGAATCAGACAATCTCGATCTACGTGAAGTGTCAACATTTAACCAATTGAGGAATTACTCCACTATAAGGAAATTCAAGTTGAAAAAAAAATTATAAATGAAACCTAAAACAAGTACTAATAGACATAAAGAATAATAAAGAACTTAATAGAAGCATTCTAGAGTTGGATGTACCAGATATTAACTATCAACTAAATTTTGTTGCATACCCAAATCTTGAATCAGACTTTTGAACTGAAATCGTAGTTAACTAACCCACTTCCAAAATTTCATGGATTATCTCGTAAGTATCCAAAAACATTTAAAAGCATTTAATGTGGTTCTATCAACCCTATAACCAAGAAATTTCTCTAAAGATAATATAAAACTATGATCATTCCCATTTTCACTTGATGGAGTTGCAATTAATTGGATGTATTATTTACAACCTGAATACCTAACATGTTGGAACAATTTTAAATCACTTTTCCATATACTTTTATTTCCAGCAGTGTTGAAAAATTCTATTATTAAAGAGATCCCTAGGATCAAGAAAGCACTAGGGGAGTCAATGTAATAGTACTAAGAGAGATTCTAGAAGGATTGCGCAAGTTATCCACCTCACCAAATTAGTGAGAAACTCGTCATCCAATACATCTATGGATTACTCACACCTATGGAGAATATCATGGTAGATTCCACGATTGGAGGAGAATTGGTGGACAAAAAACTAGTAGCTTCATGTGTATTGATTGAAAAGATGGAAAAAAACTCACAAGAATTTGGTGATTAAGGTACACCACAAGTTTGGGGTGTAGATCATACAGGTACATCTTCTCTTGAATGTAAATTAATTGATACCACATTGGAAGAATTTACAACTATGTTGAGGAATATTTATTTTCCTCAAAAGACATTACAACCAACTCCTATGAGACCTTGTGACATATTCACTAAAATAGACCACCTGAATGATTATTTCCCCCAATTACAATAGATAGAGGATTGCATGACATTATTCCCTAGGAGACCATGGCAGAAGAAAAAATAGGCACATCCCCATAATATGTATGATTCGTTTTCTACAACATTCAACCAAGGGTGGAATGATCAATTATACATGACATATGGATCTAGACAACCACAAAGGTACCCTTTCAAATCAAATTTCTATTAGCCTCTGCCTTACCAACAAGGATTCCAACAACCCCAATAGGGATATTAAGATCAAGAATCAACAAGTTAACAAAAAGGGACTTCTCAGCAAAAGGTAAATTCTAATGCTAGATATATTTTGAAAAAAACTGATCTTAATCAACAGAATGAGCTAAAGAGTCAAGTTTAAAAACTAAGGGAGTTTAAGACTCAAACTAGCCAGATTGACACTGTCCTCAGTTAAATGGTGTGTAAGAACTACGAAAATATTCCTTACCAACATAATCCAAATCCCAAGGGGAATGTTAGTGCCATCACATTGAGAAGTAGGATGTAAATAACTGATACTTCTGTACCTACCACTCCACCAGGATTCACCTCAACTACGAAGAAGCCCCATTTAATAACTACTAATAAGAATATCATGGATAATGAAAAAGGTACAAAAAATATTTATGATGTTCCTCCAAAACCCCTTCCCTTTCCTAATAGAGTTGTGAAAACCATGAATATGGATGGATATGTGATACAAAAGAGGTTTTGGATACATTTAAGTATGTTGATATCAACATCCCTCTACTTGAATCCATCATGAAAATCATAAGGTATGGAAAATTCTTAAAAGAACTTTTTACCAATAGAATACGGATCAAGGGAAATGAGAGGATCAATCTTGGAAGGAATGTGTCATTACTCATTACACCAACTCTAGCAGTGCCAATAATTTGAATGGATCACATGACATTCACCTTACCATGCACCATAGGGGAGTTACACTTTTCAGATATTTTTTTGTGATTTAGGTGCTTCCATAAATGTGATGCCTCACTATGTATTATATTATTTATAGGTAAGTGAGTTGAAGTTTATGAGATTAGTGGTGAAGTTAGAAAATAAAGATAAAAAATTTCAGCCGAAGTACTTGATGAAATTCTTTTTTGGGTAAGTAACACGATCTTTCCACCAAATTTCTACATGATTAACATGGAGGATGATCAGGTGAGTTCTCATTGTCCCATTATCTTAGGAAGTATCTTCATTAAAACTACAAAACATATATTATAAATGACCATTATGGTATACTTTCCATGGATTTTGGAGATGAAGTTATGATATTTAATGTTATGGAATCCACGAAGTACCCTCATAGGACCATTCTAATTTTTTATCTCCCATTTTGAACCACCAAGTAAAAACCCCATGGATTTTGATTGTCCTATGCTTAGATAGATTATGAGAATTAGTTCTAGTTTGCCGTGTAATGGAACTTCTACAATGGATTATAATGCACAAACTTCTATTAGATTTTATTTTGAAAAGGATTCATATTCTGATTTTGATCATGTAAACTTTGATTATGACATGGATATTGAGTATGCTAATAGATTTGATGATTTATTCTCTAATTTGTATGATGTATATTCTGATACTCATGTTCATTATGAAGATATTTCAGTTTATTCAATTTCTCCCTCCAAACATCTCCCTCTATATTGGAACACAACCCATTGAAACCAAATCCCAAATATTCATACTTGTTGAGTGGTGATAGATTATATATTATAATTTCATGTAATATACCTTTTAAACATGAAGAAAATATCATATATAATTTTATGGACAACATTAGGGAAATCAGGTTGAGCTTGGGTAACATATCAGGTATTGTCCCCTCCATTTCCATGAATATGATTTTTTAGAGGATGGAGATAAACTAGTTAGGCATCCACAAAAGAGACTCAATACAACCCTTCTGTAATTTGTTAAAAAAGATGTTGAAAATTTGCTTGAGGAAGGTATAATTTATCCCATTTTAGATTCATAGTGGTTAAGTCCTATTCAGGTTGTGCCTAAGAATAGTGGTGTTGTTGTTGTTAAAATGATTAATGAGGAGTTAGTTCCAATGAGGGTGAAAAACAGTTGTTGATTTTGTCTTTATTATATGAAAATAAATCAATTAACTCTTAATAAAAGTTTCCCCCTCCCATTATATGATCAAATGTTTGAGTGAGTATCTAGGAAAACACACTATTGTTTCTTGGATTGATTCTCTCGATATTTTTAGGTTTCTATAGCTCTGAAGGATCAAGAGAAGACACTATTCACTTGTCCATTCGGTACATTCTCCTACCAGAGGATTCCATTTGGACATTTCATGGCCCATGTACTTTCCAGAGATGCATGGTGATTAATTGTTTTGGATTTTCATGAGACTATCATTGAGGTATTTACAGATGAGTTTATAGTGTATGAGTCATCATTTGATGATTGTATCTCTAGTTTGGGAAAGGTGTTGAATCATTGTATTGAGAATAATCTGTTCTTGAACATTGAAAAGTGACTTTTCATGGTAGACCATGGGATTTTATTAAGGAATGTAGTGTCAAAACATTGGATAGAGGTTGATAAACCAAAGGTAGATATTATTTAATCCTTACACTATCCTTCATTTTTGCATGATGTTAGATATTTCTAGGGAATGCATGATTTTATCAGCTCTTCATCAAATATTTTAGTAATATTTCTCTACTAATGTCTTGATTACATAAAAAAATTCTGATTTTTTGTTTGATGATTCTTATAGGACTTATTTTGATGAGCTAAAATATTGTCTGAGAACTCCACCAATCTTATATCCTCCATGGTGGGACATTCCATTTGAGATGACGTGTGATGCTTCAAACATTCCAATTGGAGCAGTGTTATCATATATGGTGGAGGGGTGTTCACATGTGATTTCCTATACCTCGAGGACATTAGACACAACCTAATAACACTACACAACTACTAAAAATAGTTTCTTGACGTCATATTTTATTTAGATAAATTCTGTTAATACTTATTGTCCTCTAAAGTAGTTTTTTTGGGACCATCTAGTTCTGAGGTACCTCTTGATGAAGTTAGATGAAAAACCTCGACTTATCCATTAGACACTCATTATTCAGAAATTAAATATTGAGATAAAATAGATGAAGGGATTATAGAACATGGTGGCATACCACATAAGTTGTCCAACTCACACATTAGAGGATAAAACCTTGAGTCGGTACCACTTCAGGACACTTTCCCCAATGAACATCTTTATTCCATATCAGGTATGCATTGTTGTTATGTGGATTTAGTTAACTACCTTGTTTCCTATGAAATTCCTGCAAATTTAAAGAAACATAAAGTATAAAAGTTATATAGAAGTGTATATTCTATTTGTGGGATGATCCCCACTTATGGAGGATGTGTAGTGACCAAGTTATCATGTAGTGTGTTCCTGATCATGAGTTCAAGTTTGTTTGATATTTTTTCATTAAATTTTTTTGTGGGGAAAAAATTGGACCCCAATGAATAGGTAGGAATTTAATAGAATCTATATTATATTGTCCTAGATCATTCTATGATGCTCATGGGTTTTGTAAGTCATGCTCACATTGCCAACACCCTGGGAACAATTCAAGGAGACACAAGATCCCCAAGATCCCATATTTTTTAAGATTTATGGATTTATAGGGAATAAATTTTATGGGGTATATTTTTATTTCATTTGTTTCATTGTATATTTTTGTTTCTATTGATTATGTGAGTAAATGGGTGGATTCTAGGTCCACGAGGACCGATGATTCTCATGTTTTACTGTACGGTGCCATTCAATTGATTTTTAGTAGGTTTGGAGTACTAAAGGCCATCATTAGTGACTAAAGGACACATTTAGAAATTTAAAATATGTCTTACCTCCTTTGGATGTATGGGGTGAATCAAAAAACATCAACACCGTACCACCCCAAAACAAATGGCTAGGCCGAGGTTTCTAATCTATAGTTGAATCAAATTTTGGAAAAACCTGTGCATCCAAATACGAAGGATTGGAGCAAGTGATTGGATGATGCGCTTTGGGATTAGAGGATATCAAACAAGACACCCATCATTATGTCCCAATTTCAGTTTGTTTTTGGGAAAGCATGTCATCTTCTAGTGGATCTTGAGCATCACGCAAATTGGACAATAAAGAAAGGCAACATGGATTTGTCATAAGCTTGAATTCAATGGAAGCATCAAATTAAAGATCTTGAAGAGGTTATATTGTCATCAATTGAGAACTCATGACTCTAAAAGGAAAGATCAAAATCATATCATGACAAGAATGATCCAACAACAGGTGATCATGTTTGAGATAGAGTCATACTCCACAGTTCACGACTAAAGATGTTGCCCGATAAGTTGCGTTCATGATGGTTAGGTCCTTATATTGCATCTAATGTTTTTTCAAATGGTGTAGTGGAGACCATACAAGAATAAATTGTTAGAATATTTATAGTAAATTGGAAATTTTTGAAGCAATACATTGTGGGAATTTCTACTGATATAGTGGATTTCATCACACTGGATGACCCCATCATCACTTGAGAATATAAGGTTGTTCCCAAACCTTTCACTTTTATATTATTTGTCCTATTTAAAATTATTTATTTCATGTGAATATATTAATTAATGGGGTTAAATTGTGGATAATTAAATATTTTATGTGTGGGGGAGGGGACAACATTTTGGGGTAGTTTGTAATGATTTTTTCATTTTTTTGTGTTTTGAGAGTGTTTTCTGTTAGGTTTTCATTTAATTTTTTTTAAACAAAAGATATCATGTAACACTTTCATGTGGAAAATATCTAAAATGAATGTTTTCAAAATTAATTGGTCAAATTATATGAATGAGTTAGATTTCATCATCAAGGGTTTATTTTTATAAAAATGGATGTCATTGATGATAGGATTGGTTGTGTCATTATAAAACCTTTTAGATTTTGAGACCATAATTTTGATATTTGTTCATGGTAATTTGTGACATTGATTTCTCAACTCAACCTTTCACTCAACCATGAAATTTTAAACATTTATTACTCAATTTAAGGTATTTCCATGTTAGGTAAATATTTTCATCTTATACCAATGGTTGGTCCATACGTTCGTTTCTCTACCGATAAATTTCATTACTATACTGAATTGAAATATGCATGCGTACCTAATATTTGACTATTGTAATCCCTCTAAAAAATAAAAAATATGATTTTTTCTTGGTCATGTAAAAAACTAATCTATCTCGACCATTGATCTTGTTGTAACAATTACAATTAGTGTCGTACTGAGATAGAACGCAGGTTGAGAGATGAGTGTGAGATTTGTTCCATGTGAAACATAAAATAATAATAATAAATGAGGAGAGTGATGAAATGTATGAAATATGGGAATATAAAGGCTGATAGCTTAAGGATTGAAATTTGGAAGTGCGTAAGTTAGTGGGTCTTGAAATTCGATTGCAAAGGAATGTAGAATAAGTTCAGCGAATTAAAATAGGTGAAAAGAATTATTTTTACTCGACCTGAATATACTGAATAAAGTTTTGAGATATGAGCTTGAAATGGTTGTAACACACACCCATGGGGAATTAGTGGCATAGTGGACCTATGAATTGTTTTTCTATGATTAGTGTAATTAATCTCACTAGATTGTGTTTTGATATAATTTATGACAAAATGAATTAAAAAATATTTATATTGACCCTTGATGGGATTCATTCTTTATCTATATTTCCATTGTGATATGAGGAATATGAACATGCATATCATGTAAAAATGTTTTGGAATACTTGATAAGAGGTTTTTCCAAGGAGTGTAAAAGGGTATGTGTGAGGGTGTGATCGCATCATGATTCATTGCTTTATTTCAACATTACATCACTTTTTTAAAGTTGTTTTGTTTTTAAAATTACAAATATTATCTAAAATTTAACAACCCATTTATTTCAATTATTAAATTTTTATCACTTTTAAAAAGGGAAATTATTCTTTCTTTAGTGATTTCATTGTAGAAGGAGGTTATTTTGAGGGTTGTAGATGATAGAAAAGGAAACCGGGCGAAACTGCATGGAAACCAAAGAAAAAATGTCAACTATTTTACACATTTTTCAAAATAATTGAGTCCAAATGGGATGAAATTTTGTGTGATGCTCCATAAAATCCTGGCATACAATTCATCTGAAGAAAATGAAGCCAAATTCATTTGTTAATGGTGCCATACAAACAAACCTGTTCAGGGGAAAAAATCTGCATGAAGTTATAGATTTAGTTCTGTATTGCAGCGCTATCTCACTCTATATTTCTCTATTACCAAGATACAGTTTCCATCTCAAAATATGGGTGCCCAAAACGACATCCCATTTTGGCTATAAATTGGCTCCTTGGGCATCCCCTTTGAAATTTAGACCAAGGAGTGATGTTCTGCCAATTGGGAGTTCAAGATGAATCCTCTCATCACCTCGGAGGTTCTTGAACTCTCTATAGTCATAGGGATAAATATTTAACCAATG
This sequence comes from Viscum album, assembly GCA_963277665.1. Taxonomy (NCBI): domain Eukaryota; kingdom Viridiplantae; phylum Streptophyta; class Magnoliopsida; order Santalales; family Viscaceae; genus Viscum; species Viscum album. Next base: position 338,552,228 of record OY728144.1, read on the forward strand.
ATCCCATCACTGAAGCCTTCCTCTCATTCTCATGTTGTAATGTTTTTGTTTTTATAATAAACTTCTTGGTTACTATATTATTTCTTCAATTTTCTTTTGTTTTTTTCAATTATCTTACTATTTACTCATCCTATTTGGCATGAAATCAAGAGTAGAAACAATATTGGATTACACTTTTTCTAAACCATTGCACATGAAAAAGGTTTCTATGATTACTACACCAGCCATGGAAGTATATTTACTTTTTGTAATCAATATACCTCTAACCATATTCATTCATTTATTCTGAATCAATGATATACTATAATTAAATTAATATGATATACTAATTTAGTTTTTTATTAAAATGAATCTAATAAATCAATTGAACAATAAATACAAAACACGTGAGGTTGAAAATTATGTGAATTGTGAGAGACGAATCTTAATTAGTAATACAAAACCCCACAGGATCAATTTTTAGAGTTCAAATATAATCCCTAAACTCAATTAGTCCTCATTTATAGAATGTATATGTGCATTAATTTACCACTGACCATAATATTTCGTTATATCAACAATCAAAGAAGGGTGATGTGATTTCCTGTTCTAAAGCTAGCCTATGGATTATTTCACTTCAACATTGTGGTAAAGTAAATTCTCATATGGTTCATGGGTTAAAAAATTTGGGGATCAAAATTATGGAGATATTAATTTAAAATAAAATTATTAATAACTAAATTAAGATCCATTTTTAGATTGATAACGCCTTTCTAATATATTTGCTAAAAAACATCTTTTTGTTTTGTCTTTTTAATTGAATTTCATTTAAAAAATGCAATCTTCTTCCAACATACTGCTTATTATTTTATAAATGAGAAACAACCTTGATCATTTTATGTAATTTTTTTCTTCTATTTAAATTTATTTTCAAATTCATTTACTATTTTTTTAAAATTACTTCATCCTTTTAGAGACGACCTTCGTCAGTCACTATACTGTACCTAAATAACCCAAAAAAACATCATTTCAGAGCACCCAATATAGCATCTATCACCTTACCTTATTTCAAAGAAGTATCTAGATTTTACATGTTTCTTGAAAATGAATTTAGTAAGATCAATAAAAACATGATCAGTTAAAATCTAGAATCACTATTTTAACCAAAGAAGTATCCTATCTTCCTAAAAATATTGATGAAAAATCTTCCTTTCTAAGAAACTTTTTTTACTAACAAATTCCAACCCTGAGATCAATGAATATGAGGATAATAATTAATTTATTATTCTAAAATTTTAAATATTTTATTTAATGAATCTTTTATCACATTATCCTTCTGGTAAAAAAGGATTTTATAAAATGTATTAAAAAATTCAACATCTTAGGAATAGTTTTGTAATTGGTTATTCTCACTCAAAACTAGTTTTCAGTCACAACTATTTTGGTTTAAAATGTTTCCTATTATGAACTAAGTGTCAATGTTGTGGACACTAGGAGAACAATTGTTCTTTAAATAAAATTTAATCATTTGGATTTGATAAAGCTCAATTTTCAAAGAACTTTTTGATTCTTAATATTTTACATTCTAACATTTCGGTCTCTAATAAAGTTCGGATTCTTAACACCTAACCATTTTATTTTAATGAAAAAAGGAAGTACCAACAATAATACACGGTACATGGATAGTGGATGTTTCCAACACATGACTCGTAACAGAAGATTATTGGAAAATATAATTAATATAAAAGGTGGAAGATTCACTTTTTGAGAATTTATTCAAGGGGATATTGTTTGTATTGGTAACATTGTTCTTCTGGGAAAATTACTAATTTTGAATATTTTGTTTGTTAAATGTATTAAGAAAAACTTTATTATTATAATTCAATAATGTGATGAAGGTTTCCTTGTGAATTTTAGGAATGATAAATACTTAGTTCACAATTCCAAGGATGAGTTTATTCTTTTTATTCATCTTCCTAAGAATGTTTGTACACTTAAATTATAAGACTTTATGATCCAAGAATTACCTTTCAATAGTGCAATGAAAGACTGATCAAGGTTATGGAATAGAAGACAAGGACACTGTAACATAAGAAACTTATTTAAACTATTTAAAATGGATTTTTTAAGGATCTTCTAGAGCTTATATTTTATTCTTCAAAACTCTATGACCCCTGTCAATATAGAAAGAAGCATAAGTCGTACATTAAATCAACAATCGAAGTCTCAACTTTTGAAGCATTATAGCTAGTGCACATATACTTGTTTGGTCCTACAAAAAATAGAATTATTAGAGGTCTATATCTATGTATTTGTTTTAGTTGATGATTATATTAGATTTACAAGAGTCTATTTTCTAGAAAATAAATTTGAATATATTTATTATTTCAAGTATTTTTATGAAAAAGTTAAAGATTAGAAAAACCATCCACTGATAACTATTCATTGTGATCATAGAGGATAATTTGAAAATTCAGATTGTGAAACATTTTATAGTAAGAAAGGAATTATTTATAACTTCTTAGCTCCTTGAACCCCTCAGCAAAATGGTTTCTTTGAAAGAAAAAATTGAATATTTCAAGATATAACAAGAACTATGTTTAGTGAATAATTAGTTGAAAAACATGTTTAGGCTAAGGCTATATGTACTTCTCGTTGTTCTATAAATAATGTTTTAATCAGTCCATTTATTAATAAAACACATTATGAGTTATGGACACGCTAAAAACAAAAAATTTCATACTTAAGAGTATTTGCATGTAATGTATTCATTTTGAAGACAAAAGATAATTTACATAAATTCTCACCCAAATATAATGAAGGTATTTTCTTAGGCTATTACAGTAACTCTAAGGATTAAAGATTTTTCAAAAAAAATTATTGTACTATTGAGGAAAAAGTACAACATAACTTTGACAAAACTGGTACCATTGTTTATAAACAATACTAACCTATGTATTCTAATGTATTTTCCAATACGAATTATCATGATTTGATATATTAGTCTTTTAACCCCAAGAATACATAGACAAATGTGTCAAAGGTATTCACTGCATAATACTTTATAACATATGTGGATGAAAAGGTTTTACAAAACCAAAGTCAGTTGTTTTAATGGAATCATCCTAGTGACAGTATAATTGATGATGTAAATCAACCACTAGGGACTAGAAGTTATTTAATTCATGATGTAGATCATCTAACATTTCATTTGGAAATAGAATAAAAAAGTATTGATGATGATTTTGGTGATGAATATTGGATAAAGGAAATGCAATATGAACTATATGAATTCGAAAGGATCAATGTCTGGACCTTGGTTGAAAGACCCAAAGAAACCTATGTAATTAGGGTAAAATGGGTCTTCATAAATAAATGTGATGAAAATGGAATAATATTAAGAAATAAATAAATACTAGTTAATAAAGTCTATAATCAACAAGAAGTAATTTACTATGAATAAAAATATACTCTGGTAGAAGTAAATGAATCTATTCGAATTGTCATAGCCTTGGTAACATTGTTTTACTTCAAAAAATTTCAAATGGCTGTGAATTGTTCCTTTTTAAGGGATATGTTCAAGAGGATGTTTATATTGAACAACCTCTTTGTTTTAAAGGCACAAAATATAATGAACATGTTTTTAAGCATTCAAAATCTTTATACGGCCTTAAACAATCCCCTATAGCCTCGTATGATAGTCATATAGGATTTTAGTTACAAAAAAACTATGTTAAAGGAAATTCCAATCTAAGCCTTTTTATTAAGAAAGAAAACTAAAATGTTTTGGTTATTAAAATGTATCATGATTATATTGTATTCAGATCCACTCAGCAAACTATAACTAATTTTTTTCCAGTCTATTGAAATATGAGTTTGAAATGAGTATGATGGTTGCATTAACATTTTTACATGGTTTATGAATTTTCTCAAAAAACTGAAGAAGACTATATTTCTCAATATATTTTAATTAAATATCTTCTTAAAAAGTACGGATATGACAACAATAAAAGTACAAGTACTCCAATCGGTACCTTGAATACTCTTGATCTAGATAAAACTAGAAAATCAGTGGATCAAACCACTTTTAGAGGTATGATATATATTTTACTATACCTAATAGCTAGTCATCAAGCCATAGTGTTTTTAGTATAATTATGGGTAAGACATCAATCTAATAAAAAATAATACCATTTAAAAGGAGTGAAAATAATTTTCCCCTATTTAATGTGAACTATGGATCTAGGATTTTTATATTCTTATGGAAGTTATTTTTTTTTAAAAAGTTTTTTTGATGTATACTTTGGTTGTCTTAGAATGGATAGAAATAGTAAATCAATAACTTTTCATTTCTTAGGATATTAATTTGTATATTGGTCATGTAAGAAAAACATTTTGTAGCACTTTACACTACTGAAGGAAAATATGCAGTAGTTGGAAGTTTTTGTGCTAAATTTTTGTGGATGAAACACACACTCACTGATTATGGCATGAGTTTTACAAAAACTCAAGTACTATGAGATAATACTAGTTCCATTTCCTTAAGTAAAAACGGGAAAATCACTCTCTTGTAAAGAACATATATATTATACATCGCTTTCTTAGGGATAACACACCAGAAGGAGATATTATTTTACAATTCATCGGAATGAACAAACAACATACTGATATATTTAAAAAATCCTTAATTATCTATAGATTTGAATACATTAAAAAATTTAGTAATGATAACTCCAATTTAATCATTCTGATATAATATTTGTTACAACTATCTCCAAACATTAATATACTCATTTTCATAGGGGGAGTACACTTAATTTTATTACTAATTTTTTATCAGAATATAACAAAGGTTTTTGAAACATATACAATGTTTTTAGAGTCTAATAAATCTTTTTAGAATCTATGATTTCTATGTGTAATCTTATCAAACACTAAAAGACATTTTGAGAACTCGGATTGGTACATATTTTTACCAATTATATCTTAAAACCTATTTTGTATGATGGTTTTTCAATCGCATTTTATGAAAAGTTTTATTGGATTCATAATTCTTTAAATACAATATATTTCCATAAAACCTCAAATTATCAGAATCTATATACCATGTTTGGCATAATCACAACCATCATTTCAGATCTATTTTTTTCAACTGTTGGATTAATTCTTGGAAGTTGAACCATCATTTCAGCACCTATATAATAGAAGGAACCCCCTGTGTCCCACATCATTTTCTAGATATTTTCACTCGAGTTATTATCGCCCTTCAAAGTCTCCATTCCAATTTCTATATCTACTTCTTATGTTTAAGATCCCTTTATTAATTTGAAAATTTCTCTATCGATATCTAATCATACTTCAATGCCTTCCAAAGTGTTTAAGTACTTGTTTTTTTAGGGATAATGGTTAGTTGATCATAATTTCTACCATAAGTACGATTCCTTAATAAGGAAGATCATAATGTTTCAAGGATGGGGTATGTTTTTATTGATAAATAAAAGGAAGAAAGAGATCCAGAATATACAATTTTTTTTTTAAATTTAAGAAGTCATTTTAATTCTTCAATGATGGTGGAATGGATATGTTTTAGTTTAAGAGTTATGGGAAATCTTATTCTATAACATATATGAAAACTGTAGATATCTTTGTGATACCGTATGATGGTGAAGCTTACTATCCATCTCATATGTTTCCAAATTTAGAAGGATATTTTGACAGTGTTAAATCTATTGATTTCTTAGGTCTCCATGGAGTAATGTATCACAATATTTCCAACCATTCACCTTGTTATATGATTGTGGCTTTATGGATTCAAGGTCTTTTAATACCAAGGAAAGCAGAAAAGGACACCCTGAAAATAAGAGACATCATCATGATGGATTTTATTATTAATTGAAGGAAGAATAACCTAGTCAAGTACATCATTATATCAATAAGTAAGGTTAAATATGGCTTAATCAAGTCACAGATTCTTGGGTTTCAAACATTATATTCCAAGCTTATAGTAATTTGTTTGAACTTTTACAATATCCATTACAAGCCAATAGCATAAATGTTAAAGATTCTTATTTTAAGTGAGGAAACATATAAAAAAATGAAATATTATTTTATTGATAAGAGAAATATGTTTTTTTATTTATCAAGAAAATCAAGGGAATTTGGTTAAAGCTCCACGAAATATCTAGTTAGGAAAATAATGTCTCAATCCTTAAAACCATAGAAAATAATTCAATATTCTAAACCACCAAAGGAAAAGAAACCTAAGTCATACCCAGATGATTTTTTAACAATGTGGAGACAATAAAAAGTTCTAAGTAAAGAAGGAGATGTGGTATTTGGGTTTGATCCCACTAAAGATAAAGATTTAATGATTAAAAAACTTCCAGAACATGAGTAATAATTAAAGGAGAAGAAGCTTAAGAAAGAGCTAATATATTAATAGATCATTTAGAATTTATTAAATTATATAGGAAATTAATTAGAAAATATTCAAAATTATGGAGTCTTTTTTGCAAGAAAAATAAAAACCCATAATAATGTAAATAAGTGGCTGTAGAGTTTACCCAAATAAAAAAAATAAAGGAAGTTATTCCATGCTTAGTTCAGATAGTTCATGAACAATCTAAAGAAGAAGAAGGAAATATCAAAGAAAAAGAAAATGATGAAGAAATAAAAAAAATTGAATAATTTCAAAGGCATACTCAATCTGATAAGGTAACCATAAGAGAATGTCAAGCCTCCTCATTTGAACTTACTATGCAGAGAAGTCAGTTCATAAAACTCTCTCATTTCAGAAGGATGATATTGTTAATACTAAAGTGCATAAAATTCCATCTGATGTTGATGTTAACAATGGTGATGATGATGATAATAAAGATGAATAAATAAATTATGGTTAAAATTATGATGATAATATTGTTCGTGTTTCAGATGAAAGGGAAGTAAATTCATGAATAGAGAAATTATTCTCAATAAAATATTAAGCAAAGAAAGAAGATGTTGGGACATATAAGCAAGCTAGATCAGAGTCAGAACGATATTCCTACTCTATAGGAGAAGATTTTGATGCTAAATCCTTAAAGAATAAGGAGAAATCCAATTCTTATTTCCCAAACCTTGAGTCAATATGTCATCATATTCAATAATCCATAAATTATAAATATTACTCAATAACCCTTTTCATGGAAAAGTATATAATATGTGAAGTTGATTTCAAAATTTTTGTAGAGAATTATGATTCTCATAGGATGTATTTAATAGATTTGAAAAAGTGTTCAAGTAAGATTATCATTGATACTATGGTTATTGATGTAAAGTTTTAATCAGTAAAGGATTCCATCAAATAATCAGAAGTAAAAATCAAAAATCTCTCATACAATTTCATAGAAAGGATACATGAAGAACAAGCTATTCAGATCCAAGAAGAAATGGATTTTTATGGGAAACTTAATTCAATTTTAGTTGAAGAAAAATATTAAAATATTAAAAATATGGGGTACTTTAAGAGCATAATTAAAAATAAGAAATGATTAAGATCTAGTAAGAAAAGATTCAAAACCATGAGAAGAAGAGTTAGGATAAATAAGTTCTCTTAGAAAAGTTTCAAGATGATCACAATGACCCTAAAAAGTTGAAGTCCATTTTCACAACCTTATATCCCAAGAAGGTTTGATCTTTCTTGGATTTCTGATCTTTTTTGTAAATGTTATTTCAATGGTAATAATTGTCTATCCTTTGTTTCAAAAAATTTGTTTCCTACCTTTCAGGTATATTATACTTTTCCCCATTCTATTTTGAAAATCACAAAGGGGGTGAAGAATGTTCTAAAAATAATATTAGTCTAAAGAGGAGAACATAAAGGGGATAATACTTAAAGAAGTTTCCCTTACGTAAGGGGAGATTTATTTTCTTTGATAAAGAAATAGTAATATATAAAGTCAGAATATGATCTTTAGGGGGATTTCTTAACCACAGAGGATTTTGTCGTATTCATCATGATCCTTAAGGAAAAGGGGAGGTAAGTTTTATTTTATGTTAAAATATGATGTCTTTCTGTCTTAAAAATATTTTTTTAGATCGATTGTTTGTGTTTTACAAAAAGGGGGATGTTATTAATTCAAAAGTTTCCTTAGGACTTTCTCCATTACTTAATGTTCTGTAAATCACAAACTCATTTCTTTAATCATAATTACTATCAATAAATAACTTTATATGAATGTTATTTATCTTTTTATCTAAGTCCAACATTTTTTTCTTAAGAAATAATAGATACTAGAATAAATTAGATCTTTTTGGAAGCTTAGTATCCTTCACATTATCAATTCATATTTGACTAAAATTTTGAATCTGAGTTATCTTGTTTCCCTTATTTGAGTCACAAAAAAAATAAAATCCAATTCTATGTTTCTCAACTATGAATCATTCAGAATTGTGATTCCCATTCTATGTTTCTCAATCGCAAATCATGAAGAATTGTGATTGTGATTCTATGTTTCTCAATTCTGAATCTCACAAATTTATGAATCTGACTCTCATTTTCTCAATTCTGATTCGCACAGTTTTTCTAATCCAATTTATAGTGTTTCTCAATTAAAATTCTCATTATTTTTCAGATCCAATACTCATATTTTTTAATGTAATTATTTTATAACTTTCTTAATGTTTTTTCTTTTGTATAAGAATCCAATTTTATAACTTTCTTAACATTAGTATATATCCCTAATGTAATGATTTTATAATTTTTTTAATGATTTTTCTATTTTTAAGAATCCAATTTTATAACTTTATTAATGTTACTATATTTCCGTAATGTAATGTTTTTATAAAAATAATAAAGTTACAATATTTAAATAATATAATGTTTTAATATAATCTGATTTATAAAGAATTTTTTTCTCATGATATTTTCGTGTACTAAATAATATCATCCAATCTATTATTATATGACCATTTTAAGATCTAGTTGTATAGGTTCCTCTGATATTTATGGAAAAATATGACCATTGGGGGAAAATTCGACCATTAGAGATATCAACTATAAACACACATAAATTTGTATGAGACCAATACATATACTCTCTTTAGAATTTTGGATACAAGCGAGATATCTACAAAAATTTTTGTGTGTGAAATCCTTGAAGTGATTATGTTGTGAAAAATTTTTCAACATACTTAAAATAATTAATAAGATGTGATTTTATTTGTGATACTTTGATTATTCTTGTATATGATCAAGGGCTTCCGTGTTGATGGAATACAGAGGTGTCAATTACATATTTAATCGAGGGCTTACATGGAAAAGAAGACATAGGTTCCAATCACCTGACAGATCAAGGGTTTTTAGGGATAGAAAGATAGATAAAAATATTCTATATTGTGGTAATACCTTGTTGTGGGTAAGACAGAATTTTTTGAATGTATAAATCAAGGGAACTTTATCCAAGGTGTTTAGATACCCTAATTTTTTGGTTAAAAGACTTGTACTCTTTTATATATACTTTAAATTTCCACTGTAATTTTTAACCAAAAGAAAGTGTTTCTTATACATTCCTTTTTTGTACCTCTGATATAAGATTCTATATTCATTCCGTTAGAAACTGGTTTAAGTGTACCTATGTACTTATTTCATTACACTTATTTATCAAACCAAATGTGATTTTTATTAACCTTGCAAAAGAGGGTTTAGTGACTGTATTTGATTAACTTTTTTAACAAAATATTTCATTAAGGTAAAAAAAATGTTTATAAATTTGTAATCCACCCCTCTTGTATCTATGAAACTTCATATATATTTCAACAATACATTTTCCACCCCTAAATGGATTACATCATTGTGGTTTTTGATTACTACATCTTTGTGTACTATCATACTTGAAGATACCATGAAAAACATATTGAGATAATATTTAGTTCACCGAGAGAGAATCAATAATATTGTAATCTCATAAATTTCCACTTCTAGATTGAAAAGGTTCACTTCATGGGTCATATAATATCGAAATTAAGAGTATCAGTTGAACTAAAGAAGCCGAGTGTTGTGGTTTCTTGGGAGCATCCCAAGAATTTATTTGATATATATATATTATTAGGGATGGTTTGATATTAAAATTGTTTTATATATGACTTATCTTTCCTTAATTCACCTATTTTTGTTCTGACTATGAAGGGTGTGAAGTTATTATGGTCTGAAGCATGTGATAAGGCCTTTCAAGAGTGGAATGGAAGGCTTAATTTAGCAACTATTTTGATTCATTCATGGACTAGAAGAGGCTATAAAATTTCTATGACACATAAATAATTGTGATTGGTGAATTAATTATGTAGGATGATTTAGTTGTTTAGTATGGGTCTTGGTAGTTGAGTCCCCACGAACATAATTACTCGAAGCATGACATCGAGCATGCAACAGTCATTAATGCCTTTTAGTACTAGAGATATTAACTCTTGGGAGAGTACTTTTTAGAATTTATAGACCAAAATAGATTCAAAAATATTTTTACACAACTTGAATTGAATCCCAAACAATTAATATAGGTCGAATAACTTATGTATTTTTAATTTTAGCATGCCTTTATGCCAGGAAGGGGAAATGTAGTTGTCGATGCGCAGATCCTTAAAACTCAAGAACAAGCCTTTTAGGAATCTGGTGATTAATTGAAATTGATGAACATATTTTTAAATTATACATTAGAGTTTAAATTGAGTCAAAATAATCCTTTTCTTATATCCTTATTAGTTACCTATTCTATTGTTGAAAGGGTAAAGTGACGGTAGCTTCCAAATCCTAAAGATTATTTTTCCTACGGAAGAGTATATTATGTGAAAACATCCAATTGTTTTTTATATAAAATGTTATTATATAATGGGTATGAATGGATGTATCTAGGTTCTTATAGACATATATGTGGAGCGAATGTGATAATCCCATGATTCCCAGTGGGTGGTTCACCTAGGTATCTCCAAGATGTATTGTGATATGTGTTTCCAGTATTGGTAGCCTTGGAAGAGATGATATATCTGGAGTTTTATTAATAGGTTTGAAAATAGTTAATAGGTGGAGGTATAATAGAAGATGCACAATGTATTTCTACATTTGTTACTAGTCTTATAATTTAAATGGTATGACATCGTGAGGAATTTTGTGATAGGTTTGCTGAGGTAGCCTCAAGTTGGTAACACAATTTTGGTAGTTGTGGATCAACTGATGAAGGTATCCCACTTTCTTACTATATATGATACTTTCTATGTTGATGATATTGGAATAATATATGTCTGTGTGATTACACATTCACACAAGTTCCACATACTCTCTTTTCAGATAGGGATGCTCATTTAACTTTGAGGTTTTGGTAAGGGTTACAAAGAGCTTTGTGTATGAAATTACTTTTTTGAGAACAACCTTTCACCGTGAAGCTGATGATCAGTCAAGATGGAAGATATAAGTAACATAGGTCATCATATGAGCATGAATCCTTGATTTCAAGGGATCATAGGATAAACATATCCAGATCATTGACATTTCCTACAATTCCTACATTTAGAAAACAATTAAGATTGCTATGAATGAGGTCTTATAGGGTAGTCAATTCCATTACATTTTGTGCTGGATAGAGGTAGGGGAGACATTGTTACTTGGTCCTTATATCTTCTATGTTAATTCCATTTATTCGTAATTTTTCAAAAAAAATTATAGAGACTTCTCGTTATAGACATAAATTTAATGGAAATCATCATCGATGACCTCTAGGGTTTGAGATCAGAGATTTTGTTTCCTTACAGTTATCACCCATACATGGGCATTGATGAATACAGATTCAAGGGAAGCTACCATGTCATTTTTTGGGCCTTTTGAGATCTTGGATAGAGTCATCTTGGTAGATTTTCTGTTGTTGTTTCCATATATATACAATTCCATGTGTGACATCTTCTACATTTCATATCTTCACTGTTACCTGGCCAACCCATATCATTGTTTCGATGCCAATGATGTTGAATTGTATGTCAATTCTTATTTTGAGAAGTAACCCCTATACATCATTGATTTGGGAAAGAGGGATCTCCAATGTTGGTTTTACCCATTAGCATGGGTGAAATGGAGGCATGACCACGTGTAGGATGAGACTTGGGAGTGAGAGGCTGACGTACATTCACAATGTCAAGATTTTTTATTAGATGATATTTCACAACGTTTTGAAGTAAAACTCAAGGATGATTTCTTTTTAGGGTGGAAAATAATAAGAACTATATTATACTATAAAGTAAAAACCTTTTAAATTTCTATTAAATTTCTTGGTTTTGACAAAATATAAATTATTAGTAAGACTGTGGTGGGAAAAACGGTATCTATGGCCTTTTTAGAGCTTGTAGCCTCATATTTGAGAGGAAACTACCTATCCTCATGGTTATTAGAACACGTATAGCCCATTACACATAGTTATATTGAATCAGTTAGGGTGTTTCAGTGCACAACATAGGTTTTCATGGGTTTCCCTAACCATAATACCCCAACAACATGCATGTGCGAGATCTGAATACCTCTTAATATAGGGGTTTTACATTGGTTAAGAACAATTAGTTAAATAGTTTGGCCAACAAATGTAAGGAGTCTACTGAGGTAGTGCATGGAAAAAGGTCAGCAAACAGTTTGGCCAATTGTGCGACCAAACTGTACACCTATTTAAAGATAGGAAAAGTTTACCATTTTTTACTTACATCTATATAACTAACTCACCCTTATCTCGTTCTTATTCCTAGTGGATAGAAGGATTCTCATATTCCCTTGAGAGATACTCAATGTTTCTAACCAAGGTTCCTTGATATTTTTTCCATCCAACCTCAAAATATACATTCGATTATCTCATTGGATTCTTATCGGTATGTGATCCAGTTATTGGACTCCTTTCAGTGTTGTTCCTTCTATTGATGAGGCTATTTTGATGTGTGTTCAGATGGAATATTTATAGGTCATTCATTGAGTTTTTTGTTATCTTTGGATCAACACTAAACTATAGGCTGATACTAGTTAAGTTTTCTTCTACATGCATAAGGCAGACATTCTAGTAATTATCCCACAATTATTGTTTACCTATATTATGTTTCGTGTTGTATCATGTCGTATTCTCATTGAATTTACATAAAACACAAATATCCGTGTTTAATTAAATATCCATGAAAGAAATAACCTTGTACCCTTCGATTATTTTTACGATAGGTCCCCTTTTATTGTTTTTCATCCCTTTGGTGTGCCTGTAGAATTTAATTTTTATCATAAATTATTATATGACCAAACTGCCTTTCACATGGTTGAGGAAGGTATTTAAAAGGGAAGTATTATAAAGAATTTAATTAATTTCAATTTGAGTCTTATGAACATATTACTTATTTTGTAGAACAATGGTTACACCATTGACAATGAAAAACATTAATGAACAGTGAACATTCTATTGGATCTTTCTAAATCCATACACCACTTTATACTTCTATGAGATATAGTCATGATGTTCCTTACACCTATGATATACATGCATCACATCCAAACTTTTTTGGGATAAGGGAATGGTTTTTCCTTACACCTATGGTATATAGACATGAAATCCTTCCATTTATGAGATACAGTCCTGGAATCCATATACCGTGATATACGAGCTTGGCATCTCCACTTTTAGGAGATTTGGGCATGATATACATATATTGTGAGATACAAGCATGGCATCCCTATTCAATGATACATGGGAATAGTGACCATATATTTTGACACGTTGGCATGGTGTCCCTTATAGCTGTGACACATGGTCATGGCGATCTTTATGACTTATAAAACATGGGAATTGAAATAAACACTAGCTTATGACACACCACTGACTAGAAACATACGTCTGGGTTTTGCATCGAGTATTAGATAGAACATTGTATGTGTAATTATGACTATCAATATCCCAAATTATATAATCTGTATATATATATAATCATATACACTTACACATTTATTTTTATGATGACATTTGTTCAGTGGTTTTCCCGACACCTAATGAAGAATGTAGTGTCAACTCGATGTCCTTTAGGAACTAGATTCAACCCTATACTACTTGTATAACTGATTCCACTATTATATGTGTACACTTCTCATATTATATGCACTTACTGGAGGATAATAAAAACTTTTGGTTTTGTCATACTGATTTTATCAGACACCATATTCAGGACGCTAATTATACCTGAAAAAATTACGAGGATGTAAGAAGGGATAAGGGAAATATCGTAGTTGTTGATTCTTGAGTGATTACAATAGGGTAGTTTTGAATTGTATGACCAATCTATTTCTATTAATATTGTAATGACATCGAACCGAATATCCCAGAGTCAGTGTTTACTTTATTAAATTAGCACAAGTTATATGGAATTATATCCTATAGGATCGATAATTTATGTTGTTTAAGAATAATACATATATAATTGAATCGTACATTATATTTGAAAACATAAAATGAAACATATAATTTCTAATGAGAACACCATTAATCCTTTATCTTTACCCTTCATTTCAATCATAATAAACTTATTGGAATCCTGGGAAAAATTAAAATATAAGAAAGGGTGATATAAAATTCTTAGTAAGGGTATTCATATAATAGAATATATCATAAATATGTAATAATAAATATGGAAAGATAAATAATTGAAACATGTTCCATTTAATCAATAACTTGAGAAGAATGTGGTCTGAATCAAATATGACCAAATAATTCCATATAAAAAATCACATGATCTTGAAAACTAAACAATGCACATTATAATAATTGAATTATCAAAAGAATATAAATAATAGACCTCAAAATGATATAATTCATAATTTTGGACATCTGAAACATACTATTGATGCTCTGTGACATGAATCTATCACCATTATGTCTTCATTCCAAGAATATGATAAATGGATAAAGCCTTTCCCAAGACTAAGTCTAGTCTGTCTCATGAGACCTACTGATACATTGAGGTTCTATAGAGGACCCCTTAAATATTTTAATATATACAACACATTCCTAATATAAAATAGGTGAGACATAATCCACAAATAAATTTGTATTTAAAATAAAATTCAAAATCTAAACAACATTCCCTATCGAGTAAACATAATCAGAAACCATCTAGACTAGTATGCGTAATGGTATAAAAAAGTACAAACTAACTAATAACCACTTAATAAAATATGGAAGACGATATCATAAGAGATCAAACTCAATGAATTACATGATTCAAAAAAGTATGAAGATATATATTTACATACTTTCTTAAGATTATTGAATCATTCTTGAGGAAAATACAATTTTCACATTGAAAATAATTTATATTTAAAACGTTGAAAAATTATAAAAGGAAAAATTTTATTTAAAAATAAACATGTATAATTATAAATGATACTTCAAAACATTATGAATATTTGATATTGGAAAATAATATTCATTCCATACATGTAAAAAAGAAATCTTTATGAAAAGGGAACTTTTAAAGGATATTTGTTTAAATAAAGTCCCTTACAAATATCATGTCATTCAAGTAATTGTTAATAAAATATATAGATTATGTGTATTCACTATAAATCCACATAAAACAAGGGTGAATAAAACATAATATAACTAAATTTTATTTCATACATAAACTTATAAGAACATAATCAAGAAGTAGAAGTTTAGCCCAATTAATGAAAATTGAGTTAAGAAATCACTTTCCACTCTATAATCAGTCGAATCGTATTACTGATAAAAGTAATAATTATCAAATGAAACATTGAATATCATAAAGATAATGAAATTAATGATATTATATATCAAATGTAAGTACCTAAAATTTAGAAAATTAATAATTGGTTAATAAGGAATATATCTCACAGAAGTAAAAGCGAGACAAGAAAACCCCTGTGTCACTCTTCCCTTTAGTGTAGTGTTATTTAACCTCCATTATAATGGTTTGAAGAATTTTTTTAATTAATTATAGAACTATATTAATATTTATAATTCCTTATAGTAACATTTTATGAAATCTCACTACCCATTCACTAATAATATATCATTATTTTCATTGTTTCGAGTGTGTTCGTTTCGTGGTTCCATGGTCGGTCATTAGCGAATAATTTTTAATTTTCTTGAAAAATTGAAAAAAAACTCCATAAGTGAAATAAAATTTTATTAATTCAATTCCATAGGTTTAAATTTTCCCATTTATCATTTTATCTTCACACTTTATGTTGATTAATTTTATAAAATGTTAATAATAAATGTATTGTTTATTTTGGGTGGTTTTCCAAATAGTACGAACTAGATTTGTTTTATATAATACTAAGTCTATATATTAGTTATAGGACATGAAATATGTTATTATATAATTAATAAAAATCTTATTTATCCAGAATAATATTTTTAGGAAAATAAATGTAGTCAGTAATGGAAAACGAAGGAAATCATTATTCATGGAGGCGATTAGCCAGCATGAATTGGAAAATTGTTTGATTTATTTGAATAAGAGGAGGTAATAAAATGTATAGATATAATATATTATCTTATAATAACAAAATTTCAGTATATATAATACTGTGGAGTCATCATACCATGATTGATGGTGGGGGTAAAGAAAAAGTATAATTAGAAAATAAATTAAGTGAGGTGTTTTTAGTAACTTACCTCTTAAGTATCACCTCCTTAAAAGTCCCCTTGAGTACCTTGGAGTTTTTATTTTGGTGATACCATATGAACTTGAAAATAGGATGAGTGGGAAAGAGAGGTTTTGGTAGATATTTTTATAGATTCAATGCTTTATGATAAATGTTATAGTGAGGGTTGGTATTTATATTTGTGGTGGGGTGGATTTGAGTGATTAAATAATGATTATTTTATAATAAAAGCCAACCCCATTAAGGTGGCACTGATTTCCAAAAACCCTGCTAGTAATTAATTTGATAATATATATTTTAGGTTCATAAATAAATCAAATAGTCACTAAATTATTTATTTTTTAGGTATTTTATGCCTTTCTCTTTTATCTTTAACCTGTCTCGTTTTTTCCAAACACCATGGTTGATCATTCTTTTTAGCATGACAACTTTTTTATGAATAAAAATTGAAATAGAATTTAAAAATTATGGAAACTTTAATCCCAAATATTTAATTCATTTTAAAATAATTAATTATAATAATTATATATATTGTATTTAAAATTAATCCCACAAACGGGACAAGAAAGCATGTTTTTAAAGTGAAAATGTTCAAAAGTTTGAAATGTTTTTATGTATAAATTCAACATGAATCTTATTCTAATGAAATAAATTAGATTAATATATAAAGAATATTTTCAAGTTTTATTTTAAAAGAAATTTAATATTTTATTTAATAGACTAAATGATTTTTATGAAAATTCAATATTCAATTAAAATGTTGTATTTTAAATATTCATCAAAAAACGAAACATATTATAAATATGATAAAAATTAACCCTGAGATATTTTTGATATACCGATTTAAAAAATGAATTTAATTTTTTTAAAAAAAATTTATAATAGTTTCACAATTTATTTTTAAAATAGGAATGCCATTAAAAGGCAGAAAATTCATTTTTTCGAAAAATATAAATTTTATGCATAAAATTCGATTTATTATTATATTATGACTATAAAAATTATTGGAAGAATTTAATTTCATTTATTGAATATCTAACATATAAATTTAATTACTATAATTTAATAGTAGTGGTTAATTTAATATATTAATATAAAAAACCATCGTGGGCTAAGAAAGTGTTTTTTACAAAAACACACTCTTTATGGTCAATTGGAACTTATTTTTCAATTATAATTAATTGGTAACCAATGAATTAATTTTATTAAAATGTGTCAAATATATTTTCATAATTTAGTTAATATCATTCATTCGTTCCATTCCAACGACTATGTGATATGCTTCATTTTGAAATAATAATATTTTATAGTATATCACATTTTTTTTAAGCTTGGTGTTGCATGAAATGTATTCTATTGAAAAGATTAAATTCAAAAGGGAGAAATTAAACAAAATATTAGGGTGTTAAATTATCCCCTTATTCAATAAATCTTGACCTCAAAATTTGTAATTACACCATGAAAATAAAAGGATTATACGTGAATGTTTATTTTTGGGAAACCCATGTCAAAAATATAGTTAATAAAAACCCAATATTAATAATAGGGAAATGAAAAAATGATGGTCACCATTTTTTTCTTTTGAATAGGATAAAATTCGTGGGAAGTGAGAACTGGTGCATATAAGATTAAACTAACTATCATCCTATGATAAAGATTAATAGAAAACATGGTTCATAGAACACTAACCATTAAGGAAGCACAAATTTGAGATAGATTAAAAGACAAATTATTTTACAGTATGAAATGTGAATGGACAACATTATTTTTCCCTAAATAATTTTCCTAGAGTTGAGGGTTTATATTAATATCATGATAAAAACTTTAGAATGTAAATTTATAAGATGTATTTCAAAGAAAAAAGATTAATATCATCCATTGTTTGTGCTTCGATCTATCCCTAATTTTTTATACCAAGATATAGATATTAAAGATACAATTTTCATTCATGAAGTAATTTTTATAAATCAAAAGATACATAAGTCCTTCCTTCAACCTCAAAATTTATATTAAAATAAAATAGATAACACATGTTATAAAAAAAATATCGAAAGTTTATCTTAAGACATTCCATAACTAGTTAATACTAAGGCTCTTCAAAAATAGATCCATCCTAATTCAAAATCCAAAAAAATAAGGAAGGTCACTATGATTCGAAAATCAAATAAACATTATATTCCCTAAAAAACATAACATAGCTCTTATTTACACATTTCAAATATATGATTACGAATATCACCTAAAAACCGTAATTAATATATTACATCTAAACAATACTTAATGATGAAGTATTAATGAACAATACTTATATATTTCACTATTTTTATAACCAAAATTTCATTGATAAAATAATTTTAGATCATAAATATTGAATCCAAAAACCGAAATATGTTAATCAGTCCACTTCAACTATAGTAGAAATTGAAGATTTACCTCAATACCTTTTCTTCTTTTGAAGTATTTTCCCTTAAATCATAGGGTATTAATTAACATAGCGCCTTAAAAACATACATTGTAAGCACTACACAATGGAAAATTATTTAATTTCCATAAAATCAAAAAAATGGTGTTTGTTCCCCCCATACTTGAAACAAAAGCATTTTAATTTTATGAAACTACCTTGGTGTTTCCTTCCGCATGTATTGCATGTTGGAAAATCCTTCTTTCCTTTAATACCTTTACCAATATCTTCCTTTTCTATTCTCTTATTCTCCTATATCCCATCGAGTTCATAAGAATTTGAGAATTTTTTATCAATCTTTATAGAACATGATACTATATCCTCATATGATGAAAAAATTTTGCTGACTAGTGCACTTTGAAGAACTTGTTTAAGGCCATCAAAATAATGTTCAGTATTACTTTTTGGATTACATATATAGTACATAACAAACATTTATAATCTTGTGAAATTTTATTTGTACATAGAAACATTCGTATCTTTCATTTGTCTCAGATTCACGAATTGCCACTCTATATCTGCTCATGATCCTGAGGTAAATATTTTTTTAATAAGAGTTTCTTAAAATCCTTCCATCCCAAGTTTATTATTTCTGCCTCATCCTTATTTTTTTGAATCAAAGACGACCATTGATCATAATCCCTTGAGAGATGATAAACTACCCTGAGAACATTCCCTCTTTCATTATTTCCCAATGGGAAAATATCTTTTCTATGGAACATAACCATTGCTAAGCTAAAAATTGATTAATAATTAAAGTTAATGATGGAGGTTGATATCGTATGAAGTAGTATAACAACATTACACCATGTTTTGGGTTATCAAGATGCTTCATAATTAAAAGGATATTTCTCATTACCTGATTCAAATATACCAATATATTTATAATTTGTTCAGATCTAGCTCAAACTTTATTATATTTCACAGTAGGGAAATCCATACATGGATTACGTGTCATGATATAGTTCTCATTTCTTTAGATATGATCCATTTCTAAATAGTTTCATATAGTAGATTATATCATAACATTATGAAACAAAATTCAAAATTTCAAAACTACTTAATATAAATTTAACATTTAGGTATAAGTAATCTATGAATCATATGTTTTATTTATTTGGGTGTACTTCTAAATTCATTCATAGGATTTCATTGTAAAATCTATGTTTTCCTAGATCAATTTCCAACATTTTCTAGTAAATATTCCCAAATATTGACTTTAATTACCCTAACCCCATTATCCTAGACTTGGTGGTTACATTATTAGATTGGGATAGGATACATGGAGTCACATCACATAAGGCCAAAATTTTAGTTGTTTTAAAAATTAGATACATACTTTAATCATACATTTCATTAGAAAAATATAAAATAAAACATATAAATTAATTTTAGAACACTATTAATCCACAAATTTATCCCTACATATCAAACAAAAAAAATTCATGGAAACTTGGGGAAAAATAAAACATAGGAAAGGGGTGATATCAAATACTCAGTAAGGGTATGTATACAAAATAAAATATCATAAATAATCAAAAAAATTATGGAAATTTAAATAACTAAATAATATATCTTTTAATCAATAACATTAGTATATTATGGTTGGAATAATAGATGATCAAATATTTCTATATAAATAATCACAGAAGCTATAAATCATAACCAGGGATAATATACTAATCGAATAATCACATGTAAATCAATAAATTATCTCATAATTATGGAATTCATAATTACATAAATATAGAACATACTATTGAAGCTTAGTTCCAGGAATCTATCATTATCAAGGATTCATGAAAATAATATTATAAATAGGTAATGCCTTGGCCAAGACCTAGTCTAGTTTGTCTCTTGAGTCCCATAGATGCATTTTGGGGATATAGTGGGACCCACATATCACTTTCTATGTCCAATAAATTCTTCATTTGAAAGAGGTGAAACATAATAAAAATATAAAATTTTATTGTGTATAACATACAAAATATAAATAATTTACCCCATTATGTAAACGTAATCACAAACCATCTAGAGTAACATGTTGAATGGTATAAAAATAATACAATTTAATCAATAACCATTAAATAAAACCTTAAATATGAAACCATAAGAGATAAAACTAAATGAAATAATATTTTCAAAAACATATATTGATATAGATAAAAATTCTTTATTAAAATTATTGAAAAATCCTTGAGGAAAATACAATTTTTAACATTAAAGATAATATATCTTTTTAAATGAAACACAATTAAAAAAGAAACCATTTTATTTAAAAATAAAAATATAAACATGTAATGTATGATTCAAAAAATTAAGGTTACATGAAAGTGGGAAATTCTGTTCATGAAATATATTTAAAAGATAATCTTTTTGAAAAAGGAACTTTAAAAGTTGATTTTAAAAGGAAAGGCCCTTTACAAATATCATATCACTGAAGTGAGAATAAATAAAATGAATAAATTATGTGTATTATCTCGGAATCCAAATTAAACAAGGGTAAATGAAACATAATAAAACCCAAATTCATTTCTCATATAATCATAGAATTTTTTGATGAATAAGTATAAGTTTAACCTAATTAATGTCAATTTAGTTAGAAATCACTTAACATTTTTTAATCAGTCGAATCATATGACCCATAAACATAATATTTATCAAATAGAAAATTTAATCTCATTAATATAGTGATATTCATGATAATATATACCAATTTTTAGTATATACCCCACATATAAGTAATAATTGGTGAATACGGAATATATATC
This sequence comes from Viscum album, assembly GCA_963277665.1. Lineage (NCBI taxonomy): Eukaryota > Viridiplantae > Streptophyta > Magnoliopsida > Santalales > Viscaceae > Viscum > Viscum album. The sequence continues at coordinate 338,574,102 of OY728144.1, forward strand.
ACATAGGTTAAAGTGATATGAGAAAAACATTATCTAACACTTCTCTTTAGTGTAACATTATATAACCTCATACATAATGTTTTAATGAATTTTATTAATTCATTACATAAATATTTTAATATATACAACACCTTATATTATATTGTTTTTAACAACTTACCAATATTTCATTAATATTATTTATTTATTTTCATTGTTTCGAGGGCATTTCTTTAATGGTTCCAGGGTTGGTTCATTTGCATATAATTATGTATTTTGTTGTAAAATGGAAATAAAACACCATAAGTGAAATTAAAAGGTATTGATAAACTTAAATAAGTTCAAATGGTGCCATTTATCATTTTACTTTAATACATAAGGATGATTCATTTGATATGATGTTAACGATAAATGTATAGTTTATTTTTTGCTGTTTTTCCAAACATCACGAACTAGTTTCCTTTTATTTAATATTACGCCTATATATTAGTTCCATAACATGTTATAAGTTTTAGAAAATTAAATATAAAATTATTTATCCAAAATAATAGTTATATGACCATAATGAAGGTGGTAATTTAAAATTTACAAAATCATTATTCACAGAACTGATTAACCAACGTGATTTGAATAATAGTTTCATTTCTTTGAAAATATGAGGTAATAAAGGGGTTATATATAAGATATTACATTATAAACATAAAATTATAGTATATAAATGATTATATATTTATAATTACATTATTTATAAAGATAGTTATGATATAGTTGAATAATTAATTAAATTAAGATTGCTTCTTTAAGAAAAATACCTCTTGAATATCAGCACTTTGAAGGACCCCTTATGTTCCTAGTATTGGATATTCTGGTGATACCAGCAGAACATGAATGTAGGGAAAGTAGAGAGTATTTGGTTTGGAATATATTTCTTGAGCATCAAATCTTTTTAGGAGAAACGTTATGGTGTGGGGTGGTATTTATACACGAGTACGAGTGGATTTAAGTGATTAAATAATAATTATTTTATAAGTAAAGACAACCACATTTTGGTGGATTTAATTTTTAAATATTTTGGTGATAATTAATTTTTTCAAGGGTGGTTATGTTTTAGGATCACATAAATTTAGCATTAAATCTTTTATAATTTTGGTATTTTAAGCCATTACCTTTTAGATTTAACCTATCTCGGTATTTTACCTATACTGTGGTGAATATTTCTTTTTTATATGGTAATGTTTATACGCGTAAAAATTAAAAGGACAATAAAACATAATTTTTATATTATAATTATAAATATTTCATCAATTTAAAAAATTTAAATTCCTATAATTAGAAAAAAAAATTAATCCTACGTACGACACAAGAAAATAAGTTTTTATAGTGAAAATGTTTAAAATTTTGAAATGATTTCATATCCAAATTGCAGATGAAAATGATGAAAATGATCAAAATTGGATTAATAGATGAAGAATTAATATAATTTGACTTTGAAATGAATTTAAAATATAATTTAAAATTATAATTTATTTTGATGAAAATTCAATTTTAAATTAAAGTTCATTATTTTTAACTACACATCAAAAAATGAAACTTATCAGAAAAATACCAAATATCCACCCTAAGATAAGTTTGATAAACCAATTAAAAAATGTAATTTTATTTGAAGAAAAATTAATGTCTCATGATTTATTTTTAAGATAGAAATTCCATTAAAAGAAAGAAAATGTGTTTTTTTAGAAAAGATTAGTTTTTTCCTTAAAATTAGATTTATTCTTATCTTAATCCTATCAAAAAATAATGAATGAATTTAATAAAAAAATTGATGTAATATATAACATATAAATTCCCTTTAATATTGTTTCGGTGCGGATGTGCGTCGGGTTTCTGTTCCGACGTTGTTCCGCCAGGACGCGTTCGCGTGTGCGCCCGTCGACCCGAGGGGATTGGAGCGCGGCTTGTGGCCCCGCAGTCCCGCTTTCCAAAGGCGGGCGGCATCCGTACCTTATTCAGGGATGTCTGCTCCTTGATCGAAACCGGGATGATGGGATGTCGGCTCCTCCTTCCATGGACGTCTCCTCGGAACTCGTCACCTAATACGGGTCTCCCTCATAGATTTAAGAATGTTCGTGAATCTCGTTCCTGGCGCCATATCTTCATGGACACCGATTAATTACGCTGCTTCTGCCCAGACGCTCCAAGGAGTCTGGTCGGGGCAGCAACCTGCGGTGAGGAGACCGGGTAGCTCTGGGTGTTGGGGGTGTGTCTTAACACTGCGGCTCTGCATGTCTGCCTTCCGTCCCTAATAGGGCTTCTCGAAGGCGTGATGGCCTGAGGCATCCCGCACTGGGTGCGGGGAACTGCGTTACCTGAGGTTTTCCTCAGCTTCCCATTTTTAACACAGGGTATGCCGCGAGTTTAACGTCCAGCGGGGACGGCATCGGACTGATCAACACGGGGAGTGGATCAGATGACAGAACCCCTTGCGTGGAACCTCCGACGCTGGGGCCAGCACATGGGCGGCTTCCTGAGTGAAGTGGAGTGGAATGAAATGGCATGACCCCATCGGGATGTGGCGGCCCGGGTAAGGATCAGGATGGATAGTGGAGTGAAGAGCTTGGACCCCATAGAGGCTTCCTACGTACCGCGCGTTAGCGCGGATCAAAGTCAGCGTAGTTCGGATATACAGTTTAACGTCATGCTGGACGATGGCAAGCCGACTCACGAGGAGGTCGAGGCTGCCGGGCAGAGGATTGAACCGAACCACCTCGCACAGAGGGGGATGGCACAGCGGGGTGGATCACAGTTTCACGTCATGCTGGATGCTGGTGTTTGGGGCTTACACTCTAAGGAGGCCCATATGCGGCAAAGCTCAGTTGGAGAGGGACTTGGGCCGAAGGTGAGAGACGCCTCGATCCCTGTCATGCCCTCTACTGGCTTCGGCAGTGGGGAAGCACAATGGAGATACACACGTGCAGTCTCCCACAAGGGCGGATTCATAGGTGAATCGACGCGAATGTGAACCTGGGAGGGGTCCACTGATGGACGAACCGACGTGAATACGACCGGGACGACCATGTGGTGGGCTTGATCTTCAGGGAGGCTTCCTACGTACCCTGTTTAGGAGACAGGGATCAAAGTCCACGTAGTTCATTCTGTCAAGACTAACGGACTTAGGCAACCAGAGTGCGGCAAAGCTCAGTTGAAGAGGGACTTGGGCCGAGGGTGAGAGACCTCGATCCCTGTCTCGCCCTCTACTGGCTTCGGCAGTGGGGAAGCACAATGGAGATACACACGTGCAGTCTACCACAAGAAACTAGGGGTTTGTAATACCCTGCCCCCGGGGGCGAAGGCCACTCCAATAAATCGTCCCTAAAGAGGGGAAATCCCGACATCCCTGCAGAGACGAGCGGGTGGGGGCCACATCCAAACCGGGGGGGACCCTGCGTGCGAGGCACGGGATCGGGTGATGTGGACGGTTTAACGTCTTGCCGGACGAAGTATAGTTTAACGTCGTGTGTTGAGGACGAAGCAGACGGTTTAACGTCTTGACGGACGAAGTACAGTTTAACGTCATGTGTTGAGGACGAAGTACAGTTTAACGTCGTGTGTTGAGGACGAAGCGGACGGTTTAATGTCTTGCCGGACGAAGTACAGTTTTACGTCGTGTGTTGAGGACGAAGCGGGCGGTTTAACGTCTTGCCGGACGAAGTACAATTTAACGTCGTGTGTTGAGGACGAAGCGGACGGTTTAACGTCTTGGCGGATGAAGTACAGTTTAACGTCGTGTGTTGAGGACGATGGATGCTTGGCAGTTTAATGTCTTCCAGCTTGGACGATATGCTAGGCAGTTTAACGTCGTGCATCTTGGACGTGTAGTTGCCACCGATGGGTCCGTGTCACTTCGCACGAGCCCAGAGGGCCGCACGGGAAGACAACGCACGGTGCCGGCACCCGGGATGAAGATCATTGGGCGCCACGCAGGCGGGTACCCTCAGGGGGTCAAAGGGGGCGACCCTGGCGGTTTGCGCGCAAAAGAGGAGCTTGGCGCGCAATATCGCAGGTCAGCGCGCAATTGAGCGGGCTGGCGCGCAATTGGGCCAGCGCTTTGCGCGCGGGAGGTGGAGATTGTGCGCACCGGGCCTCTGATAGCGCGCGGGGGCAACGGCCCATTCTACAACGAATGGCCACTTAGTAGGGGGGGCGCAATCGGGTTGGATTGCGCGCACCCGGGGGCAATTGCGCGCAAGAGGCTGCTTTTGCGCGCGAAGGCCTTCGGGTGAGGGATTGGTCAAAGGAAAGAAGCCAAAGGGTTGCGTGCGAAGGCGAACCCCGAGGCTGGCTTGCGCGAAATAAAGAGGTTACCTGAAGATCAGAATTGCGCGTGGAGGGGGCGGGATTGCGCGCACGAGAGACTCTTCGAATTCTGGCAACCTTCAAAACGTCGGGGGTCGCCTTGTATTAATAGGCAACCCCGGGCACGCAATTAGGTTCGCGGGCACGCAATTCGGCTCGGGCACGAAATAGGGGCCCGGCGCGCAATAGGGTCGCACAGGGACGTCGGGCGCGGAAAATCACGCGCCGGCTCGGCCCATTGCGTGAATCCCGGAAGGATTGTGCGCGCATAGTCAATATTGCGCGCGAGCCTCCGATATTTCGCGCAAGGCCTTCGGGCCTTCCGAAACATGCTTCTGACTCCAAATATGACCTCGTCTTCCATACCCGGAACATCGTTTGAGGAGCAACGGACTTTTCCGGCGTCTACAAAATCCCCCCCTCGGAATCTGATTGGCAAGAGGTCGCAACGATCGGGTTCCGAGGGAGACACCGGAATGCCGAAGTCCTGGGCGGCGCGGGACTTTGGCGCGCAACAAAGGGCATCGGGCGCGAAATTCGCTGCCGTGGTCGCAAAAAGCGCTTTCCGCGTGGCTCGGACACCCGGCCTCTCCTATAAATAGGGGCCCTGGGTTCCGCGTGCCGTACACAGGCCTTCCGCGCGATAAGCTTCCAAGCTCTCGTGCGCGAAATTGCCATTGTTGGCGCGAAATTCACCCGTTCGGCGCGCAAACCCATCCGGATTTCGGCTTGTTTTTGCGCGAACACCCGGGGTTTTACGCGACAGACTTCCCAATTGTGCGCCGTCCACTAGGATTGCGCGCCATCTTCCAAATTTCTCTACCAGCCTCCTCCGATTCCGCACGCCTCATCCCTTAACCCACACGACTCCTGGAGCTTCTGAGATGGCCGTGAATCAAGTGAATGAGGGGGATGACGCCATTCGCAGAGCTGAGATGGCGGCGAACGAGGAGGTCTACGGAGCCAAGGAGATTGTTTACAAAAATCAATCCTTGTTCGATTTGCTGACGCCGGACCAGAAGACGTATCCGCTGTCGGACAACCTGCCACTCTGGAACTACGACATCCTGGATGAGGTTCCGGTGCCGGGGTTCGAGGTTGATGCGCCACGGATCTGGGTGACTCGGGAGGACGATCTTCTCTGCTACAACATCACCAACAACGGGCATCCTGCCAGGGAGACCGGGCACTTAGACGTCTATGTCCTGAACCCGAGGACACAAACCATTACCAGGAGTGAGCCTACTGCGGAGAACTCTCTAGCCCTCTACTCGAGCACGTACCACCAGAGTGTTACTGACGACACCAAGGGCTGGCTGAAGGACTGGGACTTGCGGTCTGGGGGCAATTTCACCAGTGAGTGGGCCTGGGCGTTCTGGGTACGCCACACCTGCGATCACTTCGCGGAGGAGCTGTGGTACATCGGCCTGTTTGAGGCGGTGTGGACGTCACAGTTCCACTTCTACCAGCAGCCCGAGCTCGGGCCAGAGCTGTTCACCCGATGGTCCCTGGATACCAACACCTTCCATATTCACCATGGGGAGGTCAGCATCGGCCTCTGGGACATCCACTATATTGGAGGTATCCCGCTGTAGGGTTACCAATACGATGAGTTCCTGCCTCCGAGGAACACCTGGGGCGACAGGTCACGAACTCCCATCCTGACATGGCATCTACTGGATCTAGCTACGCAGCGGCTCGAGGTCAAGGACTTCCACAAGGACATAGCCTACAAGGAGTGGTTCGGCCAGTTCTTGGAGCATGACCCACCGGTCAAGATGCCAGGCAGGGGGAAGCGGTGCCCGACCGCGGCTCAGAGGAGCCGGAACGGGTCGTACTGGCGGGTCCTGGAGACGGGAGACTACCGCTCATGGGGGTACCGCGTCATCAAGGCCCGGGACCCAAATGTCCGGTACGCGGCGTTCCTGGCCGCCTTTCTGAGTGGGTGGCTCCTGCCAGTGCGGGACGCGAGGATGGGCATCCGCCCGGCGGCACTGGTGATGGCGGGCGCTATGGCCGCCGACAAAAGATACAACCTTGGGGTCCCAGTGCTGGCTAAGCTGTACGCCATCCTGGGACGCATCTCGCGAGGGGGGTCGCCACGAAGGATCTGTGGGCCCTTTCAATTCTTCCACGGCTGGGTGGCTGCTCACCTCGATGGGTACACGTTTCCAAACGCCGTCATTCCTCCAGGCAACGGCCTGCGACCCTCCCTACTGAACATCGCGGGGGTCACTACGATGACCCTAAATGAGGAGGGCATGAGGATTCAGATTGGAAATCACGCCAATTTCAACTTCAGCCTGTTCCCCACTTCCGTTGGCCAGATGATCGACAATGGGCAGGGTCTGCTGGAGCAGTACGAATACTTCCTGAGCATGCGGGGCGGGGTGCTCGTGGCTCGGATCGACGAGAAGGTGATCTGCGAGCCCTACGTGCCAACCCGGTTCGCCAGGCAGTTCGGGTGCCTTCAACGGATGCCGAATAGGGTATTCGCTGCTGTCCGGGAGGAGACGAACCCTTGCGTCCTTCGCCAGATGTGGCTAATGTTCGCCGCTTTCAGCTCTGGCGATGTCATCACTCTCCCTCCTACCAGGGTCGACGCAGGCTTGGCAACCGAGTACGCCGAACACTGGGCCATCGCGTACCCCGAGGGGCCTCTAAGGAATCCAGTTCGGCGACTCAAGGTCACCCGTGCGGAGACCGGGCGTCATGGAAGGAGGCGAAGCGCCGTTAAGCGGGGGAGAACGGAGGCGCGCTAAGCAGCGGAGCTGGCGCGGGCAGGGACTTCGGCGGTGGGCACATCGCAGACTACCGCCACGGCTTCAGCGCCCAGAGAGGGGGCACATGCGGTGGTCGGGGAGAGGCCCGGGAAGCAGATAAGGCGCCTGCTCGAACCCTCCCACGATGCAGTCTTCCCAGCGCTGTGGTCGGCCTGGATGACCCTGCGGCAGTCGCTGGGGTCCGAAACCATCTGGCAGAAGATAACCAGTGAAGGAATCCTTCTGCCAGAGGTCGGGTACCTTCAGGTCACCGACAGGGTGAACTTCCACCGGCGGTATGCGTATCTGACGGCCATGGACGAGTACGCGCGCCAACGTGGTCAGCGTGCGGAGCCGTCCCTTCTGGTGAAGGTGATGCTCGGTCTAGAGCCTTCTCCAGAACAGATGTCGCCGGAGGAAGGTGATAGTAACGATGACTCTGAGGAAGAGGAGGAGACGGGGGAGGATGAAGGCTTTGAGGGAAGGTCCCATCCGGGGAGCCCGCGGGAGAGCGGCGAGGTGGCCGGCTCTGACAATATTGATATCACTGAGCTCCTCGAGGTCCGCTTCTATCCCTACTCAACCTGCTTCGTCCATTCTCTTATGCAGCTTCTAACCCATTTCTTCATCTTCCTCGGGAGTGCACGGATGTTGGTCAGGCATCCTCAGTAGGAGTAGGAGAGGCGCCAGCAGGACAGGGCGGGGGCCAGACACCCATCATTGAATTGACAAGCGTTGAGGGGTCCCCTGCTGCAATTGCTCCTGCGGCGGCCGGGACAGCGGGAGATGACGCTCTGGACTCCCGTAAGTCTCCCTACTTTACTGTTGGTGCTTGCCGTTGATGATCCGTGACTAACCACGGCATGCCTTGCACAGTGATCTCAATACCGGAGGCTTGTCGGGTTGTCGAACCCGGGCCATACACGAGTGGACCGGTGGCAGACATGCCACCTGCTCCGGAACAGACTTCTCACACCGAGCCGGCCCCACCAACTGCTGATCATGGATCATGGAGGTCCAGAAGTATCCCAACCTCCGAATCTGGTGGGACAGCTTCAGCCCAGTCTGATGGGCACCGCATGAACCAGCATGAACCTCTTGCATGACTCGTGGGATCTCAACTCCCTGAAGGCAACGTAGGAGAACACCATCAAATCCGCGTCTATAGAGGATATGCTCCAGGCCGGGACTGCTCTAGAGGGCAAACTGCGATGCGTGGCGTCGAACTCGCTCGTGCTCGGCCCGATCCGACGGGAGGGTGCCATGTTGGAGGTACTCAACCAAATGCGTCCTCCAATCAGGGGCTGATTCGACTGCCATATATGTGGTACTCGGGGCTCCGGGCACAGGGGCAACCGTGGTGAGATTACTTACCGACGGGTCGCGATCTCCCTCCGGGATAACGGGAGCGATGAGCCTTCGGTGCGTCACGCGGATGATTAGGTTGTCCTATTCAGGCTCCGCGAGTGACGCAACAAGGCTGGCCAAAGCATCTGCTCGACCGTTCTGCGACCGGGGAATATGGAACATTTCTGGCCGAGAAGGGAACTGGGCCATCAAGAGGAGGTTGCACTCCAGCAATGGCACAAGTTCCGGCTTCCTGACAACATAGTCGCCATTGATCTTCTTAACGACCAGCTCGGAGTCCCCTTTCACACACAGATGGGGCACGTCGATCTTGAGAGCTAACTCGAGGCTAGTGATGAGGGCGTGGTATTCCGCCTCATTATTGGTACAGCCCTCTGACAACAGGAAAGAGTATGGCAGCACGGCTCGCTCCGGGGTAATGAAGACGAAACCCAAGCCTACTCTGCTAAGCTTAGGATTATCGAGCCTTCTACTGGTGGGGATCTGGGAGGCACCGTCAAAGTGCATCTGCCAGCATGGATCGGCACGATCGACCGAGAGAACAGCCTCATCAGGAAAGCCTAGATCCAGTGGCTGATCTGCGGAGGTTGGGTGAGCAGCCAGAAATTCTGCTAATGCTTTCCTTTTGATGGCCTTCTGAGACACATACCTGATGTCGAACTGCTGGAGAATCACAGCCCACCACGCTAGACGGCCAGTCAACATAGGTCGGCTCAGGATATACTTCAACGGGTCTACCCGAGAAACCAACTGTACCTCATGGTGCTCAAAGTAGTGTCGTAATTTCTGTATGGAAAATACGAGCGCTAGGCAGCTCTTCTCGATGGGGGAATACCTAACTTCCGCATTGAGGAGCATGCGACTGAGGTAATAGAGACTATTCTCTGTTCCCTCGTTGTACTTCTGCGCGAGAAGGGCACTGAGGGACCATTCCAGGGCAGTCACATAAAGGACCAGCGGCTTCCCGGATACTGGCGGCATCAGAACCGGAGGTTGAAGCAGGTACTGCTTGATTTCCTCGAAAGCGGTCTGACACTCCTTATCCCATACATAGGTGACGCCTTTCTTCATGAGCCGAGAAAAGGGCTTACAGTTGCCGGCCAGATTCGCGATGAATCGGCATATATAGGCTAAGTGGCCTTGGAACCCTTGCAGTTCCCGGATGTTACCTAGGGGAGGCATCTGGATAATCGCCCTGATCTTCTCTGGGTCGATCTCCATACCCCGGTATCTTACCACAAAGCCAAGAAACTTCCCGGAGGTGACCCCGAAGGCACACTTCAACAGGTTCATCTTCAGGCAGCGAGACCGGAGGAAGCCGAACACTTTCTCAAGATCTTTGAGATGGTCCTGACGCTGGCGCGATTTGACCACCAAGTCGTCGACGTAGCATTCCACCAGTGTGCCGAGGATTGGCTTGAATATGTGGTGCATCGCCTGTTGATAGGTGGAACCTGCATTCTTCAGGCCAAAGGGCATGACCTGGTAACAAAAGATTCCTTGGGGGGCCCTGAAGGCAGTGAACTCCTCATCCTCTGGGGCCATCCGGATTTGGTTGTATCCGGAGTATCCATCCATGAAGGAGAGGGCTTGGAACCCTGTCGTGGCGTCAATCAACAGCTCTGTCACCGAAAGGGGAAAATCATCCTTCGGACAGTGGCGGTTGAGATCGCGGAAGTCGATACAGACTCTGATCTGCCCGTTCTTCTTCCTGACCGGCACAATGTTGGCCAGCCATCTGGGGTGCTGAACTTCCCTCATGAAGTTGGCTTTGATAAGCTTGTCATCTTCGGCCTCAACCATGGCACCGTGGAATGGGTGCATCTTCCTAGGAGGCTGCTTGAACCCGCGATGGTTCGCCGGGAGACCAAGGCGGTGGACGACTACTTGAGGATATAGCCCCGGAATCTCATCATAGCCCCAAGCGAACACGTCATAGTGATTTCTGAGGAAGTCCACGTACTGCTGCCGCTCCTCAGATGGCATGGCGGCACTGACCAATGTGGGTCTTGGATCTGCCTCGGTTCCAAGGTTCACCTGTACTAACTCATCGACTGTGGTGGAGACGCCCTCCTCAAAGGCTTGGGGTGCATCTTCCACGTCCTCTCCACTCAGGGAGGGATCGTCCACGGGAGAGACTGCGTTAGAAACTGCATTGGGGCCACCAGATCCTACCGGGCCGCTGGTGCTGGCATGGGCGGTCGCAGTCATCTCATCAGGAGACTCACAGGACGTCGAGACCATGGCTACGTCCAATCGATGGATCGGGAGGACGTAAGCGTCATCCAAACTTGCCCAGGGATCACTTGCAACAGCGACAGGTTCAACCTCACCCGTCAGGATCTGCTTATCCTTGCTCTTGTAATAGTCCGCGTCCAGATAGCGTGCTTTGCATGAGGCAAAAGGAGAGGAATCTCCCTGAAGCACGCCTACTCGACCATTAAGGGTGTATTTAAGGCATTGGTGGTATGATGAGGGAACCGCCGCATGAAGGTGGAGCCACGGCCTGCCCATCAATGCGTTGTACGCAGTGTCCTGAGAGACTACCACGAATTCGGTGTTGGCAACCAGGTCACCGAACTGGGTCTTCAAACGTATCTTGCCGACCGGAGTTTTCTCGGTGCGGTCGTACCCCTGGATCCTGAGGTCGGAGGGAATCAAGTCATCCTCAGACAACCCCAATCTCCGGAGCGTCCGAGTTGGAATCAGGTTAATCCCGGACCCCGTGTCGACAAGACAGCGCCGGACTTCACGGCCATTGAACTGGCCAGTAACATACAGCGGACGAATGTGCCCCTATATAAGAGGGTCTTCATCCTCACCAGAGAACGAGTTAACTGCCTGACATTCGGCGTCCTCAATCGTTTCGGCATGAAAGGCCTCTGCAGCCGCAATCTCCATCTCAAACTGGAGGGGGCTCTTCAGGGCTTCAGAGACCACCTCGCGCATCTCAGGTGACAGGCGCAGAGCCTCAAGGATGGAGAGCCTTGCTGGGATGTCTTCCAAGTGCTTCAGGACATCATACTTTCTTGCCAAGCGCGAGCCCCTGGTTGCAGGAGGTTGCTCTGCGGTTGGAGGCATGACGGGCCTTGCCGGTTGGACCGGCGGCCGACTGGTGCTTGACGCATCTCTCTGTTCACTGGTTGAAGCCCGGGAAGTGGTCACCGTACTGGGGCCAGGAGGCCGGGATGGACTCGTGGCAGGACGGAGCTGGTCGCGACGCGGCCGAGGCGGTTCTTCCTGGTCCCATACCACAAACAGTGGCGGAGGCGAATCCGTCATCCCCGGATGGGGGGGCTGCGCGTGCTGAGCTCGGTTTTGAGCATGCTGCCTAGTCTTAGTGGCGTGCACGGCATGGATGGAGGTACCAACTGTCATGCCCCAGCGACTCTTGTTGTTGCGTTTCCTCCGACGGTGGCGATGACCGGGGACACTAGGGAGGTCCACCTGCTATTATTCAACGTCGGGAACCGAAAATGGATTTACCAGCTCGATGGTATTAACCGAAGTGTACCCAACACTGTCATCGGACGAATCATTCATCACCGGGTGGATCTGGGGAGGGATCCCCATCTCCGGGGGCATGAAATCGCCGAGAGTGCGGGATAGCGGCGGAACTGGCGGGGCGCGCTCTTCCTTCTTGCGCCGCCGCCGTTTGCTCTTCTCGGAAGAGGCAGGCTGGGATGACGATGTCGAAGCAACTCCCGCAGATTCTGGGGGCACAGGATGATTCAGGCGCGCAAGGATGATTCCATGGGCGAGAATGATCGTCTTGCGGGCCATCCAGTTATTATACTTCTGGGATCCGCGGTCGGAGACTAGCTGCCATTCGTCCTCGTCGCCACTATCGTCATATGATCCCACGAACACACCCACCACTTGTGCTGGAGCTGGGCCCAACCTGATTACATTTTTGTTAATATGGTCTTGGAGCCAGTCCTTAAACATGTAGCACCGCCGGGTGGTGTGCCCCACGGCCCGATGGTAAGGGCAGTAGCGAGGGTTATCAGTGAGATGTGCCTCCTCTGGCCTCCAACACTCAGGCAGTCGCACAATCCTCTGCTCCAGGGCGCTCCGGAAATAACCGGGGACCTGATCCTCGTGAAATGAGTAAGACAGGTATCACGGGACCCTGGGAGCGTGGTCTCGACGAGGGGCTGTAGGGGCCTACCAAGGAGGTGGACCCTGATTATCTCGCCTGGGTTGTGGCGGTACATTACGCGGAGGGGTCGGCCGGTTCTGGGGCTGCCGCTGCTGGGCCGGGAACTGAGCCCGTGGAGGCAGATTCCTGTGAGGCTGTGGAGCTGGCCTCACCGGCAGCAGCTCCAACGACCTGGGGGCCTCTATCTAGGCAACAGCAGCGGGCTCAGCCCTGCTGACTCTCCTTGCAGGGATCATAGGAGGCAGCGGGTGTGCCTGACTTGCCTGTTGCAGGGCTTCCTCAAGACGTTGAGCTTTGTCTGAGAAGTCCCTGAACCCTCCGGGGTAATTCTGAGTGATCAAGGAAGGGACCAGCTCGGTCTTGACGTTCCCGACGCACACTGTCAGCAACTGCTCCTTAGTCAATGGCATGTCAAGGGAATACGTGAGACCCTTCCATCGGGCGACGAAATCCGCGACTCGCTCATCAGGCCTTTGCTTGCACTTGAAGAGGTCTGCGATAGTTGTCTTCTGGGTCGTGGAACTGAACTGGTAGAGGAACTGTCTACGAAGGTCCTCCCAACTAGTAATCGACCCGACGGGGAGCAGGCTACCAGACAAATGCTGGCCCTTCCAGTGTCTGGACAAAGCAGCGAAGCTTAGCGGCCTCCTGTTGCGCCAGAGTTCCCAACATAGGCCCGCACCTCGAGTTGAAATGGTCCAAATGCTGTGGCGGATCTCCAGTCCCGTTTAAGGGGGTGAAAGTGGGGTTCCCGAATCCCGGAGGTGCCGGCATGTCATCCACCCATGATGGGTATGGCTTGCCGTCCGGTGGGATCGCCACTTGTCGAGTCTCCAAGGCTTCCAAGTGGGTGATGAGTGCCGCCATCGGATCGTCCAGACATGGGTTCCAGTCCTGGCGAGGATCTCTAACCACGAGCGCATTGCATGGCCCTTCAATCGGGTCGTCGACCGGGACGTCGAACTCGGCAGCTCGTGGGATGGCGGGCGGAGCGGCCCTCGGGGCAGCAGGAGGAATCCGAGCGGGGTCTCTCAGGTAGTCACGCCGCTCGGGAGGGTGTGGTGAAACATACCGTGCCCTCTTGCCATAGGCAATGGCCTCTCCCCTGTCGGCAAACACTGGATAATCACGGTTGCCCGAGAGAGCCTCGTCGAGGAGTGGTTGTTCCTGTCCCTGCTGTCCTGGCCTAGGATGACCGTAGTCAGCCGCCGCTCTGCAGCGCGCTCGGCAAGGAGCTGGTCAACTAGCTTCTTCTCCTCGGCGAGCTGTTGACGTAGCGTGGACTTTTCGGGATCCTCCTCTGCCCTCTGCATGGAGGTAGATGGGTCGGCGGGCTTTATAGCCCCGCCGTGCTCTTTACCTTTGCTGACGTTTCGGCTCAACGTCAGTGCTACAGTGGGTGTGGGGAGACCCAGGAGGTTCCTCTGGTGACGAGTAACTCTCACCGATGGATCCAACAATGGCTTGTCTTCGGGGGGATAGCCCTCATCGAGAAGTTCCAAGTCGTCCCCCTCTCCCGACAGGTCAGCCATATTGACCGTTTCCATCCCTGGGGATGTACCCTCAGGGCCACCCAGCGAATCGGGCTGTTGGCGAATCGCACTGAAGCGTAGGGCAGCGTACTGCCCCCATCCACGGATATACACGTGGGGGGGGGGGGGGTGGCTTCCTTGATAACCTTGCGGAGTACTTGAAAACACTCAACGCATCGTTGTTGGAGGGCCTCGTGGTGCCCAAATGACCCGGGGTGCCGAACCGCGGGGAGCGTGGCCAGGTCAATCTGACGGCACTGCTCACCAATATCCTCCATGTGCACTTGACTGCCGGGATATGGCATTTGTAGGCGGTGAAGACGGTAGTGAGTCTCCCGGAGAGTTCGGAGGAAGCATTCGAACTCATATGGGGTGAGCGATTCTGGTGCATCAAAGTCTGGTCCTGCGACTGGCCAAAACTTCTCTGGGAAGTGGCTCTCTGCAAGGACGGTCCAGAAGCTCCATGACTCAAACTCGAGACCCAGGTCTTCTTAGTCCCCTTCAGTGACTGGGAATGGACGGGGAACCGGCAGTGGTGCCGAGGCGGGCCGCCGGGCCGGCGGTGAATACGGCGAGCAGGCTGATTGGCCTCCATATCCCGGGCCGCCCTCTGAGGGTGGCGGTGCCCCAGCTACCACATCACGATAGGACGGGCCGGCGAGCAAACATCCTGCCGTAGCGTCGGTGCTCGCCGAGGGTGCACTAGATCGTGGCTTGACCGTCGGTCCCCAGAAAGGGTCTCCGGCTTCTCCGATCGAGGCAGAAGGCGCTTCCGGAGGGGCCGGTACCAACCGCAAGCTTTATCCTTGGGGGTCTACCAGGCCCTCGCTACTCCGGATATACCTTCGGAGAGAAGCGGGGATCACATCGATCTCGCTCTCGGGGAGTACGAGGCTGACGTGCCGCATTCCTACCCCTGCCCTTGACTGGCGGGATCGTGGGGAGGGCTCTATCGCCGAATCATACTCCGCCTCTGTATCAGAGAAACGAACAGGTCGGATCTCTGTCCAGAATTCCCTAACATTCCTCCCTCTACGTCGACGCCTCGCCTTCCTGCCCCTGGGTGGTTCTTTGGGGCGTGGCTGATCTCTGTCCTGGCGTCCTCTGGCCGCACCGGTGCTGGGGCCAAGAGGACTGGAAACCAAGGTGCGAGGAGCTCCGGGACAGATAACAAAGGGGACGCGGGGAGAGATGCTCCCGGGCAGGCCTCCGGGCCGGGATCGGAAGGTGGGATCACCCATGCCTCTTGGATCAGCCACACGGAGTAGACCCTGCTGGTGAATACCGCTACCGCGAGGTGGTCCGCGGTGGCTATTTCCTGTACCATCAACCGGGAGAGTCAACCCAACCTGCTTTTGGGGCGTTCGGGGCCTCGATCCAGGTCGGGCATAGAAGTGCCCCTGCTCAGGATACGCAAGGGCCCGGTGACTGGAGCCACCAGTGGCTTGGGCCAACGCGGCCGCTGTTGCTAGGGCCCCAAGGTGGGCATCCTCTTCCGCTCGTGCCCGACGTTGGCTTCGGGACAGACGAGTCGGGATTAGCGGCGCAGGCAGGTGGAGAGCCCGTTCTTCGACTTCAGAAGCCTTGCGGTGGTGTCGACGTGGCCTGGCAGGAGCCCTTATCACGGATCCCTGGAGCGAATCTCGGATAGGGCGGTCCCGGACATCCTCCACCTCATCCGCATAGGAGAAGGAGCTGTCGGAGCGTTCCGGGGATAAACTCCCGAAGCGGTTGGACGTCGAGGTAGGCAGCGGTGCCTCCCTGCGCGGCCCTCGGGGGCGGCGTTGGTGGCGAGGTGCAGCTTCCTCGAGGTCTAGGCGAGCCATGTCCCTGGTGGGGATGACTCTCTCTTCCTCATATCTCCGCACCATGTTGTTGATCACCCTTCTCTGGATGACCTCCGAGGGGGAGAGAGGGCGTGGTTTCCCCGCAGTTGCGGCTACTGGGACGGCTGTGGAATGGGCGGGACCGCGCGGAGTAGCCGCGTCGGTGTTTCCCCTACCCATGCGCCAGCGGGCGGGCGACGATCGGGCACTGGATTGGGCGACCTAATTCCTGAAAGCAGGGAGAAGAACCCGTTAACACTGACAGGAAAAGGAATCGACAACCAACCATTAGTTCCATGACGCCTTTCGTGGGGGGAACCCAGGCCATCGACGTCGTGAGACGGAGTGCCCGATTTCCCTTCCCCAGCCCCTGGCGGGTTCCGTGCCCGGTGCTGAATGCTCAGTCGGGCAACATGCTAGTTTTACAACACCTTTGAAAGCTATCAGTCTTCGTATTGAGGAAAAGTGATTCACGTCGGGTTCACCATTGTCTGTTTCGGTGCGGATGTGCGTCGGGTTTCTGTTCTGACGCTGTTCCGCCAGGACGCGTTCGCGCGTGTGCCCATCGACCCAAGGGGATGGGAGCGCGGATTGTGGCCCCGCAGTCCCTCTTTCCAAAGGCGGGCGGCATCCGTCCCTTATTCAGGGACGTCTGCTACTTGATCGAAACCGGGATGATGGGATGTCGGCTCCTCCTTCCATGGACGTCTCCTCGGAACTCGTCGCCTAATCCGGGTCTCCATCATAGATTTAAGAATGTTCGTGAATCTCGTTCCCAGCACCATATCTTCATGGACACTGGTTAATTACGCTACTTCCACCCAGATGCTCCAAGGAGTCTGGTCGGGGCAGAAACCTGCGGTGAGGAGACCGGGTAGCTCTGGGTATTGGGGGCGTGTCTTAACACTGCGGCTCTGCATGTCTGCCTTCTGTCCCTAATAGGGATTCTCGAAGGCGTGATGGCCTGAGGCATCCTGCACTGGGTGAGGGGAACTGCGTTACCTGAGGTTTTCCTCACCTTCCCATGTTTAACACACGGTATGCCGCGAGTTTAACGTCAAGCGGGGACGACATCGGACTGATCAACACGGGGAGTGGATCAGATGACAGAACCCCTTGCGGGGAACCTCCGACGTTGGGGCCAGCACATGGGCGGCTTCCCGAGTTAAGTGGAGTGGAATGAAATGGCATGACCCCATCGGGATGTGGCGGCCCGGGTAAGGATCAGGATGGATGGTGGAGTGAAGAGCTTGGACCCCATAGAGGCTTCCTACATACCGCGCGTTAGCGCGGATCAAAGTCAGTGTAGTTCGGATATACAGTTTAACGTCATGCTGGATGATGGCAAGCCGACTCACGAGGAGGTCGAGGCTGCCGGGCGGAGGATTGAACCGAACCACCTCGCACAGAGGGGGATGGCACGGTGGGGTGGATCACAGTTTCACGTCATGCTAGACGCTGGTGTTTGGGGCTTACACTCTAAGGAGGCCCATATGCGGCAAAGCTCAGTTGGAGAGGGACTTGGGCCGATGGTGAGAGATGCCTCGATCCCTGTCACTCCCTCTACTGGCTTCGGCAGTGGGGAGGCACATTGGAGATACACACGTGCAGTCTCCCACAAGGGCGGATTCATAGGTGAATCGACGCGAATG
Source organism: Viscum album (assembly GCA_963277665.1). Taxonomy (NCBI): domain Eukaryota; kingdom Viridiplantae; phylum Streptophyta; class Magnoliopsida; order Santalales; family Viscaceae; genus Viscum; species Viscum album. The sequence continues at coordinate 338,591,736 of OY728144.1, forward strand.
TGAACCCGGGAGGGGTCCACTGATGGACGAACCAACGTGAATACGACCGGGATGACCAGGTGGTGGGCTTGAACCTCAGGGAGGCTTCCTACGTACCCTGTTTAGAAGACAAGGATCAAAGTCCACGTAGTTCATTCTGTCAGGACTTACGCACTGAGGCAACCTGAGTGCGGCAAAGCTCAGTTGAAGAGGGACTTGGGCCGAGGGTGAGAGACCTTGATCCCTGTCACGCCCTCTACTGGCTTCGGCAGTGGGGAAGCACAATGGAGATACACAGGTGTAGTCTCCCACAAGAAACTAGGGGTTTGTAATACCCTGCCCCCGTGGGCGAAGGCCACTCCAATAAATCGTCCCTAAAGAGGGGCAATCCCGACATCCCTGCAGAGACGAGCGGGTGGGGGCCACATCCAAACCGGGGGGGGACCCTGCGTGCGAGGCACGGGATCGGGTGATGTGGACGGTTTAACGTCTTGCCGGACGAAGTACAGTTTAACGTCGTGTGTTGAGGACGAAGCAGACGGTTTAACGTTTTGCCGGACGAAGTACAGTTTAACGTCATGTGTTGAGGACGAAGTACAGTTTAACGTCGTGTGTTTAGGACGAAGCGGACGGTTTAACGTCTTGCCGGACGAAGTGCAGTTTAACGTCGTGTGTTGAGGACGAAGCGGACGGTTTAATGTCTTGCCGGACGAAGTACAGTTTAACGTCGTGTGTTGAGGACAAAGCGAACGGTTTAACGTCTTGCCGGACGAAGTACAGTTTAACGTCGTGTGTTGAGGACGATGGATTCTTGGCAGTTTAACGTCTTCCATCTTGGATGATATGCTAGGCAGTTTAACGTCGTGCAGCTTGGACGTGTAGTTGCCGCCGATGGGTCCGTGTCACTTCGCGCGAGCCTGGAGGGCCGCACGGGAAGACAACGCACGGTGCGGGCACCCGGGATGAAGATCATCGGGCGCCACGCAGGCGGGTAACCTCAGGGGGTCAAAGGGGGCGACCCTGGCGGTTTGCGCGCAAAAGAGGAGCTTGGCGCGCAATACTGCGGGTCGGCGCTTAATTGGGCGGGCTGGCACGCAATTGGGCCAGCGCTTTGCGCGCGGGAGGAGGAGATTGCGAGCACCGGGCCTCTGATAGCGCACGGGGGCAACGACCCATTCTTCAACGAATGGCCACTTAGTAAGGGGGGGGGGTGTGCGCAATCAGGCTGGATTGCGCGGACCCGGGGGCAATTGCGCGCAAGAGACTGCTTTTGCGCGCGAAGGCCTTCAGGTGAGGGATTGGTCAAAGGAAAGAAGCCAAAGGGTTGCGCGCGAAGGCGAACCCCGAGGCTGGCTTGCGCAAAATAAAGAGGTTACCTGAAGATCGGCATTGTGCATGGAGGGGGTGGGATTGAGCGCACGAGCGACTCTTCGAATTCTGGCAACCTTTAAAACGTCGGGGGTCGCCTTGTATTTATAGGCAACCCCGGGCGCGCAATTCGGTTCGCGGGCGCGCAATTCGGCTCGGGCGCGAAATAGGGGCCCGGCGCGCAATAGGGTCGCGCAGGGACGTCGGGCGCGGAAAATCACGCGCCGGCTCGGCCCATTGCGCGAATCCCGGAAGGATTGCACGCGCATAGTCAATATTGCGCGCGAGCCTCCGATATTTCACGCAAGGTCTTCGGGCCTTCCGAAACATGCTTCTGACTCCAAATATGACCTCGTCTTCCTTACCCGGAACTTCGTTTGAGGAGCAACGGACTTTTCCGGCATCTACAAATATGTTTCAATAATAAGTATTAATTTAATTTATTAAGAAATAATTACATTGTAGTCATAAATTTTTTTTATAGAAACAAATCCTTTATGTTTAATTGGTTTTAATTTTTAATTCTAATTAATTGGTAACCAATGAATTAATTTTAAACACATGTGTAAAAAATATTTCATAATTAATTATTCTCGCTCATTCCCTCCATTAAAATTTCTAGGAGATAACATTCATCTTAAAATAATAATATTTAACAGTATACCATGTTCTGTTTAAGCTCAATGTTTCATTCAACGAATGAAATCCAAAATATTAAATTTAAAAAAAGTGACATGCTATAATATTCTAGTGTGTTGTAGATTCTATCAGAGATTGTATTTTCTGTCTTTTTTCTCCTATGATACATGTATTTTAATAGATTCCTGCTACCATGTTTTCCTATATCATTTGAAAAAATATGTGATTTTACATTATTTTATATATCATACAAGATGTTGTGGTTTTTGATCGTTTATTACATTTGGTCTCTTTATCTTTATATATTAGTTATATTATTCTTCTAATATTTTGTTATGCATTTATTTTACCACTAATTATACTTATATTATGAGGGTACTGTGCCTATAATCTACCACCATGGACCCTCACTACTAGTCGGTAGCCTCTGATATACATGGAGGCATACTTGGGGCCATGTGACCCACCATCTCAGGGAACTGTTTAGTGGATTCTAGGTCAGTATGTTATGATATGTAATTATTCGAATGTGGTATATATACTAAACCTTTGATGTTTTTAACAATAATATATATTTATTCATGATGATTAAAGTTTCAATTCATGTGTACCCTTTTAAGTCTTATATGTTAAGCATTACCATAGTGGTAAGAATTTATTTTACAATCTATCTTTTCTGGGATGGATTATATTTTTGATTGAAGGAATTTTATATTATATACTTTCTAAAGGTCATCTATTTTCTAATACTTTGTATATTTACAGAGTTTACCTATTTTTTTATAAATTTTTCCTCTCATTGTAACCTGAATTAAAAAAAATAAATGTTTAAAAGAAAAGTAAACCTTATTATTATTTTTATTGACTATATTTTTCTTATGTGTACATATTTTTCAAAATTGTTTTACAAATGTCTTTTATATTTACCGAAACAATTTATAATGTAATTTTTATTTTATCTAATACTTGATACATGGTTTGAAAGAAATATTTATAATGTCCTCGAGAAGGGAAATATTCAACTTAAATACAAAATTTACTTTTTTGTATTGTATATCGTATTAATAGACATTTGTGTTTCCATATACATTTTACACTCTTAATATTATTATATAATATTCTAATGATTTCCCAAGGAAAATTAATTTATGAAAACTTAATTCAAATACATCACATATATTTTATTATATTATGTAAAGTCCAAATTTTACTACATTATCTACTTTTTTGATGAATTGATTGTAGTATATTATCTCTTGATTAAGTATTTGGTCATTAACATTCTATTTAAAGATTAACTTTATTATTATCATTCTTATTAGGAATATAAATTTATGTTAAATATCCACATTCTTTATATCATCGATATTCTTATTTCATAAACTGTAGACCATTTACACATATGTTGTTTTACTTTTATAAATTAATGATTGATTGGGGAAAATCTTGATATTCAATATTAGTTGCTCAATATAGATATTATTTAATAAGGCATATTGTTTATTAATAAAATCGATCATTTAATATTTTAGGCGTGTATTGTACATGCATTGATGAGTGGGGCTTGTATTTTTATTTCCCCTTAATGCATTGATGGGTCCCATGAGTTAATATAGTTAGTTGCCCTTATTAAATGGGTTTATGGTGTATAACAAACCATTGGTTAAACTATATTTATAAGAGTATATGATAGTAAAATGTCAAGGTGAATGAGATAATTGCATTAAAAAATTAATCACGAGAATTCATTTATTATTGTCCATGAGATTAATAAATTTATATTATCCATGGATTCATTCCATATAAAGTTATTGATTAAATTACATGTGTTTTTAGATTTACCTTGTAATATTGATTATTCCTTATTTACTAATGATATAATGTTTTTGTATGAAACCCTTATTGAACATCTCAACTCACACATTATTTCATTTCCTTTAAATAGGATATGAATAAGGGTATTATTAATAATATCTAGAACTCTAAAATTTTACATTAATTTATATTTTATATTTACTATGTAATATTGGAATAAGGTATATATATGGTTCCGCTAGTCTACTTAATAGATTGATCATTCGGTTTGATATTTATTGTATTATATGATCATGTAATAATGAATACATCGACCATAGGTTATTAGGGCTGAAGTTGTTAAATTAATTATTTAATTTATTCCTATAACACTGCTAATAATTATGTACTACCATGGGAATTTATACCAATGTAACTTATATCGCACCGAGGGTAAAATCTTCATTCCAGACTCAACTAGGGCGATAATTTACCCTCTAATGATCTATTCCATATATCCAAATGTTTAATCATAGAAAATGTGAATTCATACACAAATAATATTTTTAAAGTTGATATATTTTTTATCATAGGCCTACTGAACTCCCAATTCCACACTATCTCATCCTAGGTGTTACACTGTTATATGAAATCAATGAAATCGTTAGATAAATTTTCAAAGTTAATTTTCTAGGATAAATGAACTATTTAAATAAAATAATGGTTTGGAGGATGTAAAACATAAAATTGAGCTTTATATCATTCTTGAAAGAACAAGTATTTACAACACTAGATGATAACCACCAGTTGGATTCTATCATTGTATTCTTAGAGTGATATTATAACATAACCTGAATAATTTTCATATTATCAATATTTACATTGGAAGAATTATTCAAGGTTGTGGTAATTTGTTGTTTTAAATTAATTTTAAATTTATTGTGAAATACACACAATCTATTTATAATATAATTTCATTATTTTTAATCAAATATTATCATGGGAGGTTTTTCCTCTCATCATGTTCCCATGATTTATTCAATAGATTCATTGAAAATCCTTTATTAGATGCGGGTCTGGCTGACATTTGTTTATCCCTAAACATTCCAAATTAACTATATGTTTTATGTTACAATATTATTGAACCCCCCCACTAGACTAATATTGTGTGTAACATCTATGAATAATGCATGATTGTAAAAAATGGGACTTAGGAATCATATTCATGATGTTTAACTGTTTGAATATTGTAGTCAAATTGTTTTACTCTACAACCTCTAATTTCTTACTATTAATAAATTATTTCATCAAATTATAACTCTTTCAGAGTTTACCATCATAATAATTCTTATAAATTTACCCATAATTTTTTTCCTTGAGATCATTTTAATAATAAATAAATCTTTTTAAATCATTATATTTTCCAACACATCCTAAACTCTTTTAGAATATTAAGTGAAATTAATCTTTCATTTTGTCTTGTATAATATTTTATTTGATGTTCTTGAACATATCTAAGTCTATATATATTCATAGTAGCTTATTAGAAAATAAATTATCTTTAGAATATCATGCTATGATACACCACTCTTTGTTTATAAATAAAAAATATTTATCTCCATTAATAGGAATAAGTTTTAAAATAATCTTTTAAACTATATCATGAATTATATTATATGAGTTTGGAGTATTATTCTGAAAAGAAGTCATTTTTCATTAAAATATACAACTAATGAGGGGTGGGATATCTTTCCCTCATATTTAAACAAATATTATAGATAAAAACTTTTAATCCTAGGTGAAACTAATTTTATCCTTATATTCTTTTAAAGCATGTTATAGATTTTAATGAATCATAAACTGTTTAGTTCAAATACATCATCTCACATTTTTCACAAAAAGTCCTTGTTTCAAAACGACTTAGAGAATAAAATAAAATATATAAGATTGAAATACATATCCTTTTTTAGTTCCATATGATATTGATATATTACTTATTAATAAAAATAATTATTTGGGAAAGAGAGGGTTTGGTATATATTTATATAGATTCAATGCTTTATGATAAATGGTATAGTGAGGGTTGGTATTTATATTTGTGATGGGGTGGATTTGAGTGATTAAATAATGATTATTTTATAATAAAATCCAACCCCATTAAGGTGGCATTGATTTCCAAAAAATTTGCTAGTAATTAATTTGATAATATATATTTTAGGTTCATAAATACATCAAATAGTCACTAAATTATTCATTTTTTAGGTATTTTAAGCCTTTAGCTTTTATCTATAACCTGTCTCATTTTTTACATACACCATGGTTGATCATTCTTTTTAGCATGACAACTTTTTTATGACTAAAAATTGATATAGAATTTAAAAATTATGGAAATTTTAATCCTAAATATTTAATCAATTTTAAAATAATTAATTATAATAATTATATATATTGTATTTAAAATTAATCCCACAAACGGGACAAGAAATCATGTTTTTAAAGTGAAAATGTTCAAAAGCCTGAAATGTTTTTATGTCTAAATTCAACATGAAACTTAATCTAATGAAATATATTAGATTAATCAATAAATAATATTTTCATGTTTTCTTTTAAAATAAATTTAATATATTATTTAATAGATTAAAATATTTTGATGAAATCTCAATATTCAACTAAAATGTAGTATTTTATCTATTCATCAAAAAATGATACATGTTATAAAGATGCTAAAAATTAACCCTGAGATATTTTTGATACACCGATTTAAAAAATGAATTTAATTTTTTAAAATAAAATTTATAATAGTTTCACAATTTATTTTTAAAATAGGAATTCCATTAAAAGGCGGAAAATTCACGTTTTAGAAAAATATACATTTTATGCATAAAATTGGATTTATTATTATATTATGACTAAAAAAATTATTGGATGAATTTAATTTTTTTATTGAATATCTAACATATAAATTTCATTAATATAATTTAATAATAGTGGTTAATTTAATATATTAATATAAAAAACCATCATTGGCTAAAAAATTATTTTTTACAAAAACACACTCTTTATGGTCCATTGGAACTTATTTTTCAATTATAATTTATTGGTAACCAATGAATTAATTTTATTAAAATGTGTCAAATATATTTTCATAATTTAGTTAATATCATTCATTCGTTCCATTCCAATGACTATGTGATATCCTACATTTTGAAATAATAGTATTTTATAGTATATCACGTTTTGTTTAAGCTTGGTGTTGCATGAAATGTATTCTTTTGAAAAGATTAAATTTAAAAGAGATAAATTAAAAAAAATATTAGGGTGTTAAATTCTCCCCTTATTCAATAAATCTTGACCTCACAATTTGTAATTACACTATAAAAATAAAAGGAATATACATGAAAGTTTCTTTTTGGAAAACCCATGTCAAAATATGGTTAATAAAAACACAATATTAATAATAGGGAAATGAAGAAATGATGGTCCCCAATTTTTTTTCTTTTGAATATGATAAAATTAGTGGGAAGTGAGAACTGGTGCATAGAAGATAAAACTAACTATCATGCTGTGATAAAGATTAACAGAAAACATGGTTCATAGAACACTTACCATTAAGAAAGCATAAATTTGTGTTAGATTAAAAGACCAATGATTTTACAGTATGAAATGTGAATGGACAAAATTATTTTTCCCTAAATCCTTTTCTTAGAGTTGAGGGTTTATATTAATATCAAGATGAAAACATTAGAATGTAAATTTATATGATGTATTTAAAAGACAAAAGATTAATATCATCCATTGTTTGTGCTTCGATCTATCCCTAATCATTTTTTATACCAGGATATAGATATTCAAGATAAATTTTTCATTCATGAAGAAATTTTTATTAATCAAAAGGTACATAAGTCCTTCCTTCAACCTCAGAATATATATTAAAATAAAATGGATAACACATGTTATAAATAAATAATATCAAAAGTTTATCTTAAGACATTCCATAAGTAGTTAATCCTAAGGTTCTTCAAAAATAGATCCATCCTAACTCAAAATCCAAAAAAAAGATGTAAGGTCACTATGATTCTAAAATCAACTAAACATTATATTCCCTAAAGAACATAACGTAGCTCTTATTTACATATTTCAAATATATGATTACGAATATCACCTAAAAACTATAATTAATATATTACAGCTAAAAAATACTTAATGATGAAGTATTAAAGAACAATACTTATATATTTCACTATTTTTATAACCAATATTTCATTGATAAAATAATTTTTCACCATAAATATTGAATCCAAAAACCAAAATATGTTAATCAGTCCACTTCAACTATAATAGAAACTGAAGATTTACCTCAATCCCTTTTCTTATTTTAAAGTATTTTCCCTTAAATCATAGGGTATTAATTTACATAGTGCCTTAAAAACATACATTGTAAGCACTACACAATGGAAAATTATTTAATTTCCATAAAATCAAAAAAATGTTGTATGTTCCCCCCACACTTGAAACAAAAGAATTTTAATTTTATAAATGTACCTTGGTGTTTCCTTCCACAAGTATTTTATGTTGGAAAATCCTTCTTTCCACTAATCCCTTTACCAATATCTTCTTTTTCCATTCTCTTCTTCTCCTGTATCCCATCGAGGGCATAATAATTTTAGAATTATTTATCTATCTTGATAGAACATGATACTATATCCTCATATGATGAAAACATTTTACTGACTAGTGCGCTTTGAAGAACTTGTTTAAGGCCATCAAAAAAATGTTCAGTATTAATTTTTGTATTACATATATAGTACACAACAAAAATTTCTAATCTTGTAAAATTTTCTTTGTACATAGAAACATTCTTATCTTTCATTTGTCTCATATTCACGAATTGCCACTCCACATATGCTCATGATCCTGAGGAAAATATTTTTCTAATAAGAGTTTCTTAAAATCCTTCCATTCCATGTTTATTATTTCTACCTCATCCTTATTTTATTGAATCAATGACCACCATTGATCATAATACCTTGAGAGATGATAAACTACCCTGAGAACATTCCCTCTTTAATTACTTCCCAAAGGGAGAAATATCTTTTCTATGGAACATATTCATGGCTAAGCTACAAATAGATTAATAATTAAAGTTAATGATGGAGGATGATATCGTATGAACTAGTATAACAACATTACACCATGTTTTGGGTTATCAAGATGCTCCATAATTAAAAGGTTATTTCTCATAACCTGATTCAACTATACCAATATATTTATAATTTGGTCAGATCTATCTACAACTTTATTATATTTCTCAGTAGGGAAATCCCTACATGGATTACGTGTCATGATATAGTCTTCATTTCTTTAGCTATGATACATTTATAAATAGTGTCATACAGTAGATTATATCATAACATTATGAAACAAAATTTATAATTTCAAAACTACTTAATATAAATTTAACATTTAGGTATAACTAATCTATGAATCATATGTTTTATTTATTTGGGTGTACTTCTAAATTCATTCATAGGATTTCATTCTATAATCTATGTTTTCCTAGATCAATTTCCAATGTTTTCTAGTAAATATTCCCAAATTTTGACTATAATTACCGTAACCCCATTATCCTAGACTCGGTGGTTACATTATTAGATTGGGATAAGATACATGGAGTCACATCACATAAGGCCAAAAATTTTAGTTGTTTTAAAAATTATATACATACTTTAATCATAAATTTCATTAGAAAAATAGAAAATAAAACATATAAATTAATTTTAGAACACTATTAATCCAAAAATTTATCCCTATATATCAAACAAAAAAAATTCATGGAAACTTGGGGAAAAATAAAACATAAGAAAGGGTGATATCAAATACTCAGTAAGGGTATGTATAAAAAATAAGATATCATAAATAATCAAACAAATTATGGAAAATTAAATAACTAAATAATATATCTTTTAATCAATAACTTTAGTATATTATGGTTGGAATAATAGATGATCAAATATTTCTATATAAATAATCACAGAAGCTATAAAACATAACTAGGGATAATATACTAATCGAATAATCACACGTAAATCAATAAATTATCTCATAATGATGGAATTCATAATGCCATACATCTAAAACATACTATTGAGGCTTAGTTCCAGGAATCTATCATTATCAAGGCTTCATGACAATAATATTATAAATGGGTAATGCTTGGGCCAAGACCTAGTTTAGTTTTCCTCTTGAGACCCATAGATACATTTTGGGGATATAGTGGGCCCCAAATATCACTTTCCATGTCAAATAAATTCTTCATTTTAAAGGGGTGAAACATAATAAAAATATAAAATTTTATTGTGTATAACATACAAAATATAAATAATTTTCCCCATTATGTAAACGTAATCACAAACCATCCAGAGTAACATGTTGAATGGTATAAAAATAATACAATTTAATCAATAACCATTAAATAAAACTTGTAATATGGAACCATAAGAGATAAACCTAAATGAAATAATATTTTCAAAGACATATATTGATATAGATAAAAAATCATTATTAAGATAATGGAAATATCCTTGAGGAACATACAATTTTTACCATTAAAAATAATTTATCTTTTTAAATGAAACACAATAAAAAAATAAACCATTTTATTTAAAAATAAAAATATAAACATGTAAAGTACGATTAAAAAAATTATGGTTACATGAAAGTGGGAAATTCTGTTCATGAAATATATTTAAAAAATATTCTTTTTGAAAAAGTAACTTTAAAAGAGGATTTTAAGAAGAAAGTCCCTTACAAATATCATATCACTAAAGTGAGAATAAATAAAATGAATAAATTATGTGTATTATCTCTAAATCCAAATTAAACAAGGGTAAATGAAATTAAATAGAACCAAAATTCATTTCTCATATAATCATAGAATTTCATGATGAATAAGTATATGTTTAACCTAATTAATGGGAATTTAGTTAAGAAATCGCTCAACATTTTGTAACCAGTCGAATCATATGACCCATAAACATAATATTTATCAAATAGAAAATTTAATCTCATTAATATAATGATACTCATGATAAGATATACCAATTTTTAGTATATACCCTACATAGAAGTAATAAGTGGTGAATAAAGAATATATATCACATAGGTTAAAGTGATATGGGAAAAAAATTATCTAACACTTCTCTTTAGTGTAACATTATTTAACCTCATACATAATGTTTTAATGAATTTTATTAATTCATTACATAAATATTTTAATATATATAATACCTTATATTTTATTTTTTAACAATTTACCATTCTTTCAGTAATATTATTTATTTATTTTCATTGTTTCGAGGGCATTCGTTTCATGGTTCCATGGTTGGTTCATTTGCATATAATATTGTATTTTGTTCTAAAATGGAAATAAAACACAATAAGTTAAATGAAAAGGTATTGATAAACTTAAATAAGTTCAAATGGTCCCATTTATCATTTTACTTTAATACATAAGGATGATTCATTTGATATGATGTTAACGATAAATGTATAGTTTATTTTTTCCGATTTTTCCAAACATCACGAGCTAGTTTCCTTTTATTTAATATTACACCTATATATTAGTTCCATAACAGGAAATAAGTTTTAGAAAATTAAATATAAAAATATTTATCCAAAATAATAGTTTTATGACCATAATGAAGGCGGTAATTTAAAATTTAAAAAATCATTATTCACAGAACTGATTAACCAACAAGATTTGAACAATAGTTTCGTTTCTTTGAAAATATGAGGTAATAAAGGGGTTATATATAATATATTACATTATAAACATAACATTATAGTATATAAATGATTATATATTTATAATTTCATTATTTATAATGGTAGTTAGGATATAATAGAATAATTAAATAAATTAAGATTGCTTCTTTAAGAAAAATACCTCTTGAATATCAGCACTTTGAAGGACCCCTTATGTTCCTAGTATTGGATATTCTGGTGATACGAGCAGAACATGGATGTAGGGAAAGTAGGGAGGATTGGGTTTGGAATATATTTCCTGAGCATCAAATATTTTTAGGAAAAAGTTATGGTGTGGGGTGGTATTTATACATGAGGACAAGTGGATTTAAGTGATTAAATAATAATTATTTTATAAGTAAAGATAAACACATTTTGGTGGATTTAATTTTTAAATATTTTGGTGATAATTAATTTTTTGAAGGGTGGTTATGTTTTAGGAGCACATAAATTTAGCATTAAATCTTGTATAATTTTGGTATTTTAATCCATTACCTTTTAGATTTAACCTATCTCGGTATTTTACCTATACTGTGGTGAATCTTTATTTTTTTACACGGTAATGTTTTTATGCTTAAAAATGAAAAGGATAGTAAAAAATAATTTTTATATTATAATTAAAAATATTTCATCAATTTTAAAAATTTAAATTCCTATAATTAAAAAAAAATTAAAATTAATCCTACATATGGGACAAGAAAATAAGTTTTTATAGTGAAAATGTTTAAAATTTTGAAATGATTTCATATCCAAATTGCAGATGAAAATTATGAAAATGATAAAAATTGGATTAATATATAAATAATTAATATAATTTGACTTTGAAATAAATTTAAAATATAATTTATAATTATAATTTATTTTGATGAAATTCAATTTTAAATTAAAATTCATTATCTTTAACTACACATCAAAAAATGAAACTTATCAGAAAAATACCAAATATTCACCCTAAGATAATTTTGATAAACCAATTAAAAAATATAATTTTATTTTAAGAAAAATTAACGTTTCATGATTTATTTTTGAGATAGGAATTCCATTAAAAGAAAGAAAATTTGTTTTTTAGAAAAGATTAGTTTTTTTGCATAAAATTACATTTATTCATATCTTAAGCCTATCAAAAATAATGGATGAATTTAATAATTTTTTTTTGTAATATATAACATATAAATTTCATTTATATGTTTCAATAATAGGTATTAATTTAATTTATTAAGACATAATTACATTGTAGTCATAAAAATTGTTTTTTTATAGTAACAAATCCTTTATGTTTAATTGGTTTTTATTTTTTATTCTAATTAATTAGTACCCAATGAATTAATTTTATACACATGTGTAAAAATTAATTTCATAATTTATTTAATCTCATTCATTCCCTCCATTAAAATGGCTAGGCGATAACATTCATCTTAAAATAATAATATTTAACAGTATTCCAGGTTTTATTTAAGCTCCATTTTTTATTCAACGTATGATATCCAAAAGATTAAATTTAAAAAAAGTGACATGCTATAAAATACTAGAGTGTTGTAGATTCTATTAGAGATTGTATTTTTTTGCCTTTTTTATCCTATGAGACATGTATTTTAATAGATTCCTACTGCCATGTTTTCCTATTTCATTTGAAGAAATATGTGATTTTACGTTATTTTATATATCATACTAGATGTTGAGGTTTTTGATCGTTTATTACATTTGGTCTCTTTATCATTGTATATTAGTTATATTATTCTTCTAATATTCTATGATTCATTTTTTTTACCACCCATTTTACTTATATTATAAGGGTACTGTGTCGATAATCTACCACCATGGACTCTCACAGCTAGTCGGTAGCCTCTGATATACATGGAGGCATACTTGGGGTCATGTGACCCACCTTCTCAGGGAACCGTTTAGTGGATTCCAGGTCAGTATGTTACGATATGTAATTATTTTAATGTGGTATATATACTAAACATTTTATGTTTTTAACATGAATACATATTTATTAATGATGATTAATGTTTCAATTCATGTTTACTCTTTCCAGGCTTATATGTTAAGCATTACCATAGTGGTAAAAATTTATTTTACAATCTATCTTTTATGGGATGGATTATATTTTTGATTGATGCAATTTTATATTATATACTTTCTAAAGGTCATCTATTTTATAATCCTTTGTATATTTACATATTTTACCTATTTTTTATAACTTTTTCCTCTCATTGCAACCTGAATTAAAAACAATAAATGTTTAAAAGAAAAGTAAAACTTATTTTTATTTTTATTAACTATATTTTCTTTATGTGTACATATTTTTCAAAATTGTTTTACAAATGTCCTTTATATTTACCGAAACAATTTATAATGTAATTTTTATTTTATCTAATACTTGATACATGGTTTGAATGAAATATTTATAATGTCCTCAAGAAGGGAAATATTCAACTTAAATACAAAATTTACTTTTTTGTATTGTATAGATTATTAATAGAAATTTATGTCTCCATAACCATTTTACACTCTTAAACTTATTATATAATATTCTAATGATTTCCCAAGGTAAATTAATTTATGAAAACTTAATTCAAATACATCACTTATATTTTATTATATTATTTTGAAGACATAATTTTACTACATTATGTACTTTTTTGATGAATTTATTGTAATATCTTATCTCTTGATTATGTTTTTGGTCATTAACATTCTCTTTAAAGATTAACTTTATTATTATCATTCTTATTTGGACTATAAATTTATGTTAAATATCTACATTCTTTATATCATTGATATTCTTATTTCATAAACTGTAGACCATTTACACATATGGTGTTTTACTTTTATAAATTGATGATTGATTGGGGAAAATCTTGATATTCAATATTCATTTCTCAATATAGATATTATTAAATAAGGCATATTTTTTATTAATAAAATTGATCATTCAATATTTTAGGACTGTACTGTACATGCATTGATGAGTGGGGCTTGTAATTTTATATCCCCTTAATGCATTGATGGGTCCCATGAGTTAATCTGGTTGGTTGACCTTATTAAATGGGCTTATGGTGTATAACAAACCATTGGTTAAACTGTATTTATAAGAGGATATGACAGTAAAATTTCAAGGTGCATGAGATAATTGCATAAAAAAATTAATCATGAGAATTCATTTATTATTGTCCATGAGATTAATAAATTTATATTATCCATGGATTCATTCCATATCAAGTTATTGATTAAATGACATGTGTTTTTAGACATTTACCTTGTCATATTGATTATTACTTATTTACTAATGATATAATGTTTTTTTATGCAACCCTTATTGAACATCTCAACTCACACTTTATTTCATATCCTATCAATAGGATATGAAGAAGGGTATTATTAATAATATCAATAACTCTATAATTTTACATTACTTTATTTTTTATATTTACTATATAATATTGAAATAAGGTATATATATGGTTCCACTAGTCTACTTAGTAGATTGATCATTCGGTTTGATATTTCTTGTATTATATGATCATGTAATAATGAATACATCAACCCTAGGTTATTAGGGATGAGGTTGTAAAATTAATTATTTAATTTATTCCTATAACACTACCAATAATAATGTACTACCGTGGGAATTTATACCAATGGAACTTATATCGCACTGAGTGTAAAAGATTCATTCCAGACTCAACTGGAGCGATAATTTACCCTCTAATGATCTATTCTATATATCTAAATGTTTAATCATATAAAATGTGAATTCATGCACAAATAATATTTTTAAGGTTGATATATTTTTTATCATAGCCCTACTTCACTCCCAATTCCACACTATCTTGTCCTAGGTGTTACACTGTTATATGAAATCAATGAAATCGTTAGAAAAATATTCAAAGGTAATTTTCCAGGATAAATGAACTATTTAAATACAATAGTGGTTTGGAGGATATAAAACATAAAATTGAGCTTTATATCATTCTTGGAAGAACAAGTCTTTAAAACACAAGATGGTCACCACCAGTTGGATTCTATCATTGTATTCTTAGAGCGATATTATAACATAACCTGAATAATTTTCGGATTATCAATATCTACATTGGAGAAATTACTCAAGGTTGTGGTAATTTGTTGTTTTAAATTAATTTTAAATTTATTGTGAAAGACACACAATATATTTATAATATTATTTCATTATTGTTCATCAAATATTATCATGGGAAATTTTTCCTCTCATCAGGTTCCCATGATTTATTCAATAGATTCATTGAAAATCATTTATTAGATGTGGGTCTGGCTGACATTTGTTTATCCCTAAACATTCAAATTTCACTATATGTTTTATGTTACCATATGATTGAACCCCCCCACTAGACTAATATTGTTTGTAACGTCTATGAATAATGTATGATTGTACAAAATGGGACTTAGTAATCATATTCATGATGTTTAACTCATTGAATATTGTAGTCAAATATTTTTACTCTACAACCTAAAATTTCTTACTATTAATAAATTTTTTCATCAAATTATAACTCTCTCAGAGTTTATCATCATCATCATTCTTATAAATTTTCCCATCAAATGTTTCCTTGTGATCATTTTAATAATAAATAAGTTTTTTTAAATCATTATATTTTCCAACACATCGTAAACTCTTTTAGAATACTAAGTGAAATTAATTTTTCATTTTGGATTGTATAATATTTTATTTGTAGTTCTTGAACATATCTAAGCCTATATGTATTCATAGTATCTTATTAGAAAATACATTATCTTTAGAATATCATGCTATGATACACAACTCTTTGTTTATAAATAAACAATATTTATCTCCATTGATAGTAATAAATTGTAAAATAATCTTTTAAACTATATCATGAATAATATTCTATGAGTTTGGAGTATTATTCTGAAAAGAAGACATTTTTAATTAAAATATAAAACTAATGGGGGTGGGATATCTTTCCCTCATATTTAGAAAAATATTATAGATAAAAAGTGTCAATCCAAGGTGAAAATAATTTTATCCTTATATTCTTTTAAATCATGTTATAGATTTTAATGAATCATAAACTATTCAGTTCAAATACATCATCTCACATTTTTAACAACAAGTCCTTATTAGAAAACAACTTATAGAATAAAATAAAATATATAAGATTGAAATAAATATCCTTTTTTAGTTCCATATGATATTGATATATTAATTTTTAATCAAAATAACTATTTAAGAACCCTATACTTCATCATTTAAATGATAATCATAAGCTCCATTAATTATTTTTATTATATTGAATGACTTTATAATTATATAATTTTTGAATAATACATTTGGAATTACATATCCTTACAAGTCATTGAAATTATTTCCCTAATACTAGAAACTAACATGGTCTTCCCTTTTTTATTTCCATAAACATGACATTTCATACTCATCCCTGCATATAATTTTTTGAAAACTGGCTGATATTTTGAAAACCTATGTGACATTATTGAATAAATTACATTGATTATAACCTAATATATTTGGTATCTAGACTATACCTTGATGGAAACGTTTAGTCGCCCATTTTCGTTAATGTACTCAATAATAGTTTTTACATGATAGAAGAAAAATGTTCCCCCAATCATTTAGAATACCATTCCTTTTGAACCTCAATTGAAAAAATCATTTCTTCCATTAAAATCTAGATTCACTTATAGAAAAATAAAATTTTGTTAATTAGTAATGTATTATTATAACACATAGACTCTTTATTATTATTATTGTAACGCCCCAACCCCAGCTACCCAGAGTCGGTGCATTACTTTATAACATTGGCATGATGACAAAAGATCAAGTCTCGAAAGACCAATTAGTTTAGTAGCCTTGGAAACACTAGATATATTCATAAATGTTACATTACATCATAAAGTGAAAAACTACAATAACAAAGTCTCCTTAGTCCACACTCATATCCTCTTCTAACTATCCCTGCAGGTCATTCATAAAATACTTCTTCACATCCTGGAAAATATTACAACATTGAAAGGGGTGAGCTCAGATGCTCAGTAAGGATAACAATATTGCGGAAGCTTTCATTAATAAACATTAACATTTAAGGCAATGTATAACTAAAAAAAATCCTTTTTAAACTTGAACTTCAACATAATATGGAAAAAATAAAATTAAATAATGTCATTTACTTACTCACATGGATATTCTACTAGTCGAATAATCTCATGCAATATCAATAACCACTTTCATAATGATGGAATGCATAATGCCAGACTATCATAACCATATAGCCAAGGCCTCGTGCCAAGACCACAAATAAGATTTTGTCAAGGCCTCGTTCCAAGACACTAGTTTGTCTCATGAGACCTACCGATGCATCGAGGAGCTATAGCGGGCTCCACCCATCACTTATTAAGTCCAATTCATTCCTCATATGAACATGTTTAAACATATCACAAACCATAACATAATCATATCACATAAAACATTCATAAAGGAAGAATAACATTTCCATATTTCAATCACAAGATATCAATAAAACACATTGATATATTAAAAAAACATTCAAAACCATTTTCAATACCAAAATAAAATAAAATTAAAACTTTGTATTTATTTTTCATTTAAAAAAAATTATGTCTTTCAGAGGAAGCCGAAACTCAAATAATGGTCACGACGGCGGAGAAGTCGTTGTTTCCACATACGTACAAAAAACATTCCTTTTTCGTTTAGTAAAAACACTTCGTATAAAAAGATTATTTTTGAATCAAATTAAAATTCAAAGGGGTTTATACACCGTATAAAGGAAAGTTGTGTATAAAACCAAATATGCCTCAATGAAAGGATATTGAGACAAAGTCCCTTACAAAGATCAATTTTTTTAAATAAAGTAGATCTATTATGTGTATTCACTATACTTACACATAAATAAAGTAAAAATACAAGATAGGACATAATAATATCATGACATAATTTGAAAGTAGGAGATTAACCCAAAGAATGGAAATTGGGTTAAGAAGTTCCCTTACCTTGCGTCCTGTCTTGACTCGACTGTTCTTTAACCTCCTGAATAATAAACTAGAGTTAATTTATCGTTTCTTAAGAACATTTTCATGTTTTTTATTCCTTTAATATCAATTATTAACATGTTATGAACATTATGTAATTATTTAAGTTAATAACGTTCGTTTTGTTGATCTTCGGTACTTGAGTCAAAAATAGACTTCTTATAATTACAAGTTGTTCATGTGGTGAAATATCCGTTATATCCAGAATTATATTCATGATATAGATATCATATATCTCATATATATCCAGTATATACATTCATTCATAATAGTACATGACATTTAGAGGTAAGAAATGAAATGCACCGTTCATGGAGACGGTAAGCCGTACGTACGCATGAACGCTACTTTCATTTCTATTTCATATTTAATGGAATGAAATCATAATTATATAAAGGTATATTATAATTCCAGTATAATATCATATATAATATCATTTAATCCATCCTTTATACATCCCACATATGGCATTAATGATTCAAATCACTTTGAGGGGGCGGTAGTCCGCACTTCCTAAAATGAAAATATCGCGTTTACCCATAATGGAAACCATCAAGGTATTCCATAAATGAAAAATACATAAGCTTAAGTAAAACACAAACATATTATTTATCATATATAAATATAGTGACATCTTAATTTCCACCTTTGAAGGTGTTATATGAGTGTTGAACAATCATTGTTTCGTGAGGCAGAAATTCGCCATCCACAGAAACAGTATGTTCCTTAACCATTAGATGCAGGTGTGTGTAAGTGTAGCTCGAAAACTTTTTATAAAAACATCCCAGCATATTGAGGATACTGGTGTTATTAAAAATTAAATTAATAAAAAGAGTTTAGGGTGTTCGATAAGCAAAATAAAACAAAATAACATAAGCGAATATATTACCTTAAAATCGGGTAACTCTTTTGATTTGAGCCAAAGGCTTCCTTGGGAAGACTTCTACCCAATGTGAGGATTCTAGGAGTAAGGGATGGATGTTGGGAGAGTATTTGGGCTGATGTTGGCCGAGACAAATGGCTTGAAGGTGTGAATAACGTGTTAGGGGTGGGGGCCTTTTATAAGTGGAGAGGAGGGGCACTCTTGGAAAGTAATGAAATGTTACTTTATTATACAATGCTTTTCGGATTCTATATGTCCCAAACTTATATAATGCGAGGATAAGGTGATAATGGTTCGAAATCTCCTCACCCAATAGGTTTTTGACAAGTGTAAGTCTTAGATTTTACATTATCCTTTCATTTTATTTAAATCGTTAATTAATGAGGTAATCACTACATCATCATGGTGTCATAAATAATTTAATTTATTTAATGTCAAAAAATAAAAAAAAATATCATGATGTAGGAAATATTTATAGCTTTCTAATGAATATTTATAGTCAAAAATATTACTTCTATAACTCCATTTAAAATTTGTTTTAGTAAAACAACTCTTCTTTTTGACCTTTTTATTTTAACATTAAATAAAAAGTTATTTATGTGCTTTTCCTACCAAAGTGGCTCCATGGGGTCCCCATGTTGACCCATGGATTTTTTTGGTAGGCCATGACTCATACAATAGGTTTAGGACAAGTGTCAAGTTCATTTCGTATTTTTATAATATCATTTTTACCTTAAATTTCACTAATTACCTTTAATCGCGATTAATTAAACTTAAAAGCTACCATTCACCAAAAAATTATTTTAATCCCATTGAACCACATTTTACTTCCTAATGAAAACCATGTATGTCAGATTTTTGAAAATCAAATCACAGAAGTGGTAATATTTCATTTAAACGAAAAATCAGTTATTTAACTACCACTTAGTGGTTTAACTATTCATCAAAAATTGAAGTTTTTCATAACAATGCCAAAATTTCACCCTAAGCTATAATTGATATTTCGAATTCAAAAATGATGTCTATTTTAAAAAATTCCAAACATATAAGATGCATTAATTAATTTTATAATTAATTCCCGCTGTCACATCAAATAGCGTGTTTTTAAGAAACAATATATATCAAAAGATTGACAATTGTTTATATCCAATTTCAAAGTCAAATTAATTATAATGAACACTATTGGATAAAATGGTAAAAATATATTCTTATTATACTTTAAAACCACTCAATAGTATAATTTATCACTATAAATTATTTTTATTAAAACAGTTGTTTTTAAGTATTTTTCACTATTCATAAAAAATTGGAAGTTCTCAGAAAATTACAAAAAATTCAACATAGGCTAATTTTGATATTACGAATACAAAAATGAAGTCCATTTTGAAATATAAAATTTCTATAAATTTAAAAAGTGGTTATTACTATTCATAAAGACTACTTTGATTAGTCACAGTGTGTTAGAACTTGACATTGCGTAAAATGCAAGCTATTGCATTATTGAAAGAGAGGTGTATCGTGAAAGATCAGGGTGTTACATTCTCCCCTCCTTCAATAAATTGCGTCCTCGCAATTTGAAATTTTTCTTTGAAAATAAAAGGGTTAAAATAGAAAATACCTTTGTGGAAATCCCACATTGGAAATAAGGTCAATAAAAATATAACTTTGAAAGAATGAAAGATAAGTACAAAGGTCACCGAGATAACCCATACTAGGATTCTATGAAAATATGGATATGGAAGAAAAACAAACCATCAAGGTCTAATGGAGAGTTGTAGAAAAATGGATTAGGAGAAAGTTAACAACAAGAAAATCACAAACTTGTGATTGGTTAAACGATCATTGAATCCCCAGTTGGAAAAGTTAACCGACAACGTTTTTGTTTTAAGTTAACTTTGATAAAGTTGAGGAGTTTATTTTGGAGATTTACTAAGAACGTAAGGGAATATACATACTTGTTGTGTAGACTTTCAAATTTTTTTTTTACCACAAACCCATCTTTCACTCTAAAAGGTAATATAACTCAAAAATATTCTATTTATCCTAATTGTATAAGGTTCCAAATATTAACACATACCATTTAGATTAGTAAAACTATTTTTTAATAACTAGGGACTTTCTATAGGCTAGTGGTAGGTAATAAAGGCTGGTCCCACTATTGTAGTGGGTTCGATTCCTACAGCTTTGTCCGACGCAATGGGTTATGACCCACCCTGCAGGTTGTCCTTTTCCAAAAAATATAGTATTATAATATTCCAAAAATAATCTTCAGAATTGTTTTAACCTTAAACAATACTATTCAAAGTTCAACTTAATCCATCCCAACCTTTATAGTTATCCAAAATACCTCTGTCCAAACTTTCTCTAAAATGTCTCTTAATTCCAAAATCAATTTATCAGATTCCCCAAACAAAGTAATGTTTCTCTTATTGTCACATAATAAAAATATAATTACCTTCATCATATTAAAACCTTACTGAAACAACAAATACTGCAGTACAATATTTATATATATATATATATATCACATTATTCTAATAACTAGAATATAATCCAGGAGTCCAAAAGCACCATTACATTAATTATTCCGCTTCAACTGTAGTAACAACATAAGATTGGCCTTGATCCCTTGTCCTTTTCTGAGGTAAGTTTCCCTGACGCTTAGGACATTCATTTGCATAATGCCCCATTTCCCTACAATTGTAGCATTCAACATTGATAGCCTCTTTCTTTCCCTTGCAATCACGTGCATGGTGACCTTTTTCTCCACATTTGTAACAAACTCCCATTCCTTTCAGGTAAGTACCGGGGTGATTCTTCCCACAATTATCGCATAATGGAAAATCCTTCTTTCCCTTTTTCCCTTTATCTATTTCTTGTTCCACCGTTCTCTTCTTCTCTTGCTTTACTTTGTTTTCATAAGACTCAGAGAATTCCTTTTCTGTCTTGATAGCACACGAGACAATATCTTCCTATGTTGAGAAAGATTGTGATTCTAAAGCGCGACGAAGAAATGATTTTAACCCCTCAAAGAAACGATCAATATTACTTCTTGGGTTATGTATATAATCTGCAGCATGCCTTGCTAACCTTGTAAAGTTAGCCTCATACTTTGCGACATTCTCATCCTCCTTTTGTCTCAGACTCAGAAATTTCCTTTCCATATCTGCTCGATGGTCATGTGGAAAGTATTTTTCTAACAAAATCCCTTTGAACTCTCTTCATTCCATACTTGATACTTCTTCATCTTCCTTCGTGTTTTGAATCAATGACCACCATTGATTGGCATCTCCAGTGAGGCGGTAAACTTCCATGATAACCTTCTCCCTTTCGCTACTCCCCAAGGCGTGGAATATTTTCTCTAAGGCGTTTATCCATTGCTCGGCTACTAATGAATTTGTACCCCCATTAAATGTTGGCGGTTGTTGCCTCATTTATCTGTCTAACATTGATCCTCCAAGTTGCGGATCAGGGTGCTCCATACGAGTAAAGTTATTATTCATAACCTGAGTGAGTTGTCCCAGTATGGTAATAAGTTGATCATCACCAGTTGTATCTCCGGATCCACAATAATTATCTTGAGCAGGAGGGAAATCCCTACACGGAGTGCGTGCATTGATACAGTTTCCATTCCTTCCACTAGGCGCTATTTCTAAACAATGGCATAAACTAGATTAGTTTATGAATCAAAATACATAATTCCATACTTGTAAAACACTTATCACTAATTGAACTATTTATGGATATAATCCATAATCATAAAAAATGTTTTCTTTGAGGAAGTATATACTCATAACCCTTCATAGTGGTTTGTAAAGAAAACTAGAATTATCCTAAGAATATCCCCCTGGAGTGTTGTAACTAGGAGTGCAGAAAGGCCCGTTGTCGTGCACCAGTTCCCGTTCGAGTCTAGCTCAAAGTGGTGTTTTTGGTTTTTACCAATAGGTACATCTGTGCTAGAGCCGCCTCTACCTGCTCGTATCCAGACAGGGATGTATTGCTCTGAAAAACTCACAAAATATCTACAACAACAAAATTATAGGATGTTCTTATATACTAATCCTCAAAGTCTATCTTTGGACTATGTGCTCTAATCAGAGTTTATCTAAATATAGCTTCCAAGGTTAGTACTAAACTGCCTCTGATACCAACTGTAACGCCCCGACCCCAGCTACCCAGAGTCGGTGCATTACTTCATAACATTGGCATGATCACAAAATATCACGTCTCGAAAGACCGATTAGTTTAGTAGCCTTGGAAACACTAGATACATTCATAAATGTTACATTACATCATAAAGTGAAGAACTACAATAACAAAGTCTCCTTAGTCCACACTCTTATCCTCTTCTGACTATCCCTATAGGTCATTCATAAAATACTTCTTCACATCCTGGAAAATATTTAAACATTGAAAGGGGTGAGCTCAGATGCTCAATAAGGATAACAATATTGCGGAAGCTTTCATAAATAAACATTAACATTTAAGGCAATGTATAACTAAAACAAAATCCTTTTTAAACTTTAACTTCAACATAATGTGGAAATAATAAAATTAAAAAATGTCATTTACTTACTCACATGGATATTCTACTAGTCGCATAATCTCATGCAATATCAATAACCACTTTCATAATGATAGAATGCATAATGCGAGACTATCATAACCATGTAGACAAGGCCTCGTTCCAAGACCACAAATATGATTTTGTCAAGGCCTCATGCCAAGACACTAGTTTGTCTCATGAGACCTACCGATTTATCGAGGACCTATAGCGGGCTCCACCCGTCACTTATTAAGTCCAATGCATTCCTCATATGAACAGGTTTAAACATATCATAAACCATAACATAATCGTATCACATAAAACATTAATAAAGGAAGAATAACATTTCCACATTAAAATCACAAGATATCAATACAACACATTGATATAATAAAAACACTTTCAAAACCATTTTAAATACCAAAATAAAATAAAATTAAAACTTTGTATTTATTTTTCATTTAAAAAAAAATTATGGCTTTTAGAGGAAGCCGAAACTCAAATAATGGTCACAGCGGCGGAGAAGTCGTTGTCGCCACATACGTGAAAAAATCATTATTTTTTTCATTTAGTAAAAACACTTCGTATAAAATGATTCCTTTTGAATAAAATTAATAGTCAAAGGGGTTTATACACCGTATAAAGGAATGTCGTGTATAAAACCAAATATGCCTCAATGAAAGGATATTGAGACGAAGACCCTTACAAAGATCATTTTTTTAAATAAATTAGATCTATTATGTGTATTCACTATAAGTAAACATTAATAAAGTACAAATACAAGATAGGACATAATAATATCATGACATTATTTGAAAGAAGGAGATTAACCCAAAGAATGGAAATTGGGTTAAAAAGTTCCCTTACCTAGCGTCCTATCTTGACTCAAACGTTCTTTAACCTCCTGAATAATAAACTAGAGTTAATTTATAGTTTCTGAAGAACCTTTTCAAGTTTCTTATTCCTTTAATATCACTTATTACCATGTTATGAACATTATGTAATTGTTTATGTTAATAACGGTCGTTTTGTCGATCTTTGGTACTTGAGTCAAAAATATACTTCTTATAATTACAAGTTGTTCATGTGGTGAAATATCCGTTATATCCATAATTATATTCATGATATAGATATCATATATCTAATATATATCCAGTATATACATTTATTCATAATATTACATGACATTTAGAGGTAAGAAATTAAATGCACCGTTCATGGAGACGTTAAGCCGTACGTACGCATAAACGCTGCTTTCGTTTATATTTCATATTTAATGGAATGAAATCATAATGATATAAAGGTATATTATAATTCCAGTATAATATCATATATAATATCGTTAAATCAATACTTTATACATCCCACATATGGCATTAATGATTCAAATCACTTTGAGGGGGCGGTAGTCCACACTTCCTAAAATGAAAATATCGCGTTTACCCATAATGGAAACCATCAAGGTATTCCATAAATGGAAAATAAAGAAGCTTAAGTAAAACATAAACATATTATATATGATATATAAATATAGTGACATCTTAATTTCCACCTTTGAAGGTGTTATATGAGTGTTGAACAATCATCGTTTCGTGAGGCAGAAATTCGCCATCCACAGAAACAGTATGTTCTTTAACCATTAGATGTAGGTGTGTGTATGTGTAGCTCGAATACTTTTTATAAAAACATCCTAGTATATTGAGGATACTGGTGATGTTACAAATGAAATGAATAAAAATAGTTTAGGGTGTTGGATAAGCAAAATAAAACAAAATAACATAAGCGAAGATATTACCTTAAAATCGGGTAACTCTTTTGATTTGAGCCAAAGGCTTCCTTGGGAAGACTTCTGCCCAAAGTGAGGCTTATAAGAGTAATGGATGGAAGTTGGGAGATTATTTGGGAAGATTTTGGTCAAGCCAAATGGCTTGAAGGTGTGAATAAGGTGTTAGAGGTGGGGGCCTTTTATAAGTGGAGAGGAGGGGCACTCTTGGAAAGTAATGAAATGTTGATTTATTATACAATGTTTTTCGGATTCTAAAGGTCCCAAACTTATATAATTCAAGGATAAGGTGATAATGGTTCGAAATCGACTCACCCAATAGGTTTTTGACAAGTGTAAGGCTTAGAGTTTACATTATCTTTTCATTTTATTTAAATCGTTAATTAATGAGGTAATCGCTGCATCATCATGGTGTCATAAATAATTTAATTTATTTAATGTCTAAAAATTAAAAAAAAATATCATGATGTATTAAATCTTCTTAGATTTATAATTAATATTTATAGTGAAAAATATGACTTGTATAACCCCATTTAAAAATTGTTTTACAAAAAAACTCTTGTTTGTGACCTTTTTATTTTAACATTAAATAAAAAGTTATTTATGTCGTTTTCCTACCAAAATGGCTCCATGGGGTCCCAAGTTGACCCATGGATTTTCTCGGTCAGTCATGACTCATCCAATAGGTTTAGGACAAGTGTCAAGGTCATATCATATTTTTATAATAGCACTTTTACCTTAAATTTCACTAATTGCCATTAATCGCGATTAATTAAACTTAAAAGTTACTATTCACCAAAAAATTATTTTAATCCCATTGAACCACATTTTACTTCCTAATGAAAACCATGTATGTCGGATTTTTGAAAATCAAATCACAGAAGTGGTAATATTTCATTTAAACGAAAAATCAAATATTTAACTACCACTTAGTGGTTTCACTATTCATCAAAAATTTAAGTTTTTCAGAACAATGCCAAAATTTCACCCTAAGCTATAATTGATATTACGAATTCAAAAATGATGTCTATTTTACAAAATTCCAAACATATAAGTTTCATTAATTAATTTTATAATTAAATCCCGCTGTCACAACAAATAGCATGTTTTTAAGAAACAATATATATCAAAAGATTGACAATTGTTTATGTCCAATTTCAAAGTGAAATTAATTCAAATGAACACCATTGGATAAAATTGTAAAAATATATTCTAATTATACTTTAAAAACAATCAATAGTATAATTTATCACTATAAATTATTTTGATTAAAAAAGTAGTTTTTAAATATTTTTCACTATTCATAAAAAATTGGATGTTCTTAGAAAATTACAAAAAATTCAACAGAGGCTAATTTCGATATTACGAATAAAAAAATGAAGTCCATTTTGAAATATAAAATTTCTATAAATTTAAATAGTGGTTATTAATATTCATAATGGCTACTTTGATTAGTCGCGGTGTGTTAGAACTCGAACTTGCGTAAAATGCAAGCAATTGCATTATTGAAAGAGAGGCGTATCGTGAAAGCTCATGGTTTTACAGTTATAAATATTTCATATATTTATATAGGATTCTAAAAACATTATCAAAATGTTTTGTTTGATGATGATGAACTAATTTTATCTATAACAAAATATTTTATCCGATGAGTATTTGTGTATAAAATTTAATACATAAGGAGTTTTCTTAGGTGTTCTACTAGTAAAAATATAAAACATTATTAAATTATATCATATATATTAGTGGTTCATGATACATATTTAATTAAGAAGTGAGTATACTTTAGTTTTCATCTCACCGTATAAATATTTATTCAAGCCTTCATTGAAATCATATCACATAAGAATATTGGATTATTCTGTGGATAAATCATTCTACAATATTTCATATGGATAAAATTAAATCTTTTACTCTAGTATAATAACTAATGGTTTACCATCTATGTTTAACCCAATAATCAATCCGAATATGATGCAAAAAAATCTTACGACCACTTTTTTTTTAAACATGATAGTCTATGGGCACTCTCATTTAGAATGAAACTACCATGTTGATTGATTGTGGTGTTTAAATGTGTCTTCCCAAAATATAATATAACACATTATATTTTTTAAGGGTATTTAATATAACATTCACATCTCATGTTATTCCCTTTACAAGTATGAATGTTTTTTAATGATTTGGGCTTGAACCCCTTTACCTTAAAAAAATATATTAAAGCCATATTGTGTTTCATTGTTTGAATTTTTTTTGATAAATCTACATTTAAGGATGAATAAATTAAACTGACTATCAAACATAGAATTTAACTTCTGAAATACATATATGGAAATTATTAAAACAATTTTAAAAACTTTTAATATTTTCAATAGAAGTATTTAAAATAGGAAAAAATATCAAGAATTAATATACAATGTTATAAGAAAAATAGATTTAAAAATGAGATATATAATTTATGAACAATTCATTTGTAAATTATAGACACTTTGTAATTAAATATTGAATAAAGGTTAACAATACACCTTCATACAACATTTACATTTTATACTATCATATACGCAGTTTTAATAAGAAATCCTTCATATTAAAAATATGAGATATTTTTTAAATAATTTTATTACTGAATAATAAAAGTTTTATTATTTATATAATAAAATTACCTAAATTAGATATCACATATATACCTTATTTAAACTATTTATATTATCATCCGAAACATCATTTTAGAATGCTTTAAATTAATTTCCCAATAATATCTTAATATGAACATTATGTATATTCAGATATGTACAATTCAAAAATAATTATCCACTTATATATTTAACCATTTATTAATTTATAAGATATTTATAAATTCTTTTCCACATAAATCTACATTAACACTAGACTGTATCTTTCAAACATTTTTTGGTACAACATAATTCACTCTTGTGTCGATGTATGTTTCTTGGGAATTTTAAATAATTTCTATTTACATATTATATGTTTCAAAATCATATAATAAATAATTATAAAATTTTGATAATTAATTAATTATTAAAATCATTATAAATTAAATAAATATCCTAATTTTTTTCAATAATTTGTAAAAATTTATAACAATATATATTTCAATTCATAATAAAAATTTATTTAATATAAAATATTTCACATATATTATATTTAATGATATGAGTTATATCATAAACCATAAGTTACTCCATTGTCTATATTATGTAATGATTGGTAAATATCACAAATTATATATCCTTTGGTGATATACTATCAACCACTTATATCATATTGGAATATCGACATATAGATTTGATTCACTATTTTGTGTATGAAATCGATGTTATCATAGGTTACACCACCTTATATAATATGTTTATTCTGTGAAATTGAAAACAATCCTTCTACATCACTTATTAAAATATCCCATATCATACTATTCATCTAGATCATAAATTATGATATTATATATCATAATACAATCAACAATTGATTTTGTATATCATTTTCACCAACATTTAACTTGACATCAATATAACATCAATGTTTGTTCATTTTCAAACATGATTTTACGAATTGAGAACTATAATAGTTCTCTAAAACCATAAATGGGTGTCTAAAAATAAAATTAAATATTTTAAACCTAGTGGAAGACATTACACACCTCAACCCCAAGAAAACCCCACTAGGAAAGACCAAATTCATATATTTAAAAATAAAGAAGATGTTCCTTTCTCAGATGTCTACTAATACAATCTTAAATCATAATGGTTTTATGATGACAACGATGAAAAAATGATTGAATATTCCCTTTGAGGTGCATATTTAGGTTGAATAAATTACCTAACACTTGGGTGGGATTCTCTATAACTCGTATGTTTTTGTTGTGCTTATTGGTGGAAATGAGAGAAGGATGTAGAGATCTTTGACAAGGACAATTTATTGGATGACCTTCATCTCAATGTCTATGAATGGTTTAAATTTGACTCAAGACATTCCTGATAATCCTTCATAATTTATTAATACTTCACATATATAAGATCAAGGATACAAAAACTCATGTATTTTCAGTCAAATTATCTATATATTAATCCATCAGTTTCACCTTTTGAGAAATCTAATGTTTCATATAATTATTTTCAAAAGATTCCAAAATGTGAAAATATTTGGATACCTCATCAATATTACATCTTGATTTATACATATCCTATCATGTGATTCCATCACATAATACAATATAACATGGATATGGTGGTAGAGACATAACATATATCTCCTTGCTAAACAAATTATACAACATGCCTTTAATGTATAAACTACACACTCTATGACGTATCTACATAATAAAATATGATACAAACCATTTATACATCATATAAACTCATGGATTTAGGGAATATCTCTATCACCTATCTTTCTTGACTACAAATCTTGACTATACCCAGATTCTTCTCTACTGTTTCTTATCATTTTAAGGGAAATTTATCATAAAATTGGAGTGATATTTCAAGGTTTGTCACTCTATATGAACTTTTCTCTTCATATTCCTCAATAATCCCCATTGATCATTATATCCCATGTACATGATGGCATGGGGTTTCAATTAAAACAATTTCAATTTGTAATTTTATAATTTTCAGGATTCAAATCATCATAAAAGATTAATCTCCTTTAATTTTAGCAAAGAACCATCATTTTACACTAGATGCATTGATTACTAATACATATATCTATGAATTTTTTGGGTTATAAAACCATGTGTGATTTCTCTTTTTGGCGATGTTTTCCTTGATATATACCTATAATGAATGAAAATAAGAATTTTAGGTTTATATTTTATTATTTATATCATAATTATATATAATATAAGGGTCATTTAATATCTTCAATATATATAAAAAGATTCTCATGTAAACTATTACACTCTTATTGATCAATGAATTTTAGAAGATTTTTTACTCATCAAATAATCAATGTTAATTATTTATATGGACTTATTATGATTTATAAAGAGTATATAACAATTTAAGAATGATTTTCTAAAATGATAAATGGTATTTAACTCATATTAAGTGTCCTTTTGAAATATTCTCATTGAGCTGTAAAACAAAAAATCTAGGTAGACCTTTTTGTTTTCCAATGATTATTATTTTTTAAAATGAAATATTATGACTTTTATTATTGTAATATTTTTATTTCAATACTATTTTAATAATAAAAATTAATTTAAAAATAAATAAACATTTTTTAGTATATGACATCTACCCTAGATGGAATTAATCCTTTATGTCGTGGTTTAAATGTAAATGGATTTATATAATTTGAATTTATAGGATTGAATATAATTATGTAAGGGTCTATTTTTTTATGTATGTTATAATATGAGTTTTAAATTTATTTTATGTTTTGTATTGAATATATATTCTATTAGATTGAATTTATTTCTCACCTCCAATTACAATATCAAAGGATTCCTCGGGTAGAGAAGTGGGAATTTGAAGGACATGTACTATATTAGTAGTGATCATGAGCTAACTAGTGTAACCCTGATGGATAATTAAGATTTGGATAGGTTTTTATACACCAATAGATGCTATGGAATTGTTACACCCCAATATTTCAAAGTAAGTTATTTTCTTTATAGTAATTCAATAGCTTGCGCTATACACAACACTAAGTTCGAGCGCAACACCACTTTCCAAACTGGCTGTTAAAAAAGTAGTTATGAATAATATTAACTGGATTTTGAATTTTATAAACTCCATATAATTTTAGATTACTTATAATGTGTTCCTTAGACATAATATAAGAACAAATTTATTTTTGCAGATAAAATAAGTATTTTAAAAAAAATCAATTTTACCACCTTTTAATTGAAAACCCTTTTTAAAACCAATATTTTAAAATTTAATGTATTCAATTAAATGAAATTAAATTCTTCTTTATAATTGGGAAATAAAAATTAATTTTGGATAAATTTATAGTACTTTTTTGATAACTTTCATATTTTGATGAATACTAAAAAATACTAAATTTTTATTTTAAGAAAACATATTGAATTAAAATAATTTATAGTGAAAAATTATTCATTTGAATGGTTTTTAAGTATAATTATATTATATTTTTATAATTTAATACAATTTAGTTCATTATAAGTAATTTCACATTTAAATTTGACATAAACACATGTTAATCTTTTGATAGTTTTTTCTTTTTAAAAAACCAACTTTTCCGTTTTGACAACGGGAATTAATTTTAAATTTATTAATGAAAATTCCTTGTTTTTAATTTTGTGAAATATAATTCATTTTTTAATTCATAATATAAAAATTATATTAGGGTAATTTTTTTGTATTTTTCTGAAAACATTCAATTTTTTATGAATATTGAAAAACACTACGTTATAGTTTAAAACGGATACTTTATTTAAATAATTATTTATTTTACATAAATTTATTTTAATTAAAAATAGATATATAATACCTATATAAGTTCAATGTAATCCATTGGAGTCATTTTGTAATAAAATTATATGTATAAAAGTTAATTGAACTTTTTACCGTCTTTTACCCACATTCTAAAAGCATTTACGAATTTGCATAAAACATTATTTTACCGCTTCTGTGAGTTTAATTTCAAAAATCCAAGATACGTCATTGAAATAGGTAAGTAAAATTTTGTTCAACAAGATGAAAATAATTTTTGGTGAATAGTAAATTTTGACTTTTGTTTACCACGGTTAAAAGTAAATAGGGTAATTATAGGTAAAAATGATATTATAATTACCCTAACAAATGTCCAAATTCTATTGGATAAGTTTAATTCGACCCAAAACAAACTTAGGAATAAAACATGATCCTTTTGGTCCACTTGGATTATATTAGGACATTTATTATTATTTTACTCAAATAAGATTTAAAAGTGTTAAATTAAATGTTTAATAAGTAAAACATTTTTAATATAAGGTTATACATAAGATAAATTAGACTATAAATATTCATTATAATGATAAAACTATTTCCTAAATAATTGTATTTTATTAATAATATTTAGATATTTAATAATTAAATTTATTTATGACACAATAATGATGCAGTAATGACTTTATTAATGAAAGATTAAAATAATTGATATTATAAATATCCACAAATATGTAATTTGAGACTATTGATGAATTGCATTAATATTATAGGTTATTATGACATGTTAGGGTTGATTAAATAGTTTTTTTTCGAAGTAATCATGCTGTTATGAGTTTTAAAAAAACCAAATACTAAATAGTATCAAAATTGACATAATTCAGTTTTTAAAACAAATACTATATTATTAATTGATATAATATTCCTAAAAATATATGTTTCATCCAAATTACATAGATAAGGTTATATATATTTATAATGAACCACTTGGGGTTCTCTTGGCTAGTTCGTATAATATTATTAATCATATAATATAAAAATACAAAGAGACATGGTAAATGTAAAACTATTTAACTAAGAGTTAACTATAAATGATAAGGTTAATATGGTGACCTAAAACTATCTAAAACCAATTTAATGAGAGGTTTTAGAACCATACCAACCTTATCCTCGAAATAAATTATTTTGGAACCATTATAAATTGAAAATGACTTTATTATAAATTAATATTTCAAGCTTTTCTAAAAATGACCATCACCTCCACTAGTGAAAAAAATGGTTTTTACGTTACCATTTTTTACGTCAGTTATATATCACTGATGTGATAATCTGTGAAACATTGTTTTTTTACATCG
The DNA here is from genome assembly GCA_963277665.1 of Viscum album. Lineage (NCBI taxonomy): Eukaryota > Viridiplantae > Streptophyta > Magnoliopsida > Santalales > Viscaceae > Viscum > Viscum album. The sequence continues at coordinate 338,625,364 of OY728144.1, forward strand.
GTTATTTTATAACCGACATAAAAAAGAGGAGAGTATATTTTTAACGTCGGTTATTTTAATAACTGATGTTACAAATTGCGCGCGTTCGTTTTTTACGTAGGTTATAAATTAATCGATGTAAAAAACCAAAGCGCAAGGTTTTTTATATTGGTTATTTGATAACCGACATAATAAACAAGATATCTACGAGTTTTTTACATCGGTTATTTTTTAACCGACGTAATAAAAGCAGCTTTTGGGGCCTTTTTAACGTCGGTTGTTTTAGAACCGACGTAACAAAACAACCCGCAGAAGTTTTTTACGTCATTTATTGTATAACCGACGTAAAGACTATGATTTCTGATGTATTTGTTATGTCGGTTATTATATAACCGACGTAGAAAACCAACACGTGGATTTTTTACATCGGTTATAAAATAACTCATGTAAAAAAAGACGTATTTGATACATTTATAATGTCGGTTTTTATAATAACTGACGTTATAAATGTAAAAAATAGTTTATAACATCTGTTATTAAATAACCGACGCTATAAAACATTTAAAAATATAACAAGCCCCATGCATTTTCATTTATGATTTTTCGATCGACAGTCCGATGGCTCATCTCTCTCGCGCGGTAAACCCTAATCAGCTTGTCGATATCGCTGCATTAAACTCATTTTGCCTTCATCGTTTATCATCTTTACTCTCCTCAGATATATCATCTCAACTCGCAATACTCAAGTAAGCCTTCCACAAATTTATTTTGTTCGTTTTTATTCCCGGATAGTCTATATTTATGTTTTGCGATTTTTGTGTTTTAACTAGGTAAGAGTCTTCCATTTCGAACCCTCTTACCTCTTATTTCCATCATCATAATATTTATCATCCCTATATCTATTAGATCGACTCGAAATATTCAAGTAGGCCCCAACTACTTATATTTACTTTGTTTTTGTTTCGCGAATCCTGACATTGATGGTAATTTTTGTTGTCATTGACAACTAATGATCTCATTCACCTATATTACTGCATAGAATGGTTATTGATTAAATGTATGAATTCAGAAATGATATTTCATGTGTTTTTGTTGCTTATGTTTATCCTATTTTATATGAGAATCTATTAGACATATAATGTAACGGCTGTTGACCTCTATGGCCCTTCGATGCATCGTTATGTCTCATGATTCCAAATAAAAATTGGTTCTGCTGAGGGCTTACCCTTGTATTTTTTGAGGCCATGGACAAGGGATTTACAATATGTTTTAGATTTCTAGAATTATCCACTACCTCATTATGAAATTAGTTATTGAGAAAACTTGTGATCATTTGACTAGTTGAATGTCATTGGTTATTTTTAATTATCATACGATCATTTAAGTAGCCATATTTAATAATATTTAATTCCATCTCTTTCATGTTGAAGTATATATTAAATGCATGTGTTTTTATTTGTTCACCATGCCTAGTTTTTATATGTATACCATTGTTTGGGGGGTTTTCCGGGGTGTGGTGGGCTGTCCAGAGAGTTGGGGGGTGTCCAGGGGGTCCAAGGGGGTGGGTGGGGGTGTGGGGGGCTGTCAAAGGGGGTGCAGCCTATCTAGAGGGTTTTGGGGGTTGTCTGGGGGGTGTCCAAGGTGGTCGGGGGTGGGGGTGGTGTCTAGGAGGGGTGGGAGGTGCTTTCTAGAGGGGTGGGGGGATATCTAGAGGGTTGGGGGTGTCCAGGGGGTGTCCAATGGGGGGGTGGTGGGTGTGGGGGGCTGTCAAAGGGGATGGAGGCCTGTCCAGAGGGTTTTGGGGGTTCTCCGGGGGGTGGGGGCCTGTCCAGGGGGGTGTCCAAGGGGTAGGGGGTGGGGATGGTTTCCAGGAGTGGTGGGAGGTGCTGTCTAGAGGGGTGGGGGCTGTCCAGAGGGTGAGGGGGGGGGGGGGGGGGGGTTGTCCAGAGGGTTGGGGGTGTGTAGGGGGTGTCCAAGGGGGTGGGTGGGTGTGGATGGCTGTCCACGGGGGTGGGGGCCTGTCTAGAGGGTTTTGGGGGTTGTCTGGGGGTGTGGGTGGTGTCCAGGAGGGGTGGGAGGTGCTGTCTAGAGGGGTGGGGGATGTCCAGGTGGTGGGGGGCTGTCCAGAGGGTTGGGGGTGTCCAGGGGGTGTCCAAGGGGGTGGGTGGGTGTGGGTGGTTGTCAAAGGGGGTGGGGGCTTGTCCAGAGGGTTTTGGGGGTTGTCCGAGGGGTGGGGTGGGGGGGGGGGGGGGTTGTCCAGAGGGTTGGGGGGGTGTTCAGGGGGTGTCCAAGGGGGTAGGGGGTGGGGGTGGTGTCCAGGAGGGGTGGGGGTGCTGTCTAGAGGGGTGGGAGGCTTTCCAGGGAGTGGGGGGGTTCCCAGAGGGTTGGGGGTGTCCAGGGGGGTCCAAGGGGGTGGGTGGGTGTGGGGGGCTGTCCAAGGGGGTGGGGCCTATCCAGAGGGTTTTGGGGGTTGTCTGGGGGGTGGGGGTGATTCCCAGGTTTACTCCATTTTCTCCAATTTTATATCAACCATGTAGGCGCCATGGTTTTCTTTGATTCAATGGAATTTAAAACTGTTATATCTAACTATATTTTGTTTTAAAAATAATATTCAAGCATATTTTTTTCAATACCCATAGATTTGTTTTATATTTCAAAATTGTTTTACATTCAAATTATGATTTTTTTCATATAAACATATATTTGTCTTGTATTAAAAATATATATATATTTGATATTTTTTATAGGTAATAATGATTTGAAGTTGGATTACGACACAATGAATGAGCAATGAATATGAGGGATGTTTTGATTCCTTTTAGGAATTTTCTAAACGAAATGTTCCAAGTAGTGACATTTTTTTTGCCCATACCTGAAATGATTGAATATGAAGAAGTTGAAAAGTAGAGAGATAAAGGATCATCTGATTTTTCATGGTTTTAATCCGAGTTACAGCCCTTGGATTTGGCATGGTGAAACTGGATGGAATGTCGCTGATGATGATGATTCGCAAGATGGTAACTCCGATGGAATTGAAAAAATGATTCGAGATATTGTAGCAGAACAAATTGAGATAGAACCGATACTTGCGCGTCTATATGGTGATTCTGAAAAACCATTATATCCTGGTTTTATAGATTTTAGGGTTTTTTCGGTCGTGTTTAGATTGATTAACCTGAAGTTGAAACATGGAGTGATAGAAGTTTTACAAAGCTGCTACAATTACTAAAATAAATTCTTCCTAAAGATAACAATATTCTAAATTCACATTACAAAGCCAAGAAAATATTATTCATGATGGGATTGGGATACAAGAAAATACATGCCTGTCCGAATGACTACATTATATATAGGAAGGAAGTAGAATTTTTGTCAGAGTGTCCTAAATGTGGGACATCACGGTATAAGGTGAAAGAAACATCACAGGCTGATGTAGAGATTATAATGCTCCCTTCAATGGTATTTTGGTATCTTCTTATAATTCATCACTTCAAACGTTTATTTGCTAATTCACATGATGCAAAAAGGTTAAGATGGCATGCTGATGAGCAGGTATGTGATGGAAAAATATGTCATCCAGCTGATTTTCCAAAATGGAAGAAAATTGATGTGGAATATTCTACATTTGGAAGTGAAATTAGAAATCTCAGACTAGGGTTGTGCACAGATGGAATGAATCCATACCGAACCCTTCGTAGCACACATAGTTCATGACCTGTTTTATTGGTAATTTACAACCTCTCTCCTAAATATTGTACGAAGTGAAAATATTTCATGTTGAGTATAATGATCTCTGGTCAAAAGCAATCCGACAATGATATTGATGTTTACTTGTCACCATTGATTTATGATTTCAAACTGTTATGGGATGATGGTATTAGGGTGTATGAGTCTTATAAAATGGAATATTTTCAACTACATGTAGTGCTTATGTTCACTATAAATGACTTCCTAGCATAAGTAAAGTTTTCTGGATACATTTTTAAAGGTCATAAAGCATGTCCAATTTGCGAACAATAGACGTCATATTGTCAATTGCATAATGGGAGGAAAATAGTGTACATGGGTCATCGAATGTTTTTGCATATGAATCACCCTTATAGAAGACTAAAAAAGGCATTCATTGGCTCACAAGAATTTTATACTGCTCTAAAACATTTATCCTCTAATCTGTATTTTGAGAGGGTGACAAACCATGATGTGACATTGGGAAAGACACAGAAATCAGGTAATGATAGACATATTTGGAAGAAAATGTCAATATTTTTTGAGCTACCTTATTGGAGGTATCATGAAGTTAAACATAATATTGATTTCATGCATGTGAAGTACAATATCTGTGATTGTTTTATTGGAACATTGGTAGATATTAAAGGAAAGACAAAAGATGGGTTGAATGCAATATTAGACTTACTATTAATAGGAATATGTTTGGAGTTAGCTCCCACTCTTAAAGGAAGATGAACATTTCTTCCCCGGCTTGACATACATTATTGAAGAGGGAGAATATTATCTTTTGTCAGTGTCTTCATGATATCAAAGTGCCTCAAAGTTATTCTTCAAATGTAAAAAAGTTTGTCTCATTGAAGGACTTGAAGTTGATAGGTATGAAATCACATGATTGTCACGTCATGATGCAACAAATTTTACCAGTTGCATTGCGTGGAATATTTCCCATTCGTGTCAGAAAGACTATAATGAAGTTGTGTTATTTTTTCAATTCAATTTGTAATAAGGTGATTGATGTGAATGCTTTGAACATTTTGGAAAAGGATGTAATTTTTATACATTGTCAATTGGAAATGTATTTTTCTCTAACTTTGTTTGATATAATGGTCCATTTAATGATTCATCTGGTTCGAGAAATAAAGCTTTGTGGACCTGTATATCGTCGTTGGATGTATCCTTTTGAATGGTATATGAAAATATTAAAGGGGTATGTTAAAAATCCATATCGACCTGAAGCCTCCATAATTGAAAAGTATATTTCTGAGGAGGTAGCAAAGTTTTTTATGAGCTACATGGTTGTGGCGGAACACATAACATTGCCTCCATCTTTCCATGAATGAGTTAATAATGAGGGAAAGGGGATTTGTGGCTTGAAATTCAAATAATTGTTAGCTGAATAGATGAAGAAGTTATAATCATACATATTGAATAACATAGATAATGCTCAACCGTATATCAAATTTTATATTAATTAATTGAAACAATGTCATCCAAAGAAGAAAGAAATGTGGATTTTGAATGAGCACAACAGAACTTTTTTTTCATGGATTAAAAAGACTTTTCTTGGTAGATCATATGTATCAGAGACATTAAAATGGATAGTGGGTGGTCCATGTTTAAATGTGATAACATGGTCTGGTTATGACATTAATGGCTATACATTTCATACAAAATCTCCGGACAACAGAAGTGCAGTTCAGAATAGTGGTGTATTGGTGTTTGTAGAAGCAATGCATTTTTCTAGTGTTAAGGAAAAAAAACCCAATTTCTGCATCAAGTTCATATTATGGAGTGATTGAAGACATATGGGAGGTTGATTACATTAAAATTAATGTTCCTGTTTTTAACTGTAAATGGTTTATCGGTAACAACAGTGTTAGACACGATGAATTTGGAATGAAACTTGTTAAACTGAATAGATTGGAAGACACAACTGATTATTTTATAATAGAAACACATACAAAACAAATTTTCTATGTAGTAGATCAATCAGATATGTTGTGGGATGTTGTTTTATAAGGGAAAAATAATATGTTGGTGAGGATGAACATGATAAAGATTCTGATTTACGTGATATCCCTACTTCCATGGAAAGATCAACAGAACACAATGATGAGCATGTTGAAGACAAGATTTGTACCATAAGAAACGATCAGGATGATGGAATTTGGGAAAAAAATCCATTTGTACATTCCTAAAATTACAGTTAACATATGTTTATTTCTTGTTTATATTTATTTTTTTCATAAATGTTATATATTGTATGTTTTTTATTTATTAAAATATGTTCTAAAACAAAATAAGTATAAGTTTTTGTTTGTTTTAAGTCATTTTAGTTTACTTTATCATGTTTATAACCATTACATGAATTATATATCTATTATTTTTGTTCAGTGACAATTACTTTACCATGTTTACCAGGTTTGCCATGTTTACCAAGTTTACCATCATAACCATCTTGACCATCTTGACAATATTTACCATTGTTTAACATGCTTACTATATTACCAATGTTTACTATTACGTAACTTAGTACACTTTTCTATTTTCTGATTACAGTAGTATTAAAATATTTGAATTTGTATATTTGTGAACTAACGTTTATTTTTTTTATTTGAAGGATAATGAAAGATCATTCAGTTGATCAACCATATGATTCTGGAGATGAGCATATTGGTCATACCTCTTGGGATGAACATTCACATGCTCCTATTATGACAAAGAGTTCAAAGGTTGGTAAACGTGGGTGCACAAGTTTACCAAAATTATCACTTTCCCGTATGTAGGATCAGAGGATAGTCGTTGAGTTTGATGATGATGATATTCCTAGAGGTCCAAATGTAAATGATTTTAAGAGTTTTGTAGCAAATCATGCTAAGAGAAAAGTAACCATTCTGTATGATGATTGGAGAATTTTGGATAAAGCGATAATCTCTCAGTTGTGGGAGACGATTTTGGTATGATCTTTTGTTATTTTTTGACTATTCTTTTAATGATTCTAGTATATATAATATGTTTAACCTCTTATTTAGCATATTACATTTAATATTCTTGACACTAGAGGAGTCAGGACGAAATGTTTATCATTGGCTGCCAAAAGATGGAGGGATTTCAAATCAACCCTGTCATCTGATTTCATTTATGGTCATAGGAGTCATGACAATCCATGTCATATATATCCTTTTATAGATGAAGACAAATGGAGACAATTTTTTGAGTGTAGAAGAAAAGAGTCATTTTTGGTAAGGGCAATGTAATCTTTTATAAGCTTTTTTATGTAAATGATCTTATTAATGTTTTGTTAATGATTTCTTATTCTTAATTTAAAAAAAACAAGGAAATCTCATTACGAGATCCAATATAAAAATTTATACCCTCATATTTTATCTCGAGGAGGGAATGCATTTTGGGAAGAATAAATGAGGGAGGAAAGACATCAACAACTAAGAGCTGAGTCTTCAGCTCTGGAGAGGTGGCCCCTCCATCCCCACCATCTAGACATGAAAAATGGAAGAGAGATCGGAAGGGTAAAAAAGGGAAAAATCATTCTGAAGAATCAAGAATCGTAGCTAAGAGGATTGTAAGATAACCATTTTATTTATTTAAATTATATATTTTCTTCATATAATTTCAATCATTACAGAAATGTTTATTTAATTAATATACGACTCTCTTAAGGAGCAGAGTTCACAGGGGACATTTACAGCTACTGGGAGGGAAGATATTTTATCTGTGGCATTGGGAAGGCCCGAACATCCTGGTCGTGTAAGAGGATATCTGGCAGGTGTATCGGTATGAAAAGTGTTGCCACGTTCTTCAACATCTAACGTTGAGGGGGTTTATAAAAAAAATAGAATCCATGGAGGATGAAGTTCATAATATTAATGCGACGATGGAGGACAGGATTAGAGTGTCAGTGAAGTCTATGTTTGCATACATGCAAAGACAATTTCAGACTGCAGCTCCCACTCCTCCACCTCCCCCTGCAGAACCGATTATTTATCCTCCACCTCCACCAGTAGCTCCCACTCCCCCACCTCAGCCTGCGAACCCCATTTTTTATCATACTCCTCCACCGCAGCTTCATACTTATTGCGAGTTGTATGATGATTCTCAACATCATATAGTAGAATATGGGTTGGTATATTTTATATGAGATACAGTTCATCATCAATAATTAGAGGTAGAGAATCAGAGGGTCACTGTACATGATATTATAGATAGATCAGCTCGGGTACCATTACCTACAGATGAGGTAGCGACAGTTGGACATAGTATCGACCATTTTTTAATTTGTCCATACAGACTTCTTCGACTCATTACCATATAGGTATGAATGTTATATCTTTTATTTTATTTTTTTTATTAATGTTTCTTTATCATTTGAAAACTAATATATTTATCAATTTATTTTTACAGGAATAATTCAAAGGTAAAGAAAAAATGTATAGACAACAACAAAGACAAATGTCTTTGAAATCAGATACAAATTTCATTAGTCTTGACAGATTGTCAAGATAAATAAATTTGTTGGCGGGTCATTATGAGTTTCCAATGGAAGATCATGTTTGTGGACGTGAAATAAGTGTGGGGACTATGAAAACTGATATCATGGAGCTTGTTACTGGAGATAAGTTGGGCATCAACATGGTGCAAATGTTTTCCATGTTAGTCTTAAAACCTTTTCCCTACATTATATTTATTAAAAATGTATACTTATATATGTTTTGTATTAGGTATCTTTATAAAATTTTTGAGAGGAATGAGGTGAAAGATGTATATGGATTCATGGACCCGCAATTGATTTCCCCTGAAGCATGTGCATCGAATGAGGAACAAAGAATGGTCTATATTGCTGAAAGACTTGAAATTAATATTGTAACACCCCAAGCTTCCACGATACACTTCTCTTTCAATAATGCAATATCTTGCATTGTACTCAACTTTGAGTTCTAAAACACCGCGACTAATGAAAGTATCCGTTATGAATAGTAATAACCAATTTTTAAAATTATAGAAATTTTATATTTCAAAATGGACTTCATTTTTGGATTCGGAATATCGAAATTATCCTATGTTTAATTTTTGGTATTTTTCTGAGAACTTCTAATTTTTTATGAATAGTGAAAAATACTTAAAAACAACTTTTTTAATCAAAATAATTTATAGTGATAAATTATACTATTTTGTGGTTTTAAAGTATAATTAGAATATATTTTTACCATTTTATCCAATGTTTTTCATTAGAATTAATTTCACTTTGAAATTGGACATAAACAATTGTTAATCTTTTGATATATATTGTTTCTTAAAAACACGCTATTTGTTGTGACGGCGGGAATTAATTATAAAATTAATTAATGAAACTTATATGTTTGGAATTTTTTAAAATAGAAATCATTTTTTAATTCGGAATATCAATTATAGCTTAGGGTGAAATTTTGGCATTGTTCTGAAAAACTTCAATTTTTGATAAATAGTGAAACCACTAAGTGGTAGTTAGATAACTGATTTTTCGTTTAAATGAAATATTACCACTTCTGTGTTTTGCTTTTCAAAAATCTGACATACTTGGTTGTCATTAATAAGTAAAATGTGGTTCAATGAGATTAAAATAATTTTTTGGTGAATAGTAACTTTTATGTTTTTAATCGCGATTAGAGGTAATTACTGTAGTTTAAGGTACAAATAATGTTTTAATAATATGAGATGAGATTGAAACATGTACTAACCTCATTTTATGTGCCATGGAAGACCATGAAAATCCATGGGTAGACTTGGGGACCCCATTGAGCCACTTTAGTTTGAAAATGAAATAAATACCTTTTATTTAATGTTAAAGTAAAAAATGACAAAAACTTGAAATGTTTTACTAAAACAATTTTTACATGGGGTTATACAAGTAATATTTTTGACTATAAATAGTCACTGGAAAGATAAAAATATTTTCTACATCATAGTATTTTTTTATATTTTTTAGAAATTAATTAAATTAAATTATATATGACATCATTATGATGCAGCGATGACCTCATTATTTAACGATTTTAACAAAATGAACAGATAATGTACAATCCAAGGCATACACGTGTCCAAAGACTATTGGATGGGTAGATTTCGAACCCTTATCAACTTATCCACGAATTATATAAGTGTGGGACCTTTATAATCCGAAAATCATTCTATAATAATGTAAATTTTCCTTACTTTCCAAGAGTGCCCCTCCTCTCCTCTTATAAAAGGCCCCCACCTCTACCACCACATTAACATATTCAAACCATTTGGCTCGGACAACCTCTTACCAAATACCCTCACAACTTCCCTCCCTTACTCCTAGAAGCCTCACTTTGGGCAGAAGTCTTCCCAACGAATCCTTTGGCTCAAATCAAAAAGAGTTACCCGATTTTTAGGTAATGACTTCTCTAATGTTGTTTTGTTTTATTTAGCTTCTCCAACCCCTTAAACACTTATTATTCATTTCTTTCGTAATAAAAATAGTATCCTCAATATACTAGGATGTTGGTATAAGAAGTATTCGAGAAACACTTACACACACCTACATCTAATGGTTAAAGAACATATTGTTTCTGTGGATGGCGAATTTCTGCCTCACGAAACGATGATTGTTCAACACTCATATAACACCTTCAAAGGTGGACATTAAGATGTCACTATATTTATATATCATATATAATATGTTTATGTTTTACTTATTCTTCTTTATTTCTCATTTATGGCATACCTTATGATTTTCAATATGGGTAAACATGATAATTTCATTTTAGGAAGTGCGGACTACCGCCCCCTCCAAGTGATTTGAACCGTTAATGCCATATGTGGGATGTATAAAGGATGGAGTAAATGATATTATACACTATATTATATTGGAATTATATTATACATTTATATCATTATGATTTCATTCCATTAAATACAAAATAGAAATGAAAGTAGCGTTCATGCGTACGTACGGCTTACCGTCTCCATGAACGGTGCATTTCATTTCTTACCCTTAAATGTTACGTAATATTATGAATGAATGTATATACTGGATATATATGATATATATGATATCAACATCATGAATATAAATCTGGATATAATGGATATTTTACCACATGAACAACTTGTAATTATAAGAAGTTTATTGTTGACTCAACTACCAAAGATCGACAAAACGACCGTTATTAACTTAAAAATTACATAAAGTTCATAACATTGTAATAAGTGATATAAAAAAGATAATGAAATTGAAAATGGTTCTTAATAAGGTAGATATTAACTCTAGTTTATTATTCAGGAGGTTAAAGAACGGTTGAGTCAAGTCGGACACGAGGTAAGGGAATTTCTTAACCCAACTTCCATTCTTTGGGTTAATCTCCTACTTTAAAATTATGTCATGATATTATTATGTCTTATTTTGTATTTTTACTTTATTTATGTGTACCTATAGTGAATACACATAATAGATCTATTATATTTTAAAAATTATCTTTTTAAGGACTTCGTCTCAATCTCCTTTCATTGAGGCATATTTTGTTTTATACACAACTTTCTTTTATACGGTGTATAAACCCCTTTGACTTTTACGTTTATTTAAAAGGAATATTTTTATACGAAGTGTTTTACCAAACGACAAAAGGCATGTTTTTCTTGTCGTACGTATGTGGCGACAACGAATTCCCCACCGCCGTAACCATTATTTGAGTTTCGGATTCCTCTACAAGCCATCACTTTTTTAAATGAAAAATAAATACCATGTTTTAATTTTCTTTTATTTTGGTATTTAAAATGGTTTTGAATGTGATTTTATTATATAAATGTGTTTTATTGATGTCTTATGATTGGAATGTGGAAATGTTATGTTTCCTTTATGCATATTTTATGTGATATGATTATGTTATAGTTTATGATATGTTTAAACCTATTCATATGAGGAATGAATTGGACTTAATAAGTGACCGGTGGAGCCCGCTATAACTCCTCGATGCATCGGTAGGTCTCATGAGACTAACTAGTGTCTTGGAACGAGGCCTTGAAAAAATCTTATTTGTGGTCTTGGCACAAGGCCTTGGCTATGTGGTTATGATAGTCTGGCATTATGCATTCCATCATTATGAAAGTGGTTATTGATATTTCATGTGATTATTAGACTAGTAGAATATCCATGTGAGTATGTAAATGGCATTATTTCAGTTTACTTTTGCCATACTATGTTAAAGTTCAAGTTTAAAAAGGCTTCTGTTTTAGTTATACATTGCCTTAAATGTTAATGTTTATTTATGAAAGCTTCCGCTATATTGTTATCCTTACTGAGCATCTGAGCTCACCCCTTTCAATGTTTTAATATTTTTCAGGATGTGAAGAAGTATTTTATGAATGACCAGCAGGGATAGTCAGAAGAGGATATGAGTGTGGACTATGGATACTATGTTATTGTAGTTTTTCACTTTATGATGTAATGTAACATTTATGAATGTATCTAGTGTTTCCAAGGCTACTAAACTAATAGGTCTTTCGAGACTTGATCTTTTGTGATCATGCCAATGTTATGAAGTAATGCACCAACTCCGGGTAGCTGGGGTCGGGGCGTTACAGTTGGTATCAGAGGCAGTTTAGTACTAACCTTTGAAGCTATATTTAGATAAACTCTGATTAGAGCACATAGCCCGAAGATAGACTTTGAGGATTAGTATAGAAAAACTTCCTAGAATTTTGGTATTATAGAGATTTTGTGAGTTTTCCGAGCAATACATCCCTATCTGAATACGAGCAGGTAGTGGCGGCTCTGGCACATATGTACCTAGGGGTAAAACCCGAAAACACCGCTTTGAGCTAGACTCGAACGAGAACTGTTGCACGACAACGGGCCTTGCTGCACTCTTGGTTACGACACTCCCGGGGGATATTCTTAGGATAATTCTCGTTTTCATTACAAACCACTATGAAGGGTTATGAGTATATACTTCCTCAAAGAATTTTTTTTATAATTTTGGATTATATCCATAAATTGTTCAATTTATGTTAAGTATTTTATAAGTATGGAATTATGTATTTTGATTCATAAACTAATCTAGTTTATGCCATTGTTTAGAAATGGCACCTAGTGGAAGGAATGGAAACCGTATCAATTCACGAACTCCGTGTAGGGATTTCCCTCCTGCTCAAGATAATTATTGTGGATATAGAGATACAACTGGTGCTGATCAACTTATTACCATACTGGGAAAACTCACTCAGGTTATGAATAATAACTTTACTCATATGGAGAACCCTGATCTGCAACGTGGAGGATCAATGTTAGACCGCTTAATGAGGCAACAACCACCAACATTTAATGGGGGTAAAAATCCGTTAGTAGCTGAGCAATGGATAAACTCCTTAGAGAAAATATTCCACGCCTTGGGGAGTAGTGAAAGGGAGAATGTTGCCATGGCAGTTTACCGCCTCACTGGAGATGCAGATCAATGGTTGTCATTGATTTAAAATACAAAGGATGATGATAAAGTATCGAATATGGAATGGAGGGAGTTCAAAGATCTTTTTTTAGAAAAGTACTTTCCCCATTACTATCGAGCAGATATGGAAAGGCAATTTCTGAGTCTCAGGTAGAAGGAGGATGAGAATGTCGCAAAGTATGAGGCTAACTTTACAAGGTTAGCGAGGCATGCTGCAGATTATATACGTAACCCAAGAGGTAATATTGATCGTTTCTTTGATGGGTTAAAACCATTTCTCCATAGAGCATTAGTATCACAATCTTTCTCAACATACGAAGATATTGTCTCATGTGCTATCAAGACAGAAAAGGAATTCTCTAGGTCTTATGAAAACAAAGTAAAGCAAGAGAAGAAGAGAACAGTGGAACAAGAGACAGATAAAGGGAAAAAGGGAAAGAAGGATTTTACATTATGTGATAATTGTGGGAAGAATCACCCTGGTACTTGCCTAAAAGGAATGGGAGTTTGTTATAAATGTGGAGAAAAAGGACACCAGACGCGTGATTGCAAGGGAAAGAATGAGGCTATCAATGTTGAATGCTACAATTGTAGGGAAATGGGGCATTATGCAAATGAATGGCCTAAGCGTCAGGTAAACTTACCTCAGAAAAGGCCAAGGGATCAAGGACAATCTTATGCTGTTACTACAGTTGAAGCGGAATAATTAATGTATTGGTGCTTTTGGACTCATGGATTATATTCTGGTTACTAGAATAATGTGATATATATATAAGGATTGTACTACAATACTTTTTGTTTCAGTAAGGTTTTAATATGATGAAGGTAATCATATTTTATGTATGTGACAATGAGAGAAACATTACTTTGTTTGGGGAATCTGATGTTACAATTGATTTTGGAATTTAGAGACCTTTTAGAAAAAGTCTGGACAGAGGTATTTTGGATGACTATATAGGTTGGAATGGATTAAGTTGAACCTTGGATAGTATTGTTTAAGGTTAAAACATTTATGAAGATTATTTTTGGAATATTATAATACTATAGTTTTAGGAAAAGGACAACCTGCAGGGTGGGGAATAACCTGTCACGTCGGACAAGCTGCAGGAATCGAACCCACAACCATAGTGCGACAGGCCTTTATTACCTACCACTAGCCTACAGGAATTCCCTGTTTATTACAAAATAATTTTACTAATCTAAATGGTATGTGTTAACATTTGGAACCTTATAAAATTATGATAAGTATAGTATTTTTGAGTTCTATTATCTTTTTGAGTGAAAGATGAGTTGAAGGTTGAAACTCTAATTCTCACGCATAAATATATATATACCTATCTCTTGTTCAATGAATGAATTAATTCTTAAACATTAGTAAAGGTATATTAAAACAAAAAAATATGTTATCCTAATACCTTATGTCTTGTTGAACTGATGATATTTTAAATCAACATAGATTGAAGGATTTGAGGCCCTCAATTTGACAGTAGATTGTGATTGATGACCTCAATCACTCCCTACAAATATTTACGTTTTTCCTCCAATTATATGTCTGTAATTTCCACCAATGTTCTCCTAATCGAGATCATAATTGGGTGGTGACTTTTTCATTTCCCTTTCCCTCTTATTATGGCTAAATTTTATTAATCTTATTTCCGATGTGGGTTTTCCACAAAGGTATTTTCTATTGTCAACCTTTTATTTTCCAAGAAGAATTTCAAATTGCGAGGACACAATTTATTGATGGAGGGGAGAATTTAACACCCCTATCTTCCACGATACACTTCTCCTTCAATAATGCAATAGCTTGCATTGTATGCAACTTCGAGTTCTAAAACACCGCGACTAATGAAAGTAGCCGTTATGAATAGTAATAACCACTTTTTAAAATTATAGAAATTTTATATTTCAAAATGGACTTCATTTTTGAATTCGGAATATCGATATTAGCCTATGTTGAATTTTTGGTATTTTTCTGAGAACTTCTAATTTTTTATGAATAGTGAAAAATACTTAAAAACAACTTTTTTAATCAAAATAATTTATAGTGATAAATTATAATATTTAGTGGTTTTAAAGTATAATTAGAATATATTTTTACCATTTTATCCAATGGTGTTCATTATAATTAATTTCACTTTGAAATTGGACATAAACAATTGTTAATCTTTTGATATATATTGTTTCTTAAAAACACGCTATTTGTTGTGACGGCGGGAATTAATTATAAAATTAATTAATGAAATTTAAATGTTTGTAATTTTGTAAAATAGACATCATTTTTGAATTTGGAATATCAATTATAGCTTAGGGTGAAATTTTGGCATTGTTCTGAAAAACATCAATTTTTGATGAATAGTGAAACCACTAAGTGGAAGTTAGATAACTGATTTTTCGTTTAAATGAAATATTACCACTTCTGTGTTTTGATTTTCAAAAATCTGAAATAATGGTTGTCATTAAGAAGTAAAATGTGGTTCAATGAGATTAAAATAATTTTTTGGTAAATAGTAACTTTTAAGTTCTTAATCGCGATTAGAGGTAATTAGTGTAGTTTAAGGTAAAAATAATGTTTTAATAATATGAGATGAGCTTGAAACATGTTCTACCCTCCATTGATGTGACATGGAAGAACAATACAATCCATGGGTCAACTTGGGGACCCCATGTAGCCACTTTAGTTGGAAAATGACATAAATACCTTTTATTTAATGTTAAAGTAAAAAATGACACAAACATGAAATGTTTTACTAAAACAATTTTTACATGGGGTAATACAAGTCATATTTTTGACTATAAATAGTCATTGGAAAGATAAAAATATCTCCTACATCATAGTATTTTTTGTATAATTTTTAGAAATTAAAAAAATTAAATTATGTATGACATCATTATGATGCAGCGATGACCTCATTATTTAACGATTTTAATAAAATGAAAAGATAATGTACAATCCAAGGCATAAAATTGTCCAAAGACTATTGTATGGGTATATTTCGAACCCTTATCACCTTATACACGAATTATATAAGTGTGGGACCTTTAGAATCCGAAAATCATTCTATAATAATGTAAAATTTCCTTACTTTCCAAGAGTGCCCCTCCTCTCCTCTTATAAAAGGCCCCCACCTCTACGACCTCATTCACACTTTCAAACCATTTGGATCGTCCAAAATCTGCCCAAATACCCTCCCAAATACCCTCCCTTACAACTAGAAGCCTCAATTTTGGCAGAATTCTTCCCAAGAAAGCCTTTGGCTCAAATCAAAAATAGTTACCCGATTTTTAGGTAATGTCTTCTCTAATGTTGTTTTGTTTTATTTAGCTTCTCCAACCCCTTAAACTCTTTTTATTCATTTCATTTGTAACAACACCAGTATCCTCAATATACTTGGATGTTTTTATAAGAAGTATTCGAGCTACACTTACACAAACCTACATCTAATGGTTAAAGAACATATTGTTTCTGTGGATGGCGAATTTCTACCTCACGAAACGATGATTGTTCAACACTCATATAACACCTTCAAAGGTATCCATTAAGATGTCACTATATTTATATATGATATATAATATGTTTATGTTTTACATATGCTTCTGTATTTCTCATTTATGGCATACTTTATGATTTCCATTATGGGTAAACGCGATAATTTCATTTTTGGAAGTGCGGACTACCGCCCCCTCAAAGTGATTTGAATCGTTAATGCCATATGTGGGATGTATAAAGGATGGAGTAAATGATATTATACACTATATTATACTGGAATTATATTATAAATTTATATAATTATGATTTCATTCCACTAAATACAAAATAGAAATGAAAGTAGCGTTCATGCGTACGTACGGCTTACCGTCTCCATGAACGGTGCATTACATTTATTACCTCTAAATGTCACGTAATATTATGAATGAATGTATATACTGGATATATATGATATATATGATATCTACATCATGAATATAATTCTGTATATAATGGATATTTCACCACATGAACAACTTGTAATTATAAGAAGTTTATTGTTGACTCAAGTACTAAAGATCGACAAAACGACCATTATTAACTTAAAAATTACATAATGTTCATAACAATGTAATAAGTGATATAAAAAAGATAATGAAATTGAAAATGGTTCTTAATAAGGTAGATATTAACTCTAGTTAATTATTTAGGAGGTTAAAGAATGGTTGAGTCAAGTCGGACATGAGGTAAGAGAATTTCTTAACCCAACTTCCATTCTTTGGGTTAATCTCCTACTTTCAAATTATGTCATGATATTATTATGTATTATTTTGTATTTTTACTTTCTTTATGTGTACCTATAGTGAATACACATAATAGATCTATTTTATTTTAAAAATGATCTTTTTAAGGACTTCTTCTCAATCTCCTTTCATTGAGGCATATTTTGTTTTATACACAATATTCTTTTATACGGTGTATAAACCCCTTTGAATTTTACGTTTATTCAAAAAGAATCTTTTTATACGAAGTGTTTTACTAAATGACAAAAAGGAATGTTTTTCTTGTCGTACGTATGCGGAGACAACGACTTCCCCGCCGCCGTAACCATTATTTCAGTTTCGGCTTCCTCTACAATACATCACTTTTTTTTAATGAAAAATAAATACCATGTTTTAATTTTCTTTTATTTTGGTATTGAAAATGGTTTTGAAAGTGTTTTTTTTATATCAATGTGTTGTATTGATATCTTGTGATTGGAATGTGGAAATGTTATGTTTCCTTTATGCATATTTTATGTGATATGATTATGTTATGTTTTATGATATGTTTAAACCTGTTCATATGAGGAATGCATTGGACTTAATAAGTGACAGGTGGAGCCCGCTATAGGTCCTCGATGCATTGGTAGGTCTCATGAGACAAACTAGTGTCTTGGCACGAGGCCTTGACAAAATATTATTTGTGGTCTTGGCACGATTCTTTGGCTACGTGGTTATGATAGTCTGGCATTATGCATTCCATCATTATGAAAGTGGTTATTGATATTTCATGTGATTATTAGACTAGTAGAATATCCATGTGAGTAAGTAAATGGCATTATTTCAGTTTACTTTTTCCATATTATGCTAAAGTTAAAGTTTAAAAAGGCTTCTATTTTAGTTATACATTGCCTTAAATGTTAATGTTTATTTATGAAAGCTTTCGCTATATTGTTATCCTTACTGAGCATCTGAGCTCACCCCTTTCAATGTTTTAATATTTTCCAGGATGTGAAGAAGTATTTTATGAATGACCTGCAGGTATAGTCAGAAGAGGATATGAGTGTGGACTATGGATACTATGTTATTTTAGTTTTTCACTTTATGATGTAATGTAACATTTATGAATGTATCTAGTGTTTCCAAGGTTACTAAACTAATCGATATTTCGAGACTTGATCTTTTGTGATCATGCCAATGTTACGAAGTAATGCACCGACTCCAGGTAGCTGGGGTCGGGGCGTTACAAATATAGTCAGACAATATTGGATGGTGCCTTTTTTTGAGAGGTATGAAACACATCTCTCTCAAAGATTTAATTATCTTTTAACATAAATAACCACTAATGTTAAATTTCCTTTTATCAGTGATCATTGAATGTTATGGGTTTTTTTCCCAAGGGACAAAGCACTTTATTGGATATTCTATGTCCATGATGATGTGCGAGAAAGTTTTAAGAATATATTGGAAAAGAAAGTTTCAATTTCTCAATAGTTTTATATATTATAATGAATTTTAAATTTACCCCATTCGTATTATTTTCTAACAGTGCATGGGCTTACTTTAGAAAAAACACTAATCAAAGGAGTGCAAAGATCAAATATGTAAATGAAAAGGTAAATATCCATTTATAATTTGTACTTTTTGATTTATTACATAAAAATAATATATTTAATTTACACTCATTCATACAAAATTGTCATGAAAAACAAGGCGTCATCGAATGTGGATATTATATGTTAATATTTATGTATGAAATAATAACAACTGGGACAGTTGTTAATTTTGACCAAGTAAGATTTCCTCTTAAACGTTGCCATAATATTTCAATTTGATTTATTCATTATACATGTTAACTACTATCCTTTTCATTTGTAGCTTTTTGATGACCCTCAACCCTATACTGCTGAAGACATCAAACACTTACAAGTGGAGTGGTCAAATTATTTTTCAGGTTTGATTTAATTTTAGTTGCTTGTAATGTAAAATGTAATTTTGAATATTTTCATTGTAATTATGTATTTGATAGTAGTTTAGGTTGGATTTAGTTTTCTATGAAGTTGAAAGTGTATGTTTTGAATGTTATATATGTGAATGTTTAATTTTTCTCTACTTCTTGTTTTGGTCTACTTATGACGGTTTTTCTCATATGGATTCTGGTCTGGGGGAGGGGTTCCAAGGGTGTGGGGGGTGTTCAGTGGGGTTGGGGGTGTCCATGGGTCTGGGAGGGCTGTCCGGTGGGGTGGGGGGCAGTCTAGGGGGTGGGAGGGCTGTCCAAGGGTGTGGGAGGGCTGTCCAGGGGTGTGGGAGTGTTGTGTAGGGGGTGGGGGTATACATGATGGTGGGGGGTTGTCCAGGGGTGTTTGGGGCTGTCCGGGGGTGTGGTGGGGGCTCCAATGGGGCGGGGGAGGGCTGTACAGGGTGTGAGGGGGTATAGATAAGGGTGGGGGGTTGTCCAGGGGTGTTTGGGGCTGTCCAGGGGTGTGGTGGTGGCTCCAATGGGGTGGAGAAGGGCTGTCTAGGGTGTGGGAAAAAATACATGAGGGTAACGGGGTTGTCCCGGGGTGTTTGGAGCTGTTGAAGGGGTCGGGGGGCAGTCTTGGGGTGTGGTGGGTGCTTCCAAATGGGGTGAGGGGGTGAGGGGGTGTTGTTCAGGAGGGGGGGTGTCGAGGGGTGTTTGGGGCTGTCCAGGGGGTCGGGGGGTAGTCCAGGGGTGTGGTGGGGGCTCCAATGGGGTGAGTGTAACACCCTGAGATTTTATGAAAAGTATTCTTTTAATTTCATTAATTTCTTGTGTTGTACGATACACCAAGATTACATTGCGCTATATGCAACACCGTATTAGCTTGCAGTATACACAACACTATTCTTGGATCGTGTTACACACAATTTTGATAATAGTTATTCTACGCAACATTGAGTATATATATATATTCAACGTATAAATGAAATATGGTTGGATTCTTTATACGAAAAAATGAAGGATTCTTGCACAACACGGAACCCTGACAAGGATTGCATTACACACAATCGCGACCTTCCTCGACAGCGTGTGTTGTACACAATACTGGGTTTTACTAAACAACGATATATTATTATAATTTTATTATGAACTAGCTGTTCTGAAAAGTATTAACTAAATTTTAAATTTTATAACATTATTATTCATCTTACACATTTTCTAGAACATGGTTTAAGAACAAAATAAATTTTTCGGGTAAAATAAGTATTTTTCAAAAAAATTCAGTTTTCCCGCCTTTTGATGGCGCACCCACATTAAATCTTGTTTTTGAAATATTTATAGGTTAAATTTGACAAAATAAATTCTTCTTTGGAATCATGAAATTAAAATTTACTTTTGATAAATTTTTCATATTATTCTGGTAACTTTCATATTTTGATGAATAGTAAAAACACGCTATATTTTAATTAAAAACTACTTTTTTCATCGCAATAATTTATATGGTTAAATTATAATATTGAATGAGTTTAAAGTATAAATAGAATATATTTTTACCATTTACTATAATGTATGTCATTAGCATTTATTTTACATTAAATTCGTAGGTTAAATCAATTCAATCTTTTGCAATGTTTTAATGAAAAACCTGTTTTCTTTCGACAACGGGATTAATTTTGATTTAATTTCTGAATATTTTGTGTATTGAATTTGGAAAAATGGATTAAATATTTGTAATCAGTGGGTCCAAATTATGTTAATAAGATACTTTTTATTTTTGGGAATTATGAATAGTAACTACGGTAAATTTTATTTACCATAGTTCAAGGTTAATCGGGTAATTAAGGGTAAATATAATATTATAAAATTACCCTAACACATTCCAAAATTCTATTGGATGGCTAAAAGTAGACCAATATAACCTAAGGGTCGTATTAGATTCTTTTTATGGACTTTTGACCATGAAAATAATTTAATTATTAATAAAACCAAAGAAAGTGACAACATGTCACTCTCTTAAACTTATAAGTATAATAATTTTAATTTAGTGATAAACAACATAACTCTTCGAACATGAATTGTCTCCAGAAAGATAATACAATTATCTACATCATGATAATTTATTTATAATTTTTAGGGATTAAATAATTAAAATTAATGGTGATACATTAATGATACAGAAATTATTTATTAAGTGGGAAATAAGTAATATAGTTTTTATTGAAATTATAATACCCATTAAAAGGCCCAAAAACCAGACCAAACCTTATTGTTAGTGTATATCTACACATTAATCATCCAATTACCTAATATATAACCGTTTGGAGCCTTATAAAAGTGATTATGAGACTCATATTATTTTATTTTAATTGATGCCAAAGTTGTCACTTCATAATTTAATAAATATAACAATTTAAATATTGTTATTTTAAAATGATAAATTCAAGTAAAGGTATTATTGTGAAAGTTAATAGATTTATATTCATCATAGTATTTTATTTTTAATTTTTATGCAACAAATCAGTATATTAAATAATTATACAAATATGTTGTAGTAATTATTTTATTAAGAGATAAACCAAATAAATTTTTTTAAAAATAATAAAATAAATATTATATGAACTATTTAATGTGATCCAATAATTTTATAGATTCATATGACCTTTCATGAATCTATTAATGCTTTTAGTTTGAACATATCCTCTGTATATATTTTATTTAATTTCAAATAAATGAATAGTGTCAAAATTGACACTATTGTTATTTTATAAAAATAACATATTATAAAATTGTTTAAAAATCCCAAAAATATTTAAAAATTATAAATTTAAATTTATATGGTCTATAATGTTATAAATTATACAATTATTGAAAATTCACAACAAATAAGTAATTATTTGTTATAATTTAAAATTTAGAATTTTATTACCACAAATAATCTTAAATAGATTAAATAAGGATAAATCAAACTGAAAAGGTTTAAAATAAGATCCAAACATATCTAAATTTTATTTGTTGATGATATTACAACCCTATCGCATCTAATCTTCGAATATGACTCATATTTGGTTGTTTTTAAGTGGGGTTAGATTTATTATAAATTTATATTTTTAAGAATTCCAAAGGTTCCCCTATCCTTCCTTATAAATAGAAACCTCCTCCCTCTCATCCACACACCACATTGAGCCTTCAATCTCGGCCAACCCCTGCCCAATTAACTTCTACACTTCCCTAGAAACATCCTAGAGGTCCTGGTCTTCTACAAAGACTAATTTTAGTTCCCTAAGAGGAGGTCTCAAAGAGGCACTTCAAAGAAGAGGTAATTTCCGTTACTGATTCTTTCACCTTTATTTCTTCTCCCACTTATTCTTCTTAGGTTGTTTTATTATGAATTAATAACATCAGTATCACTCATATACTAATATGTTATTTTAATTATGAAACAACCCTATTTCACCATCTATCCATCCTACGGAAAACAAAATCACCGCACGTGTGTACGTACGTAATACCGTCTCCACGCCGTGGTGTAATCTATTTTCCACCACCACCTTACATGGATGGGTATAATGGTGTAAATAATAACTATATATGATTATTGTAAAGTTATATTGATTCTGTAATAGTATTCATTCACCCCAATAAAATTCCACGATCATGGGAACGATATCATCGCTCGTGCGTACGTACGAAATACCGTCTCCACAACGCGATGAGATTCATTCTCAATGATTAACCATTAATAAATGATTATAAAGTATATATAATAAGTAATCATGAAATATATGACATAATAATGATACTGTATTTTTATAGATATATATATGTATGTCATCCAATTAATTCCATTCAATTCAATGAGGAAACGAAAACAACGTTCATGCGTACGTACGGCCTACCGTCTCCATGAACGGTGTATTTCTTTCCATTTGTAAATCTATAATATATATGTATATTCTAAATATATATTATATATAAATCATGTTTTACATTCTGGATGTATGTAATCATGATCTATGTAATCATATGAATAATTACAAGTCAAAACACGGACGACAAATGAAACGATTTTACCCAAAACGCTCTTTAACAGGGAATTTACAAAAGAACGGGTAATATAAAGTCATAAGTGAACAATATATGATATCATAACAATTAATATGATTCTGTAATAAGTCAATAACATTATTTAAATCATTATACAGGAGGTTCGGATACGTACTAAGCATATCGGACCTAAGGTAAGGGATAATTTTGCAAATCTCATTTTTATCTGAGATTGCTTATTCTTATGTATTTACTGGGGTTATTTATATCATAAATGTCCATGTTTTATAAAAGTGTTTTCATGTATGTTTAAAGTCCTTTTTACCCATTTTTTACTTTTACTACATGGTATGTAAGGAATATTTCTTTTGTTTACTTTACGATGTACTTTTTTGACTTTTTCGACAAATATACGAGGAGGATGTTATTTTTAACTTATACGGCATGAACGGATTTTTATGGCTTCATAATGCCTCATTTTAATGAAGCTTAATCTCCATGATTTTATGACTATTTTCAACAAAATAATTTTATTTTAAAATTTCATGGCATTTTTTGAAAAGAAAATGATTTTGACGAAGAAAGGATATTTTCCTCAAAATTCATTTCAAATGTTTTATCAAAACCATTTTCCATCTAAGATGACATTATTTGATATGTGTATATTTCATGTTTAATGTGTCTATGATTTACATGGTTCACTTTTCTTATGATTAAATGTCCATTTGTTTTATATGGATTATGAAATGATGGGATGATGTTTATGAAACCCATTTTATTCTTTGGGTTATGATGAATGTTTTAAGTTTATTTTGTGGAACAAGTAAAAATTATTTAACTATGAGATGGGTGGGACCTATATCTCCCTCCAATGCATTGGGTAAAGATTTATATCTCATGTGATAGACATGGATGGAATGGAAAGTTTACTGGTTCAGTAATATAGGACTTGAATGAGGAGTGAACTCGATTCAGAAAGGGACTTTGACTAATAAGATGGTCTTGGCAGCAATGCCTTGGATACTATGGAAATAATATCATGTGCTTAATGGTTGCCACAATTACATGTTTTATTCCCATGCTATTTTATCACTCTTAATGTTTCTTTATGATCTATGCCTTACGTACTTCCATGTTTTTTGTCATTTCTCAAGCTTTTGATGTTTAAACATTATGTTCATGTTTTTAAGTTCAAATGTTTATGGTATGTTTTATTTTATCCATGCTTACCCTTACTGAGTATTTGAGCTCACCCTTTTTATGTTTTCTTTTCCCTGGGATTTAAAGAAATGTTTTAGGAAAGAAAAAAGGGGGAATATCTTTATTGGAGATGTTGAAAATATTTCACCACGATTAGAAGATTACGTTCCATGTTTCCAAAGACACTAAACTATTACGGTCCTTGTGTGTCTGTTTTTGTTATGTATTAAGTATTCCGCTAAAGTAATGTAATGTTCATGTACGTCATGCTTTGAGTCTCTACAGTTTGTATCAGAGGAAAGGTTTAGTCAACCTTTGGAAACTAGGATGCGAAAACGTTAGTGAGATCCCTAGAGATATTTCTAATGTATGTCTAGGGATGTACCTAAGGATAAGTATACGTATAGGATACAGTCCTAGAACTATGGTAACGATAATTATAATTTAACCTAAGATGTTTGATATTGAGGATACTCCCCCTTTACTATGTTGTTTTCCCTAGCCTGATTTTTGCCTCTCACATTATTCTTTTTGGGTTTTAGAAAATGGCTGGAAACAGGAAGATTCACGATAATGGAGGATATGATAGAAAATGGAATGATTTTCTTCATGAGAAAAAAAATGAAACAGGATCTAGAAGTCCAAACATAGTTATTATTCCTAATCAACAATCTCATAATATGACCAATAATATTAACTTTGGTATGTTTTCCAACTCAGATAATAAGAGAAAGATGGAGTTTCATGATGATCATAGAGGAATGAAAGTTCAATTTACCTCATGTAAATCATGTGGGAAGAGGCATCAGGAAGATTGGTTCAAAGGAACTGGAAGATGCTTTGGGTGTGGAAAATAAGGACACAAAGCCAGTAAGTGCAAAGGAAATGGTTCAGTTAACACCAAGGACAAGGATAATGGTATTTCTATGACATCAACAATGATTAGATGTTTTAATTGTGGAATGTACGGGAATTATGAAAACCAATGCCCTAATGGAAAATCTCATGAAGAGATTCAGCATAGTCATATGGGTAGTATTTATGTGGATGATGATGAGGAGACTACAAATGATATATGAGCTGAAAGAAGTGTTGAAGCTCAGTCAGTTGTTTTAGAAGGTAGTGGAATGATTGTATGTTTATCGAGAGTTATGTTGTATAGTTAATTGTACTATGGAATAAAGAATCATCTAAGGATTGTTACACTATTTTTTTTCCTAAATGTATTTGAAAGTATATGTTGAATGGTACCAGTAACCATGGAAGGTTATTCAGATATTTTTTTAAAGTAGATGATATGCGCATAATGAAGTAATAAGAAGATAATGAGATGTTTGATTGTATTCACGAGCTCATGATTGATATAAGGACTAAGTGATATCATGGTTTGAGTATATAGAATTTTGAGGATTTTGGTATGTGGAAAGTGTTAACTTTTAACTGCATTCATGTTTTCACTAAGGTTCAATGGGTATTCATTTTTCAAGAGAATTCATGATTATGGCCTTCGAATGTTTGGAATGTGACCAACAAGACATATCGTATGATATATGGGGATCAAAGATGGTATTAAATCTCTGGTAATCGTTTTCACTATATTATGAGAGTGTACTGCAGTATTATGGATAAGCCTAAAGATTGGAATGGATTATGTTGGACATAAGATAGTATTGTTTAAGGATATATGTTTTTTCGATATTATTGATGGGATGCTATACTAATATAGTTTTAGAAAAAGGAAAACCTGCAGGATGGGTGACAACCTGTCGCGTCTGACAAGGCTGTGGGAATCGAACCCACAACCAAAGTGCGACTGGCCTTTATCGCCTACCACTAGCCTACAGTAAGTCCCTGGTTAGTAGAAACTAGTTTTATTTTATTAATCGGTATGATATATGAAGTATAAGTTCATTTTTGGAACCATATACAGTTAATATAACCATAAGATGGACTTATAACTTTTGCTAACCTTTTTTTTGAAAGAGATGGAATGAACCATCATTCTATCACATGATCGTCTAACACATCACGAATAACAAATTCAACTTCATTTCTTTAAGGGATGAAGTGGAAATTGTTCAATTCATGAACAACAGTGAGATTGTACCAAAATCATGCAAGTATTTCTTTTAATTCATCATCTTTAGGGAAATGATCTTGAAAACCAAAAATGTTGTCCTAGTTCCCGTATATCCGATGAATCATATGGTACCTGAGATCATCACAAATCAATAGCTTTGTGATTTTTGGCTTTTTCATAGCCATGTTCTCTACCACACTCCATCAGAACTTGATGGTTAGAGTTTTCTTCTATATCCATATTTTCACCTGTATTATCCTACGTGGAAACCCAGTGATGAGTTAATTTGGGTAACCGTTACATTTCATACTTTAGTTTTAAAGCCATGTTTTGGTATTCCTTTTTACGATGTGGGTTTCTATTAAACAAACTTTCGAGTAGTAAACCATTTATAACCCCGAAGAATTTCGAGGGCGAAATTTATTTTAAGGGGGGTAGAATGTAACACCCCGAGAATTTGTGAAAAATATTCATTTATTTTCATTAATGTCTTGTTTTGTATGCTACACCAAGATTACCTTGCGCTATACGCAACACTGTATTAGCTTGCAGTATACACAACACTATTCTTGGATCGTGTTACACATAATTTTGATAATAGTTATTCTACGCAACATTGAGTATGTATATATATATATATATATATTCAATGTATAAATGAAATATGGTTGGATTCTATTATACGAAACCAAGAAGGATTCTTTCACAATACGCAACCCTGACTTGGATTTCGTTACATGCAATCGCGACCTTCCTCGATAGCGTGTGTCGTACGCAATACCGGGTTTTACTAAAAAACTATATATTATTATAATATTATTATGAACTAGCCGTTATGAATAGTATTAACTAAATTTTGAATTTTATAACATTATTATTCATCTTACACATTTTCTAGAACAAGGTATAAGAACAAAATAAATTTTTCGAGTAAAATAAGTATTTTTCAAAAAAAATGCAGTTTTGCCGCCTTTTGATGGCACACCTACTTTAAATCTAGTTTTTGACATGTTTATAAGTTCAATTTGACAAAATTAAATTATTATTTGGAATCAAGAAATAAAAATTTACCTTTGATACATTTTTCATATTATTCTGGTAACTTTCATATTTTGATGAATACTAAAAACATGCTATATTTTAATTAAAAACAACTTTTTTCATCGCAATAATTTATATGGTTAAATTATAATATTGAATGGTTTTAAAGTATAAATAGAATATATTTTTTCCATTTAATATAATTTATGTCATTAGCATTGATTTTACATTAAATTCGTAGGTTAAATCAATTCAATCTTTTGCAATGTTTTAAAGAAAACCCCGTTTTCTTTCGACAATGGGATTAATTTTAATTTAATTTCTGAAACTTATGTGTATTGAATTTGGAAAAATGGATTTCATATATGGAATCAGTGGGTCCAAATTATGTTAATAGTCTACTTTTTATTTTTGGGAATTATGAATAGTAACTACGGTAAATTTTATTTACCATAGTTAAAGGTAAATCGGGTAATTACGGGTAAATATAATATTATAAAATTATCCTAACACATTCCAAAATTCTATTGGATGAATAAAAGTAGACCCATATAACCTAAGGGTCAGATTATATTCATTTTATGGACTTTTGACCATGAAAATAATTTAATTATTATTAAAACCAAAGAAAGTGACAACTTGTCACTCTCTTAAATCTTATAAATATAATAATTTTAATTTAGTGATAAACATCATAAAACATCAAACATGAATATTATACAGAATTCTAATAATAGTATCTACATAATAATAATTTATTTAGAATTTTTAGGGATTAAATAATTGTCATTAATGGTGATACATTAATGATACAAAAATTATTTATGAAGTAGGAAATAAGTAATATAGTTTTTATTGAAATAATAATATCCATTAAAAGGCCCACAAACCTGACCAAAAGTTATTGGTAGTGTATATATACACCTTAAACATCCAATGACCTAATATATAACCGTTTGGAGCCTTATAAAAGGGATTATGACACTTATATTATTTTATTTTAAATGATGCCAAAGTTGCCACCTTCATAATTTAATAAATATAACAATTTAAATTTTGTGATTTTAAGATGATAAATTCGAGTACAAGTATTATTCTGAAAGTTAATAGATTTATCGTCATAATAGGATTTTTTTTTAATTTTTATGCAACAAATAAGTATATTAAATAATTATACAAAAATGTTGTAGTAATTAATTTATTAAGAGATAAACCAAATAAATGGTTTTAAAAATAATAAAATAAATATTATATGAACTATTTAATGTGGTACACTAATTTTATAGATACATATGACCTTTTTGGAATCTATTAAAGCTTTTATTTCGAACATATATTCTGTATATATTGTATTTAAATTCAAATAAATTAATAGTGTTAAAATTGACACTATTGTTATTTTATAAAAATAACATATTATAAAATTGATTAAAAATCAAACAAATATTTAAAAATTATAAATTTAAATTTATATGGTCTATATGTTTTTAATGTAAACAATTATGGAAAATTAAAAACATATAAGTAATTATTTGTTATAATTTAAAATTTAGAATTTTATTACCACAAATAAAATAAATAGATTAAATAAGGATAAATCAAAATGATAAGGTTTAAAATAAGATCCAAACATGTCTAAATTTGATTGGTTGATGAGATTACAACCCTATCTAATCTAAACATCGAATATGAGACATTTTTGGATGTTTTTAAGTGGGGATAGATTTATTATAAATTAATATTTTTAAGAATTCCAAAGGTGCTCATCTCTTCCCTTATAAAAGGGCACCTCCTCCCTCTCTTCCACACACCACTTTGAGCCTTCAAGATCGGCCGACACCTTCCCAAATTCTCTTCTCCACTTCCCTAAAAAACATCCCAGAGGTCCTGGTTATCTTCAAAGAGAAATTTTAGTGCCCTAAGAGGAGGTCTCAAAGAGGCGCTTCAAAGAAGAGGTAATTTCTGTTACCGATTCTTTCACCTTTATTTCTTCTTCCACTTCTTCTTCTTAGGTTGTTTCATTATGAAGTAATAACATCAGTATCACTCATATAAAGATATGTTATTATAATTATGAAGCAACCCTATTTCACCATCTGTCCATCCTATTGAAAACAAAATCACCGTGCGTGCGTACGTACGGAATACCGTTTCCACACCGTGGTGTAATCTATTTTCCACCACCAACTTACTTGGATGGGTATAATGGTGTAAATAATAACTATATATGATTATTGTAAATTGATATTGATTCTGTAATAGTATACATACACTCCAATAAAATTGCACGATCATGGGAACGATATAATCGCTCGTGCGTACGTACGGAATACCGTCTCCACGACGCGATGAGATTCATTTTGAATGATTAACCATTATTAAATGATTATAATGTATATATAATAAGTAATCATGAAATATATGACATAATAATGATACTGGATTTATTTATATATATATATTTATGTCATCCAATTAATTCCATTCAATTCAATGAGGAAACGAAAACAACGTTCATGCGTATGTACGGCCTACCGTCTCCATGAACGGTGTATTTCATTCCATTTATAGATCTATTATATATATGTATATTCTGAAAATATAATATATATAAATCATGTTTTACAATATTGATGTAAGTAATCATGATCTAAGTAATCATGTGAATAATTACAAGTCAAAACACGGATGACAAAGGAAACGATTTTACCTAAAACGCTCTTTAACATGGAATTTACAAAAGAAAAGGTAATATAAAGTCATAAGTGAACCAAATATGATATCATAACAATTAATAAGATTCTGTAATAAGTCAATAACATTATTTAAATCATTATACAGGAGGTTCAGATACGTATGAAGCATATCGGACCTAAGTAAAGTGATAATTTTTCAAATCTCATTTTTATCCGAGATTGCTTATTCGTAATTATTTACTAGGGTTATTTATTTCATCCATGTCCATGTTTTATAAAAGTGTTTTCATGTATTTTTAAATTCATTTTTACCCATTTTTGACTTTTACTACATGGTATGTAAGGAATCTTTCTTTTGTTTACGTTACGAGGTACTTTTTTGACTTATCTGACCAAAGTACGAGGAGAATGTTATTTTTAACATATACGGCATGAACGGATTTTTACTGTTTCATAATGCCTCATTTTCATGAAGCTTAATCTACATGATTTTACGACTATTTTCAACAAAATACTTTTATTTTAAATGTTCATGGCATTTTTTGAAAAGAAAATGATTTTGACGAAGAATGGATATTTCCCTCAAGAATTCATTTCAAATGTTTTATCAAAACCATTTTCCATATAAGATGACATTATTTGATATGTGTATGTTTCAAGTTTAATGTCTCTATGATTTACATGGTTCAATTTTCTTATAATGAAATGTCCATTTGTTTTATATGGATTATGAAATAATGGGATGATGTTTATGAAACCCATTTTATTCTTTGGGTTATGATGAATGTTTTAAGTTTATTTTGTGGCACAAGTAAGAATGATTTCACTATGAAATGGGTGGGACCTATATCTACCTCAAATGCATTGGGTTAAGATTTATATCTCATTAGATAGACATGGCTGGAATAGAAATTTAAACCGGTTCAGTAATACAGGACTAGAACGAGGAGTGAACTCGATTCAGAAAGGGACTTTGTCCACTAAGATGGTCTTGGTAGCAATGCCTTGGCTATTATGGAAATCATATCAAGTGCTTAATGGTTTCCACAATTACATGTTTTATTCCCATGCTATTTAATCATTATTAATGTTTCTTTATGATTTCTGCCTTACGTACTTCCATGTTTTATGTCATTTCTCAGGCTTTTTATGTTTATACATTATGTTCATGTTTTTAAGTTCAAATGTATATGGTATGTTTTATTTTATCCATGCTTACCCTTAATGAGCATTTTAGATCACCCTTTTTATGTTTTCTTTTCCCGTGGATATAAAGAAAGGTTTTAGGTAAGAAAAAATGGGGAAGATCTTTATGGGAGATGTTGAAGATCTTTCACCACGATTAGAAGATTATGTTCCATGTTTCCAAAGACACTAACATATTACGGTCCTTGTATGTCTGTTTTTGTTATGTATTAAGTATTCCGCTAAAGTAATGTAATGTCCATGTACGTCAAGTTTTGGGTATCTATAGTGGGGGCTATCAAGTGGGGTAGGGAGGTGTTGTTCAGGAGGGTGGTTGGTTGTCAAGGGGTGTTTGGGGCTGTCCAGGGGGTCGGGGCAGTCCAGGGGTGTGGTCGGGGCTCCAATGGGGTGGGAGGGCTGTCAAGGGGTGTGGGGGAGGTTGTCCAGTGTCCAGGGGTGTGGGAGGTCTATCCAGGGGTGTGGGAGTGTTTTCCAGGGGGTGGGTGTATAAATGAGGGTGGGGGTTGTCTAGGGGTGTTTGGGGCTGTCTAAGGGTGTGGTGGGGGCTCCAATGGGGTGGGGGAGGGTTGTACACGGTGTGGGGGGGGGGTGGTATAAATGAGGGTGGGGAGTTGTCCCAGGGTGTTTGGAGCTGTCCAGGGGGTCGGGGGGTAGTCCATGGGTGTGGTGGGGGCTGTCAAGTGGGGTGAGGGGGTGAGGGGTGTTGTTCAGGGGGGGGAGGGGGGGAGGGGGGGTTGTCGAGGGGTGTTTGGGGCTATCCAGGGGGCTGGGGGGCAGTCCAGGGGTGTGGTGGGGGCTGTAATGGGGTGGGGGCTGTCACGTGGGGTGAGGGGGTGTTGTTCAGAAGGGTGGGGGTTGTCGAGCGCTGTTTGGGGCTGTCCAGGGGTCGGGGGGCAGTCCAGGGGTGTGGTGGGGGCTCCAATGGGGTGGGGGAGGACTGTCTAGTGGTATACATGAGGGTGGGGGCTGTCAAGTGGGGTATGTTTTTTATGGTATCAATGTAAATGATTAATTTTTCTTTAGTTCTTGTTTTGATCTTCTTATGTTTTTGTGGTACTATTTCTTGATTTGGTTTCTGGTTGATTCTAGGGGACAGCAGAGGACTGCATTAAATTTTTTTTTTAAAAAAAATTGCTTCCACGTTGGTTATTTTATAACCGACGTGATAATGAAATCTTGAAGGGTTTATCACGTTGGTGTTTTTAATAACCGACATGATAAACACCAGTGGAATGATTTATCATGTTGGTTATTCATTAACCGACATGATAAAGCCCACCTCGGACTGGTTTGGAATGTCGGTTATTATATAACTGACATGATAAACCATCTCCCAGGAGTTTATCACGTCAGTTAATTAATAACCGATGTTATAAACCCCCTTGGTTTTTTCACATTTGTTATTAATTAACCGACGTGATAAACATCGCAATTTTATTTTTTTACATCATTTTTTAAATAGCCAACGTAAAAAACATTATTTATAACGTCGTCTGTATTAACGTCGGCTAAAAACCGACGTAAAAAATGAACGAGAACCGACGTAAAAAAAATTTTCTGCACTAGTGCTCTCTTATAAAATGGTACTTCCCCTTATCTTAATTTCACACCTCCAAAGCCATTTTAATCGGCTAAATTCTTTCCAAATATCCACCCAACATTTCTCACTTCATCCTAGATTCATTCCTTTGGTCAGAAAGCCAACCTATGGAGCCATTTTGATCAAATCAAAAGGAATTACCTGAAGAATAGGTAAATATTTTATCACCTCTTTCAAGTTCATTTCTTCTTCCACTTCCTCATTCCTTGTTGTTTCCATTCTAAAATAACAACTCTACTATCTTCTATATAATGTGATATTATTATTGAAATGTTACAACCATATTTATTATTCTATCCATCATATGAATGACAGAGTCACCGTACGTGCGTATGTACCGTCCTCATGTTGTGGTGTAGTTTTTTATTCAAACACTTCATTATTTGAATGAGTATAATAATGAGTATAAATTATATAAATAATAAATACAACATGTTAATTATTCTGTATATTTATATAATATTACATCCAATTACATATGATTTCACCATCAATATAAAGATATTATCTCTCGTCCGTACGTACGGATTACCGTCTCCACGAATGCGATGAGATTCATTCCCCAACATAATCATTAAAGAGAAATTTTAATTTTAGGATTAAAAATAATATTTATAAACTTAATATAATTCCTGATATGAATAAAATACATTCTTTACCTAAAAATCATGGCTTACATAACTGAGCTTATAAATGAAAACAGATCAGTTAACACCCGAAATAATGATATTACTAAAATATTATTATCAAAGCAATATTTGAGGATCATATATGATATTATATTTATATATATAGTTATTTTATAATTTAATATCAATTATTTAACTATTATATAGATGGTTAATGTACCCTTGACCAAGTAAAAGTACAAGGTAAGGGGTTTTCATCTCACTTCTTATTCCCATGAGATTCATGCGGAATTGCCACTATTTCCTTTTGCGTGGTGTATATACTGCCCATGATTGTATTCTTTTGTGTAATATAATTTAATTTATGGGTATTTACATCTTCATTATATGATACTTCATTCATGGGGTGTATGTTTCTTAAGTTACCAAATTGGTATGGGAATTTCAAATTTCAATTTCCACTCATTGGGCTTTACTCATACTTCATTGATTATTTTACTCCATGATTATGTGTGGAATAAATATTTATTATTTATGTAGTAATATACTCTATCCTTTCTATGGATATAACTTTGATACACGTAAACACTCCACTGATAAATTCACATTCCATTGATATGAACTTTTTAAGGGTAAACTTAACTCAATTTTCATTCTTTGATTTAAACATCAAAGTCATTGGTTTTGTTTTTACAAGAATATGGGAGAATGTTACCTGATTGATTTAACCGGAATATCGAATTATATTGAGTGTATTTATATTTTTCACACATAATTATTTCATTTATTTATCCTTTATATATTGATATTGTCTTTATAAGGTATTTCGTCTCAATTTATATACCTTTGAGAACTCTTTGTCGCAATGCACCAATTCACATTTATATGGTGTATATACTGTCCATTGACATATTATATCATGAATAACTTCATTCTCATGATATTATAATGTTTTTATTACTTTTATTCCTCAATTACTTGTATTCAAATGTCTCTTATTTGGTTAGGAACTCTTTAACTAAAATATTGTTTTCAATGTTTTAAATATTTATTATTATAAATCTTTCTAAGTAATGTCCTCATTTTAAAAATGGTTTTAAGTATTTTTATATAAGTAAATGAATGTTTTGAATTCAAAATTCCTTTTAAAAGATTCAATGTGGCCTGGGACACTTTGATTCAAAAATATTTTTTTCAAACAACTTCATTGATTAATAGTGCGAAATTTAAATGTATTCAAGAAAAAAGGGGATATTTCTCTCAAATAGTTTTAATGACTATTTTCATCTATATCAATATCCTTCAGTGTTTTTTTTCTTGATTGAGGATGATTTATTATAATAAAATCATTGATATTTTACTGAATGAGTTATGTTTGACTATGGTTGTGCTATTTTTATGGCCTTCATTGTTTGTGGTTAAAATATTGACATTCCATATGGTAGTTTTAATGCGAATGTTTAGATTATGTTTCAAACGTTTCATATGATGAACACATTGGACTTAGTAAGTGACAAGTGGAGCCCACTATATCTCCTCGATGAATTGTTAGGTATCATGAGACAATTATACATGGAATTGGCCAAGGCATTTCCTAATTTGATATATGGTTTGGGCCGAGGCATAAATCATTTTTAGACATCTCAGCTAAGGCCTTGAAAAGTTGTTTCAGAATGACTGGCATTATGAATTCCATATTTATGAAATTGGTTATTGATATTACATGTGATTATTCAACTTGTATAATATCCATGTGAATAAGTAAATGGAATTATTTTTTTATCTTTTCCATATTATGTTGAAGATTAAGTGTAAAAGGCTTGTGTTCTAGTCTTATATATTCCCTTAAATGTTTATTCTTATTTATGACAGTTTAGGCTATATTGTTATCCTTACTGAGAATTTGAGCTCACTCTTTCTGGTGTTTTATTTTTCCAAGGATGCAAAGAAGCATATTAATGTTAACATGTAAGAATAGGCTAAGGGATATAAGAGTGTTCAAAGGGGACACAATGTTGTTTTTTTATTTCATGATGTAATGTAAAACTTATGTATGTATCTAGTACTTCCAAGGATACTAAACTGATTGGTATTTCAGGACATTATTCCTTTATCATTCCAATGTTATGTAATAATGCATCGATTCTAGGTAACTAGGGTCGGAGCATTACAGTTGGTATCAGAGAAAGTTTAGTACAAACCTTGGGAGAATGATTTAGAAAAACATTGATTAGAAAACACTACCCTAAGATGGATTTTGAGGATTAGTATAGATGAACATCCAAAAATTTTGGTAATGTAAATATTATGTGGGTTTTCCAAGAATTACATCCTTGTCTGAATACGAGAAAGTAGATGTGGCTCTGGAATAGATGTACCTAGGAGTGAAAACTCTAACAAGGAGTTTTGAGTTGACCCAAGGTATCATGGTACACGGCTAGGGGCCTTGCTGCACTCTTGGTTATGACACTCCTGGGGGATATGCATAAGATAATTCACATTTTCTTTACAAACCGATTTGAAAGATTTTAATATAGGATGAGAATAAATAACCTTGGTTTATCCTAAGGATATTTAGATTAAAAACAGGGTGTTATGATATTCTCCAAATGATTTTATGACTCACACTATACTTTTTTTGTGTTAGTCAATGGCTGGAATCTAAGGAAGTCATTGTAAAATTGAAAACGATGTACAAGGTGGGAACAGTGGTGGAAATGAGTAACGAAATGGAATGCAGATAGGTGTAAAAGATATCATGTTCAAGCTGAACCAGTTTTCCAAAAATATGATCAATAACCGATATATTAACCAACTCCCAGACTCAAGAAAGAAGATAAATGCAGTGAATGATAAGAGAACCAATAGGGGAGACCATGGAGAAAAGAAATCTCAATTTCTATAATGCATGAAACATGGAAGGAGACACCCAAGAATTTGTCTTAATGAAACAATGAAATGCATTATGTGTGGGAAATAAGAACATAATGTAAATAATTACCGAGGAAAAATGAAGATTACTATGAAAGAAAATAAAAATGATCCCAAGAATCCATTTACAGTCATTTACTATAAATTTAGGGGACCTGGGCATTACCTGAGTCAATTCCCTATTCTATAAGATAACCTCTTTTTCATGGAAGAACCTATAGGGAAATAAATGGATGTAAAATTGTTTAAAAGTAGCAGTGATCTTTGTTGATGGGATTACTTTGGAATAATTTTCTCATGTATGTGTAACCCTACAGTTTATAATGTGAAAATTCTATTCAAGGAAGAATTTTATTTTCTTTTGAGGATATAATTATAAATAACCATTTGAGATTATATGATCCTTGAATTTGTGGAAATTGCAGGTTATTAATATTTTGGATGAATATGTGAGGTATGAGATAACATTTTTGTTAAACAATGTTATGGTTATTTTTATGGATTTATCACATTTTGGGAGTGTTATAAAATTTAGTTTTTGAAAAAGGACAACACGCATACCGTTTGACAACCTGTCGCGTCGGACAAAGCTACGAGAATCGAACCCACAACCAAAGTGCGATTGGGATTTATCGCCTACCACTAGACTATGTGAAGTCCCTAGTTAGTGTGACTAATTATTTCTAGTTAAATGATTTTATTGATAAATAATAAGATGATTTTGGATCTTATGTCTTATCAAATGGATATCCTTAGTATAGGAAAATTATTTGGTGATTAAGTGATAAATGTTTTTTTGGAAGACGATCACTCCGTTGGGAACACTATATGCCTAAGTAAAATAGAATAATATGATATTTCCATTGAGAAGTAATGGTGGATTCTTATCTATGTTTTTATTGTGGATTTATAGAGATTTGGGTTATTTGTGGAAATGATTATCCTATCATAGTGAACATGTGATTAGTTTAATTACTTTTAAGTATGTGACTTTAAGAGTAGTCCATGTTATGGTGAGATACAATTCAACGTGGAAGACTACATAATCAAATTCTTCTAATTTTTGGGTTTTAATATTTTTTTTTATTATATTTAACGACTTTAAGGACAATTGTTTATTGAATTCCATTTAATGAAATTTAGTTATTGCTGGTTTAATTTTAGAAATTATTATTAGTATTTATTACTCAAAAAAATTATCCTTTTGGGGGATCATTTGATCTTGTACTAACCATTTTTTTTTGGTTAATCCTTAATGAATAGGGAAATATATAGTTTATCATTTATGATAATGTGATTCTCTAGAAGATGATTCTAGCACATCAGGTGTGACCATGTAATCTTGAATACTCATCCTAAAAAAAGATGAGTTAGCGGTAGAAATTTATTAAACGATAAGTCTATATATAAAATGTAAGTATATCTCTTTATGTTCATATTCAGTCTCATAAATAAATTCCTCGACTATATGAAATGGAACTTAAAACAAAAAAACATTGTCTGTTTACTTTTCCATCTGGGAAACCAATGACCTTTTATCCCATCACAAGTTTGAGGTTTTCATTTTATAAAATTTCTCCTGATCATGTTTTCTATCACCCTCCATCAAAACTTGGCACATATTTTATCTTCCTTTTCCACGTTTTCCTACATGGAATAATAGTTTGGGTTCTCTCAAGTGACATTTGCACTTCTGTTTCATTCTTTTAAATTGATAGTATTATTTACTCTTTTTCAGATGTGGGAATTTCAATGAAGTTCCAAAGCCCAATTTTAAAATTGTGAGGATGAAATTTCTAAAAGGTGGAAAAAATGTAACACCCAAATATTTCAGAGTAATTTATTTTCTTTATAGTAATTCAATAGCTCGCGCTATACAAAACACCGAGTTCGAGCGTAGCACGACTTACCAGACATGCCATTCAAAAAACAGTTATGAATAATATTAACTGAATTTTAAATTTTATATACTCCATATAATTTTACAATCCATATTATGTGTTTCTTAGACATAATATAAGAACAAATTCATTTTATTCAGATAAAAGATGTAATTTTCAAAAAATGAAATTTTACCACATTCTTATCGCAAAACCTTTTTATAACCAATATTTGACACTTTAATGTATTCGATTTAATGAAATAAAATTATTATTTAGAATCAGAACATAAAAATTTATTTTGGATAATTTTTTGGTACTTTTTTGATAACATTCATATTTTGATGAATACTGAAAAATACAAAATTTAAATTGAAAATAACTTTTTTAATCAAAATAATTTATAGTATTAAATTATTCATTTGACCGGATTGGAAATATAATTAGATTATATTTTTATCATTTAATACAATTAAATTAATTATAAGTAATTTCATATTTTAATTTGACATAAACACATGTCAATCTTTTGATATTTTGTACTTTTTAAAAAACCTGCTTTTCAGTTTTGACGACAGGAATTAATTTTAAATTAATTAATGAAAATTATATGTTTTGAATTTTGTAAAATATAATTCATTTGTTAATTTTTAATATCAATATCATCTTAGGGTAACTTTTTGGTATTTTACTAAAACCATTCAATTTTTGATGAACAGTGAAAAACACTACGATATAGTTTTGAAATAAATTTTTTTAAATAATTAATTATTTTATTTAAATTTATTTTAAGTAAAAATATAAATATAAAACCTATATAAGTTCAATTTATTTCATTGTAGTCATTTTATAATAAAATTAGATGTATAAAATTTTGTTGAACTTGTTACCATCTTTTACCCAACTTCTAGGAGCATTTACAAATTTGCATAAAACATAATTTTACCACTTATGTGAGTTGAATTTCAAAAATCCAAGAGACATGATTGACATCATATTGTATATGTGGTTCAATAAGATGAAAATAATTTTTGGTGAATAGTATCTTTTGACTTTTATTTACCACGGTTAAAAGTAAATAGGGTAACTAATGGTAAAAATGATATTATAATTACCATAAAACATGTACAAATTATATTGGATAAGTGTAATTTGACCAAAAACAACGTTAGGAATAAAATTTGATAATTTCTATCTACATGAATTAGATTAGGTCATTTATTATTATTTAATTTAAAGAAGAGTTAAAAGTGTTAAATTCAATGTTTAATAACTAAACCATTTTTAATATAGTGTTATACATAAGATAAATTAGACTATAAACACTCATTAGAAATATAAAACTATTTCCTACATAATGGTATTTTATTTATTATTTTTATACATTAATTAATTAAATTTTTATATGACACAATGGTGATGCAGTAATAACATTTTTAATGAAATATTAAACTAATTGATATTATAAATATCCAAATAAATGTATTTCAGACTTTTGATTAATTCCACTAATTTTATAGGTTAATATGAAATTTTGGGGTTGATTAAATAATTATTTTTGAATTAATCATGTTGTGATGATTTTCACAAAAACCAAATACTAAATAGTGTCAAAATTGACATTATTGAGTTTTTAAAACAAATGCTATATTATTAATTGATATATTATTCCGAAAAATCTCAGGCTTTTCCAAAGGACGTAGATAAAGTTATATATATATTAATAATTAACCAATCATGGTTCTTTATTTATATAGTATGTTTATTGACAGTATAATATAAAAATACAAAGAGACATCGTAAATGTAAAACAATTTAACTCAAAGTTAAATCTAAAAGATAAGGTTATTATGGTGACCTAAACCTGTCTAAAACCTATTTTTAGAGGTCTGTGACAAATCCATATCTTAGCCTCAAAATAAATCTTTTTGGAGCCCTTATAATCTGAAAATTATTTTATTATAAAATAATATTTCAATTTTTTCCTAAAGTGACCCTCACCTCTTCTATAAAAGGGTACATCCCCTTCTCTTAATTTCACAGCTCCAAATCCATTTGGATCGGCCAAAACCTACTCAAATATCCTTCCACCTCTCCGAAATTCATCCTATAGGCCTTCATTTGTTCAGAAAGCCAACTTAAGAATCCCTTTTGTTCAAATGAAAAGTAAGAACCCGGAGAAGAGGTAAATATTTCATCACCTTTTCAAGTTATTTTCTTCTTCCACTTCTTCTTTTTTGTTGTTTCCATTATAAAATAATAAATCCAGTATATTTTATGTACTGTGATGTTGTTATGAAAATGGTACAACCATATTTATTATTTTATCCATCATATGAATGACAAAGTCACCATACATGCATACGTACGGCTTACCGTCTCCACGTCGTGGTGTAGTTTTTTATTCAAACACTTCATTATTTGGATGTGTATAATAATGAGTTTAATTGGTGTAAATAATAAATATAACATGTTAATCATTCTTTATATATGATATTACATCCAATTACATATGATTTTACCATCAATATAATGATATTGTCCCTCGTGCATAAGTACAGATTATCGTCTCCACAAAAGCAATGAGATTCATTCTCCATCGTAATCATTCAAGAATACTTTTCATTTTAGGATTAAAAATAATTTTTAAGAACTTAATATCATTCTGTATATGAATAAAATAATTCCTATCCATAAAAAACATTTCTTACATAACTGATCATATAAAGGAAGACAGACAAGTTAACACCCGAAATGATGATACTACTAAAATATTATTAACAAAGAAATATTAGAGGATCATATATGATGTAATATTTTTGTATGTAGTTCTTTTATAATTTAATAACAATGATTTAACTATTATACCAGAGTTTTACATACCCTATACCAATGAAAAATACATGGTAAGTTGTTTTCATCTCACTTCTTATTCCCATGAGTTTCATGCTATATTTCCATTATTTTCTGTTTTGTGGTGTATGTACGACCTATGATTGTATTATTTGTGTAATATAATTTAATTTATGGGCATTTAAATCTTCCTTATATGATAGTTATATCATGGGGTTTATTTTTTTAAGATACCAAATCGGTAAAGGATTTTAAAATTTCAATTTCCACTCATTGGGCTTTACGCATACTTCAGTGATTATATTACTCAAATATTATTTTTGGAGTCATTATTTATTATATATGTAGTAATATACACTAAAATTTCTTTTGATATACCTTTTATAAACATAATCAATCCTTTGATAAATTTAAATTCCATTGATATGATCTTTTTAAAGGTAAACTTAACTCAATTTCCATTCATTGAGTTAAACATTTAAGTCATTGGTTTTGTTTTTACAAGAATATGTGTGAATGAAACATGATTGATTTACACTGAATATACAATTATATTGAGTGTATTTATAGTTTTTACATAGAAATATATAATTGATTTATCCTTAATATAATGATATGGTCTTTATAAGGTATTTCATCTGAACTTACATTCCTTTGAGACTTATTTGTTGTTATGCACAAATTCACTTTTATATGGTGTATATAATGTCCATTGCCATTTTATATCATGAATCCCTTTATTCTCTTGATATTATAATTTTTTGATTAATTTTATTCCTTGATTACTTGAATTGATGTGTCTCTTATTTGGTTTGGAACTCTTTAACTAAAATATTGTTTTAAATGATTTAAATATTTATTCTTCTAAATATTTCTCGTTAATGTCCATGTTCTAAAAATAGTTTTAATTATTTATTTATATGGACATGAATGTTTTGAAATCAAAATTCCTTTTTAAATTTTCAAATTGGTATGGTACACATTGATTCAAAAATATATTTTAAAGGAATTTTTTGGTAAATAGTGTGACATTTTAATGTTTTCAAGAAGAAGGGGTTATTTCTCTCAAATAGTTTTAATGACTATTTTCATCTATGTAAATATCCTTCAGTGTATTTTATTCTTGATTGAGGTTGATTTATTATAATAAAATCATCTATATTTTATTGAATGAGTTATGTTTGACTGTGGATGTGCTATTTTTATGAAATTCATGGTTTTTGGTTAAAATAATGACATTACTTAT
This sequence comes from Viscum album, assembly GCA_963277665.1. NCBI lineage: Eukaryota > Viridiplantae > Streptophyta > Magnoliopsida > Santalales > Viscaceae > Viscum > Viscum album. The sequence goes on from OY728144.1 coordinate 338,668,129, forward strand.
GCTAGTTTCAATACGATTGTTTAGATTATCATTCAAGATTTTCATATGAGGAATGAAATGGACTTATTAAGTGACGGGTTGTGCCCTCTATAGCTCCTTGATGCGTCTATAGGTCTCCTAATACAATTAGACAAGGAATTGACTGAGGCCTAAATCATTTTTAGACGTTTTAAACGAGACCTTGCCAAGATGTTTCAGAATGTCCAACATTATGCATTCCATCATTATGAAATTGGCTATTGATATTACATGTGATTATTTGACTAGTAGAATATCCATGGGAATACATAAATATAATTTTTTGATTTATATTTTCCATATTATTCTGAAGTTTATTTTTAAAAAGATTGTGTTATAGTTTTATAAATTTTCTTAAATGATTATTCTTATTTCTCATAGTTTCTGCGATATAGTTATCCTTACTAAGCATTTCAGCTCACCCATTTCTTATGATTTATTTATCCCATGTTGAAAAGAAGTATATTATAATTAACCTATATGAATAGGCTATGGGATATAAGGATGTTCAAAGGGGACATAATATAGTTTTTTATTTCATGATGTAATGAAAAACTTATGTATATATATAGTACTTCCAAGGATACTAAACTGATCGATCTCTCAGGACATGATTACTTGTATCATGCCAATGTTATTTAATAATGCATCGATTTTGGGTAACTAGGGTCGGGGCATTATCAGAATAGTGGAGAATATCATAGGTGTTGTTACGATCACAAATTATATCCGTCCATATTGATGGATTCTTACTTATTTATATCGAATATTTTTTAGATAGATCCCTAAATGTTGTCTGATGTTGTTCATTAATTTATAGTTGTGTGATTCTATAATGGTTGAATTTTTTATTGTTTATTCTTATGATACATGTGATATTATAATATTTAATAGTCTATAATTTATTAAAAATATTTCCCGTTAGTTGATGGTTATAATATTTTATATCTCTCTAGTAGTTCAAAATTCTCTTGACTCTGTTTATTCTTACGTTTATTGAAATTTACTTATTATTTGGGTTTTATATGATAGAAGTTTTATTCTCATGAAAATAATTTCAATTTAAAATATAATTATTTTGTAAGGTGTTTTATTTATAATGTTGTAATAATAATAAATATATAATTTTATTAGTAAATGAAAATATATAAATGTTTTCAATTACGGTGTATTTATTTACAATTTAGATGATTTTCCACTTCCTATTAGGAATTTTTTTTCCCATTGAAAATAATTTTTGGGAAATGTAATAACCGATGTAAATTTAGAATAAATAATTTTTATATTTATCAATATAAATTAGTTTAATATATTATTTATATAAATATTATGTTATTTTTATTCCAAAAAAAGAAATAGTTGTAACTAAAATTGTTTCTAATAATGTTTTACTTAAAAAATTAATTGAAATTTTTTTGAATTTTAATTTTTAAATATGACTTTATTTTTTTAAATCATGATATAAAAATTTACATATGTTAAAATTTTAATATTTTTTATAAAATATTTATTTTTCGATGAACGTTAAAGAATATTAAATTTTGTAAAAAACACTTTTCATTTTAATAAATTAGTTAATTTTAAAGTCATGATATGTTTTGAATATTATTTGTTGTAAAATAATTATTAATTATTTATATTTAATCCAATTAATTATTTTTTAGTAAAATGTATTTTTGTTTTTATTATAAGTTTTTTTTTGGGTTTAATGACGGTTTTTTCTAAAAATTATTCAAAAATGCATAATGTTTCCACTTTTTAAATAGTTAAAATAATATGTAATAGGTAATGTTTTAAATTATATTTAAATATTATATATTATTAAATATTAATTTAGTTTCATAAAACTTTTATTATTATTCACAATGTTTATATTCAATCATCTTGTGCATGAATAACAGACTTCTTAGAAACCTATTTTCTTAAGGTGTCTAATGGATTAATTTTGAATTAACTTTTTCCACTTAAATGAATAGAATTTTTAAAAATGGATTCCATTTTTTTAATTCTAATAATTTATATTTTCTAATAAGGTCAACTTTATTTTTTTCAAAAATTAATTGTGAAAAATGTTAAATTTAATTAGCACGATTAAGGTAATATCGTGTCTACCATGGTTAGACTAAAATGATACTGATAAATATGAAATCTAAACTAGTATAAAGAAATTTTATAGATATATTTAGACCATTAAACCTATAATTCATGATAATGGACCATTTCTTACAATTTAAACATATAAAAAATGTGGGAGCACTCAATTCTATTGAAAATTACTAATTGTGTCCTCTTCCCCACTTATAAAACACCACCAAATATTTTCTTGTATTCACAAATTAAAACCATTTTAGTTTGGGAAATACCTAACCAAATCACTTAAAAAATTCCATACCCTCATCTTATAATCCTTATTTCGGGCATACACACATTCTAGGTAGGATGTTAGAGAAAACCTAAGAAGGACACCCAAACAAGAGGCAGTGTTCTCCGACAAGCATTTTTATTTTATTTCTTCCTATAACCCGTTAAATTATTAGTGACTCATTATTATATAATAAAATACATATATTATATATATTTTAATTTTTTATTTAGTGTAATAACATAATCCCTTCACCATACACATCATGTTGGTTACGAAATCATCATTCATTGGAACAACGAACTACCACCTCGTGAACCGATGTCGTTCCTTTTCCGATTACCAAATCTCAATGTTGGGTATGATGATGGATATAATATATATATATATATATTTACATATATATATTTATATGATATTTTTAATATAATTTTACCTTTTTTTATCATATAATATATAACTTTTTTCATTCTTTTCCATAAGTGATATTATAATGTATCTCGTGTGTATGGAGGACTACCACCGCATGAAACGTTGTGATTGGTTTTTCACTAATGCATAAAATTAAGGGTAATAAGGGTAAATATAATGATTGTTTGTTATATAAATGAAATAATTATGATATTAGTGACATATATATCATTATTAGAATATTATTTATCATTTTCAGTGTTACATTTTCACTCACTAAAAAAATTACAATGTTTTTGTACGTGTATACTACGACCGACATGAAGTGATATTACTCTCTTTTCATCACCAATCCACATGTATAATATATATAGGTAAAGTTAAATAAATATTAGGGATTATATGATAATATAAACATTCTATAAAGATAAAAAATTACTTACCTCTTTTATATAATGATTATCGAGAAATGGAAGTGTTATTGATGCATACATATGGTCTACCATCACCAAGATCTCAACATACATAATTTCTCAAAACCAACATTTATGATTGGTATTAAAAGTATAATTAATTTTTAAATATTATAATTATTTCATGATTTTTATTCTAGATTTCTTTAAATAATGACCTCTTTGATCATAGACAACCTAGAAAAATCATTTTTGAGACATAAGATGAATATGGACAAAAAATACTACATAAACTAAATTGACTAATTAATTTTATATAAAATAGTAATAAGTGAAATAAATTTAATAATAAACTTGATAATGTTTCTTAAAAAAGTAAATTATTAATATATGTTTTTTATTTAGGATAGTAAACACACATGTGACATGTAAAACTCAAGGAATTAAACTTCATTTCAAATTCCATTCATTGAGGAATATTTTGTTTTTATGATCCTTTATTAATTTATAAGGGTTATATTAGAATTTGTTGAAATGTTATATCATTCATTTATCTATTCTCATGGTATTTAATGTTTTATTAATTTTATTATCTCATACAGATTATTATTCAAATATTTTGAAGGAGATATGGGACATTTTTTTTAAACTCATCTTTTAATGTTTTCCTTCAAAATAAAATTCTCATTCAAGTTCATTTTTGTGAAAATATTTTTAAATTTATTTATATGGATATAAAATATTTATATATTTCATTTGAATTTATTTCAAATAATTTTAGAATGGATTTTCTTATGTATTTTAAATAAATTATTTTGAAAAAAAGACCAGCGCAATCTTAAATTTTTTTAATATATTCAATACCATTGAATTTTCATTCCACTATGAATATTATTTAATTTTCATCTTCCTTTTTAATTACACATGTTTTATTTAATGAAAACTCTCATTCTCATTTTTTTGGTATTTCGATATAGAAAATGAGTTTTAAAATAAAATGGTATTTTGATTTGCAAAAGTGATTTTTATAGAAGTTTAATAGAGTTTTTGATATGTTTTATGATGAATAGTGAAAGCCAAAAAAAAATTATGCATGTGATTGTTATTTGAAATTATTTAATGTGGGCACCCAAATAGTGTTAGGGGAACCCATTATAGTTTATATGTTGGGCGCACCTAGATAGCGCTCTAATGAATTGAGTAATGATTATGTTATTTTGAGAATTATATTTGATGTTATTCATATGGCTGTTACAATTTTTTAGTGTTCTGTATGGTTTATATAAGGGTTTTAGAAGATGATGTCCCATGAAACCTACACAAATTTTCTATGATTTAAAATGGTTTTTTATGGAAATAATTTGTTTTAAAAGGGAAAATTAATTGATATATATAAAGTAATGATAATTCTTTTTTTGAAAATATTATTGTGTTTTTTTGGGGAATGTTTTTCATGGGTTTTTATAATTTTAGCTAAAATAATTTATTTTTTATTTTAATGTCCCTTACTATTATTTTTATTCTCATAAAAGGATTTAAAAATAAAATTTTCATAGGATTTAAAGATAGGGAAGGTAAAGGAAGATACTAGGTTGAATGTCATGGTGATTTTTCATGAAAATAAATCATGTTTTGTTTTATATGTTTATTATGGGGGAAAAAGGATACTAATAAAAAATGTCTACATTATTTTATATGGTTTTTCATCTATGGGTTATGAGATAATTATCTAAAAATATAAACCTAAAAAGATTCTTAAGGTGAAATAAAGTAAAAACATTGACTTAAAAATCAATATTATCTAATGTTTAAGGTTGGTAAAATTTTGATGGTATGAGAGGTTGGTTTAGATAATTATTTATTTTAGGATAAATTTAATATAATTTTATAGGTTTATATAATTTTAGTGATTCAATAGTTGAAAGGAATTGAGTAGAAAATATCCTTCCAACATAGAATCTTGATATGTTTGGAATTTGAATAGAGTAGTTTTTTGTAGTGATGGATTAGTTGAAACAAGCTATAAATGGTGGCAGAATCAATGGCAGATAAGAACCTGATCTTCCATGAAGGAACATTTATATTGTTTATTATTTAATGAGTCTAATCCCATGATAATTTAGTGGATCATTTGACCTAGTGGTATCTGGAAGATGGATCAATTATCTAGAGAAGATATCTGAAATCATGGGATCTTTTGAAAATCAAAATGTAACTATTTCCATTTATGATTTTGAAGGAGAATCTGAACGATGATGGTATTTTTTAATAATAATAAATAAAAATATGATCTTTTTTACATGTAATGATAATAATTTAGTGATATTTTACTTAATAAATATTTCTATATGGTTTTTGACTGTAGATGGAAAAATAATTCTTGGAATTACGGGAAAAAGAAGAAGAATCTTTGGCTACATATAATGAAAAGTTTGAAATATTTCATAGGTAAGTATATGAATTCATTAGATACCCTTAAAGTAAAATTAATATATTTTACTCAGGATTGAAAACAATTCTATATTGTTATTTGACCACGTAATAATTTAAAATCTATTAGAATGTTTTTTTGTTCTGAAAATGTTTAGGTAGAATTTTTCCTGAATCTTATGTGCCTCATGATAATAAAAGTAATAAGTGGTCAGAATGTTAGGTGATGAGGAAGAATATAATAAATAAATTTTGAGTTAAGAAAATGAAGATACTGTCTTACCATATGTGGGGTAAATAACACCCTAGGGAATGTCTTACAAAGTCAAGAAATCATTGCCAATGTGGAATTTTTGGCCATATAGAATGTGATTACATGGTATATAAATTTGAAGAATCAAAGAATGGTAAAAATGATATCCATCCAAAGATAATAGTTTTTAGTTTGAAGTAGTTGGATAATTATGATAATATATTTCGAATGTTAGTTTCACAGGATTGAAATCATCATAATCAGAGACAGAAAGGTGTAGAAAATTCATTTTCTAGTACTAATGTTGATGTTGGTTAATCAAATGAAGTTGTGACATGTTTGTTAATTGTGTTTTAAAATTATACCAATACCCTTATTCACATGGTATATTCAAATTATTTCATTTTTAATAAAATTTCCATTAAATTTGGAATATTACCTAAAGAAAGTAAGATGGAAATTTTACTCAAAAAAATTGGTGGAAGTATAATTGGAACCAAGATTTATAGGAATCCCCCTATTGTTATCAGTGGGATGATCATTCCAAAAAAAATCTTTTTGAACTAGATATAATAATATTTTATATCATTTTGTGTATGGATTGAATTTTAGTTTATCATAATAAGATAGATTACAGTGAAATGAGATTTTATTCAATGATTTTATTCCATTCATAACATACCAAGAAGCTAAGAAATTGATTTCAAATACAATTAAAATAGAACAAGCTCCCATTGATGAAAATAATCAAACAATTAAAATTAGTATTGGTCCTGTAGTGAATGAATACATGTATGTTTTTCAAATATTTTTCTTTTTTTTATTTCTAATAGGGAGGTTGTGTCTACCTTTGACTTAATAGTGATAAGTTTATTTCTAAACCCTCTTATAGAATGGATCAAGGGGAACTTTTAAAATTGAAAAATGCAATTGTAGGAGTTATTATATACTGGTTTCACCTATCCTAGAACTTAATCATGGGGTTATATTATTTTTTTATTAATAATAAATATAGTTCAATGGGAATTTCCATTGATTTTATAACCATGATTAAAGTCATTGTTTTGAAAAATACCATTTTCCTCAATTGGTGATTTGTTTTATCAGTTCCAAGAATATAATTATTTTTCAATGTTTGAACTGAGGTAGGGGTACCATTTTTCGAAAATGAAGGAATTAATCATTTCTAATATAGGTTTTTAGACTAGATTTGGGCACTACGAGTTTGTAGTTATGCAGATTCAGTTTTCTAATTCATCAGATATATTTATGGACTATATAAATAATTTTTTTGATGAGTTCTTGGACATGTTTTTTGTTGGGTTTATTGATGACATTTTGGTATATTCATAAATTCAAAAATAACATGAATGAAACATAAGGATTATTTTGAAAACATTAAAATATAAGAAACTATATGGGAAATTTAGTAAGTATGTGTTTTGGTTGGAACAAATTTATTTCCCGGGAAATATTTCTTTTAATAACAAAATAACGTTTGACTATAATACAACAGAAGTAGTTGAAGAGTGTCCAAGACTCACTAGTATCATAAATATTCATATATTTCTTATATTATCAGGTTACAACCAGTCATTTTTAATGATTTGCTCGATTTTCTACCAATAAATTATGTAATCTTGCAAAGGGCTTAAATTGATCTTCATAAAATAATGTAATGATTTTTATTAAAAACTAAAAATCAGATTGATAAATGACCTTATTTATTTCTATACATCTAGAAATGGGGAATATTTCATAAATATTGACGCTTCATTGAAATGACATGGTTGCATACTAATGTAGAATGACCAGGTAATATCTTATGCTTCACATTAGATGAATCATCAAGAGTTAATTTACCCTTCACGTTATTTCGAATTAGCTACAATGTTTTTTATTTAAAGATATTGATGCATAATCTATATGTATTAAAGTGTGAAATATATATTGATTAAACAAATTATAGTATATATTCACCTAATAAAAATTTAAAATGGGATAGTGAATATGAATAGAAATGACTAAGGATTATTATTTCATGATTCATTATCATCGAGGAAATGAATAAAATGTGATGATGCTTTGAGTGGAAAAAATAATGCTACACGGAAAATTTTCTATTTGGAACATGAACATTTGGATAATTATTTGATAAATTTTAGCCTATATGTTATGGATGAAGAGACATAAAATGTTTTATTTTAGCTTTCAGTTTTGTTTAATTTATTAAAAATATTTAAGCAAGGCTATAAGTATGATCAATATTCATGAGAAGTGTTTGAATCTATTAATAAGTGTATGTTTCCTACTTTTAATATTGTTGTAGATGGTGTTTTATGATTTGTAAAAATATTATGTGTGCCTTTTGTATCTTAGTTAAATAAAGAGTTATTAAGTGAATCATGTAGTTCTCTTTTTTCTAATCATCTGAGAAACACTATGATGTAAAGAAACCTTTAGCGGTGTTACTGGTCATATTGAATGAAAAGAGATATTGTTTAATTTACCAAGATGTTTTTGACATGTAAAAAGGTTAAAGAATAATGACTAGTAATTAAGGGGATGATTAGACCATAATAAGGAATGTTTTAAATGAAAATTATAGATAATAAATCAATATTTGTATATTATTTTTATTTCAGAAAATAATTTTTATTAATCATATTGTTCATATACAATCATCTTTTGCATGAAAAATACACTACTTATAAACCCTATTTCTCACTGCATCTGTGGGATTAATATTAAATTATATTTTCCACTAAAGTTAATGGAATTTGGAAAAATGGATTAAATATTTTTATTCATAATAATTTATATTATCTTAGAAGGTTTGTTTAAATTTTTAATAAAAAAATGTTGAAAATAGTAAAAATTAATTACCACTTATAAGGTATAAATCGATTTACTGAGGGATAAACTAAAGAGATATGAGAAAAATGAGCTATAAAATATTATAAAAACTATTAGATAAACATATTTTGATCATTAAACCTATAATGTATGATAATGTCCCATTTTTTACCATTGTGATATATGAAAAGCATTTGAGCACTCAATTTATTTCTAAAATACCAAGTGTGTCATCTCCCCCACTTATAAAAGACCACCAACTCTCAACTCTTCTTCACATAATAAAAAAATTTGGTTTAGAAAATACTCGCCAAAATAAATTTCCAACTATACTATACTAATCCTACAACACAGTTATTAGAAGGAGGACATCCATGGAAGACTTTTAGTGATAACCTAAGGAGGTCACCTGAATAAGAGGTAATGATCTTCAATGAGAATTTTTATTTAATTTCTTCCTCCACCACATTAGATTATTATTAATAAATTAGTTAAAAAAATTTATTATATATACTTATATGTTATTTTGTGATTGGAATAACTTAAATCCTTCTCATATCCTATAAAATGGGTTATGAAATCATCAATATTTTGTACAGCAGAATATCACCTCATAGACCGATGTTATTAGTTTTTCAATTTCCAACTCTCACGGTTGGGTATGATGAGGAATAAAAAATATATATATGATATTTATAATTTAATAATACCTATGTATTAATTATATCACATATAAATTTTATTTATATTTCATTTTATAAGGGATATGATAACGTCGCTCGTGTGTATGGTGGACTACTTCCTCATGAAGTGATGTGATTTGTTTTTATCTAATGTTTAAAATAAAATGTAATATGGGAAAATATACTCAATATTTGTGATATTAATGAAATAATAATTATATTAATTACATATTTATCATTATGACATTATAATATACAATTTTCCTTCTAACATTTTCACTCTATGAAAAAGTTATAATGTCATTCATATACTTGTGGACTACCACCTTCATGAAGCAATGCGACTCTTTTTTCATCGAAAAACAACATGGATAATATATATAAGTGTATTTAATGTAAAATTATGTTATATAAAAATTATTATCATTATATAAAGATAAAATATTCCTCACCATGATTCCATAATGATTGATGCTAAATAGAAATGTTACACAAGAGCACATTCAGCCTACAGTCTCTATGATTGTAATGTACTTAATTTCTCAAAACAAACATTTATTATTTGTATTAAAAGTATAATTAATTTATAAGTTAATTAATTATGTCATGATTATTATTAGGGATATTTTTAAATAATGTCCCCTTTGACCATAAGCAACCTACCAATTTCATTTTTGACACAAAAGATGATTATGGTCAAATAATTTGGTGTAAAATAAATTGATTATGATGTTTTATATTACATGAAAATAAGTGAAATAAAATTAATAATAAATTTTAAAAATTTTATAAATTACATTAATAATTAGTGTAAGTCTATTATTCAAGAAGATAAAGACACATGTGACAATACAAACTCATTGTATGAGACTTTGACTCAATTTCCTTTAGATGAGGAATATTTTGATTTTATACAACATTATTCATTTATAATTTGAATATAAAAATAGTTTGAAATGTCATATCATGAATTTTCATATAATCATGGTATTTAAAATATTTTTTAATGTTATTATTTCATGGGGCTTATGAATAAAAAATTTATAAGATGATAAGGGAATTTTCTTTTAAAAAACCATCTTTTAATGTTTTCATTCAAAAAAAATTCTCTTCCATGATTATGATATTTTAAATCAATTTTTATGTGTTTTTATAAGTTCATAAAATATATATAATTTGTAATTTAATATTTTTCAATGGTTTTAAAAATGAATATTTTTACATGTCTTAAACAGAACGTTTTGACAAAATACAAGTGGAATGTTTTATTTTTTTAATGTATACAGTGGAAAAGCATTTTCCTGCCTACCAGACTATAATTTCATTTCTGGTTTAATTTTTGAGAAAAACTTGTTTCTTAAATAAAAAAATCGATTTCCCTTTTTAGTAATTTTGGAATTGAGTTTTATTTTTAATATAACATTATATGTTGATATACTAATGTGATTTTTAAATAAGTTTTAAAGAGTATTTCATACATTTTATGTTGAAATGTGAAAGCATAAAATGGTTTATTCATGTTTTAATTCTAGGAAATTACATATGATGGTTGCACCTAGATTGCTCTTGGTGAACCTATTATAGATTTTACAATTGGGTCACCTAGATAACAATACAATGAATTTCATAATAATTATGTTCCCCAAAAAAATATATCAGAAGTTTATCATATAGTTATTAGAACTTGTAATGATTATCTAAGGGTTATATGATATGATTTTTCAAGGAACCTACATAAATATTCTATTAATGATAATGACTTTTCACAGAAATCATTTTAAAGGTAAAAAATGGTCTTTTTAGAGGAATGAAAATTCCCTTTTTTAGAAAATTTGTTTGTTTGTTTAGAGAATAATTTTTATGGGGTTTCATATTTTTCACTAAACTAACAATATTTTTATTTTTATATCCCTCAATTATAAATATTTTCTCATACAATTATTTTGAAATTTTTTTCATAGGATTCATGGATGGGTAAGGGAAATGAATAGGAAATGTTTACAATCGTGAAGAGTTTTCGTGTTTAAAAATCATGTTTTGTTTTAAAAGTTTTATATGGTGGTAATAATGGATACTGATTGAAAGTGTCCAATTTATTTTACATGTATTTTTTGTGTATGTGTTATGACCTAATTAAATTAAACTCTAAACATAAAAAGATCCTCAAATTGAAAGGAAGTAATGTTCTTATATTAAACTCAATATTATGCAATGTTTAAGCTAGATCATTTTACAAATCCTATATAAATTATTTTACATTTGTAAAAAATTGATAACTAATGTTCCTACCATGTTATTTGGTCCTCTAAAATAATAAAAAGTTAAATTTTATAGATATATTTTCAAAATTTCATTAAATGGTTTATTTTCATGAAATATTTTTCTATAGATTTTGGTAAATTATATTAGGAATGTTTTTCTAATGATATATATACACTTCAAGTTTATGTAGGATATCTTGAACTTATTAAATTAAATCTAGGTACCCTTTAATTTAACTATATTATCTATCCATAGGTCAGGTATAGATGGGGAGTACAGTGATGTGAAATTTATTATCACATAAATCTGTATTTCAAGAATCATTTTTATTATGTTTATGATTATGTATTATTAAGCAGTCATAGATATTCCACCACCTAGTCATTCTGTACTCATTAATCCAATGTTTATTTTTCATTTTGAATTATAAAATTACATGTAGATATGATTTCAATAGTTTTATGTTGTGGGATTGTTTATTTTTCTTATTTGAGTTTATTATGTTTTATATATATATTTAATGCATCATTTTTACATTTCCCATCATGGAGAGTTTTTCTTTATATGGGTTAAAAACACTCTATTTTAAAGTCATTATATTGGATTTATGATTTCAATACTTTATTGGGATTTATTTTAATATAAAAAAAATCATTCAAAGATGTTAAAAATATGATTCCATATCACTTGATTCCAACAGATAAAATGTTGAAACTTTATTTAGGTCTTTTCAAATCTCGACTCAAGAGTGTAGATACAATGAAATAGGTTAGTTCCTTAATCAAATGGAAGGATAGATCATTTTTTTATTTTATAAATAATATTAATATATGATATTATTTTCATAGATAAAGATATATGTTATTATTAGGTGTTTCTACAACACTTTTCATGATGATCTTTGATTTTCTAAGGGTAGTTATAATGAATATTTTAATTTTGATCTTAGAGTTATTTATATTATTAAACTAAATCGATATTATTAAGTTTAATTCAAAATTTGTATTACATTTTTGATAAATTTAATGCTTTTGGATAACAAATTGTAAAAACTTGAAGTGTTTATAATTATTCTACATTGTTTATAGACTATAAAAAATCAATAAATAGAAATTTAGAGGACTCTAATTGGTTTTTAGAGTTGTTTAAATGATTAAAAAATCTTGAATCCTAACTATGCTTCTATGAATATGCTAATATTTTTATTTTTGGCTTAATTATGATTTTGAATCACATGTAATATTAATTTGTTTATTTTAGGAAAAAATAAATTTAATTTCTATAATGTATTAATGTTTCTTGGTTTGGAACATTTTTATTTTTTATGGCGGTAATTGAATAATTTTTTTAAAAAAGTATGGTGTTTGAATATAATGTGTTTTATAATTATCATTGAGAATTTTTTATGAACTAATTAATGATAAGAGAAGATTTTTTGAATTTTTATTTATTTCCATTACTGATTTTATTATTTGTTCTAGTTTTTTAAAATTACTTTCAAAATTTCATCGTGATTTAAATTAAATAATTTCATGGAGTTATTATCATATTATTTTAACAAAGAAATGGTTTTTTATTATTCTATATGTGAATCATAATTTATTGGGTCTTTTCCCACATTAGTTGTTAATAAAAATCCCATGAAGGAGGATTTATTAAAAGAAATGGATGTTTAATGAAATATTAAAAATATTTTCTTGATTTATAATTGGTTTAATATATTTAGAATCCTGGGATATGTTTTGGTCATGTTTTTTAATTCATATTATTTTAGAGAAACTGCACCTAAATTTTTTTTAAGATCATTTAAATAATGAAATTGATTATTTTCCATAAGATATCCTCTGGTTGATCAATGTTTAATTGAATCAGATGATCGTAATGTTCATATTATAGCATTTAGGTTGGTTCTTTGTTTGGATAAATTTATGGATTTTAATAAGGAAAAATAATACTGCAATTATATTGTATTATATGTGCTAAAATATACCCATGTAGGAGAGGAGTGAATAAATGATATTGAGAGAATATTCAGGCTTATAAATATTCCTTATATATTTTGGATCAAATTTCTATATTTCATTCTTGAGGGTAAGTTTTGGAAATTATTAAATAACATTTTTTATAAATAATAGAAGAATAAAAAAGAATAAGGTTTCAATTCATTGTTTATTGAAATATACTACCCTAAAACCATAATGAACAAAAAGATTTTTTTTTATTTTATCAATAAAATGATCATAATGTGATAGGGTATGATTATAATTTCACCATGTTACCACCATATCTAAATGAGTTAGTCTTATATGATTATTTTAATGTTCTGTGATTTAAAATAGGTATCTATAAGTTATCCAATCAATGGTGTCTCTATGTGGTTTGATCTCTAATATAAAAGAAATCTATCTGGCTATGAGGATAAGGGTGATATTTTAATGCTTATATAATAATTATTGAATTCAATTTATGTTTGGAAGTGATAAAGTGAGGATCTATGACACATAGATGATTAATATTGGGATTAATAAAAATTATGCAATTGTAAAAAAATAAACACTCTTTATTTTCCTATTCGACATCCTATAAGTGTGAATCAATCGTGTGCGATCAATGTGGTAAGTTATAGAACAACAATACTTCATCTTAAGAAGAACATAAATATTTATATGGTCATATATTTTTAGGTCATATCCCTAGATTTTATAAATGGGGTTTTCAATGAAAATTGAAGATAGCCCAAGCCTAAGTGAAAATATTCAACACATATGGATGATTCATTAGAAAAGAATAATTGATCATAGAAATGAATTAATAAAAGTATATTTAGGATAAAGTGTTAGAAAGGTGAGGATCCTCAAGATCATATAAAATCTTAGAAGATGAATACAATAGAATATCTTCCTAATAAATCGGAATTTTAATTTATGATAGTTTATGTTAATCATCATAATTTCTTATCCATGATTATTAATATTTTTATGAAAATGTTTAAATTTTTCGAAATAATTCTTTTAAAGAAATATTTATTTTGTAAATGATTTTGATAATAAAAAAATATTATTCAATAATTATTATGTATATATACATTATTTTTGATATTCCTGTAGCGTTTTGAATCTTTAGTAGATGGTGATTTAAATACAATGAATGATTTATAAGTCTCTCATTATTTGGTTATTAATTTTTAGGAGAAAAATTATATAAATTCTAGTGTGATTTTCTTGAATTAAAAACGTTCATTTCTTTGGTTTAAATCTCAAATTGATGAATTGAATCCTATAAGTCATTTTACTAAATGAAGTATAAATGGTGTAGAGACCACTAGTGAATGAACCCTTTTTCCTTAGAAACATAATTATTTTTAATAATTGGATTATGGTTTCACTTTTTTGTATTTCTTAATTTATAGAAAGTAAATGTAGAATATTAAAAATCATATGAAATTTATTCTAACCTACTGACCCTTTCCCAAATAGAAACATGTTTCTTATGACATATGTGAGGACACCCAAGATAAATATGGAAATAGTTTACGTAATTTTTTGAATTTAAAAATTATATCTCACAAATAGTATAAAAATATTAGAAAATAATGGTTTAGTGTCTTTGGATAATAGCATCATAGAAATCATTTTACACCTTTTTTTCAATATATTCCATTAAAATATGTAAATGATAATTTCTTCTACAGACATTCATAAATGAAATTTTATAAGGATGTGGGAATAAATGAGTGAGATCAAATGTTCTTTAAGGAAAAACTTATTAATGAGTAAAAATTGTTATATCCTAAATATGAACATAGTAGAAATATCATGTTAAAACATCCATGGAATCATAATAGATAATCATAAATAATTATAGAACATAGATGATAAAGGAATCATATCATAGGATTATAAAAGTAAAATCTTTAATGTATAAAACATATAAAGTGTCATGGAATCATGTGAAAATAATTAAACCATTTAAAAATAGCATTTGAATACGATAAAACAATGAAATGTGGTATAAAAAATGTGGAACTAGCATAACCGTGAGAAATAATAATATTATAGACAAGGATAACCACAAAAAGATCCACATATAAGGTTTTGAACATCATAATAACACCCAAACATCAATATGTGAGCATAATTAAAATTCCCATTAATAATGTTATGAGGAGAATTTTTTTACATGTATAAAATTATTATTTAATGAGTCATAAAACTCTAACCAATGAATTATAAGGATATATAAACCCCACCATCACATACTGATACAACTTAAATGTGTGTTCCACATGAAATAAAACATTAACTATATCATAAGAATCACATAAAAACAAAATGGGTTTTATATCATTTCTAAATGGAATCAAATAATAGGGTATCAATAGGAGACTAGAAGATACCAAAAATTAATTTTACAAAATCATTATAAATTATTTCATAAAATTATCATTAAAATTTATCTATAAGAGATTAAAATTTTAGATATGGTGTGTATAATGGATGTTTTTTCATGAAAATGAGTTTTCATAAATCATATCTATAACATCCATAAAATTCAAAGTTATAAGCCTCTTTTAAAAATATTTTTAACAAAAGTGATTTGGATAGATTATAAAACATATATTTTGATAAATCCCAAATAATTTATCTTTGAATATGAAAAACATTTATGTAAATTTATGTGTAGTGGAATAATCAAACATTCAAGAATAATGTTTTTTAGAATATTGGAAGTTTTATATAAATCCACCATTAATGAAATCGATGGGAATTTCCTTCAAAGAATAGAGTAAGAAAAATATGAAAATACAGAAGATAAAACATCTTTGGATTTCATAAAAACATTTGAATATTTGTTTAGTAATAAATAATGTAGACATGGAGAATAATGAGTCATTACAATGGATGTAAATTATTCTTAACAACATCATATTTCTTAACAAATAACAAAATTCATTAAAAATAATATTATGAGGTAAAGATTTAATTTCAACATATAAAAATAATAAATATAATATATACTATATAAATGGATTAATAAAAGAAACTCATAATTTTCTAGTCAAGAATGGAATTTTACTACCCAATGAGATGGAAATTGATTCAAAAGAACCCTTTTGAGTGTAGTAACAATTGATTCAAAATATCTTCAAAGAGAGAACTAAATATGGAAATTGAAATATGAAGATAAATTATTGATTCATGATATTATATTTCAATGTGATAGTATATAAAATATATAAAGTTAAATATATTCAAAATATATGTCATATCTAGTAAAATGAAATTCGAGAAGAGAACCCCTTATATATATTGTAATTTTTGATGTAATAACAATTTTATAATATTTTATGAGCTTCATATATAGATCCAAAGAATGTGTTCCGAAAATAAAATATATTAAAATCCTAGGGTCGATGAAACCAAACATGTAAGGAAAATGTTGAGGAAGAAAAATTTTAACTCAATGAATGTAACTTATGTTAACAATAAAATTTATGGATTTGGTAAAATTTTAGTTCAAAGAACATGAAAGGGAGGGAATGAAATGGATCTTATAATATCAGTAAATAAATAAATTTTATATTATAAGAAGATAATGTGGTTTTAATTAATATATGTTCCAAAATTGATGGAAATTATTTTTAGTACCCGACGCAACTCATCAATGTTTGGATTGAATGGATGTTTCGTGAAGTATATGATGTGTAATCCATGAAAAAAACTTTTTATGATGAAACTCAAATGGAACTTCAATACCACGTCAATCATTCATGTTTAATTTATAATTTATTTAAATATAAATGATTTCATAATACCTCAACCTATAGATATTTATTCTAATATGATATTTGTTGTCTATAACTCTTTTATTCTACCAATATTTTTCTTTAAGGATATATATTTTGAAACTCTCTAGTGGTGACCCACATATTATAATTTTATTTCTAAATAACATTGATGGATTTTAGAGTTATTTTTTGGTGGTTCAATAAACATATAGTGTTCTAATACATCAGCATGATGATCTATTTGGGCTTGAAAAATTTTCCTTGCATTCTTTTTTTTCAGAAGTTAGAGAAGGGAGGAGAATCTCTTGATCTTGGGAGAATAAAACCTATATATATATTTATTTTAGAGGGATATCTATATATAATTGTATATAAATATTCACTAATAATCCACTAACCTCTTCCGAATATACATAGATTTCTATTTACTGAGTGAGGGTCTGCGCTAAAATATTATTTGAAAAAAAAAGTTCCTTTCATACTATACTAAACCTTTAAATGAACCCATCCCATGTAATAACAATACTATTATTATTTTCTCATGATGTGTGCTAACTATTTGAATGATAGATATTATTTTTCTATTCAAAAATTATTATTTATCATCAAAACCCATCTTGGTTTAGTCATCCTCCAAGGCATTTACAGAATTACTAAATAAATATAACTATTAAATATTCAAAAAAAAATTAATTAATAAATTAAAAGTATATGTTATTATGGTTAGATAATTACCCAGTGAGACAATATTTATATAATATATGTGATCAAATTCTTTGGGAAAAAAATATTCCATGTACTTTACAATAATATTTATTCCAATAATTAAATTTAAAGAAAATTTAATTGAGATTAGTAGAAATAGTTATTGTGTGACATTCTAGGATTATTCCACATTGGCATTAGGAATCCATGTCTAATGTCCTTGATTACAATCTTTAAACTAGTCAAGGAACCCAATAGTGTGAATTTAATGTTACAACATCGACATGGACATACAAGTACACACTATGTAATGGAATATTTTTTTTGTCTTGAAGTCTCATCAGTCATATTCGGTACCTGTATCATCAAACATAATTCTTGACAGTTCATATGTTTATTATCCTAAATGAAAATTCATACACCACCATGTATGTGGAATTTATTTCAATTGTTATATTCCAATCAATGTGAATAGATATTATCATCTACAAATAGAGGGGACAAACCCTTTAATGAACTATTCATTAATAATGTACCAATGCTCATGTTACCAAAGTATCATACTTATCAGGATCATAGTGTGGAAAATGTTTCATTAATACATATAATTAGATGATTAATGAGATGTATTCATAATAAATTGATAGTTTAAGGAACATTATAGATGATCTTATATTGGAATTCCAATGACATGAAATTCTATGGAATATTTATATATATACATATCCTTATAATCTACCATCTTGGAGATTACCATGTTTGATCATTATGAGATGAAACCTTATCCAATTATGAGAACACTCATTTGAGAGTAAAAATACTATATTCCCAATCAAAGTTCTTCATTGTGACTATATAAAAAAACATTTAAGTTTCATAATCATAGAATATAAAGGTTCCATCATTATATGGAACAACTATAACATATTTTCATATGGATGATACCCAAGTACATTATCTCAATAATTTAATGAAGAATAATGATCTTTAAGTAGTATGATATATATAATTTTAATTTTTTTAATATAAAAAAAATATAAAATATAAACTAGTATGTTCTAGGAAACCAAATCTAACAAAATAACACTTCGATTAGATATAACTGATTATAGTTTTTAGTATGTTGTTTCACACATGAGCATAATGTTTTTGATGAGAGAAGGATATTTCCAAAGAATCCAACCATTGGTCTTTTCCATAAATTATTCTAACAATAAAATCACCTCATTGAGAAAAAATGTCAAGATATACTACATTTGGGAAATGTTCATTGTCCATTGAAGAGTCATTATCTATTTAGAAATATCAAACCCTGAAATATTATCTTAGTAGTCTATGATAGGGTATTTACTACTCAGTACCACATCTTGATATGGGAGGAAATAAAGTATCATACCTTATTATTTAGAAGCATCAGATGCTAAAATCTACCTTAAATCCACTTTAGAATTAGTAACCATGACTTTCTCTAAGCTCTTTCTAGTCATGGATCCTACATTTATTGTCAATAAATATCCTACCTATAATTTCAGATCAACATGATATGTTTTTAAACATACATATCGGTATCCAATGATGAATATATCCTCACCTCCTCCATATACCAGGAACATATCCTTAGTTCACCTCAGATACTTAATGATCACTTTGATATGCATCCAATGTTTTTATATTTGATATACCTGAAATTTTCCTATTAAAAATAATGTCTATATTACATATTTCCTGGTAAAAAACGTGCAATACTTTACTGGTCAAATTGGTGAATCATATAGAATTTTTTTATCCTCCATGTCACCAATTTTTTCAGAGGGAACATTTTCCTAGAAAGATAAATACTCTCTAACATAGGCACCATTTCCATCTTGGATATTTCTACACTAAATATCCTTCATAACCATTAAATATATGTACAGTGACAGTGACCAAGAA
Source organism: Viscum album (assembly GCA_963277665.1). NCBI lineage: Eukaryota > Viridiplantae > Streptophyta > Magnoliopsida > Santalales > Viscaceae > Viscum > Viscum album. The sequence goes on from OY728144.1 coordinate 338,688,242, forward strand.
AGCTCCTACATCTATCACTATACATCATGATCCTGAGGACATATGAAACTTCACCTAAGTCTTTCATAGGGATGCATGTATTTAACTACATCATAACAGTCTATAAGGAAATTATCTCATTTCCAATAATTTTAATTTCATTAAAATATACTATAGAGAAAATGAAAAAACTCTTAATAATCACTTTATATACGTGGGGATCAAATTTTATTCTTAAAAAACCAAATTACATTGTGGATTTATCCAAATGAATGTCTTATGTCTTGGGTGATTTTTTAATCTATAAAAGAATCATTGTAACTTGCAAACTTTATTAGCATTTCCTATAGTCACAAACTATTTTGGTTATATAATAAAGATATCTCCATGATGGTTCTCATTGTGGAAGGAAATTTTTTACTCCATATTCCAATATTATAGTCGTGGTATGTTGTAATGAAATGTAGACTTCTAATAGATTTATGGATGGAGACTTGTGAAAATTCCTCATCATAGTTAATAACTTGATGTTGTTTGTATCCATTTTTGAAAAATCATTATTTATAGGTACTGGCATAACCATATGTCTATAGTTTCATCTTGAATACCATTTAGAATGAATGATATTTAAATCCAATGTAGGATCTACAAAAATCCATTCCATGTTTTGGTACATGCAATATATTTCAGAATTCATCTGTTCATTCCATTTAGAAGAATATGTACCACATAATGTACCTTACAGGATAGAGGAAATTCATTATCTCATAATATTGAGTCACCATACTTGGTGACTATAAAACTATACCTTCCATATTATCTAACCTCTCTAATAATCCTATGTATTACATCTGTCAATAGAAAGGATTCTTCCATAGATTTTTTGGAACTTGTTCATGTACCATGTGTCCTGTATCATGACCATAGTATTCGTTGAATTATATATCACTCCCACTATCATTTTGGGAGACGTTCTACCTATTATGGTATATAACATGTCATTACACTATTACATTTTTATCTCAAGTGTTTCTTTGTAGTATCCCCTTTGTTTCATGAGGGTATCCATTAAAGATACACTCTGAAACCAAGTTCAAATTAGCTTCATAAATATGATTTAAAAAATACTTAAAATACCCACACATATATGTTTTAAATTACAAGTGTCTTAAAACTCCATAATTTTTTAAATAAAAATTCCATTCACATTATTTGGTACTTTGTTGAGTGTGTATACAAATATCTATAATACTTTTCCCTAAAATGATATTGTAATTTTTTTTCACAACAGATCACTGACCTCCCCAAGTCCAAAAAGGTGTGGTTCCTACTTTCAATTACACCATTCCATTGGGTTGTATAAGTAGTATTGAGTTGGGATAAAATCACATAATCCCATAAATAGTCAATTAAGTATTGATTATGAAATTTTACACCATGGTCTGGGTTCAATATCTTAATCATGATACCAAGCTAGTTATCAACCTCATCCATGAATTATTTAAATTTCATAAAGGATCAAAACTTGTAACGCATTAAGTAAATATATCCATATATAATATAGTCATCAGTAAAAGTTATGATGTGTGAGTAAACACCCCTTTATTAAACTAGGAATAGTCCATACACATCAGTCTGAACCAACTATAGAAGCCTTGTAGCCCTTTCACATTTCATCAAAATGGACCATTAGTCATTTTACCCTGTAATCAGAGTTAACAAAATCCATGTTTCTTTAGTTTTAATGAATCCAAATATCTATACTGATGTATATTATTTAATGATTTTTCATTTATATAAAAAATTGATGATATCAAGAATGAGTGTGGTGTGATTATTTGGAACTATAGTTTACATATATTTCAAACACATTGTTCTCATAACCATGTATTTACACAACCCAATGGTCCCACCAGGCCAATGGAAGCCAGAATGTGACACCTAGATCCCACGTAAAATAGGACATTAGATGATGTCCAGCACAAAGTAGGCATATGATACACTTGGTGGGCCTTACCTAAGGTACTTGTACACATAAAGAAATATCTAAATACCCTTATAAATTCAAATGGAAAATATAAATGATAAAAAAATTCATTCATATAACTATATCAAAAATTAGAGTATGCCGTATATATGTGGAAACATAAAAGAAAAAATACAATCACATTATAATTGTAAAAGACTTAATCCTACTAGAAAGTAGTGGGATACTATCAATTGAAATAATTGGTATGATCCATGGTTTTACTAGCTCATTAATGTTCCACCCACTCTTGCTCTACATAGTACTATATTGAAAGGATTTTCATCATCAAAATACATGACATGTGCATACAGATCCTATACGGGGGGGGGGGAGTATATACATACCCATATGAAATACCCCAAATAACAGGATATAATTCATCAAGAGATTAGTCATATAATCCTAAAAATGGATGTCCAATCAAAATATGAGAGATAAAAACAATAAGCCATATATACCCATGTCACAAAGTACAATTATAAACATATTACTAGCAAAGGTTCACGCTCTAGTTTTTAATGCAACACTCATTCTGGAGAACTCACTACCCGAGTCTGATAACACTGATGGAACTCATCTGACATTTCATGCATGTTGGGACTCTTATTAAATAATATATATATATATATATAAAGAATATATCAATACATAGATTGGGAATATCACCCCTGTATTATGGTGGATTCTTTACCCTATCTGGGAAACCCTAGTAGGGAGGGAATCAGACACCCTGGTATGTTGGTCATCTGATTTCTAACCCTACATAGGGAGGAATAAATGATAGATGATAACACCCAAGGAAACCCAAATGGATTATTGACTATATAAAAGACTAATACCATAGAGGTGATCACATACTATACTCAGGATGTGATCCCTCATTATAACCTCATCAGAATTGACCAAGGGAATGAACTCTAATGATACATTTTTACAATAGAGATAATGAGGGCCTCATATAATAGTATAGAAATCACATGAAATATATTATGAGTACATGGTGTTCCTCTTTAAGGTAGAACCTACTCGTGTATACTCTTATGTTCAAAATTTTGGGCCCATGTACTTTGGTAATTCTTCTATACACTGTCCATTCACATGTACTTGGCCATGTCTGAGTACCTTGATTATGCCCAAGTACATGGTCATGCCTCTATACACTAGTCATTCCTGTGTACCTAGTCATGTCTAGGACCACATACCCCATGGGTACAAGATAATCACTACTAAAAATATTGCCTTTTTAGTGCTAGAAAAGTGCATTAACAACACTAAAAAAAGCGCTGTTAATCGAGGCGAAGATATGGGTCCCTTTTATCAGCACCCAGAAAAGTGCTGATAAAGGTACCTTTTATCAATGCTAAAAAAATCACTAATAAAAGACCAATTTTATAAGGGCTAAAAAAATCTCTGATTAATGGTGCCCTTTATTATCACTTTTTTTAGCCCTAACAAAAGAGGACTTTTATCGGCATTTTTAAAAAGCACTGATAAAAGTAGAAAAAATTAAAAGAATTATATAATGTAGGGGGAGATTTTAACAGCGCCGGACCCCCCCCCCCCCCTTTATCAGCACTAGGTGGACCCCCAACCTCACACTCTCCCACACGCTGCCCTTCCCATGTATCCCCTACACGCGGGCAACTCCTTGCTTCCACCCGAACATGAACCTGCACCCTCCACCTTGCGCGACTCCACCTTTACCACTAAGCCATTTCGTTTTTTACTCTATTTAATTATATATCTATTTATTTTATATATATAGTTATATTTATTCATATATTAATATAGATTCATATTAATATAAATATATTTAGTTATATTAATACATATATATTTATTCCTATAATAATATATATCTATTTATTCATATATTAATATATATATATATAGTTATATTTATTCGTATATTAATATAGATTAATATTAATATAAATGTATTTAGTTATATTAATACATATATATTTATTCATATATTAGTATATATATATATATATTCATTCGTATATTAATATATATATATATATTTTTATTTATAATTTTTTATCTGTATATTTATTTTAATATAAATATATATTTATAAGATTAGTTTTAAATACATTTATAAAATATGTTTTTTTATGTCTGTTTATAAATAAATAAATAATTACATATATATATATATATACAACACACACACACACAGAAAAACACACACATATATATATATTTACAATTAAATACATATATATGTGTATTTGAAAATCCATAGAATGTTAAAACGACCATAAATTATAATCTAAAAGCCTGTTTTAACTCCAAAACTAGTCAAATCGAAGAAAATGAAACGAAATTTGATATGAATTGTGGTACATGCCTAAAAGATATCCGGATTAGAAGTTATACCTATTTGAATGTTAACAAATCAGGGTATCCCGACTAAAAACTCAGTTTTGGGGGCCTTATGGATCTTGTTGCGGATTAAAAAATGTGACAAAGGGTTCCCTTCGGTCATAACCGTGTAAAGTTTGTCGCAAGATTTGATTTGATATGTTGTAGAGCTCAAACGGACACCCGATTCAAAAGTGATGGCCGTTTGAAGTTTGAGTTACATTTTCATCTTATTTAAGATCTTTTATTAATTTATTTCTGTCTTCCAATTTTTATTAAATGATTATTAGTCAATTATAAATAGAAATTATTAATTAATAATATTTTTTAAAATATTTTAAATCCATTTTCACTAAATTTATAATATATTAAATTTAATAGTCTATTTAAACTTTTCTAAAACATATTTAAAAAACATATTTTACATGTATATCATTATAAATATACTCATATAATAATATATTTTTTCATTATTTTTGTTTGAAACATAAAATTTATCAGCTCTAGAAAAAGCGATGATATAGCCCCACTTTATCAGCGCTACTAAAAAAAGCACTAATAAAGGGCCCCCTTTAACAACGCTAAAAAAGCGTTGATAAAGGGGGGGCCATTATCATCACTAGAAAAGGTGCTGATAAAGGGTTAAATTTAACAACTCTTTTTTAGTTCTGTTAAATGTGCCCCTTTTGAGCGCTTTTTTAGCACCGATAAAGGCCCCCCCTTTACGAGCACTTTTTTAGCACGGATAAAGGGTGGCGCTGTGGAAACCCAGTTTTTTTGGTAGTGTAGCCACAAGCCATGTGTCACATAGCGTCTAATAGGTTCCACATGACATTTCATATTTTAATTTCTTGAAACCCTAGCCACCAAATCTAGGAGAATACAAAAATTGCGTTCTTTGAAAAACATTCCTGTTATTATATGATTTTTTATAATCTCTTAAATTTCATTACCCTATTCCCTAAACTACCTATTTTTATGATCTAGAAACTAGACAAAAAATATATCATTTATATATTTTGACTAAACTATGATTGTTTCCAATAGATAGATTACAATCACTAGAATACGTTCAGAAGCATCCCCATGGCTCTGCATCAATTGGAATTTTAATCTATGAAAATAGATCTCCCAATTTGATCCCAATATTGTTAAATTTATCTACATTGAAAATTTTCTACCGATCATGAACTCCAACCCATGGTAGTCATCTATTTCACCAAAGATATATTTCATAACAATCATCTATTGAGTATCTTTCGAACATCCATACAAAGGAAATTTTGTTGATGAATGTATAAAGAAAAATGCAATACATTCCTAAAACAAAATAAATAAATAAAAAACATAACTTATCAATTAGTTGGGTTGGCCTCAATTCATTTCTTCCTAATGAAAAAATAAATAAGAAAGTAATTTTTTGAATAAACCCGTATCAATTTGTAATTATTGGACAATAAATCAATATCTATAATTCAATGATTTTCCAACAAATTAATTTCTCAGAAAGGCTATTTCACATTTCACATAAGATGATAAAATGGGGATAAACTAAAACATATACAAATTCTCTAACCTAGGATTAGGTAGAAAACTGATTTAGAACACTACATCATCATTGCACTATTGAGATCCTAAAACTCCATTATTTAAGATTAATCCTTGGTAAATTGATCTTAAATCCTCGATCACGTTTTCTTACTACAAACACTCCTTCACGTACTTATTAATAATTATAGTTTTTTTTATAACTGCAGATTTTTTATATTAATAGTATTTTAAATAAGTGAATTAGATCATGAGAATTAAATAAAAATAAATAAAATAAATAATTGTTTTTTTATTTTCATCCATTAATGAACTCAAAATAACTACCTAATTCCAAAAAAAAAATTATTTCATAAATTGAGAAAACCAACTTTTCAGATTTAATAGAGATAACATATTTCCCATCCGAATCCCATTTTGAGTGTTATTTCATTATTTCCCATAAATTTCATGTCTATGAAATAATTTGTTTAACATTTCAATTATTAATTCTCAGCCTCCCTATACCCCAAAATCATATATTGACGTATCCCCTGGAATCCAAAATATTATTTAAAATACTCCATTACTTTATAAGAAAAAACAGAGTTTTCATTGTTTCCCCAACTTAGGGATTTTTATGCCAAAAAGAAAAATACTTCCCAAAAATATATCGATACTGGGTCCCCATATGGTTCTCCCACTCACAGTTTCTCTCAAAAATATTCATATGAAACCACATGACACTAATCAAGGGAATCACTCACCCATAAAAGATCTTATTATACTGATCCTTGATATCTACTCGGTAATATATAAATGTTAATCCCTTCTCGATGTCCATCTCACCCCAGTACAAGTTATAGATCATATATATACTTCCTCAACCACAAAAAATGGAAGGGATCATATACCTATTCTAATAACAACTACTAGTCCAAGTGGTACACCACCTCGCAAACCTTATATAGTTTCTGAAAAGGGATAATCAATCTTAGATATAGCTTCCCACCCCAGGAAAATTTCTATAATCCTCACCAAGGTGTGACCTTTAGGAACACGTGATTTCTCTCACTGAACTCCAAGGCCCTCCATCATCAATACACATAAGATATATGAAATATTTGTGTAGTTCTCATCCACTCCTGGAATATCTTAAGCTTCTCCGTTATCACTCAAACTATGTATGGTCCCATTAGTGTTAAAACTCTTGAATTAGTATAATAAAGAGATAATAAGTAGGTTTTCCCAGAAATGTACTCGAATGGTTCCACACTGATGGTGGAGTTATAATTTTTTTATATAAATAATTCACAAATTGTAGTGATCTCCCCAAATATGGACAATGTCTAATATGCAATCTTAATGCATGTCCTCCAGAACCTGAATGGTCGGGTAACTATGGTTTACTATCTAGGGGTGAAATGTCATTCTTAAATGGAACTGAGTCACAATGGAATTCTCTAATACTATCCATTATAGTTACATTTAGTGAGCATCATTGTATGGAAAACTTATCTAGGGGAATACAAGATGTCAGACTATATCTTTTTTGTAAATACATCACAAGAACTCTACTGAAATATACACTTGGATGGAATGGAAGTGTGACAACATGGTGAGTAAATATACGATCACATAGGAAGAATAATGTCTTCTATAATACCATGTGATACCCATAAAATAGTCCATGTATATACCATACCTCTTCCACGTCTTCTCCAAAAGGGGTTCAGTAAATTCAGCTGGAACCTTCTGCATCCCGTCACCTGATAAAAATGGGTCATTGAAAGGCAAAACCAGGTACACACCACTTCATCATGGGCCACTAAAATAGACACTACATGTTCTGGTAAATAATTATAAAACATGGATATACATCTAAGGTGGATATATTAAATACCTCAAAACCCCCTCCCACAGTATCACTATTACAAAAAACCCAACCCCAGAAAAGGATGATCTTCTCACCACATTCAGAAAATATATCTAGAGAACGTCCAGTGTATATCATCACATACAAAATCTCAATGTTTGTGTCTCAAATATTATCCTCCCTATAACATTGTATAATTATGTGGGTAACTCTCATTAACTAGTGGAAAGCATTACCATCATCTTCCACTATGTTTAACTACAATGAGGCTAACTACTCTGACACTGTTCTCATCAAATATGAAAAATATCGACTTGTAAGATAATATTCCCAATAGTTTACCTTATTTATATTATAAAATAACTAAAATTTATAATACTAGACAAATTTTTGATTCCAATATTATCACAAGTTATTTACCTCCTGTATTAATATATACTTTTAACTCATATGGTTGGACTTGATGATAAACCTATCACCTATAAGTTAGTTTCGCCACATCCTTCAAGTGAAGAACACCACTGGAATCTCTAGATAATCGATTTGGTAGTTCTAATCACAAGTCTCAACTATAGGGACCCATATACAATCAATTCATTCCACAACATTAGAAAACATACATGGACAATATCAGAGGCATCACAACACACTTCAAACTCAACACACTCCTCTGTCAGTATCAATATTGGGGAGCTTGTCATCCAATACCTTAACTCCTAAAATCCTACTAGAACCTCCCCATACACAAGAAAATGATACCATTTATTATCAAAAGATTCAAGGTGTTTGAAATTATGGATGAATTTGGAATAAATATATGACAGTTGCATGCTAACCCCTGGAAGTTCCACACCTTAGTCAAGCTCTTAGTTGGATCCTCAGATTGTACTATCTCAACCTTCATCAAGTCATCTAGTACCCATCTTATAATATGAAATATCCTAAATTGTGTACATATAAAATCTATATGTTACACTTATATAGATTCTATATAACTTGTTTTATCATAGTGTTTCCTTGATTGTCCTCTAGTATATCGAGTTTTCTCCTCTCACACCTAGTACTAAAGGATCTCGTAGATGAATTCTACCATGAATTTATATATGAAGGTATGAAATATCATGTTCATTAGTTCCATGAACACTTTTTGTGTATTCTTCATGTCTATGGGCATCACCAAGTATTCACAGTGGTCATAGATACATCAAAATGATATCTTCTATATATCCTTACCCCGAATTTGATGTCGGTAATAGCCAAACCTAAGGTCAATCTTTGAGAACCTCATCACCCCTGTCAAATGGTCGAAGATTTAATTGATCCATGATAGTGGATAATTTTTTAATGATTTTCACCTAAATCAAGTAAAATTAATCCATTCATAACCTCAAGATCCCTCCCAGGTTCTTGGAAAAAACACTAGAGATGTCCAAGGGGAATCATTGTGTCTAAAAATCCCTTCATCTGCATCTCCTCAAACTATAAGTATAGCTCAAGAAGTTCTATTTATGCAATAAAATATGTTTTAACAAATATTACATTAGTCCTAGGGAGTAATTATTTACAGAATTAAATTTTCTGATGGGAAGGGATGCTCGATAAGTGTTTAGTAAGTCCATCCTCATGCTCCACCTCAACTGCAAGAAGCTCACAACATCTACTACTCAATAATTAATACTAGAAAATTGATGATTAATCAGATGTATCCTAAAATATATGATCTAATCTTACTATTACATGGATTCCTTCTCCCCAATGAAGTTAAAACCCATCCCATTAACATAGATGCACTGGAACCTCCACTTGAAAAAGTCAATCTATGCATGAATTGCGGAGAGCCATTACATACCTAGAATTGAATCATAAGAACTCTCTATGGAAATAAATAGTTTTTAAAAGAATATCTCTCCTATATGAGTCTGTTTATACTATTAGATGAAGTGTGTGATCAGTGAATCTCCTCCAGTTATAGACTCTAAATATAATGGTAATGCCTAAAGATTAAAAATATTTTCTTGATCTCGAAAAAGGAATGTGGAAAGAAATTACTGGTTTAAACATGTTTATTGTATTATTTTATCTAAATTAGAGAAGATAAAATTAATAACTATAATAATCCATGAAACCACCGATACAAAGGCCTCCAGAATCTATTGTTTTCCTCATCCCTAATGAGAATATCAATGTACTTGGTGTGGACGACCTGGTGGTGGTGGAGACAAATTAAATCATTGAACCACTCTTGATACTCTAACATATCATGTTCCAGTTTCCTCACCCTTTATAACTTCTTTATATATTTTATTTCTCTCCCTTGGAGGTCAAACAACCATCTTCATATCATCCACATAGCTTTTCAAACAATCCCACCTGATAATTCTTCACCCAACATATGAGAAACAAAACTTCTATATCAACTAACTAGAACAATCATGTGAGCCCTGGAATATAGAACCTTGTTCATATGAAAAAAAATAATGCCTAGAATTTATGGATCCACAGTTATCATGATGGATACCAAATTCTGTAGTCTCATCTCCATGGTTAACACTACCAACACCAACTATATACTATTACATAACCAAGAAGCTCTCCAATACCAAAGGTTTCTTGAGTACTTCATGATAAGAAAGAATGGAAAGATATATCAAATGAGCATAGATATATCTACTGATACCATGATTATAGATCCATTAATTGAAGAAATTATTTCAAATCATCTCAATGTACAATCATGAGAGGTTAGTGAACCTCGATGAATACTCAATATTTTCATGTTGACTTGATAAAGCTCTATAATCTCTTGGATGCATACTAATCACAACATAGCATGATACAAATCTTATGTGAAAATATTATCAAAATCTTTCCGATAAATATTCACCTCATGTTATATTCGAGAAACTGGACTCCTCCATCACCCTATGGAGCCATACTGAATGATCCCCACATTGACCACTATCTGATCTGGAGGGGCTAATACATGAGGTAAAGCTCATCCAATAGATTGAAAATAGTTCTTAGATGTAAATGGGGGAGTGTATATTACCCAGAAATCTAAGGGTTCCCTAACTTTTAAACTCAATAATTGTTCTTAGCTGATGCACATTATTTCTTAGAACTACTCTCTCAATGAAATACACTATGGGTATTTCTAGGACTGGAAAACAACATAAAGGAATCATATCCACTATAGGACCATGTACTAAAGTCCTCTAACTTGGTGAATTATCCTTATAATCCTACTATTTTATCCTGACATCCTATCATCAGGGATGAACACTAAAAAATTTAAGATGTACCAAAATCATAGAGTATATCTGGAGTGATGACTCAAGAAGGACATGGAAACCACAAACCATTCTAATATGATGAATGTTCCAATATTATCATTGAAACCACTTACAATATATACCAATTCAAAATGATGTTTATGAAAGTCATGGTGAAGGGATACAACATCCACCACACTAAAAAAATATTACATGTCTGTAGAGATGAAATCAAAATACTTTAACAATATTTCACTATTTTCCAAACTATACCCCATTACTATAAAATCCCCAATGTCTAATACTAAGATAATACTAATATGATACCACTATGTCATGACCAGACACTCTAGATCCTTCCTAGCTTTCATCGTCATTAATGTGACACCCCAAAACAACATCTAATTTCATAGGGGATTGTGACTAGTACATAGTAGGCATATCAGACACATGTTAATATTTCTATGAAGGTGCCCATACACATGAATATATATCAAAATACCCATGAAAACCTAAATGGTAAAATATAAATAATATAAAAATTCATGCATACATATTTATCCCACATTAGAGTGTGAAACCTGTATCATAAACCCCAAAGGGACAAATAAATTCCCACTAAAACTATAAAGGAGTTCAACCTACTAGAGAAGAGGGGACAACTGTCAAATTAAATACATGGTACAAACCAAATTCCATATAGATAATGTATTCTCCACATCAACATGGTCTACATAATAATCTCTCGAATTTCTTGTATCATCACAATCCATGACATGTGTGTGTATGACTCTTGTAGGGTTGAGTGTATACATACCAAGTGGGACAAAAAAAATAACCAAAAAATGAATCTAGATAGTAGTATTATCAACATCACAAAGGCTTGTCATTCAAAATATAGGTCATAAAATTAATATCCCATATATACTTATTCCCGAATGTATGGTTACTACCATACTAACAACCTTTGATCCTGCTCGATGTTTGAAGGTAATGGTCATCTAGGATAACTCACTCCTTGATCCTGATAACATAGATGATTATCATTCGATAGGATGCTCCCATTATACCTTAACAAAAAGAGGATCCAAATTGGATCTCTGAAGATATAGACACTATAAAGGGGATATCACCAAGGGCCTGTGGGGGATTCCAATCATTAATTGGGATAACCTACTATATAAGGGATTGAATGCACTGGTATGTTGATCTTTTATTTTTAGCCTTACATAGGGAGAAATAAATGATATAGAATCACTCCATGAGACACATGGAGGTATTTACAACTCTATCTATCACTAATCCCGTATAACAGATCACCTATTATGCTTAGGACATGATATATCATTAGACCCTCATAAGAATTGACCAAGGAATGCACCCAAAGGATACTGATCTACACTAAAGAGAAATAGGGCTTCAACCTTACCTAGAAAAGGTACACAACATTTAAAAGGAGTTCACAATGTGTAATACTAAGATAATACCATCCCATTATTGTTCTTATATTCAAAAGTTCATCCCCATGTTCTTTTCCGATGACATTGTACACTAAAAATGCCCATTTATTTGGTTTTTTATGAGTACCCTGGTTATGTTTGCGTACATGGTTGTGCTAGATTACTCTAGTACCTGGAAGTTTCTATGTACATGCACAACAGGGTTACTTTCCAAGACACTGATTTTGGGTCATAATGCTTGTAGATGGTCCCACACATCATGTCATTTTTTACATGAAACACTAGCTTCCAAATATAGGGGACTATATGAAGTGTTTTCTTCATATTACAAACCAGGTATTTTTGGGATTTTCCAAAATCCCAGAACCATCATTAATCTGCTCCTTAAAAACCCACTACATATACTAAATCTGTAAAACATGTTGTAGATCCCAAATTTGAGATGAATGGACTCTAATCATCATTGATGACCCAATTATGGCCACCTGAATCTGCTCACCAATATCCCCATGCAACCCCATAAAGAGGGATTCCAAAACAACAAAATGAGATCTCCAGATTTTATCCTAAAATTTCTTCATAACTATAAACTTAAAACATGCTACTGATCCTAAACCCAAAATAATATTAATAATCCTCTACTCCCATGAATGATTTTTCAATGATTGTCTGCAGATTATTTGTCATATCATTGGTGATGGGAAACTAAATTGATGAATATATGAAGAACAATGAGTGAAATGGAAATAAAAAACATGTGGAAATAACCACAACCATTTTTCAGGATGGCCTCAATTTGTTTCCATGGGAATGGCTATTTAAGAGAAAATAAATAGGGATTAAAACCCAATATCATTTCCTAATTCTAGGTAGATAAATACCTATTAATTATTAAGTTATAACCAAATGAATCAGTTGCTTAAAAATATTGATTAATATTTTATATCAAAAACACCCTACCTTGAGTTTGGATCAATTATTGATGATGAATAATTATACATAATTTCCATTGGAAAGATCCCTAAATTCAGTTGGTGAAGTTAAGACCTTGGGAAACTGGTCTTTGATCCTCAATCTTGTTATCATCTGACATTATATCATACGTAGACCTCTCAATAATTTTATGGTAATGAATATAACTATAGGGGTTGGACATAATTGGGATTTAATAGAAGGATATTTTTTATTTTTTAGTTATTTTAAATATTTTTATAGAAGGATATTTGATCATGAAAGTTGAATAACAAATTGATTAATTAAATATTTTTGATTTTTTGTACATGTGGATATACTTAAATGATCTATATGACACATAAAAGGATTATATTACTCCTAGGGTAAAAACATAACTCCATATTTAATGGTGGTATTAAATTTTCCCATCCAATACTCTTTTTGGGGGTAATTCCTTTATTTAAGAAAAACTATGCATGATTGATCTAATACATTTAATATTTTTATAATATCAATACCGAACCTCCTATGAAATCAGAATCTTATGATGAATTATCATATTAATTTTATAATATTCTTTATAATATTAAAATGATTTAAAAGAAAAAAAAATGATGTTTTCAAAAACCCAATACATAAATACGTGTTGGTAAATGTTCCTTACACTAATGTATGCTTCCTTTATAAAATATGAAACCCAAATTTATGAACATGAAAATAAAATAAAAAATATATATATATATAATTTATATTCATATATAATTTTTCTGGTAATTCTAAACATGTAGTAATAATTATATATGACAAAGATCATTATTGTCAATAATGTGAGGTGGAAGTCTCCTTGGCTAGTGATGTAAACTGAGCAGATTTTTTTTCTCAAAAATCCATATCACCTCATGAAACCTTTTGAAATCTACTAGTCCCCTATATTTGTGTATAAATATGAGAAAAAAATACATTATCCAATACCCAATTCATATAAATTTAATGGTTACAGTCGATAACGAACATGGATAACGCGTCACTATGATTCCTCTTATTGTGTAGTTTTTATTTCAGTGACCATCTTGCCTCATTAGAAATAGACAACATCACTCTCCCTATCTTCCCCTTTGATCTTCTTATTCACGGAAGGTTTCTATGTAGAAGCCTCCAACATCGACAATGTCATGGTGATATTGTCATTATTTTTATTCATATTTATCATAGGGATATAAGATGTTTTAGGCTTCAGTTCCTTATTATTCTATTGAAAAAAGTTCAGGATATCAGGGAGTGACTTACCTATATTGTTCACATTATAAATTCATAATAATTTTTAGAGAATATAAAAGGGGGTGAGGTGAGAATGATATTGATGTATAATTCAGTGGATATTTTAAACACTAGAATTTCTATACACTCAATGTAAATAGTCATTATGACTACATGAGGCCTAACTTGCACTCATTCTCTAGTATTTCATGTTTTGAGTGCCATGTATATAACAAATAATTACTATCTTTCTCTATCTTGATAAATATAACATAGATGAATGATCATTGAATATGAATCAATACTATTATGTGTTTTTAAAGTTAATTATACATGGAAGATAGGATTAAACACTCAACATCCATCACATCATCCTTGTATTTCTCATAGAAAAGTAACACTTCCTCACTCTCCTACACTATGTACAGATTAAGAATTAGGGACTCAAGAATATATACATTCTCATCCTAGAATAGTATAATTCAAAAACACTTGTAATATTCATGGAATTTTGAGTATGTAAAGATATTATCTTTATCAAAGATGATTAAAAGGGATAATGTTGTGGTTTTTAATATTTTTATTTTATTATATTGTAATTTTGATCAAATTGTTATTAAAATATTTTAATTGAAAAAGAAATTAAAAATAAATTTAATTATATACCCCCTTATTTTATTGATTTCCAAAAGTCCACTTCATTGTACACCAAATGTTTATTTTTATAAGAAGTTCAATATAAAACATCCATATACCCCATTTGTAATCTAATTGAGTGCCAAAAAAATTAATTAGATGTATTTAGGTCAGAAGATCATTTCCAACCATGGGTTTATATCTACATGATCAAATGTGTCAACTGCATAATCCTACAGACCTCACTCTAATTCCCTCAACACTTCACTCCAAATAACATCATGTATTGGGAGGGTTAAATTACATGATGTTTAATTGGTTTTTTTGACCCTAAACTTTTTTATGAACTCCACAATAAAAATTAATTTTCCAATGATGGTCGTAACAAAACATAGTTCTATGGTTTCATTCTCAATCAGGTAAATAAAGGTATAATATGGTGTAATATTTAGTTGTGGGATATTTTATATTGTTCATTAATTTTCTTTTTTATCCATAAACAGGTCTTGTTAACAATAAGGGGATTTTACATATGGGATTAACCATATTCTGATAAAAAATTTACCCATAATCTATTATTAGTAATTACACCTTCTTATATAAATCTATTTATATATGTGATAATGGAAATGCATCCATAAAATAAACCATGCAAAATAGGGAAATTAAATAAATTAATTAATGATTTGATCATGTGATCACCCAATGGATGATTTATTGAGTTTAAAATAAATATACCAAGGACCTTAAGGTAGAAAACATTGTTCCACTCTTGGAATTAGATGCAGTATCATGGCTATCCACTTATGCATTTCTCTGGTTGGTTTTTCCTCATTTGCATCTTAATCCACCTCCACCTTAGTTTTTTATTGAACCAACTCCATTCACATTTAGATACTAATTCTATTATATATGTTATATATCTCACAATTAAGTGAGCGGATCTGATGGATTGGATACAAAAAATTGAATAAAATAACCATGGAAACATTGTTCCTATATAATAATAGAGGGATGGATGACATACATAACCTATTATTTTATTTAATAATAATAATGGAAGGATGGATGGAATTCATACAATCATAATTGATTTATTAGTAAATACTTTCAAATGGATGAAATAGAAATAACTATTTAAAACCAAAAAAACATATGTTTGGTCAATGATCATGATTTTTGATACATATATAATGACTACACGTTAAAAAATTCTAGATATTTTTCATTTTAGTTCATTTTTTGAAAAGATAAAATATGCGTAAATTAATCTAATCAATTATCCTTTTAATAAATTAAATAAAATTTCTAATTTCCTATAGTAATCCTAGATATTCCCATACACTATTATATAAATGAATATATATATATATATATATTCAAAAAAATTTATAAAACTATGTGCACATATATTTAAATGGAAGAAACTTGGTGCGTGCCCATATGAACAATATGGTACTTTTCTATTTGTTTACAATGCATTCACATAACATGTTGTCTACTTGAAATGTGTTGTAATTTCATGAAGTGTACCACCAAATTTATGAAACATAAAACACATGATAACTATAATGTGTATACGATTTAATGCATAATGAGTCTTTAGAATGTAATGATCATACATGACATTTAGTTTCAAGTATTGTGTTGAATAAATCCATAATTTAATATAATATAATACTTAAAAAAATGAAATGTACTATTTATTAAATGACTAATGAAACTCATGATAATTTTTTTAACTAATGAATTAGTTAATTTATATATTTTTGTATAAATAATTATTATTCACATTTTTTGTAGGGTGGCCACATGTCATGTATGGTGCTTTTTTAGATGTCAAAAATACATAGCTAGGGACCCAACATGTACTTTCTACAGAAATTTATGAGGTACGAAACTTTTATGATGAATATATGACATGATTACTAATACATACATGATTTATAACCTATATTCAGAATGTATTAGATACAGATGGTTTATTAATTAAATTTAATACATTGACTTAGTGTTTTCTTCTATGAAAAAATATAGACTATCCAGTGGGTATATTGACCAAAATGTGTGTTTTTTAGAGAATCCTTTTACCACGTTTATTATATTACAAATGGTGTAAATTTAATGCATGAGATTTATAATCATAATATTATGGCATGAAGTATACTTAAGTGTCTTTTTTTCATTGAATATGGATACATGGTGTGTGAAAAAAGAGTACTGACAATATTGCCTAGTTTTATTTGACTAGAATTTGTGGAACCTATGGATAGGTTTTTTAGATGCATTCATTAATAATTATTAATCAATTTAGGTAAAGTGAGAAATAATTAAAGATGACGAAGAAGAGATATTCATAATAAATTAACAATAAATTATAATTTTTAATGAAATATAACCTTTAATTCTATAAAATATCATAAATAGAAAAATAACTGAAAATTTGAAGGTGGCCATTCATACACAACTTATTGGATCCATGTATAATTGAATAACTTATCAGGGCCTAGTTCAGCTTAATAATGTTTGGATTTGATGGATATTCAATGAAGTACATGACATTTAATCCATGTCCCATGAAAAGTGTTCAAATGAAACACCACAAAAAAGCTCAAACTAAGATGATATTTCATGTTAAATTTATAAATAATTTAAATATATAAGAAGAAATAATACCTCGATCTTGAGAGCCTTATTTAATGAAGATGTTGATTATATCTAAACCATTCATTCTTCCAATTTTTCACTTGTAGGATCTAAGTGTAGAATCACTATTTTGGTGATCCAGACTAGATAATTTAATATCTGAACCATGATGATGGATTTTCATGTCCTAGTGTGAATGATCAATCATCTTGTGATGTTCTTATTGATCACTAAGATGATTTCCATGGGACTGAATAATCATCCATGAACAATCAGTCATAAAAAGGTAGAGGAGGAAGGATAATATATGGTTCATGGGGGAAAACTAAGAAACTAATTTTATATTGGGAGAGAGCTCAAGATTTTGTTATGCATAATGATTAAACAATAATCGATCGATACTAGTACAATTAATATAGTCATATATTTATTGAATTAGGTTGAGGGTAAAAATATTATTTAATTTCACAAAGGACTTCGACTATATATAACACCATTAAATGACCAATGTCATGTAAAAATAATAATAATAAAAATAAAAATAATATTTTCTCATAGAGTGCGCTAACTAGAAAAATAAAAAATTTAATGTTTCCATTATAAATATTTGTTTTCATCACAGGATCGAGTCTTAGTCGACTAATAATCCTATGAATTTTTTTAGTATCTAAAGAATTGATAATATTAAATATTAATTTAATAAAAAATATTTTTTATATCTTGATAATTAAATAATGACATTGTGAATAAAAATATTTATAATTTATGCAATGAATAATACCTGAATAAAATTTTTCATGGACATCAGAATGATATTTATTCAAATAAATACACTAAAATTGATTTTGATTCAGATCAATAGAATCACATAGTGGGTGACCCTCTACGATTATTTCTTATTATAATTAGATATTCTTATATAAATTCCAATATTACTATCCAATAACTGATCAAGGTACGAAAGAGGATAAATATTTTTTTTCAGAACGTTGATAACCACATATATGTGTGTATTATATAATATGATAATATTGTCTTGATATCACATAAACTAGGTTTCATACTTGTTTCATCAATTTAAATTCTATAAATGTTGTGTATAATTATTTTTCCTAATTTTATCAACATCAAAATAAACATATAATTTATTACAATGGTTAGATTCTAATCCAAGGGATGAAATATAAAATCCCATAAATTGATGTGGTAAATACTTCCTCAACTTATTCATTAATAAAACATTGATCGTAACACACCCAAAATATCCTATATAGCATAAACATAGTGCTTCATGTGTTTTGTTAATATATCTAAGTAAATGAATCATGATATGTATAGATAATAATCCTAATGTCTAAGGAACACTACAAACACTGAAAAAAGTTATTCTATTGACACACAATCATTATGAATTTCTATTGTTGGGTCTTTCCTCATAGTCACACATCTTGGAGATAACCTAGTGTGAACTTCATAATATTAAGCCTAGTCATATAATTATAACTCACACTTGAATGTTGAAAGATTATGTACCTTATCATAGTTATTCATCCTGACCGTAAAAAAATATATGATATATCTTCACACCATCTCAAGGTTTTCATCAGAGCGGGGAACATCCATGGCCTATTTTGATGTGACAGATACAATAAGAAATTATCTTATTAAATTCAAGTAGAATAGGTATCCATATGTTATAAAATATATACAATTTAAAATAAACTAAATCTAAATATTAATATAAATTATAAACTAGTAATTTATTGCACACCCACTCTAAAAATTACACTATATAAAATAAAACATGGTGCGTAATATGAAACATGATTCATGACTTGGAATTGAGAATAATAACCCTTATTTCAACTCCCGAATCTCTTAGTGTCTTTTTATAATCTCATGAGAAAAAATTAATTTTTAATAAATATTTTATTTATATCCATTTTACATTATATTTACTTTTTTATGGTCTATGCATATCATATCTCATTCACTTATCATATAATTTGGTCTCTCCTTTGTCACTTTGGTTTTTGTTAAATTCTTCTAAAATTGATTTAGTATATTATATTTGGTTAAATGTATCATAAAATCATTTACAAAACTTAGAGATATTTTTTATTTATCATTCGAGTAGAAAAATATTGATATAAATCAAATGATTGTCGAAAAGTGAATCAAATTAATAAAAGTGTCTTGGTATGCTTGTTTTAGGAAGTTAAATTTAGAAAGACCATTTATTATTAATATAATCAATAGAATGACTATTATATATATATATAATATTAATCAGTGTACTAATAAAATATTTATTCATTAAATCTATTTCTAGAACATTGCTTCAAACAATGCGATGAAAACTAAATTACATCGTTCATAGAGTTATTGAAACGACCATAACACAGGCGACATTTTCAATTTTTAATCAATGAGAGTAATGTAGATAAAAAAATTCCATATAAATAATAAAATTTAATTACACGAATTATATTTATTTCATTGTATAAAGATGAATATAATATATTTGGAGGATATTTATGAAAAAGGATACATGAAAGGATTTGGTTAAAGCAATTACATCTTCCTTTGATATCCTCTAGAAAACTCCTTAATCCTTCTGATGTTGATATTATGATAATACCAAAACCTCTAGAAAGTGGGAAATAGTTCATGGGAAGCTCTATGGTATTGATTCTTCATGATTATAGGCATTATGCATGAGAATAAGTGGGGTGGTGTAGGGGTCATTTTATAGGTGAGAGAGATGGAATTTTTGTGAATATTAATTTCTTAACATAATAATATTTTCCATAATATAAGATTTTGGATAAAAAATTTATAATTATAGAGTAAATGTTATTTCAAGAGTGATAAATCCCTTATCCACCCTTTTATAGATGTTGTTTTGAGATATTTAATGATTTCACCTCTTGATTTTACATTATTTCATATATTTTACCTATGTTGTGGTGTTTATTCAACATGGTAAATTATTTTTTTAACAAAAAATGAAATTGAGTTTATTATCTAATTTAGAAATTATAAATCCAAATATAAAATATAATTTACATGATTAAATTTCTAATATTGATAACAATATTTTTTATATAATAATCCGTGGAGTGAAAAATGTTTTTTTCAAAAATATATTTTTCAAGCACAAACGGAATTTATTATATTTCCTAGCCATGTGAAACTCATTATATGAGTGTTAATTCATATGTATATATATATATATATATTATTCAAAAGTGATGAATTTTATTAATTAAGAAACAAAAGACATAATATATAGAAAATATTATTATTCAAAAAATAGGTCCTTTTAACATCAAAATTTTTATTTTAAATTTATAAAATTGATTACTTATTTACCAGGCATTAATATACATAAATGTGTTAAATAAAACATTTTAAATTTATTTAAAAATTAAATATTATAAAATTACAAAATAAAATAATGGAAAAATATATAATATTTATTATATTACATGGTCATATCAGGAAAACATGTATATAAAAAACCCCTCAATCCATATACATATGATCAAAGGGTAAAATAATCAATGATGGTAGTAACGTGTGGGGATTATGATAACATGGATCTAATTGAGATTTCTACAAGATTGAACAAATTTCATAGAAAATTACACTCATGTTGTACTTGATTATGTTTAGCATGGGATTAGTCTTATGAAAATACTATTTATAGTAATTCCTTTTCTAGCTCATAAAAATAGTGTTCATAAGGTGGACTACCAAAGCATGATTCCATTGATTCCCCTTTCTGAATATATGTCATAATACATAAAAACATTTTATGTCCACTTTTTACTCCCCAAATAAAATCATTGGGTACAGGATAGAGCGTCCCCTGATCTTATGTGTTCCTCTGCATACATAAGAGGCTTCTAACTAGTGGAATGGGTATGAATGAAAATATGGGGTAGATCCACCACATTATAGATATAAAAACAAAAAATATAAATAAGGAAATGATTATAAAACAATAATTTTCCACAATAGAATAAAACAATATAAAACCATGCAATATCAATGTTTCATACAAGTTAACCTAATAACCAACCAATTGAATGAAAAGTATTAAAAAACATGGGTGGAATATAAATAGAGTTTCATTAAAAAGAATCTCAAAGTCCACCAAAAATCCACTAATATGAATTCCTCCTAAAACTCAGCCGATCAAAACAGGTCCCTTTCCTTCAACTGAATCTATGATGTTAAAGTCAATACATTCACCGTGGTACCTCATAAATGTGTGAGTATCACTACAAGAAAACAGTGTTTTAGCAGCGGTTTTTTCGCGGCGGTTCTAAAAACCGCCGAATTTTTTTTTCATCCAAAATTTAGCAGCGGTTTTTAAAACCGCCGTGAAAAAAAAATCTGCAATTATTTTTTAAAAATATCTTCTCAATAAAAAAAGTCATTTTTTAGCAGTGGGTTTTTAAAAAAAAACAGCCACGAAATAGGGACGGTTTTTTCAAAACCTCCCTAATAATTTAGAATTTTTTTAAAAAAATTACTTATTTATTATCTATTATCTATTATTTATTATTTATTATTATAAATCCAATATAGTTTATTATTTATAATTATAAATATTTTTTTTGTGTCAATTATTTATTATTTATAATTATTCGTTAATAATATTTTTAAACTGAAAAAAATACTTAATTAGTAAAAGAACAGACTTCGCCATCAAATGACTATAACTTCTAATTTGAGAGTCCATTTCAGCTTTGCAACTAGTAAAATCAATGTTTATCAAATGAGAAAAAACAAAGTGAGATTTAAATCATGTGATAATCAAAGGAAAAAAATATATTCAAAATTTAAAAGTCGATAATCGAACTCGAACTTCAAACGGTTATAATTTTTAATCCGGGATTCCATTTGAGCTTTACCACATATAATATTGAATCGTACAATGAGCTCTACGCCGCTTAGGTCTGGTACCAACTCATTGATCATTTTACCCATTTTTATTTCACCAGAAATGCCTAGAAGGCCTCTGAATTAGAGGTTTTAGTTACAAACATCAATTTATTAAAATTCAAACGGTTATAATGTTTGATACAGATGTCCCTTCAGCCAGTACCACATATTATATCAAAGCTCATATAATGATCTTTGATTTGACTGGTTGAGGCTCTGAAAAAGGAGTCTCGAATCATATTTTATGGCCATTTTAGTGTTTTTAGGGTTTTATAAGTTCTTAACGATTTATGATATATATATTTTTTTTATTTAATTACTTATAAAATATATATATATATATATTATTTATTAATTATTAATTAATAAATTATTATTATTTTTCTATTATTTATTATTTATTTAATAATAATAATTTATTTATTATTTAGTTATTATCTCCACATTAATTATTAATTTATTTTTAATTAACTAATTAATTAATTCATTATTACTAATTATTCGTTTATTATTCATTTATTATTCATTCATTTATTTATTTACTCGTTATTCATTATTTATTTATTTGTTTTTTATTATTAATTAATTAATTAAAATTTATTTATCAATTATTTATTAAATATTAAATATTGAATGTTAAAAATTAGATATTGATTTTTAATTATTAATTAATAATTTAATAATTATTAATAATCAATTATTAATCATTAGTTGTTATTTATTATTAATTATTAATTAATTATTATTTTTATCTATTTATTTATTTATGTATATATTTATTGGTGATTCATTATTTATTATTTATTATTTATTATTTATTATTTATTCTTTATTCTTTATTATTTGTTAATTTATTTATTAATTTACATAATATTAATTTATTAGTAGTTTATTATTCATTTATTTTATATTTATAAATTATTTATTTAGAATTTATTGATTATTTATTAATTAAATATGAATTATTTATTACATATTAAATATTAACTATTGAATATTAAAAATTAGTTATTATTTGATATTAATTATTAATTATTAATTAATTATTATTTATTTATCTATTTGTTTATCTGTTTATTTATTATTTAGTCTTTATTATTTATTATTTATTATTTATAATTTATTATTTTATTTTTTATTTACTAAATTTAAATTTATTATTTGTTTATTATTCATTTATTATTTATTATTTATTTATTTATTTATTCAATATTCAATATTTATTCATTTTTAATTAAATAATTATTATTTATTATTTAATAACTAATTATTTAATTATTAATTATTTTTTAATTATTAATTATTTAATTAATAATTATTTATAAATTTTTAAATATTAAATATTATTTATTATTTAATAATTCGTAATGATCAATTATTAATTAATACTTATTAGTAATCATTAATTATTAATTATTAATTGTTATTTATTAGTTATTAATTATTAATTATTAATTATTAATTATTTAGTATTTACTATTTAATATATATAATTTACAATTTATTATATATTATTTATTATTAAATTTTAAATTTTAAATATTTATTATTTACTATTTATTATTTATAATTTTTGCTTTATTATTTGTTATTAATTATTAATTATTTATCATTTATTTATTATTTATTTATTTATCTATTATTTATTAATTATTATTTATTTATTTATCATATATTAAATTAATTTTTAATTAATTATTTATTTATACACTACTTATATGCTATATGTTATAAATTTGATATTATATATTATATATTATCGATTATATATTATATATTATGCAATATACAATATACAATATAAAATATAAAATATAAAATATATATTATATATTATATATTATATATTATAAAACCAAAAAGCGTAGCCAGAAGAAAAACCTCTGACCATTTATTAAAAAAAGGAAATGTTCAGTACACAAGAACCGCATGCCAAACACAACTTCTACAACACATCAAAACCAACCCCAACACCATCTCTATAATAAAAAGCTTCCTCCGCAGTCGCTGATTCCCACTCTGAGCTTTCATAGTGTTTTAAAACATTGGCATACTTCCTTCTAAGGTTCAACTGCTCCAATGAAAGAAATTCATTATTAAATTGGTTAGAGACTGGTCTACCATCTTTACGGACAGAGGATCTAGTTGTCATTGGCTTCGGAAGATAGGTGTAGTCCTTCCTCGACTGTTTTCGTGGAGAGACATGCGTCTCCTCCTGATTTCCAGATAAAATCTTCTTCCCTCCCCGAATAGAATCACTGTATGAGGGTCTGCCTAAGCCCACATTTTCCTTTTCACTATCAGACACATCCCCCCATCTCCTAGGGACCTGCATCTGCTGATATTGCTCCATCCGACTTTACTGAATCTGGAATCCCGTATCAATCATGGAAATACAATGTGGTTGGCCCAACACCTTCTAACCTCCATAAGACCCATTTCCCACTTCCTCATGCATTGCATCGTCATCCAGCCCGGCACATAACCCATTCTCCACTTGGCCAATCACTTCATCCTCATTTTGAGTCTGCATGCTGGAATCCACACTCACATTCTCCAGGTCTTGAAAGTGGTTACTCTTGCACACCATGAGCATCACACCATCATCCTCAAAAGCCCTTTCACAAACTCTTGGCTCCCCTATTTGTAGACTGACACAACATTCCACAACTGCAACAACACGTCTGCCATCCTCATCTTCCATCGAAGACCCCTACTTCCCATTTCTCATCTTGTCACTGCCACACTCCATCACATGAGAAACTCCTACAAGCGAGCCACCTTTTTGAGGTGACCAAGAGGTGACATGCCAACATTATTGACCCATGTATCTTCCTGCCTCTCCCCTGCAGCCACCGGTGTGCTTGCTACCATGCCAGTAGCATCATCACTTCTTTCTGCAGCTCCCTTGGCAACATTCCCCCGTTGCATGTCCATCTTCAGTCTATTTAGCACCACAGGAACCAGAGGATTTGTGGAGTCAACTGGCTTTGCCGGAACAGATGCAGCTTGGGGACCACGTCCAGATTCATTGCCTACCCGATCATCAATAAGAGACTTCTTCCTCCTATCAACGGTTTTTCCTACCCTTTTCTCCAGGTCTGGAGACTTCCTACTGAAAAGTTGATCATGGCACTTATCATCTAAATTCCCCAACCTATTGTAGGTACTACAGTAATCAATCCACGATTCGTAAACCATGACATTCTTCCATCTGAATTCATGACCCACAGAAATCCAAAACCATTCAACCAGAGGTCTCGAGATATCCACCTCAACACACAGTCTTGGATTGACTAGGTGACTCACCATGGTTGTTCTAGCATCAGGGCACAAGAATGGACCAACCAAGTTCCCAAGCAATCGCATAATCGCTGGATTCTGGAAAGGTAATGGTAAATAAGGGAAACTTACCAAAATCGGGACGGATGTAAGATCGCAACCCAAACAGAGCTCAAACTTCCATATAAGGAGAATCAATTTACACCTGTTGCATCACCTGGGTGCATTACCCCATGCCCAAATCAGGTCTTCCTCTGAGGCGAAGCATATCATCAAATGCTGACTATCCAAAAGGCCGATAACCACACGATCTTGCAGGTCCCATCACCCAAAAAAAACCGATCAAAATCATCAACTGATTGTAACAGCCCAAGCTTCCATGGTACTCTTTCCTTTGAATAATAAATTAGCGTGTGTTGTACACAATTTCGAGTTCTAACACACACACCAAAACCAATAAAACTAGCCATTATGAATAGGAATACTCACTTTTTGAAATTTTATAAATTTTATCTTTCTAAATGGACTTCATTTTTGGATTCGGAATATCGAAATTAGACTAGGGTGAAATTTTGGTATTTTTATGAAAACATTCAATTTTTGTTGAATAGTATCTTTTTACTTTTATTTACCACAGTTAAAAGTAAATAGGGAAATTAAGGGTAAAAATGATATTATTGTTACCCTAAAACATGTCCCAATTCTATTGAACTGGTTTATGTCGACCAAAAACAACCTTAGGAATAAAATATTATCATTTAGATCCACTTGGATTAGATTAGGACATTTATTATTATTTAATTCAAAGAAGAGTTAAAAGAGTAAGAATCAAAGTTAATTTACTAAAAAAAATTTAATATAGGGTTTTACATAAGATAAATTCGATTGTAAATATTCATTAGAAAGATATAAATATTTCCTACATAATGGTATTTTATTTATAATTTTTAGACATTAAATAATTAAATTTATTTATGACACAATGGTGATGCAATAATTACCTAATGAATGAAATATTAAAATAATTAATATTATAAATATCAAAATAAATGTAATTTGATACTTTTTATGAATTCCATTAATTTTCTATGTTAATATGAAATATTAGGAATGATTATATAAATTTGTTTCGATGTAATAATGCTGTTATAAATTTATCACAAACAACATACCCAATAGTGTCAAAATTGACATAAAAGAGTTTTTAAAACAAATATTATATTATTAATTTATATTCAATTACTAAAAATATAAGGTTCATCCAAGAGACTTATATCATGATAGGTGTTTCATTAATGGACCACTTGGGGGGTCTCTTGGAGGTATATAGTGAATTAATTAACTATATTATATAAAAATACAAAGTGACATGGTAAGTGTCAAACTAATTAACTTAGAGTTAAAACTAAAAGATAAGGTTAATATAATGACCCAAACCTGTCTAAATTATATTGGTTTAGTGGTTTGAGATCCATCCCACCATAAACTTTAAATAAACCACTTTGGATCCATTAGAAACCGAATATGAATTTGTTATAAAATAATATTTCTAGCTTTTCCAAAGGTTCCCCTCACCCCTCTTATAAAAGGGCACTCCCCCTTCTCACTAATTCACATATTCAAAGCCTTTGGGATTGGCCAAACCCTGTCAAATTACTCTCTCAACTTCCCTCACTTTAACCTAGATGGCTTAGTTTGATCAGAAACTCATCCTAAAAGCCCTTTTGATCAAATCAAAAGGAAGAACCCAAAGAAGAGGTAATGTTTTCCCCACCATCTTTCAAGTTCCTTTCTTCTTCAACTTATTCATTCATTGTTATTACCATTCTAAAATAATACCTCCAGTATATTATATATACTGTGATGTTATAATAAATATGGTACAACCATATTCATTATTCTATCCATCCTTTGAATGACATGTCACCATACGTGCGTACGTACGGCTTACCGTCTCCACGTCCTGGTGTAATTGTTATTCAATAAATTATTATTTGGATGGGTATAATAATGATGTGTAATTCATGTAAATAATAATTATAACATGATAATGATTCTGTATATATGATATTACATCAAATTAAATATTATTTTAATATCAAAAGAATGATATTGTCTCTCGTGCGTACGTACGGACTACCGTCTCCACGAACGCGATGAGATTCATTCCTCATCATATCCATTCAAGAATAATTCCCATTTAATGATTAAAAATAATGTTTATGTACTTGATATCATTCTGTATATTAATAATATACAACATATCCATAACAAACACGACTTATGTAACAAAGCATATACGAGTTAGTTAACACCCGAAAAGACGATAATACTAAGATATTATTAACAAAGAAATGTTAAAAGATCATATATGATGTTATAATAATGTAAATGATTCTTTTATAATTTAATAACAATTATTTCACCATTATTCAGAAGGTTAACCTACCCCCAAACAAGGAAAAGTACAAGGTAAGGGTTTATTTCACAATCTCTTCATTATCCGAGGTTATTTATACGTAATTATATATTGATACCTCTTTATCATCTACATCCATGTTTCATAAAAATTTATTTCAAAACATTATTACTATTTTATAGAATATGTGTTAAAGCCATTTATACCCTTGTTTTATTTTTTATAATATTTTTATAAAGGAATCTTTCCGTCATTTTCCAAACAATGTCCTTTTTATCCTTTTCGACTGAATTAGGGTAAGAATGTCTTTTTTAACTTATACGGCGGGTGAGGCTATTTTCCGCATTCATAAAATCATCAAAGCATCCCTTACAAGCTTATAAGAATATTGTCAAGTAAATGTTTTATTTTATAATTATGTTACTTTTAAATGATTTAAATAAAATATATTTCTCTCAAATAGTTTCGATTTCATCTATGTCAATATCCTTTGATGAATTTTAAGCTTATTTAATGTTTATTTATTATGATACAAAACTTCCATATTGTATTCAAGGTTTTGTGATATGTTTGACTATGGATGTATTATTTTTATACCATTCATGGATTATGGAGAAAGTATTGACATTTTTTATTCTAGTTTTAATACGAATGTTTATGTTACGTTTAAAACTGTTCATATGAGGAATGCATTAGACTTAATATGTGATGGGTGGAGCCCGCTATAGCTCATTGATGCTTCGATAGGTCTCATAAGAAAAACTAGTGTCTTGTCACAAGGCCTTGACAAAATCTTATTTTTAGTCTTGGCACAAGGCCTTGGATGTGTGGTTATGATAGTCTGGCATTATGCATTCCATCGTTATGAAAGTGGTTATTGATATTGCATGTAATTATTAGACTAGTAGAATATCCATGTGAATAAGTATATGGAATTATTTCATTTTATATCTTCCATATTATGTTGAAGTTCAAGTTTTGAAATGATTCTGTTTTAGTTATACATTGCCTTAAATTATTAAGCTTATTTATGAAAGTTTCCGCTATATTGTTATCCTTACTAGGCATTTGAGCTCACCCCTTTCTATGTTTTATTTTTCCCAGGATGTGAAGAAGTATTTTATGAATGACCTGCAGGGATAGTATGAGGGGATAAGAGTGCAGACTATGGAGACTATATTGTTGTAGTTTTTCATTTTATGATGTAATGTAAACATTATGAATGTATCTAGTTATTCCAAGGCTACTAAACTAACCGGTGATTCGAGAATTGATCTTTCTTGTGATCATGCCAATGTTATGTAATAATGCACTGACTCTGGGTAACTGGGGTCAGGGCATTATAGTTGGTATCATAGGATGTTTAGTACAATCCTTAGAAGCTAGATATAGATAAACTCTGATTAGAGCTCATAGATTTAAGATGGACATTGAGGATTAGTATAGAAGAACATCCTAGAATTTTGGTATTGTAGAGATTTTGTGAGTTTTCAAAACAATAAATCCATGTCTGGATATGAACACGAAGAGGCGGCTCTGGAACAGATGTACCTAGGGGTAAAACCCGAAAAACCTTCTTTGAGCTAGACTTGAACGGGAACTGGTGCATGACAACGGGCCTTGCTGCACTTTTTGTTATGACACTCCCGGGGGATATGCATAGGATAACACTCATTTTCTTTACAAATCATTATGAAGGGTTTATGAGTATATACGTCCTTAAAGAAAACAATTTTATGATTATGGTTTATATCCGTAAATAGTTCAATTTATGTTATGTTTATTATAAGTATGGAATAATGTATTTTGATTCATAAACTGATCTAGTTTATGCCATTGTTTCAAAATGGTTCCAAGTGGAAGAAATGGAAACCGTATCAATGCACACACTCCATGTAGGGATTTACCTCCTACTCAGGATAATAATAGTGGAGCTGGTGATGCAACTGGTGCTGATCAACTAATCACCATACTGGGACAACTCACATAGGTTATAAATAATAACCTTACCCATATGGAGAACCCTAATCCACAGTGTGGAGGATCAATGTTAGATCACTTCATGAGGCAAAAAAAAACAAAATTCAATGGGTGTACAAATCCATTAGTAATTGAGAAATGGATAGGTTCCCTAGAGAAAATATTTCAGGCTCTGGGGAGTAATGAAAGAGAAAAAATTGTCATGGCAGTTTATCGCCTCACTGGAGATGCTGACTAATGGTGGTAATTAATTCAAAACACAAATAAATATGATGAAGTATCAAATGGAGGGTGTTCAATGATATGTTTTTAGAAAAATACTTTCTCGTGACCATCGAACAGAAATGAAAAGGCAATTTCTGAGTCTGAGACAAAAGGAGGATGAGAATGTCCCAAAGTATGAGGATAACTTTACGAGGTTATCAAGGTATGCTGGAGATTATATACATAACCCAAGAAGTAATATTGATCGTTTCTTTGATGGGTTAAAACCATTTCTTCGTTAATCAGTAGTCTCATAATAGTTCTCTTCGTACGAAGACATTGTCTCATGCGCTATCAAGACAGAAAAGGAATTCTCTACGTCTTATGACTTTAAAGAAAAGCATGAGAAGAAGAGATCTCCTGATCAATATGGGAATGGAAATAAATTGAAGAAGTGAAAAGTTGAATATCCATCCTATAGTAAATGTGGGAAGAAACACCCCGGTACTAGGTTAAAAGGAATGTGAGTCTGTTACAAGTGTGGTGAAAAAGGCCACCCAGCTCGTGATTTCAAAGGGATGAAGGAAGGTACCGATGTCCAATGCTACAATTGCAGGGAGATGAGACATTATGCAAATGAGTTTCCTAAGTGTCAGGGGATATTACCTCCAGAAATACCAAGGGATCAAGGAAAAGGTTATTCTATCACTAATACTAAGGTAGAAGCTCCGAAATACGTGGTGGCAGGTAATTTAATGGTTTCCTCCAGTTTAGAAAATGCATTATTTGATTCTGGATCATCACATTGTTTCATATCTTCCCAGTTTTCTAAGAAAATTAGATATTTCCAATTTGATTTAACAAGGGAGTTGTCAGTTAAAACTCCTAAGGGAAGTATCATTGCATCAATGTTTTGTGAATCAGTCCCCATTAGAGCACATACATGTTCTTTATCTGCTGATCTCATCGTCATACCTATGATTGAGTTTGATATAATCCTCGGTATGGATTGGATTTCAGACCATGATGCAAATATTTATTTTAATAAGGAGGTTACAATTTTTGATGATGATGATAAGGAACACCTTATCTTTAGAAAAGAATTGTCACCACCTAATTCTTTCATAGATCCCCCCTAGTAGCTCAACTAAATTCAATTATTGGGGAGGAAGTGAATGAAATGACTGTGGGTGAGGAAAGGAATGTTCAAATAGAGGATGTACCTATTGTGAAAGAATATGTAGATGTGATTTTCGGAAGATTTACCTGGACATCCTCCAGAACGAGAAGTTGAGTTTTCCATTGATTTAATTAATGGATCAAGTCCTATATCGAAGACCCCTTATATAATGGCCATTGTAGAATTAGTTGAACTAATGAAACAACTAGAGGAATTGAGTAATAAGATATTTATTTGCCCTATTGTTTCTCCATGGGGAGCCCCTGTTCTTTTTGTTATAAATAAATATGGATCGATGAGGTTATGTATCGACTATAGGGAGATCAATGAAATAATAATAAAGAACAAGTATCCCCTACCTCGCATTGATGGTTTATTTGACCAACTGCATGGAGCTCAATACTTTTCAAAGATTGACCTTCGATCTGGATACCATTAGTTGTCTGTGAATAAGGAAGAAATTCCGAAGACAGCATTTCGAACAAGGTGCCGGCATTACGAGTTTACGGTAATGCCTTTTGGGCTGACTAATGAACCCTCTGTATTGATAGATCTAATGAATAGAGTTTTCAAGGAATATATAGATGATTTTTTGGTGGTATTTATTGATGATATATTATTATACTCCAAAATCTATGAAGATCATGAAAATCACTTGCAGATTATATTGAAGACTCTGAGAAGACATAAATTATATGGGAAGTTTAGCAACTGTGAATTCTGGCTTCAGGAAATTTCTTTCCTTGGCCATATTGTCTCTGAATATAGAATCTATGTTGATCCTTCTAAGGCCAAGGAAATCCAAGAATGTCCAGCACCTACGAGTATAACTGAGGTATGCAATTTTATTGGTCTAGCACATTATTATCGACGTTTCGTCCAGAATTTTGCCCAATTGGCTAACCCATTAACAAATATCACACGTAAGGGGGTTAAATTTGTTTGGAAAAAAGTGTGTGAAGAATGTTTTGAAGAACTGGATAGATTATTTGTCAATGCTCCTATATTGACTCTACCATCAGGGAATGATTGGTTTTTTATTTATAGTGATGCATCAAAGAAAGGACTTGGTTGTGCCCTCATGCAGAATGATAGGGTTATTGCCTATGCATCACGATAGTTGAAAATTCATGAGAAAAACTATCCTACTCATGATCTCGAGTTAGCAGCTATGATCTTTGCTTTGAAGATATGGAGGCACTACCTCTATGGTGAAAAATGTGAGATTTATACTGATCACAATAGTTTGATGTATATTTTCTCAAGAAAAGAACTCAACATGAGGCAAAGGAGATGGCTTGAATTTCTCAAGGATTATGATTTTATGATCCAATACCACCTCGGGAAGGCAAATAAGGTGGAAGATGCTTTGAGCAGAAAAGATCATGGAGTTTTGAACAATATGAGAATTGAAAGGGATCCAATTTTCATGGATCTAGTAAATATGGACATGGGAATAACCATGGAAGGTGAAACATCAATGCTTTTTCAAATGGTTTCCAAACCATCTTTACTAGAAAGGATTAAGAGTTCTCAGACCGATGATGAAGAATTTCAAAATAAGATTAAAGCTGTGAATGATGGGAGATTGAATGACTTTGGCTGTGAAGATGGAATTTTGAAATTTGGGAAGAGAGTCTGTGTTCCCAATATATCTGATCTAAAAAGGGAATTGGTGGACGTTGCTCATAGTTCCAATTTCTCAATACACCCTGGGTGTAACACCCCAGGTAAATAAAGAATATGAAATTTTCACATTTATCCATATTTGTGAATAAGGTATTAATATTACTTTAATGGGAACACTATGCTCGATGGCGTACCCAATACGGAACAATGAGTTCATTGAAATATTATGTTGCACTCTAATAATAAAATAATATTATTTGAAATGGTAGTTAACGCTTAGCCATTGTAATGACGGGAATGAACAAAACTAACTACAAAATTACTATATAAGTTTTTCAAATATTTTTACTTTTTACAATAAACGTCATAGGAATAAAAATGCGAATGAATCCAATTTTAAGCATAAACATTGTAATATTCTTTAAAAGGTCGATTATCCACCTTTTGATGGTGAACCTCTTTTTAATCCTCTTTTTGACAATTTTATGTGTTATATTTGACAAAATAAAATTCTTCTTTAGAATCAGGACATCAAAATATACTTTGTGTAAATTTTTGGTATTTTTCTGATAATGTTTAGTTTTTAATGAATAGTGAAAAATTTGGTATTTTAATTCAAAAAATCTTTTTAATATAATTTATTTATATAATTATATTATCTTTTGAATTGGTTTTAAAGTGAAATTAGAATATATTTTTACCATTTAATTCAATAGTGGTCGTTGGAATTAATTTCATCTTGAAATTGGACTTAAATTAGTGTCAATCTTTTGATACTTATTGTTTCATAAAAACACGCTATTTGCTCTGACAGAGGGAATTAATTTACTAAATTAATTAATTTTACTTATATGTTTTGAATTTATTAAAATAGACATCATTTTTGAATTCAGAATATCAAATATAGCTTAGGGTTAATTTTAGGTATTTTTCTGAAAAACTTCAATTTTTGATGAATAGTGAAACCACTAAGTGGTAGTTTAAAAACTGATTTTCATTTAAATGAAACATTACCACTTATGTGATTTGAATTTCAAAAATCCGAAATACATGTTTGTCATTAGGATGTAAAATGTGGTTCAATGGGATTAAAATAATTTTTTGGTGAATAGTAACTTTTTTGTTTTTAATCACGATTAGAGGTAATTAGTGTAATTTAAGGTAAAAATAATGTTTTAATAATATGAAATGACCTAGACACTTGACCTACCCTCATTGGATGTGTCATGGCCGATCAAGACAATCCATAGGTCCACTTGGGGACCCCATGGAGCCACTTTGGTTGGAAAATGACATAAATAACTTTTTATTTAAAGTTAAAATAAAAATGTCATAAGCATGAGTAGTTTTACTAAAACAATTTTTAAAAGTGGTTATACAAGTTATATTTTTGACTATAA
Source organism: Viscum album (assembly GCA_963277665.1). NCBI lineage: Eukaryota > Viridiplantae > Streptophyta > Magnoliopsida > Santalales > Viscaceae > Viscum > Viscum album. Next base: position 338,723,298 of record OY728144.1, read on the forward strand.
ATATTAATTAGAAAGATAAAAAGATTTCCTACATCATGATAGTTTTTCTATAATTTTTAGACATTAATTAAAGTAAATTATTTATGACATTATGATGATGCAACGATTACCTCATTAAAAAAGGATTTAAATAAAATGAAACGTTAATTTTAAAACTATAACATAAACTTGTAAAAAACCTATTGGATGAGTATATTTAGAACCCCTACCACCGTATCATAGAAATACATCAATATGGGACCTTTGAAATCCGAAACTCATTTGAAAATAAAGTAACATTTTGTAACTTTCCAAGAGTGTCCCTCCTCTCCTCTTATAAAAGCCCCCACCTATACCACATTACCCACACCTCTCAAGCATTTTTCTCAGCCAACCCCAGTTCATTTTGTCTCTACACATCCCTATATTACTCCTAGAAGCCTCACTTTGGGTAGAAGTCTTCCCAAGGAAGCCTTTGAGCTCAAATCAAAGAGAGGTACTCGATTTTAAGGTAATGTCTTCACTTGTGTTCTTTTGTTTTATTTTTCTTCTCCAACCCCCTAATCTCTTTTTATTCATTTATTTTGTAACAAATCCTATATATTCAATATACTAGTATTTTTTTTTAATAAGGATAAGAGCTACACTTACACATACCTACATCTAATTGTTAAAGAACATACTGTTTCTGTGGATGGTAAATTTCTTCCTCACGAAACGATGATTGTTCAATATTCTTTTAACACCCTCAAAGGTGTCCATTAAGATGTCACTATATTTATTTATGATATATAATATGTTTATGTTTTACTTAAGCTTCTTTATTTTTCATTTATGGCATACCATTATGGTTTCCATTATGGTTAAACGCGATATCTTCATTTTAGGAAGTACGGACTACCGCCCCCTCAATGTGATTTGATTCGTTAATACCATAGGTGGTACATATAAATGATAGATTTAATGATATTATATATGATACAATACAGGAATTATAATACTATTATGTATCATTATGTTTTAATTCCATTAAATAAGAAATAGAAATGGAAGTAGCGTTCATGCGTACGTACAGCTTACCGTCTCCATGAACGGTGCGTTTCATTTCGTACCTCTAAATGATATGTAATATTATAAATGCATGTATATAATGGATATATATGATATATATGATATCAAAATAATGAATATAATTCTATATATAATATATATTTTACCACATGAACAACTTGTAATTATAAAGAGTTTATTTTTGACTCAAGTAGCAATGATCTACAAAACGACCATTATTGACTTAAATAATTACATAGTGTTCATAGCATGGTAGTAAGTGATATAAAAAGGATTAATGAACTTGAAAAAGGTTCTTAAGCAAGTTTAAATTAACTCAAGTTTATTATTCAGGAGGTTAAACAACGATCGAGTCAAGTCGGACCCGAGGTAAGGGATCCTACCCCTCTCTTTCTTTTTAAGTACTCTCTTTTATGTCATTTCTTATAAGATCATCATTCTTATGTTTGGGGATTTTATTTTAAATTAATACTACTATAATTTTTATTTTAATATGATGAGAGACCCTATTTTCTCTCATCAATCCATTTTGTAAGTTTTAATTGGCGCTGTTAGGCTGCCGAAATTTCGTAAGGGGCTTTTAACTCACTTTGTGTTTTCGTGAGATTCATGCAACATTTGCCAATATTTCCTTTTGAGTTGTGTATGTAATGTCAATTATTCTAATCTTTGTGTAACATAAATTCTTTTATGAGTATTTACATCAATTTTGTATAGTCCTTCTTTCATGGGGTGTACGTTTCGAAAGTTATCCAAATCGGAAAGGGAACCTTTCACCCACCTCTTTTTAAAAGACTTCTTTTGTTATGTCTTTTAATTTTCATCTTATTATGTGGAGATATGTTCTTATATATCCTTATTTCAATAAATTTTATTTCCATGTGATGAGATACCCTTTATCTCTCTCATCAACTCTTTTTCTAAAATTTGATGTGACGCCGTTAGGCTGTCCAGTGAACTTCTTAACCCAATTTCGATTTCTTTGGGTTCAACATGTAGTTATTGAATATGTCATCCATTGAATATGTGTGAATGACATTTGATTATTTTACACTTAATATCCACCTATATTGAGTGTATTTATATTTTTCACACATAGTTATGAGATTGATTTATCCTCAATTTAAGGATACCTTTTTATAATGGATTTCATCTCATTTTACATTTCTATTGAGACTTCATTGTTGTTATGCACCAGTTCAATTTTATATGGTGTATATACTGTCCTTTGAAATATTATATCATGAATCCCTTTATTCTCATGATATTATAATGTTTTGATTAAATTATATTCCTCAATTATTGTATTCAAGCGTCTCTCATATTGTTAAAAAGCCTTTAACTAAAATATTGTTTTAAATGTTTTAATGATTTATTCTTATAAATATTTCTCATTAATATCCATGTTTTCAAAATGGTTTTAAGGATTTATTTACATGGATATTAATGGTTTAAAATGTTAATATCTTCAATGTGTTATGGGACACTTTGATTTAAAAATATCTTTATTAAATGTTTTAAATGATTTTGAAAATGGTTTTTAGAATGGATTCATTATTTCAATATCTTAAAATGTTATATAGTTATTTCAATGTGGGAATTTTATATTTCATTTATGCTTATGTTATGTGCTATGATTATGTTATGGTTCTTGGGAATTGTTATGAAGACGGGTGGTTCCATGATAAACTAAGGGCGGGTGAGCCTGATATAGCTCTACAATGCATTGGGTAACTCAAAGGAGTTAAACGTTAAGGTTTCCCCAAAGAGATTTAGGGAATATACTGCGATGGGTTTTCCATACGTAACCAAGAGGGTTACTCCCTATGTAAAAATGTTATGAATGCCTTAAGTTACCTTTATGTATTATGATTTCTATAATTTATTCATGATTTTATGAGGTATGTTAAAGTGCTAATGTTTTATGGGTAAAATATGATTTCATTATTATGTATATATGTACTCATGTTTACTTTCCATACTTTTTATAACCCTTATTGATCTTTTTATGCTCATCCCAAGTTTTTTAAATGTTTTTTCACATGTCAAGGGAATGGTACAAGATATGATGATAGTGTCAACGAAGTGTCAAGAAAGAATCCATGTTTTATTTTAAATATGATTCTGTTGATGGGAAAAATGAATACTATCTTTTATGTAACCACTTTGTTTAAATATGGAATGTAATGAAAGTTTTATGATCTAATTCTCTAAAACTCTAAACCTGAAAATATCCTCAATGTGTAATCTTGTAATAACTCAAGATTAAGTAAGGTTTAAGGTTGGGGTCTTATAGTTGGTATCAGAGGTCGGTTTAGATAACTTTAGATGTTAGGGTATTCTCTAGGCCTAAGTGACATTTCCATAATGGTTAGGATTTCAGAAAGAGTCATAGTTTTAGATAAAGTGAATGAGTACGTATATCTTAGTGTTTATCTTCCTCATTAGTACATGATGGTTTTGTTGATATACTCACACTGGCATTTCTGTTTTTAGTGAATGGATGGATCTTGTAGGCACCAAAGTGACAATAGGTTTGAAGGAAACTGTGGTGGTTCTCTGATTAAGAGACTGGATGAAATGGGGGATTCAATGAGGAAACTCGTGGTTGTTCTAAACCAACTATCAAGGAGTCATGATCAACCACTTATAGCTTGGTATGTTCTGTAATGCATCATGAATGAGATGACCAATCGATATGGGAGTTCAGGTTATAATTATAAAGGTAACCATTAGGGTTTATATGATCCTTACTTTTGAGGTAATTATGGGTTACTATATGTTATGATGGAAAGTGAATGGAATGAGATAAAATTGAGGTTAAATTATGTTATGTTTATTTTTGATGATTTTATCTCTTTTTGGGGAATGATTTGAGAATTATATAGTTTGGAAAAAAGGACAACACACAGACCGTGTGACAACCCATCACGTCGGACAAAACTGCGGGAATCGAACCCACAACCAAAGTGAGACTGGTATTTATCACCTACCAATGGACTAAGTGAAGTCCCTGGTTAGTTTGAGTAATTATTTTTAGTTATAAGATTTTATTAATTAAGAGTAAGTTGATTTTTGGTTATCAATGGAAATGATTAGCCTATCATGGAGGGTATGTGATTAGGTTAATTGCCTTTCATTATGAGACTGTAAGACTAACTGATGTTATTTTGGAGAAAAATGTTAAAATTTATCTTAAGAGACTATGTGATTAAATCCTTTAGAGAATTGTGTTTCAATATTAGTTTGATTTACTTTGTAGAATTTTATGGATATATGTTTATTGAATGGACTTTGTTGAACTTTGGGTTTTGTTTGACAAATTTTGGAGATTAAAAATAGATTTTTTTTATAAAGGATTATCCTTTTTGGGTATTATCTGATCTCATACTAATATTTTTGCTTTTAGTTTTGGTTAAGGTCTAATTAAATGGAAAGTATATAGTTCTCTTTTGTGGATTAGGTGATTCTCTAGAAGTTGATTATAGATCTATTAATGTGAACAAGTCATCCCAAATACTCGTCTTTTAGAGAAAATATGAGTTTGTGTAAGAAATATAGTAAAAGTTGAAAGTCAACATGACAATTAAGTATTCTTCCTTATGTTTTAGTTAAGCTCATAAATAAATTCCTCAATGAAAATTAACATAAAACAAAAATTTTGTTTGTTAATTTTTCCTAATGGGGGATCAAATACCGTTTAACCCATCACAAGTTTTTGATTTTATTATTGATAACTTTCTCCTAGACATGTTTACTGTCACACTCCATTAGAACATGACCATTTGTTTTTCCCTCCATATCCATATTTTCATACTTGGAATCCTAATATGGGTTAACTCGGATGACCTTTGTACTTCTCTTTCTTTATTTTAAAGTGAGTGTTTTACTGACTCTTGTTCTGATGTGGGATTTTCAATGAAGTTTCCAAGCCAAATTTTAAAATTGCGAGGATGAAATTCCCAAAAGGGGGGAAGGATGTAACACCCCAGGTAAATAAAAAATATGACATTTTCACATTTATCCATATTTGTGAATAAAGTATTAATATTACTTTAATGGGAACGCTATGCTCGATGGTGTACCAAATACAGAACAACGAGTTTCTTTGAAATCCTAAGTTGCACTTTAATAATAAAATAATATTATTTTTAATGGTAGTTAACGCCTAGACATTGTAATGACGGAAATGAACATAACTAACTACAAAATTACTATATATTTTTGTCAAATATTTTTACTGTTTACAATAAATGTTAGAGGATTAAAAATGCGAATGAATCCAATTTTAAGCATAAACATTCTAATATTCTTTAAAAGGTCGATTATCCGCCTTTTGATGGTGAACCAATTTTTAATCCACTTTTTGAAAATATTATGTTCTATATTTGACAAAAAAAAAATTCTTATTTAGAATCGGGACATCAAAATTTAATTTCTGTAAATTTTTGGTATTTTTCCGATAAAGTTCAGTTTTTAATGAATAGTGAAAAATGTGGTATTTTAATTCAAAACCTCTTTTTAATCTAATTTATTTATATGATTATATTATCTTTTCAATTTGTTTTAAAGTGAAATTAGATTATATTTTTACCTTTTAATCCAATAGTGGTCATTGAAATTAATTTCATCTTGAAATTGGACATAAACTAGTGTCAATCTTTTGATACTTATTGTTTCATAAAAACACGCTATTTGCTCTGACATCGGGAATTAATTATTAAATTAATTAATGTAACTTATATTTTTTTATTTTTTTAAAATAGACATCATTTTGGAATTCAGAATATCAAATATAGCTTAGGGTGAAGTTTTCGTATTTTTCTGAAAAACTTCAATTTTTGATGAATAGTGAAACCACTAAGTGGTAGTTTAAAAACTGATTTTTCGTTTAAATGAAACTTTACCACTTATTTGATTTAAATTTCAAAAATACGACATACATGGTTGTCATTAGGATGTAAAATGTGGTTCAATGGGATTAAAATAATTTTTTGGTGAATAGTAACTTTTATGTTTTAAATCATGATTAGAGGTAATTAGTGTAATTTAAGGTAAATATAATGTTTTAATAATATGAAATGACCCAGAAACATGTCCTACCCTCATTGGATGTGTCATGGCCGACCAATCCAATCCATGGGTCAACTTGGGGACCCCATGAAGCCACTTTGGTTGGAAAATGACCAAAATAACTTTTTATTTAAAGTTAAAATAAAAATGTCACAAGCGTGAGTAGTTTTACTAAAACAATTTTTAAATGTGGCTATACAAGTAATATTTTTGACTATAAATATTCATTATAAAGATAAAAATATTTCCTACATCATGATAATTTTTTTATAATTTTTAGACATTAATTCAATTAAATTATTTATGACATCATGATGATGAAACGATTACCTCATTAATAAAGGATTTAAATTAAATTAAAAGATAATTTTAAAACAATAACTTAAACTTGTCAAAAACCTATTGGATGAGTATATTTAGAACCCTTACCACCTTATCCTAGAAATACATCAATTTTGGACCTTTAAAATCCGAAACTCATTTGAATATAAAGTAACATTTTGTAACTTTCCAAGAGTGCCCATCCTCTCCTCTTATAAAAGGCCCCCACCTCTACAACCTTACCCAAACCACTCAAGAATTTTTCTTGTCCAAACCCTGATCATTTTGTCTCTCCATATCCCTCTCATACTCCCAGAAGCCTCAATTTGGGCAGAAGTATTCCCAAGGAAGCCTTTGAGCTCAAATCAAAGAGAGGTACCCGATTTTAAGGTAATGTCAACACTTGTGTTCTTTTGTTTTATTTTGCTTCTCCAACATCCTAAACTCTTTTTATTCATTTCTTTTGTAAAAAATCTAGTATATTCAATATACTAGGATTTTTTTATAATAATTATTCGAGCTACACTTACACACACCTACATCTAATGGTTAAAGAACATACTATTTCTGTGGATGGTGAATTTCTGCCTCACGAAACGATGATTATTCAATATTATTTTAACACCCGCAAAGGTGTCCATTAAGATGTCACTATATTTATATATGATATATAATATGTTTATGTTTTAGTTGAGATTCATTATTTTTCATTTATGGCATACCTTTATGGTTCCCATTATGGTTAAAAGCGATATCTTTATTTTAGGAAGTGCGGACTACCGCCCCTAAAACTGATTTGATTCGTTAATACCATATGTGGTACATTGGAAATTTGTAAGTTTCCAAGAGTGTCCCTCCTCTCCTCTTATAAAAGGCCCCCACCTCTACCACATTAACCACACCACTCAAGCCTTTTTCTCAGCCAACCCCAGTTCATTTTGTCTCTACACATCCCTATATTACTCCTAGAAGCCTCACTTTGGGCAGAAGTCTTCCCAAGGAAGCCTTTGAGCTCAAATCAAAGAGAGGTACTCGATTTTAAGGTAATTTCTTCACTTGTGTTCTTTTGTTTTATTTTTCTTCTCCAACCCCCTAATCTCTTTTTATTCATTTCTTTTGTAACAAATCCTGTATATTCAATATACTAGGATTTTTTTATAATAAGGACTAGAGCTACACTTACACATACCTACATCTAATTGTTAAAGAACGTACTGTTTCTGTGGATGGTAAATTTCTGCCTCACGAAACAATGATTGTTCAATATTCTTTTAACACCCTCAAAGGTGTCCATTAAGATGTCACTATATTTATATATGATATATAATATGTTTATGTTTTACTTAAGCTTCTGTATTTTTCATTTATGGAATACCATTATGGTTTCCATTATGGTTAAATGCGATATCTTCATTTTAGGAAGTACGGACTACCGCCCCCTCAAAGTGATTTGATTCGTTAATACCATATGTGGTACATATAAAGGATAGATTTAATGATATTATATATGATACCATACAGTAATTATAATACTATTATGTAACATAATGTTTTAATTCAATTAAATAAGAAATAGAAATGGAAGTAGCGTTCATGCGTACGTACAGCTTACCGTCTCCATGAACGGTGCGTTTCATTTCTTACCTCTAAATGATATGTAATATTATAAATGCATGTATATAATGGATATATATGATATATATGATATCTAAATAATGAATATAATTCTATATATAATATATATTTTACCACATGAAAAACTTGTAATTATAAAGAGTTTATTTTTGACTCAAGTAGCAATGATCTACAAAACGACCATTATTGACTTAAATAATTACATAGTGTTCATAGCATGGTAGTAAGTGATATAAAAAGGATTAATGAACTTGAAAAAGATTCTTAAGAAAGTTGAAATTAACTCAAGTTTATTATTCACGAGGTTAAAGAACGATCGAGTCAACTCGGACCCGAGGTAAGGGATCCTACCCCTCTCTTTCTTTTTATGTACTCTCTTTTATGTCGTTTCTTATAAGCTCATCATTATTATGTTTGGGGATTTTATTTTAAATTAATCCTACTATAATTTTTATTTTAATATGATGAGAGACCCTATTTTCTCTCATCAATCCATTTTGTAAGTTTTAATTGGCGCTGTTAGGCTGCCGAAATTTTGTAAGGGGCTTTTAACTCACTTTGTGTTTTCGTGAGATTCATGCTACATTTTCCAATATTTCCTTTTGAGTTGTGTATGTACTGTCAATTATTCTAATCTTTGGGTAACATAAATTATTTTATGAGTATTTACATCAATTTTTTATAGTCCTTCTTTCATGGGGTGTACGTTTCGAAAGTTATCCAAATCGGAAAGGGAACGTTTCACCCACCTCTTTTTAAAAGACTTCTTTTGTTATGTCTTTTAATTTTCATCTTATTATGTGGAGATATGTTCTTATATATCCTTATTTCCATAAATTTTATTTCCATGTGATGAGATACCCTTTATCTCTCTCATCAACTCTTTTTCTAAAATTTGATGTGACGCCGTTAGGCTGTCCAGTGAACTTCTTAACCCAATTTCGATTTCTTTGGGTTCAACATTTAGTTATTGAATATGTCATCCTTTGAATATGTGTTAATGACATTTGATTATTTTACACTTAATATCCACCTATATTGGGTGTATTTATATTTTTCACACATAGTTATGAGATTGATTTATCCTCAATTTAAGGATACCTTTTTATAATGGATTTCATCTCATTTTACATTTCTATTGGGACTTCATTTTTGTTATGCACCAGTTCACTTTTATATGGTGTATATACTGTCCTTTGAAATATTATATCATGAATCCCATTATTCTCATGATATTATAATGTTTTCATTAAATTCTATTCCTCAATTATTGTATTCAAGCGTCTCTCATATTGTTAAAAAGCCTTTAACTAAAATATTGTTTTAAATGTTTTAATGATTTATTCTTATAAATATTTCTCATTAATATCCATGTTTTCAAAATGCTTTTAAGGATTTATTTACATGGATATTAATGGTTTAAAATGTTAATATCTTCAATGTGTTATGGGACACTTTGATTTAAAAATATCTTTATTAAATGTTTTAAATGATTTTGAAAATGGTTTTTAGAATGGATTCATTATTTCAATATCTTAAAATGTTATATTGTTATTGCAATGTGGGAATTTTATATTTCATTTATGCTTATGTTATGTGCTATGATTATGTTATGGTTCTTGGGCATTGTTATGAAGACGGGTGGTTCCATGATAAACTAAGGGCGGGTGAGCCTGATATAGCTCTACAATGCATTGGGTAACTCAAAGGAGTTAAACGTTAAGGTTTCCCCAAAGGGATTTAGGGAATATACTGCGATGGGTTTTCCATACGTAACCAAGAGGGTTACTCCCTATGTAAAAATGTTATGAATGCCTTAAGTTACCTTTATGTCTTATGATTTCTATAATTTATTCATGATTTTATGAGGTATGTTAAAGTGATAATGTTTTATGGGTAAACTATGATTTCATTATTATGTATATATGTACTCATGTTTACATTCCATACTTTTTATAACCCTTATTGAGCTTTTTATGCTCATCCCACGTTTTTGAAATGTTTTTCACATGTCAAGGAAATGGTACAAGATATGATGATAGTGTCAAGGAAGTGTCAAGAAAGAATCCATGTTTTATTTTAAATATGATTATGTTGATGGGAAAAATGAATACTATCTTTTATGTAACCACTTTGTTTAAATATGGAATGTAATGAAAGTTTTATGATCTAATTCTCTAAAACTCTAAACCTGAAAATATCCTCAATGTGTAATCTTGTAATAACTCAAGATTAAGTAAGGTTTAAGGTTGGGGTCTTATAGTTGGTATCAGAGGTCGGTTTAGATAACTTTAGATGTTAGGGTAATCTCTAGGCCTAAGTGACATTTCCATAATGGTTAGGATTTCAGAAAGAGTCCTAGTTTTAGATAAAGTGAATGAGTACGTATATCTTAGTGTTTATCTTCCTCATTAGTACATGATGTTTTTGTTGATATACTCACACTGACATTTCTGTTTTTAGTGAATGGATGGATCTTGTAGGCACCAAAGTGACAATAGGTTTGAAGGAAACTGTGGTGGTTCTATGATTAAGAGACTGGATGAAATGGGGGATTCAATGAGGAAACTCATGGTTGTTCTAAACCAACTATCAAGGAGTCATGATCAACCACTTGTAGCTTGGTATGTTCTGTAATGCATCATGAATGAGATGACCAATCGATATGGGAGTTCAGGTTATAATTATAAAGGTAACCGTTAGGGTTTATATGATCCTTACTTTTGAGGTAATTATGGGTTACTATATGTTATGATGGAAAGTGAAAGGAATGAGATATAATTGAGGTTAAATTATGTTATGTTTATTTTTGATGATTTTATCTCTTTTTGGGGAATGATTTGAGAATTATATTGTTTGGAAAAAAGGACAACACACAGACCGTGTGACAACCCGTCACGTCAGACAAAACTGCGGGAATCGAACCCACAACCAAAGTGAGACTGGTATTTATCACCTACCAATGGACTACGTGAAGTCCCTGGTTAGTTTGAGTAATTCTTTTTAGTTAGAAGATTTTATTAATTAAGAGTAAGTTGATTTTTGGTTATCATTGGAAATGATTAGCCTATCAAGGAGGATATGTGATTAGGTTAATTACTTTTCATTATGAGACTGTAAGAGTAACTGATGTTATTTTGGAGAAAAATGTTAAAATTTATCTTAGGAGACTATGTGATTAAATCCTTCAGAGAATTGTGTTTAAATATTAGTTTGCTTTACTTTGTAGAATTTTATGGATATATGTTTATTGAATGGACTTTGTTGAACTTTGGGTTTTGTTTGACAAATTTTGGAGATTAAAAATAGATTTTTTTTATAAAGGATTATCCTTTTTGGGTATTATCTGATCTCATACTAATATTTTTGGTTTTAGTTTTGGTTAAGGTCTAATTACATGGAAAGTATATAGTTCTCTTTTGTGGATTAGGTGATTCTCTAGAAGTTGATTATAGATCTATTAATGTGAACAAGTCATCCCAAATACTCATCTTTTGGAGAAAATATGATTTGTGTAAGAAATATAGTAAAAGTTGAAAGTCAACATGACAATTAAGTATGCTTCCTTATGTTTTAGTTAAGCTCATAAATAAATTCCTCAATGAAAAGTAACATAAAACAAAAATTTTGTTTGTTAATTTTTCCTAATGGGGGATCAAATACCGTTTAACCCATCACAAGTTTTTGATTTTATTATTGATAACTTTCTCCTAGACATGTTTACTGTCACACTCCATCAGAACATGACCATTTGTTTTTTCCTCCATATCCATATTTTCATACTTGGAATCCTAATATGGGTTAACTCGGATGACCTTTGTACTTCTCTTTCTTTATTTTAAAGTGAGTGTTTTACTGACTCTTGTTCTGATGTGGGATTTTCAATGAAGTTTCCAAGCCAAATTTTAAAATTGCGAGGATGAAATTCCCAGAAGGGGGGAAGGATGTAACACCCCAGGTAAATAAAAAATATGACATTTTCACATTTATCCTTATTTGTGAATAAAGTATTAATATTACATTAATGGGAACGCTATGCTCGATGGTGTACCAAATACGGAACAACGAGTTTCTTTGAAATCCTACGTTGCACTTTAATAATAAAATAATATTATTTTAAATGGTAGTTAACGCCTAGACATTGTAATGACGGGAATGAACATAACTAACTACAAAATTACTATATATTTTTGTCAAATATTTTTACTGTTTACAATAAATGTTAAAGGATTAAAAATGCGAATGAATCCAATTTTAAGCATAAACATTCTAATATTCTTTAAAAGGTCGATTATCCGCCTTTTGATGGTGAACCAATTTTTAATCCACTTTTTGACAATTTTATGTTCTATATTTGAAAAAAAAATTCTTATTTAGAATCGGGACATCAAAATTTACTTTCTGTAAATTTTTGGAATTTTTCCGATAAAGTTCAGTTTTTAATGAATAGTGAAAAATGTGGTATTTTAATTCAAAACCTCTTTTTAATATAATTTATTTATATGATTATATTATCATTTCAATATGTTTTAAAGTGAAATTAGAGTATATTTTTACCTTTTAATCCATTAGTGGTCATTGAAATTAATTTCATCTTGAAATTGGACATAAACTAGTGTCAATCTTTTGATACTTATTGTTTCATAAAAACACGCTATTTGCTCTGACATCGGGAATTAATTATTACATTAATTAATGTAACTTATATTTTTTTTATTTTTTTAAAATAGACATCATTTTTGAATTCAGAATATCAAATATAGCTTAGGGTGAATTTTTGGTATTTTTCTGAAAAACTTCAATTTTTGATGAATAGTGAAACCACTAAGTGGTAGTTTAAAAACTGATTTTTCGTTTAAATGAAACTTTACCACTTATTTGATTTGAATTTCAAAAATACGACATACATGGTTGTCATTAGGATGTAAAATGTGGTTCAATGGGATTAAAATAATTTTTTGGTGAATAGTAACTTTTATGTTTTAAATCATGATTAGAGGTAATTAGTGTAATTTAAGGTAAATATAATGTTTTAATAATATGAAATGACCCAGAAACATGTCCTACCCTCATTGGATTTGTCATGGCAGACCAATCCAATCCATGGGTCAACTTGGGGAACCCATGAAGCCACCTCGGTTGGAAAATGACCAAAATAACTTTTTATTTAAAGTTAAAATAAAAATGTCACAAGCGTGAGTAGTTTTACTAAATCAATTTTTAAATGTGGTTATACAAGTAATATTTTTGACTATAAATATTCATTATAAAGATAAAAATATTTCCTACATCATGATAGTTATTTTAAAATTTTTAGACATTAATTCAATTAAATTATTTATGACATCATGATGATGAAACGATTACCTCATTAATAAAGGATTTAAATTAAATTAAAAGAAAATTTTAAAACTATAACTTAAACTTGTAAAAAACCTATTGGATGAGTATATTTAGAACCCTTACCACCTTATCCTAGAAATACATCAATTTTGGTCCTTTAAAATCCGAAAATCATTTGAAAATAAAGTAACATTTTGTAACTTTCCAAGAGTGCCCATCCTCTCCTCTTATAAAAGGCCCCCACCTCTACAACCTTACCCAAACCTCTCAAGAATTTTTCTCGGCCAAACCCTGATTATTTTGTCTCTCCATATCCCTCTCATACTCCCAGAAGCCTAAATTTGGGCAGAAGTTGTCCCAAGGAATCCTTTGAGCTCAAATCAAAGAGAGGTACCCGATTTTAAGGTAATGTCAACACCTGTGTTCTTTTGTTTTATTTTGCTTCTCCAACATCCTAAACTCTTTTTATTCATTTATTTTGTAAAAAATCTAGTATATTCAATATACTAGGATTTTTTTATAATAATTATTCGAGATACACTTACACACACCTACATCTAATGGTTAAAGAACATACTGTTTCTGTGGATGGTGAATTTCTGCCTCACGAAACGATGATTATTCAATATTATTTTAACACCCGCAAAGGTGTCCATTAAGATGTAACTATATTTATATATGATATATAATATGTTTATGTTTTACTTGAGATTCTTTATTTTTCATTTATGGAATACCTTTATGGTTCCCATTATGGTTAAAAGTGATATCTTCATTTTAGGAAGTGCGGACTACCGCCCCTAAAACTGATTTGATTCGTTAATACCATATGTGGTACGTATAAAGGATAGATTTAATGATATTATATATGATAAATTAATGGAATTATAATACTATTATGTATCATTATGTTTCAATTCCATTAAATAATAAATAGAAATAGAATTTGCATTCATGCGTACGTACGGCTTACCGTCTCCATGAACGGTGCGTTTCATTTCTTACCTCTAAATGATATGTAATATTATAAATTCATGTATATAATGGATATATATGATATATATGATATCTACATAATGAATATAATTCTGGATATAATATATATTTTACCACATGAACAACTTGTAATTATAAAGAGTTAATTTTTTACTCAAGTAACAATGATCTACAAAACGACCATTATTAACTTAAAGAATTACATAGTGTTCATATAATGGTAGTAAGTGATATAAAAAGGAATAATGAACTTGAAAAATGTTCTTAAGAAAGTATAAATTAACTCAAGTTTATTATTCAGGAGGTTAAAGAACGATCGAGTCGAGTCGGACCCGAGGTAAGGGATCCTACCCCTCTCTTTCTTTTTAAGTACTCTATTTTATGTCATTTCTTATAAGCTCATCATTCTTATGTTTGGGGATGTTATTTTATAATACTATTACTGTAATATTTAAGTTCATATTATGATAGACCCTATTTTATCTCATCAATCAATTTTGGATGTTTTAATTGGCGCTGTTAGGCTGCCGAAATTTCATAAGGGGCTTTTATCTCATTTTGTGTTTTCATGAGATTCATGATACATTTGCCAATATTTCCTTTTTAGTTGTGTATGTACTGTCAATTAATCTACTAATTGTTTAAAATACATTCGTTTATGAGTATTTACATCAATTTTTTATAGTCCTTCTTTCATGGGGTGTACGTTTCGAAAGTTACCCAAATCGGTAAGGGATCCTTTCACCATCCTCTTTTTAAAAGACTTCTTTTGTTATTTCTTTCAATTTTCATCTTATTATGTGGGGATATGTTCTTATATATCCTTATTTCCATAAATTTTATTTCCAAGTGATGAGATACCCTTTATCTCTCTCATCAACCCTTTTTTTAAAATTTGATGTGACGTCGTTAGGCTGTCAAGGGAACTTCTTAACCCAATTTTGATTTCATTGGGTTCAACATTTAGTTATTGAATATGTCATCCTTTGAATATGTGTGAATTACCTTTGATTATTTTACACATAATATCCACCTATATTGGGTGTATTTATATTTTTCACCCATAGTTATGAGATTGATTTATCCTCAATTTAAGGATACCTTCTTTATAATGGATATCATCTCATTTTACATTTCTATTAAGACTTCATTGTTTTTATGCACTAGTTCACTATTATATGGTGTATATACTGTCCTTTGGAATATTATATCATGAATCCCTTTATTCTCATGATATTATATAGTTTTGATTAAATTTTATTCCTCAATTATTGTGTTTAAGTGTCTCTCATTTTGTTAAAAACCCTTTAACTAAAATATCGTTTTAAATGTTTTAATGATGTATTCTTATAAATATTTATCATTAATATCCATGTTTTCAAAATGGTTTTAAGGAATTATTTACATGGATATTAATGGTTTAAAATGTTAAAATCTTAAATGTGTTATGGGACACTTTGATTTAAAAATATCTTTATTAAATGTTTTAAATGGTTTTGAAAATGGATTTTAGAATAGATTCATTATTTCAATATCTTAAAATGTTATATTGTTATTTCAATGTGGGAATGTTATCTTTCCTTTATTCTTATGTTATGTTCTATGATTATGTTATGGTTCTTGGGCATTTTTATGAAGACGGGTGGTTCTGTGATAAACTAAGTGCAGGTGAGCCCAATATAGCTCTCCAATGCATTGGGTAACACGAAGGAGTTAAACGTAAAGGTTTCTCCGAAGAGATTTAGGGAATATACTGCGATGGGTATTCCAAACGTAACCAAGAGTGTTACTCCCTACGTAAGAATGTTATGAATGCCTCAAGTTACCTTTATGTATTATCATTTCTATGATTTATTCATGATTTTATGATGTATGTTAAAGTGATTATGTTTTATGGGTAAACTATGATTTCATTCTTATGTATATACGTACTCATGTTTCCTTTCCACACTTTTTATAACCCTTACTGAGCTTTTTATGCTCATCCCAAGTTTTTGAAATGTTTTTCACAGGTCAAGGGAATGGTACATGATATGATGATAGTGTCAAGGAAGTGTCAAGAAAGAATCCATGTTTTATTTTAAATATGTTTCCGTTGATGGGAAAAATGAATACTATCATTTATGTAACCACTTTGTTTAAATGTGGATTGTAATGAACGATTTATGATCTAATTATCTAAAACTCTAAACCTGAAACGATCCTCAATGTGTAACCTTGTAATAACTCAATATTATTTAAGGTTTAAGGATGGGGCCTTATAATTGGTATCAGAGGTCAGTTTAGATAACTTTAGAGGTTAGGGTATTCTCTAGTCCTAAGTGACATCATCATAATGGTTAGGATTTCAGAAAGAGTCCTAGTTTTAGATAAAGTGAATGAGTACGTATATATTAGTGTTTATCTTCCTCATTAGTACATGATGGTTTTGTTGATATACTCACACTAACATTTTTGTTTTTAGTGAATGGATGGATTTAGCAGGCACCAAAGTGACAATAGGTTTGAAGGAAACTATGGTGGGTCTCTGATTAAGAGAATAGATGAAATAGGGGATTCAATGAGGAAACTTGTGGTTGTTCTACACAAACTATCAAGGAGTCATGATCAACCACTTGTACCTTGGTATGTTCTGTAATGCATCATGAACGAGATGACCAATCTATATGGGAGTTCAGGTAATATTTATAAAGGTAACCATTAGGGTTTATAGGATCCTTACTTTTGAGGTAATTATGGGTTACTATATGTTATGATAGAAAGTGAAAGGAATGAGATAAAATTGAGGTTAAATTATGTTATGGTTATTTTTGATGATTTTATCTCTTTTTGGGGAATGATTTGAGAATTATATATTTTGGAAAAAAGGACAACACACATACCGTGTGACAACCCATCGCGTCGGACAAAACTCAGGGAATCGAACCCACAACCAAAGTGCGACTGGTATTTATCACCTACCACTGGACTACGTGAAGTCCCAGGTTAGTTTGAGTAATTATTTTTAGTTAGATGATTTTATTAATTAAGAGTAAGATTATTTTAGGTTATCAATGGAAATGATTAGCCTATCATGGAAGAAATGTGATTAGGTTAATTACTTTTCAGTATGATATGGTAAGAGTAACTGATTTTATTTTGGAGAAAAATGTTAAAATTTATGTTAGGAGACTATGTGATTAAATCCTTCAGAGAATTGGGTTTCAATCTTAGTTTACTTTACTTTGTATAATTTTATGGATAGATGTTTATTGAATGGACTTTGTTGAACTTTGGGTTTTTTTCACAAATTTTGGAGATTAAAAATAGATTTTTTTATAAAGGATTATCCTTTTTGGGAATTATCTGATCTCATTCTAACAGTTTTGGTTTTAGTTTGGGTTAAGGTCTAAAGAATTGGGAAGTATATAGTTCTCTTTTGTGGATTAGTTGATTCTCTAGAAGTTGATTATAGCTCTCTTAATGTGAACAAGTCATCCCAAATACTCATCTTTTGGAGAAAATATGAGTTCGTGTAAGAAATCTAGTAAAAGTTGAAAGTCAACATGACAATTAAGTATGCTTCCTTATGTTTTAGTTAAGCTCATAAATAAATTCCTCAATGAAAAGTAACATAAAAAATGATGTCTGTTAATTTTTCCTAATGGGGGATCAAATACCATTTAACCCATCACAAGTTTGTGATTTTCTTATTGTTAACTTTCTCATAGACATGTTTACTATCACTCTCCATCAGAACATGAACCTTTGTTTTTTCTTCCATATCCATATTTTCATACTTCGAATCCTAATATGGGTTAACTCGGATGACCATTATACTTCTCTTTCTTTATTTTAAAGTGATTATTTTACTGACTCTTGTTCCGATGTGGGATTTTCAATGAATTTTCCAAGCCCAATTTTAAAATTATGAGGACGCAATTCCCAAAAGGGGGGAAGGATGTAACACCCCAGGTAAATAAAGAATATGACATTTTCACATTTATCCATATTTTTGAATAATGTATTAATATTACTTTAATGGGAACGCTATGCTCGATGGTGTACCCAATACGCAACAACGAGTTTCTTTGAAATCATACGTTGCACTCTAATAATAAAATAATATTATTTTAAATGGTAGTTAATGCCTAGCCGTTGAAATGACGGGAATGAACAGAACTAACTAAAAAACTACTATATATGTTTGTCAAATATTTTAATTTTTACAATAAATGTTGGAGGATTAAAAATGCGAATGAATCCAATTTTAAGCATAAACATTCTAATATTCCTTAAAAGGTCGATTATCCACCTTTTGATGGTGAACCTTTTTTTAATCCCCTTTTTGAAAATTTTATGTGTTATATTTTACAAAATAAAATTCTTCTCTAGAATCTGGACATCAAAATTTACTTTGTGTAAATTTTTGGTATTTTTCCGATAAAGATCATTTTTTAATTAATAGTGAAAATGTGGTCTTTTAATTCAAAACCTATTTTTATTCTAATTTATTAATATGATTAGATTAACTTTTTAATTGGTTTTAAAGTGAAATTAGAATATATTTTTGCCATTTAATCCAATAGTGGTCATTGAAATTAATTTAATCTTGAAATTGGACTTAAACTAGTGTCAATCTTTTGATACTTATTGTTTCATAAAAACACGCTATTTGCTCAGACAGCGGGAATTAATTATTAAATTAATTAATGTAACTTATATGTTTTGAATTTTTTAAAATAGACATCATTTTTTAATTCATAATATCAAATATATCTTAGGTTGAATTTTTGGTATTTTTCTGAAAAACTTCAATTTTTGATGAATAGTGAAACCACTAAGTGGTAGTTTAAAAACTGATTTTTCATTTAAATGAAACTTTACCACTTCTGTGATTTGAATTTCAAAAATTTGACATACATGGTTTTCATTAGGATGTAAAATTTGGTTCAATGGGATTATAATAATTTTTTGGTGAAGAGTATCTTCTATGTTTTTAATCGCGATTAGAGGTAATTAGTGTAATTTAAGGTAAAAATAATGTTTTAATAATATGAAATGACCTAGACACATGTCCTACCCTCTTTGTATGTGTCATGGACGACCACTCCAACCCATGGGTCAACTTGGGGACCCCATGGAGCCACTTTGGTTGGAGAATGACATAAATAACTTTTTATTTAAAGTTAAAATAAAAATGTCACAAGCATGAGTAGTTTTACTAAAACAATTTTTAAATGTGGTTATACAAGTCATATTTTTGACTATAAATATTCATTATGAATAGAAAAATATTTCCTACATCATGATAGTTTTTTTATAATTCTTAGACGTTAATTAAATTAAATTATTTATGACATCATGATGATGCAACGATTACCTCATTAATAAAGGATTTAAATAAAATGAAAAGATAATTTTACAACTATAACTTAAACTTGTCCAAAACATATTTTATGAGTATATTTCTAACCCTTATCACATTATCCTAGAAATAAATCAATGTGAGACCTTTAAAATCAGAAACGCATTTGAAAATAAAGTAACATTTTGTAACTTTCCAAGAGTGCCCCTCCTCTCCTCCTATAAAAGGCCCCCACCTCTACCACCTTACCCACACCTCTCAAGCCTTTTTCTCGGACAAAACCTACTAATTTTGTATCTAAAAATCCCTCTATTAATACTAGAAACCTCACTTTGGGAATAATTCTTCCCAAGGAAGCCTTTGAGCTAAAATCAAAGAGAGGTACCTGATTTTAAGGTAATGTCTTCACTTGTGTTCTTTTGTTTTATTTTTCTTCTACAACCCCCTAAACTCTTTTTATTAATTTCTTTTGTAAAAAATACAGTATCTTCAATATACTTGGATTTTCGTATAAGAAGGATTCGAGATACACTTACACACACCTACATCTAATGGTTAAAGAACATACTGTTTCTGTGGATGGTGAATTTCTGCCTCACGAAACGATGATTGTTCAATATTTTTTTAACACCCTCAAAGGTGGCCATTACGATGTAACTATATTTATATAGGATATATAATATTTTTATGTTTTATTTAAGATTATTTATTTTTCATTTATGGCATACCATTATGGTTTCCATTATGGTTAAACGCGATATCTTCATTTTAGGAAGTGCGGACTACCACCCCCTCAAAGTGATTTGATTAGTTAATACCATATGTGGTATGTATAAAGGATAGATTTAATGATATTATATATGATACCATACTGTAATTATAATACTATTATGTATCATTATGTTTTAATTCCATTAAATAAGAAATATAAATGGAAGTAGCGTTCATGCGTACGTACGACTTACCGTCTCCATGAACGGTGCGTTTCATTTCTTACCTTTAAATGATATGTAATAATATAAATGAATGTATATAATGGATATATATTATATATATATGATATATATGTAATGAATATAATTCTGGCTATAATATATATTTTACCACATGAACAACTTGTAATTATATAGAGTTTATTTTTGACTCAAGTAGCAATGATCTACAAAACAAATATTATTAAGTTAAATAATTACATTGTGTTCATACCATGGTAGTAAGTGATATAAAAAGGAATAATGAACTTTAAAAAGGTTCTTAATCAAGTATAAATTAACTCATGTTTATTATTCATGAGGTTAAAGAACGATCGAGTCAAGTCGGACCCGAGGTAAGGGATCCTACCCCTCTCTTTATTTTTAAGTACTCTCCTTTATGTCATTTCTTATAAGCTCATCATTATTATGTTTGGGGATGTTATTTTATATTACTATTATTGTAATTTTTATTTTCATATGATGAGAGGCCCAATTTTCTCTTATCAATCCATTTTTGAAGTTTTAATTGGCGCCACTTGGCTGCCGAAATTTCGTAAGGGGCTTTTATCTCACTGTGTGTTTTCGTGAGATTCATGCTACATTTGCCAATATTTCCTTTTGAGTTGTGTATGTACTGTCAATTATTATACTCTTTGTGTAACATACTTTCGTTTATGAGTATTTACATCAATGTTGTATAGTCCTTCTTTCATGGGGTGTACGTTTCGAAAGTTACCCAATCGGTAAGGGAACCTTTCACCCTCTTCTTTTTAAAAGACTTCTTTTGTTATGTCTTTTAATTTTCATCTTATTATGTGGGGATATGTTCTTATATATCCTTATTTCCATAAATTGAATGTCCAAGTGATGAGATACCCTTTATCTCTCTCATAAAATCTTTTTCTAAAATTTTATGTGACACCGTTAGGCTGTCAAGGGAACTTCTTAACCCAATTTTGATTTCTTTGGGTTCAACATGTAGTTACTGAATATGTCATCCTTTGAATATGTGTGAATTACCTTTGATTATTTTACACTTAATATCCAACTATATTGGTTGTATTTATATTTGTCACACATATTTATGAGATTGATTTATCCTCAATTTAAGGATACCTTTTTTATAATGGATTTCATCTCATTTTACATGTCTATTGAGACTTCATTGTTGTTATGCACCAGTTCACTCTTATAGAGTGTATATACTGTCCTTTGGAATATTATATCATTAATCCCTTTATTCTCATGATATTATAAAGTTTTGATTAAATGTTATTCCTCAATTATTGTATTCAATTGTCTCTCATTTTGTTAAAAACCCTTTAACTAAAATATCGTTTTAAATGTTATAATGATTTATTCTTATAAATATTTAGCATTAATATCCATTTTTTCAAAATGGTATTAAGGATTTATTTACATGGATATTAATGGTTTAAAATGTTGAAATCTTCAATGTGGTATGGGACACTTTGATTTAGAAATATCTTTATTAAGTGTTTTAAATGGTTTTGAAAATGGTTTTTAGAATGGATTCATTATTTCAATATTTTAAAATGATATATTGTTATTGCAATGTGCGAATGTTATCATTCTTTTATGATTATGTTATGTGCTACGATTATGTTATGGTTCTTGGGAATTGTTATGAAGACGAGTGGTTCCGTGATAAACTAAGGGCGGGTGAGCCCGATATAGCTCTCCAATGTATTGTGTAACGCGAAGGAGTTAAACATTAAGGTTTCTCTGAAGAGATTTAGGGAATATACTGTGATGGGTATTCCAAACGTAACCAAGAGGTTTACTCCCTACGTAAGACTGTTATGAATGCCTCAAGTTACCTTTATGTTTTATGATTTCGATGATTTATTCATGATTTTATGATGTATGTTAAAGTGCTTATGTTTTATGGGTAAACTATGATTTCATTCTTATTTATATATGTACTCATGTTTCCTTTCCATACTTTTTATAACCCTTACTGAGATTTTTATGCTCAACCCATGTTTTTGAAATGTTTTTCACCGGTCACGGGAATGGTACATGATATGATGATAGTGTCAAGGAAGTGTCAAGAAAAAATCCACGTTTTATATTAAATATGTTTCCATTGATGGGATAAATGAATACTATCTTTTATGTAACCACTTTGTTTAAATGTTGAATGTAATGAAAGTTTTATGATCTAATTCTCTAAAACTGTAAACCTAAAAAGATCCTCAATGTGTAATCTTGTAATAACTCATGATTATGTAAGGTTTAAGGCTGGGGCCTTATACTGGGAGCACCAAAATGTATAGAGACTTGAAGGAAAAGTTTTGGTGGGACAACATGAAGAGGGAGATTGCTAATTTTGTGTCAAGATGTATGGTTTTTCAATAAGTGAAAGCTGGAAGGCAACAACCTAGAGGAGTCATGCAACCTCTTCACATACCGGAGTGGAAATGAGACAATATTACGATGTACTTTGTCATGGGGCTACCAAAGACTCCTAGAAGGAACGATGCAATATGGGTTATTGTTGATCGTCTTACCAAGTCAGCACATTTTCCTGCTATAAGAGAAGATCTACCACTAGAATGTCTAGCAAGACTATATGTTAATGAAGTTGTGAGACTTCATGGAGTACCCCTATCGACTGTTTCTGATCGTGATCCCCATTTTATTTCAAGATTCTAGAAGAGTCTTAAGAAATCCCTGGATACTGAACTTCAATTGAGAACAACCTATCACCCTCAAACAGATGAAAAATCAGATCGGACTATTCAAACTTTATAAGACATGTTTAGATCCTGATCGCTTGACCTTTAGGGTATGTGGGATCAATATTTACCTATGGTAGAATTTTCCAATAACAATATCTTCCATTCGAGTATTTAGATGGCACCATATGAAGCGTTATACATAAAGAGATGTCGCACACCAACCTGTTGGGATGACTATGGTGAACGAAAACATGTAGGCCAAGAACTGGTGGAGGAAACAATGGAAAAGGTAAAGGTAATCCAAAACCACATCAAGGCAGCTCAAAGTAGGCAGAAGAGCTATGCCGATAACCGAAGGAAGGATTTGGAATTTCATGTAGGAGATCATGTTTTCTTGATTGTATCTCCATGGAAGGGAGTTATAAGTTTCGGTAAGAAGGGTAAATTGAGTCCTAGGTATTTCAGACCTTTAGAAATTCTAGAACAAATTGGGGCTGTATCTTACCATTTTCCAATGCCGCCAAGTCTCTCCAAAGTTCACGATATGTTCCACGTATCACTGTTGAGGAAATACATGCCTGACCCAGTGCATGTACTCACCTATGTGGAATTAGAACTAGAACCTAATCTGTCTTATTGCGAAGAGCCTGTCAGGATTCTTGATACAAGAGAACAAGTACTGAGAAACCGGACGACTCGTCTTGTAATAGTTTTGTGGAGAAACCATAAGATGGAAGAGGCAACGTGGGACCCCGATGAACTTATGATGAAGAACCACCCGAGTCTTTCCATGCAGTAGTATTATAGAAATTTCAAGGATGAAATTATTTGAAGGAGGGGATAATGTAACACCCCAAACTTCCACGGTATGCTTTCCTTTGAATAATACAGTAGAGTGTGTTGTACGCAACTTCGAGTTCTAACATCCACACCACAACCAATCAAACTAGCAGTTAGGAATAATAATACCCACTTTTTGAAATTTTATAAATTTTATCTTTCAAAATGGACTTCATTTTTGGATTCGGTATATCGAAATTATCCTAGGGTGAAATTTTGGTATTTTTCTGAAAACGTTCAATTTTTGGTGGATAGTAACTTTTTACTTTTATTTACAACAGTTAAAAGTAAATAGGGTAATTAAGGGTAAAAATGATATTAATATTACCCTAACACATGTACTAATTCTATTGGACAAGTTTATATCGACCAAAAACAACCTTAGTAATACAATATTATCATTTAGGTCCACTTGGATTAGATTAGGACATTTATTATTATTTAATTCAAAGAAGAGTTAAAAGAGTTAAAATCAATGTTTATTTACTAAAACATTTTTAATATAGGCTAATACATAAGATAAATTATATTTTAAATATTAATTAGGAATATAAATGATTTCCTATATAATTGTATTTTATTTATAATTTTTATACATTAAATAATTTGATTTATTTATGACACAATGGTGATGCAGTAATTACCTAATGAATGAAATATTAAAATAATTGATATTTTAAATATAAAATAAATGTTATTTGAGACTTTTTATGAGTTAAAATAATTTTATAGTTTAATATGACATATTAGGATTGATTATTTAAATTTTCTTCAAAGTAATAATGCTGTTATGAATTTATCAAAAAACAATACCCAATAGTGTCAAAATTGACATAAAAGAGTTTTTAAAACAAATATTATATTATTAATTTATATTAAATTACTAAAAATCTACGGTTCATCCACGAGACTTATATAATGATAGGTGTATCATTAATGGACCACTTGGGGGTCTCTTGGAGGTATATAGTATGTTTATTAACTATATAATATAAAAATACCAACTGACATGGTAAGTGTCAAACAAATTAACTAAGAGTTAAAACTAAAAGATAAGGTTAATATAATGAACCAAACCTATCTAAATTCTATTGTTTGAGTGTTTTTCGACCCATACTCACATTTACATTTAAATAATCCACTTTGGATCCATTAAAAATCAAATATGAATTTATTATAAAATAATATTTCTAGCTTTTCCAAAGGTGCCCCTCACCCCTCTTATAAAAGGGCACTACCCCTTCTCACTAACTCACACATTCAAAGCTTTTTGGCCCTACCAAAACCTACCAAAGTACTCTCTAAACTTCCCTAACTTCATCCTATAGGCCTTAGTTTGATCATAAAGCCAACTTATGGAGCCCTTTTGATAAAATCAAAAGGAAGAACCCGAAGAAGAGGTAATGTTTTCACCAACCTCTTTCAAGTTACTTTCTTCTTAAACTTCTTATTTCTTTGTTATTCTCATTCTAAAATAATAACTCCAGTGTCTTATATATACTGTGATGTTATTATAAATATTGTACAACCATATTCAGTATTCTATCCATACTTTGAATGACATGTCACCATATGTGCGTACGTACAGCTTACCGTCTCCACGTTGTGGTGTAATTGTTATTTAATAAATTATTATTTAGATGGGTATAATAATGATGTGGAATTAATGTAAATAATAAATATAACATGATAATTATTCTGTATATATGATATACCATCCAATTATATATTATTTTAATATCAAAAGAATGATATTATCGCTCGTGCGTACGTACGAACTAGCGTCTCCACGAACGTGATGAGATTCATTCTCCATTGTATCCATTCAAGACTAATTCACATTTAATGATTAAAAATAATTTTTAAGGACTTTATTTAATTCTTGATATGAATAAGATACAACATATCCATAACAAACATGTCTTATGTAACAAAACATATACGAGTAAGTTAACACCTGAAACGACGATAATACTATGATATTATCAACAAAGAAATGTTAAAATATCATATATGATATCATATTAATGTATATGATTCTTGTATAATTTAATAACAATTATTTCACCACTATACAGGAGGTTATCCTACCCCCATCCAAGGAAAATTACAAGGTAAGGGTTTATTTCACAATCTCTAAATTATCCGAGGTTGTTTATATGTAACTATCTACTAGGACCTCTTTATCATCCACATCCATGTTTCTTAAAAATGTATTTCAAAAAATTCATACTATTTATGAGAATATAGGTTAAATTCATTTATACCCTTTTTTGACTTTTTATAAGAATTTTATAAAGGAATCTTTCCATCGTTTTCCAAAAAAGGTCCTTTTTAACCTTTTCGACTGAATTAAGGTAAGAATGTCTTTTTTAACTTATACGGCGGGTGCGGATATTTTCCACCGTTATAAAATCTTCGAAGCTTCCCTTACATGCTTATAAAAATATTTTCATGTAAATGTTTTATTTTATTATTATGTGACTTTTAAATGATTTTAAAAAACATATTTCTCAAATATAGTTTTGATTTCATCAATGTCAACATCCTTTGATGGATTTTAAGCTTATTTGAAGTTTATTTATTATGAAACAAAACATCCATATTGTATTGAAGGTTTTGTGATAGGTTTGATTGTGGATGTGTTATTTTTATACCATTCATGGTTTATGGAGAAAGTATTGACATTTCGTATTCTATTTTTAATACGAATGTTTATGTTATGTTTAAACCTATTCATATGAGGAATGCATTAGACTTACTATGTGTTGGGTGGAGCCTGCTATAGCTCATTGATGCATCAGTAGGTCTCATGAGACAAAATAGTTTCTTGGCACAAGGCCTTGAGAAAATCTTATTTGTAGTCTTGGCACAAGGCCTTGGCTATGTGGTTATGATAGTCTGAAATTGTGCATTCCATCTTTATTAATGTGGTTATTGATATTGCATGTGATTATTAGGCTAGTAGAATATCCATGTGAAAACGTATATGGCATTATTTCATTTTAGTTCTTCCATATTACGTTGAAGTTCAAGTTTTGAAAAGCTTTTGTTTTAGTTATACATTTCCTTAAATGTATATGCTTATTTATGAAAGATTCCGCTATATTATTATCCTTACTAACCATTTGAGCTCGACCCTTTCTATGTTTTATTTTTCCCAGGATGTGAAGAAGTATTTTATGAATAACCTGCATGGATAGTATGAGGGGATAAGAGTGTGGAATATGGAGGCTATATTGTTTTAGTTTTTCATTTTATGATTTAATGTAAACTTTATGAATGTATCTAGTTATTCCAAGGCTACTAAACTAATCAGTCTTTAGAGACATTATATTTCTTGTCATCATGCCAATGTTATGTAATAATGCACCAACTCTGGGTAACTGAGGTCAGGGCGTTACACCGATGTTCTACGAAAACTGAATCTAGCCACCAAAGTCATCTCTAGATGACTGGTCACTTCAGAGAACTCTGACACCTAGATCAAGAGATGAGGATTACCAAGATGTAGATCTGGCACCTTCGGACTCACCGCTATCACCAGAAACTCCGATAGATATAGAGGACTGAAGAAAGGCAGAAAGGGGGTCGGTGACCTCATCAGCAGGCCATCCTCCCCCTTCCCTCCTCTGGGAGGGGGGGTGGGGAATCATAGTCAGGCATCGGCTAGGGTTTCATCGTCGTTCGAGTCGAGCTCGACCATCTTTTCCCCCTATAGTAGAGATCAATTATATATTATATATTGTGTATTATATATTATGTCTTATATATTATATGTTATATATTATATGTTATATATTATATATTATATATTATATATTACATATTATATATTATATATTACATATTACATATTACATATTATATATTATTAATTTTTTATTATTAATAATTGATTTTTGAATAATCATTATTGATTAATAATTATTGATTAATATTTATTTTGCGTGTATCTATTTTTTATATATTACTTGTTTTATCAATTGATATATAAGTGTATAAGATTATTAAATTTTATTTATTGACCATTTGATGAGCCTGCAGAAGTGGTAAAGTCTTTGGAGAATACGCATGAGGTAAGAGGTTCAAATCTCACCCAACATAGAATTTCTATTTATTCCATGGGCATGTGCATGGACATAGACTTATGCTTGGAGACGGGTATGAACGTGGTAATAATAAATATATAAATTACGATAATATAAATAAATAAATTAAATAAATAAAATAGTTAAATAAAATAATTAAATAATAAAATAAAATAAAATAAAATAAAATAAATAACTAAATAAATAATTAAATAATTAAATAAATAAATTACGAAAATGTAAATAAATAAATAATAAATAAATAAATACCTTAAAAAAATATATATATAATAAATAAATAAATTAAGAAAATATATAAAAATAATAATAAATAAATAAATGAAATAAATCAATAAATCAATAAATCAATAAAATAAATAAATAAATAAATAAATAACAAAATAAATAAATAAATAGATAAATAAATAAATAAATAAATAAATAAATAAATAAATAAAAATAAATAAATAAATAAATTAGAAAAATATAAAATAAAATTTAAAAAATTTAAAAAATGAAAAATAAAATAAATAAATAACGATTTTGCGAAGATTTAAACCACCGCCAAAAAGACGATGTTAAATCGTTCTATGACAGTTTTAAAAAATCACCGTTAATTGTTTCCCAACACATGATAAAGTGGTGGTTTTCCAAAACCACCGTAGAATGATTTAGAGGTGGTTTAAATCGCCACGAAATGAAAAAAACCACCGTGAAATACAGATTTTGGTGTAGAGTATAAACTGAGTAGGACACCACCAATGCATCCTTAATATAATTGTAACATTTAAATAAAGTGTATATAATTATTATAAAGTAATTACACAAGTAAATAATCATTTTTTATGCCATCATACGCTAATTAGGTTCCCACGAACCTCAAACCCACCTAATGCTTCTATATACTAGAATAACAGTAAACTCTGGTTTCCATGTATATAATATTAGGAATCATGTGTGATATATGTCTCATGACATGCCACTAGGCCATCATTACTTGGTTAGAAAACATATCCATCAGGCCAAAAAAACTATCTCATGTCAGGACATAAGGGAATCATGCCCCACCATCTATCATTCAAGACACTACCATAATAATAACATGTGACATCGTACAAGCCCCCCTTTATATTAATAACCAAGCCTAGAAAATTCCACCCATCACATTGATACAATATAGATGAAGTATATGGGTGATACACATATATACACATAAAAAAGTTATTACATGATAAATAATGTGCTACACACATGTACACAAGATTATCATATTAAGATATGTATCATGATCTACACACACACAAAATAATGTCATATCAATAGTGGTCTCACATGACCCACACAAACACATGAATAATCATTTTGAGTCATAGAGATTTATAAATTTTTTATAACATGGTAAGGAACATCTTACCATAATTGCATGGAAGCCCAATATTAAAGTCAATAATTGGAATCTGTATAATAGGAAAAGAGATCACTAGAAAAATACCCATAATCACAACACGAGGATTCAAGGGTGATGATCCAAGAATAGGATCATGTTATAGATATTATCAGTTTTATCATACCCAAAGAGATATAATGTAATAAATGTAACTGGATGAATCTGATAAAAATCAAGAAAAACTAGTCTCTCCATAAACCATATGCTATAAAATCTAGTGGTAATCACATTAGATAATTTAAAAATCCCTAGATCCAACCTTGATATATTACATACAAGGTCTTTTCAAAATTCAAGAGTGAATATATGAAAAAAAATAATATGAAAAAATCACAAATAATGAGTTATCTTAAAATCCATAGGACTAATATTCCAAAATCCAAAAACAAATCTCTACAAATGGAATGAATTATCCAAGATCAACCAAAAAATACCCGTGGTTTTATATTACATGATTTTGGAGGAAGATTGAGTGGTTTTGTGTAAGATTTATAATTATTTAATTAATTAATACCAAACACATAGTTTGGTGACATATTTTATAAAAATGTGTGCAACCGTGTGGGGAATACTTCCTCTTTAGGTAACCCTCATTGGTTTGTGATATAATTTGGTTAAATATACACCAAACCAGATTTTACTTCTATTTTGTCTTAAAAAATTACATAGTGAATTTAACATGGTTAGCTATAACCATGTTCCCACCCTATACCACTCATGGATTCTCTCCAATACGATTTAAAATTACCTATGGAAAATGACACAGTTTCCCCTGACCATGCTCAAACTATTCTCTTACTTAATGTGTTCTAAGACCCTATAAATCCACTTAGAATCTAATCAAGACTCTCAAAAATAGATGTAAAACTCAAGAAAACATTTTAATAAGGTTGAAAACACATTACAACACACCTAGAAAGTCCATGTCATTTACAGTATACCCTTATAAAGACTTCTCAACCTTAAGAAGTATCTCAAGAGGTCCCACTCGAATAATTAATCCCATGAGCTGACACATATGATTACGAAACCCATTTTTATTCTTGATTGCATCCATATATACATAAAATTAGAACAATAGGAACCATATTCCGATAATGTATTTTTTTCTGGTAACGATTTCATACCAAACATTCCCTAAACAAAGTAGCCACCTCAAAATCAACACCTTCATTATCAATCACATGAAATGATCCATATTATAAATTATAAAAAGATACACATAGAATATTCATGAATACATTGATGTCATTTAAGAAGATCCAATCAATAATCCACCATCCCTATATGTTCTATTATATCGAATGGTCCCACAAACTACATTTTCAATTTCTCATACCATTATAATCGTCAATTACCAAACCTAGATGAGACACATAATAAAAACCAATCACCAATAGTTAACTGTAAATGTTACTAATTTTTGTCCACATAAGAACTATACCTGAATTGATTAGTAAACATCTAGTTTCAGATCACCTACCCCCACTAAGTTGTTTCCTTCGTTAAACATGGCCCGATAAATTCTATACCAGTAGTTTCATGATAACATAATAGATAATAAAAAGGTCCACCATATAGATCCCCAAAGGTATCTACCCGAGTTGAACAATGAAAAATGTTATTATACTTAAACTCTTCCAAATAAAAATGGTCATCCTATAAACCAGAAAAGTCTAGCACACACGACCTATGAAAATCTTCTTAAATCCGAGACCATCCTCTCAGGATGTCTGTCTCTCTAGGAGTGATATGTCAAACGAAACATCAGTTATGAACCCATATCCTTATAAAGGCCTTACTAAAACCATGATGTTAAATATGTAAAATTATTTGATAGGATACTCAAAGGAACTCCATGTATTCACACTATATCCCCAATATAAAACCAACCAAACTCATTCTCAAATTTTGATTCTCGAGGGGTCATCAAAAGTAAAACCATTGTATGTCAATCAATAATAACCCATAGTATACCCCTGACCTTGTGGGGTCCTAAGAATCCCCATAAAAAACTCACTTAACACCTCATCCCACTTCATTATCAGTTCAAGAATAGGCTAATGTAAACTATTAGTGTACTCATTTTTTTCTTCGATCCATTATAAAGTAAGGTAATGAGTGATGAACCTTGATTTTTACATTTTCATATATCACTGCTTGAATGAAGTCATCTATCATGATACATCTTAGTCTGCAATGGATAAACCACCAATTTCTAGGTGTTTGAGGCCCACATTAATTTCTCTATACTTGAATTTGGAAGTAGTAATCTACCATGGAAATAAATCACATCATTATTTTCAAAAGGCCATCATGGAATAATGTTGTTCCTTTTCAACATTTTCAGCATCATAAAAAATTACATCATCCTCCTCATTGATGTTGACCTGATCGAATGAGTAATATTTTATAAATAATATACATAATATACCACCTTTATAACCAAAAACACATGCAACTACCAATATTTGTGTAGACACATAAAATTTAACACTTATTTTATGTTTTACATCCCAAATCCCACATCTTCTAACTAGGATTATCTTCAACAATGTTACAATTTGTAGGGTAATACACATTATTGAAATAAAAAATCGGTTGGTTCTTAAACCAATCCCACTACTATAGATTCATGTTCCATTAGGGGAAGATATATTATATTATCATATTGTTTTTTTATATAATAAATATCTCATTGAATATATAGTGATTTCAAAATTAGAAGTCACGAACCCCAAAAAGTTACTCTTTGTCATGAGTAGGGATGTTTCACTGATGGGTTCATAGTTACTAGGATTCATAAGCAACTACCTATTCATTATTTATCAAAATAGCTTCAAAAAAACACCACATGTTTCAAAATACATCGTTTAACTAATCCCAATATTTGGTAGAATCACAAGAAGAGTATATTTCAACCATCTCTGCCACTCTATAAAGGAGTCCTAAGACCTATCAATAAACTCAAATATTATTCTTTTATTGTTATGTTTATTCATTGGTCCTACAAAAAATGAGAATTATTAGATAAAACACATTTAATACCAAACTATGTGAAGGAAAATATAATCCTTTAACTTGTTCTTAGTGTAACACCTTAAAATTGTGAAGTATAACTTTGTCTTCAATAGCATGTGTGACGCCCAAAACCAAGTGTAAAAGGGGAATATATTAACCAGATACATTAGAAC
This sequence comes from Viscum album, assembly GCA_963277665.1. NCBI lineage: Eukaryota > Viridiplantae > Streptophyta > Magnoliopsida > Santalales > Viscaceae > Viscum > Viscum album. Next base: position 338,756,314 of record OY728144.1, read on the forward strand.
ATAATTAATATCTTAAATAAATATAACATATTTTATATCTTTTAATGCATCCAACATCAAGTTAGATTTCATTACACATAAAAAAGGCCTTCTTTAATGTATTATATTACATGTAAGACCGAGTTCTACAAAATTATAATATATTATTAAAATGTTATTATTTAATATAATATGATATAATCTATGCATTATATTAGCAGTTATCAACAGTACTAACTTACTTACAAAAATGTCTGCTTTAAATGGGTATAATATCAATTCATTAGTTTCAAATTAATTTTAAATTAATAATAGATCCAATTGAAAATAAGGGGAATATTTTGTAGAATTTGTTTTTATGCTCATAATGATGTTTTACCATAAAAATTAAATTAATTACAATTAGTGGGTGATATTAATATAATATATATATATATATATATATTATGTATTCAATATAATATTTTTTATATTCATCCAATTGATTTGACAATCATATGATAAGAACAATCCATATATTTCACCTAAAAACTATATTTTTATTAAAGCAATTTTACTAGATTTTAATGGAGAACCCATTTGAAATCGAAATTTTGAAACTTTTATTTTTTAAAAATATCCAAATTAAATAAGTATATTAAATAGAAAGTAATAAATAGTTTGGGGTGAATGTTGGATATTTTTTGAAACATTTCTTTTTTAAGGAATAGCTAAAAATATTCAATGTTAGTTTACAACGGCCTTTTCATCTAATTTATTTATTAGGATAAATTATAATTTAATTTTTTTATTTTTTATTATATATTTATCCATTATTCAAATTGTGGTCATTAGAACCAATTTTACGTTGAAATTGTCAATTTAAAAGATAGAAAACATTGGAACATAGTTACTTTAAAACCCCGCATTGTCAGCCAGTGTAAGAGAATAAATTTAAATTAATTTATTACACATATGTTATTGGAATTTAAAAATATTTATTCAATATTTTGAAATAGAATAATTTAAAATGTCTAATAAGGACAACTTAGTTTTTGTACAAAATATATTAGTAAATGTAATTAAAATTAATTACAACGATTAAGGTAAAATTAATCCTAATAAGGGACTAAACCGTACTCTTAAGGTCCCAAAGGACCAAGAAAGATATAAAAAATCCATTTTTGACCATATTTCTACCAAATACATACTTTTATATAAATTTGGACATTAATGTAGCCACATTTAATATACAAAACAAGCATGGAATTCCATCATTAAAATATTTCTGGAGTTCCACTCGTTCTACACTATAAAAGGCCACCACTTCTCCCCCTTCCCCCAAACCTCTGAAACCACTTAGGATCATCCATGATCTGCCAAAATAGATTCCAAAATTCCATATCTTAGGCATTGAAGCCTCTTTTTTTACATAAATCATTTAAAGGAATCCCTTTGGTAAAAACCAAATTGAGTTACCCGATTTTATGGTAACATTTTCCGAGGATATCTTTTTTTCATTTACTTTCCCACCCCCTAAACAAAAATTATCGAATTATTGAATGAAAAACATTATCCTAAATACATGAGTAAGTGTTTTTTCTATGGATTCAACCTAATCATACAAAAACATAAATGTAATGGGTAACAAATATATTGTTTCTCTGTACGACTATTGCCTCATGAAATGATGGTTATTTATTTTTCCATTAACACAATACATGGTAGACATTATGATTAAAAATATATTTATATATTTCATAAATTATATTTATTATTTATTTCATATTATTTAATTCTTTTACAACAAAAATCTTTAAACTTTCCATTTCGTGTAAAAATGATAACATCATTTGTGGAAGTGTGGACTGCCACCCCTTAAAGTGATGTGATTCATTAACACGATACATAGAATGTATAAAGGTTATTTTTAATTAAAAAAATGTAAATAAAAATTTATATTTGATATTTATAAATAATTAAATATATGTAAATATAATATATCATTTTATGTATTACTTTTTCACACACACATAAAAAGTGATAACACCATTCGTGGATGTGGGAACTACCACCTCCTCGACATGATGTGATTCTTTTTAAATAAAAAATAATTATATATATATATGTAAGTAAATATGATCATATAATTTGGTATTTATAATATTGTGATCATTCTGGATATATATTATTCTAAATTCATTCTTTCTATAACGATCATTGAAAAATGGGAATATTACTCATGGGTATGTACAACGTACTATCTCCATGGTTGTAACATTGATTCAATTTTTCATAACCATAACTAATTATAATTTTTAAATGTATAATTTATTAATATATATGATAATTATTTAATTATTATTATTTTTGATATGGTATATAATTACCCCTTTTACCATAGTTTACCTATAAAAGTTTTTTTGACACACAACCCAAATTTGATAAAATAAAACCGACGTATACATAATTTATTATGTAGATGTATAAGTCATGGTAATAATGGAAATAAAATTAATTATAAACACTGAAATGGTTTTTATGAAATAATATAATTATCATATAATTATTATATAGGAATTTTTAGAATTTTAACGCAAAATGAAACATAAGATATGTGATTTCATCTCAATTTACATTCTATTAAAACATATTTGTGGTTATACAACTAATTTATTTTATAAGTTTTATATAATTACATTTTTCATGATATATAAAAAATATACTTACACAAATGATCTTATATCTTTTATATTACTTTTTTCATTCATGTGTTTTATTATTTAAAATGGTTCAACATGGTATGGGACACTTTGAAATGATTAAATATTATTTTACTCAACCATAACATTAATGATATTTCAATGGTATATAAATTTGAGGAAATCATATGAATATTTTCAAAAAAACCATTCACTTATCTATCCTTGGGTTATTCATCACCTTTTTCTACTATTAGTACCATTTTCCCACTCTTTGGTACTCAAAATGTTATAAGTTATTTTTTCAGAAAACCCAAAATTATTTCTCTGTTTTGTTGGAAAATCTATTTTTATTCTAAAAATTTTTTTTCTAAATTTTTTTTTCAAATTTTATTAAACTTATTTGGTAAATAAAAATTTACCCCTTTTTATTTTAGCAATTTTATTAAATGGAATCTCCTTGTCGATTTCTAAACAAGAAATTTTTCATACCTATTTACCATAAACAAGGAATGTTCTTTTTACCCTATATGACATGTATAGATTTATCCAAATTTGTTTTTTAAAATAATCATTTTCATGTTTAAAAGGTTAATTTTAAAAAATATATCTTTAAAATTGATATAAAAAAACAGGTTTTCAATAGTTTTTTAAAACAAAATGGTATTTTATTCCACAATGTTTTTAAAATATATTTTTATAATTTTTTCATTAATCAATGACATAAACAATTATTTTACTCCTCATTGGTTATGTTGTATTAGATACATCATTAGCCTTACATTGGAAGGTTTTTGATTTATTTGATCAAGGATAATATTTATATTCACATCCTTGATGCATTTTTTTAAATCCCCTTGAAATATTCAATATCCTATGATCAAAAAATTTCTCATAGTTATCTATATCATTTATCATGAATATGTTCATTTCATAAAACATGTACAATTTTTCATATGGTGTTTATTTTGAAACTTATTTGATTATTTGGGGAAATATTGATAAATCTGTATCTTATACTCCATAAAGATATTTGATATGGCACATTGATAAATCGAATATTCTATATATGATGAATGTTTTAGATTGGTACGATGTGAGTCGGGATATATTATAGATATCCCCTACATGCATCGATAGTCTCATGAGATGAGTAATTTGGTTAGCCAACATATATATATTTTTACCTCATACGTTGTAAACTGTATTTAGAAAGGTATTGACGGTAAATGTACCATGTAAATAAAAAACATGGAATAAAATATTCAAGAATTTCCATCATTTAGTTTCAGTTATTATTTATCCATGAGATTTTATGTCGAAATAGTTATTGATACATTTTATTTTCAATTTATGGATTAAATGGAATGTGTTACAATTCCATACATTTCAATATTTATTTGGACTAATCTATTTATTTGAATGGCATGTGTTATCTGTTATTTACCATTCCATGATAATTGATTCTAATTGATTCAATCATTATTCATCTTTACCTACCATTACTAAGAATTTGAGATTACCATTATTTTGTTTCATTTTGACTAGGAATAAAATAAGTGTAATATAAAAGATATGTAGTTATATTCTAGAAAGATGATGGTTATCCTAAAAGTCATTTAGAAAACAAATTATGTGTAATTAGTGTATTAATTTTTAATACAATTCTCATTTATGTATTTGTTTTACCAAGAATAATAAACTCTTAGTACTTCGGGATATTGTTTCTTCTAATCATGCATATGTAATTAATAGTAGATACAATCACCATTCCTTCTAGGCTTGGTTCGCTACAATTGGTATGGGAGGAAGTTTAGAAGAATCCTTAAGAATCAGATTTCAGAAAACAAAGATTAGAAAACATAAACCAAATATATAATTTGTGGATAATTATAAATGAATATCCAACAATTTTGTTAAGTAGAATAATATTTGGGTATTACTATCAACACATACCTTTCTAGACACAAAGAGTGTACATTATGCCAGTACATATTATCAAAGGATTAATAAATCTGATAAGGTGTTCCAAGCCTACCTTGGGGTAAACTGGTACACAAAAACAAGGCTTAATACGCACATGGTTTGACACTCCTGGGGGATATGCTTATGAAAATCCACATTATATTTACAAACTAATATGAATAATTTGAATATATAATAGAAATTAATAACCATGGTTAAACCAAAGGTTTTTTAAATTAAAGATAATGTGTCATGGTATAAAAATACGAGAAATGATATTATTTTAAAAAAATTATCTTAATGAAGGGCCTATGTTAAAATAAAATGGATGAAGTATTTTTGTATTGAGGTTGTATTGAAAATATTAACTAAAAAGATATTTAGTGATTATACTTATTTCAAGATATACATAATATTTATTTTAAAATTTATATAACATTGGTATTAGAAAAAAAAATTGTATACTAAGTGACAAGCTATCACATTTGTAAAGGCCATGGGTCCTGAACCCATGACTGAAAGACGATAAGGGTTTCACGCCAACCACTACCTATGTAATTTCCTGGTTAATTTTTCATTGTTTTTAGTTACAGAATTTGATGAATAATTGTTAATGATGAATCAGTAATATCACTTTTGAAGATTAGAGAATAATATATTACCCATATTGGTTTAGGAAGATATTTAAACACAAATAGATAGATGTGTCACAATTTTATAGGCCTTACGATCCTTTATTTTTTTTTAATGCTTCATGCATCAAAATTATTTTTTTGATGAATTAAAAAATTGTTCGAATAAAAATCAAATGATGAAATTGTGTTTATTGAAATTTATCAAGTGTGTATACATAGGAAGTATAATTATTCCTCAAAATTAGGAAAAGTATCTTCAAACAAAAATGTTTTCCAAATACATTTATTTATGTTGAACTGGTAGTCTTCTAAATCACTAATGATGTTTCTCTTTAAGGCCCCCAAATTTCTATTTATAATTCAAATTTTAGTGCTTGAAGACCTAATTCAATACCTATAATATTTATTCTTTTCAGAAAAGTATATATTTTAAATTTTCACTAATTTTATCCTACTTAGATACCTAGTCACATGGTAGTCCATGTAACCTTTCAACTTCACATTCCATCTTTTTTAGAGGATGTTTTACGAACCCTTATCACGATGTGGGATTTCAATGTAGGAAATATTAAATAATATACTACCAAGATCAACATTAAATTGGAAGGAAATATATAATTAATGTGGGGGAAATGTACCACCCCAAAAATCTATAGTAAAACTTTGTATTCAATACCATGTATGACATGAAAAAACAAGTTTAAAAAAGGAAATATTAACCTGATAATTTGCAATATAATCACTGTCTTAAATAAATATATTATATTCTATATTCTGTAATGCACCAAAAACTGAATTATCATGTGTTACATTCTAGAGTGACCTTCTGCAATAGCTTGTGTTACACACAAGACCTAGTTTTACTAAACGATAATATATTATTAAAATATTTTTATTTATTATAATAAGATATAACATAGTTGTTGTGTTAGCGGTTATGAATAGTATTAAAAAATTAGGATTTTTTGGTATATATATATAAGATGAAATCATTTGTTACAAATTAATTTGAAATGAATATAAGTTCCAATTTAAAATAAAGGGAATATTTTATAGAAAATTATTTTTATGCTCGCAAAGCTGATTTTACAAAATAAATTAAATTAATTACAATTTGTGAGTGAAATTAATGTTATATATATATATATATATATTAAATTTTCAATATAATATTTTTTATATTCATACAATTTATTTTTTATGAAAAATATAAGAAAAAACCCAATATTTTACCTAAAACCCAATATTTTTATTAAAACACTTTTATATCCTTTTTATAGTGAACCAATTTTAAATAAGAATTTTGACACTTTTATTTATTTAATATGTCAAAATAAACATTATATTTGAATAAAAAACATAATAATTAGGTTAGGGTGATTTTTTGATATTTTTTGAAACATTTCATTTTTAATGAATAGTTAAGAATGAAAAATTTTAGTTGAAAAATGATTTTTCATCTAATTTATTTCTAATGTTTAATTATAAATTTAATTTTTTTTAAAGTTTAGTTAGATATTATTTTTTTAAATTAATACAATTTTGGTAATTTCAATCAATTTACCTTTGAAATATACTATAAACCCATAGAAACCTTTTGAATATTTTTGCTTTAAAAACCCTCATTATAATCGCACCTACGATATTAAAGTTAAATTAATTTCATCCAATTCTATGATTGAAATTTAGAAAAATGGATTTCATATTTTCAATCAGATTAATTTATAAATTATAAAATTTTATACATATTTTTGACCAAAAATATTACTGAATATAATTAAAATTAAATACAACGATTATGGTAAATTTAAGCTTAATAAGGGACTAAACCTTAAATTCAAGTGCCCAAATAACCTATAAAATTATCCAAAATCCATTTTATGTCCTTTTTTAGACCCTATAACCACAGGGAGATAACGTTTACAATTATTGTAACCACTTTCATAGTGAAAAATGTGCATGGAATACCTTTTTCAAAATATTACAAGAATGCCACTCCTACTTCACAATAAAAGGCCACCACTTCTCCTCATTACCCAAACCTCTCAAGATATTTATTTTTAGAAAAACTCTACCAAAATATATTCCCAAAATCATTAAACTTGGCCATGAATCTTACCTTTGGTCATAAATATTTTCAAGGAAGCCCTTCGGTATAACCCAATTAGACTTACCGAATTTTAAGGTAACGTTTTCGAACAATCTCTTTTATTTCATTTACATATCCACCCACTAAATTATTTTTATTCGATATTTATATAAAAATAATATTATATGAAATGTACTAGGATGATATTATTCTATGTTTTTGGCCTACACTTACACATACTTCTATCTAATTCTAAAATAACTCATTGTGGCTGTGTATAGTGAACTACTGCCTAACGAAATGATGATTGTTCATTTTTCCATTACCACCTCACATAGTGATAGTTATGATGTAATATCTATTTATATATGTCATATATTATATTTAGTATGTCGTTATGATATTTAATTATTTTACAACACATATATTAATACATTTAATTTCATGAAAAAACAATAACATCGTTTGTGGAAGTGATTGCTACCGCCCCCTTAATGTGATTTGATTCAATCTAATGATACATGGAATGTATAAAGGATGTTTTTAATTAAAAATATTTAAATAAAAAAATATATAATATGAATTAAATAATAAATTTATAGATATATAACATATCATTTTTCTTATTACTTTTCAAACCGATTAAATAAGTGAAAACGTCTTTCATGGATGTGTGGACTACCACCTCCTCGACATGATATGATTCCTTTTAAATCACAAAAACTATATATATAAGTATATAAGATTTAATTATATGGTATTTATTATATACATATCATTTTTTAAATATATTATTATACATACCTTATTCCTATAACGATCATTGAAAAATAAGAATATTACTCATGGGTACGTACGACCTACTATCTCCATAATTGTAACATTTATTCATTTTTTCATAACCATATTTAATGATTATTTTTGAATGTATACATGATGTATAAATATTATACTTATTTAATTATAATTATTATCGATATGCTATATAATTACCCCTTTCACCATAGTTGACGTACAAAATTTGTTTTTAACACAAAAAAATGAATTTGGTAAAAACAATCGACCCAAATATAATTGTTTATGTATTTGTATAAAACATTGTAGTATGTTAAATAAAATTAATAATAAACATTAAAATTGTTCTAAATCAAGTATATAATTAACATAATTTGTTTATACATGAATTTAATAGATGTTCATCCAAAATGAAGTGCAACATAATGTATTTTGTCTAAATTTACATTCTATTGAGACAATGTTATTATTATGAATCGTGTTTATTTTATAAGGTGTATATAATACCATTTTGAATGATATATAATGAATCTATTTACTCTAATGATACTATAAATTTCATATAATTTTATTCCTTCATCAGTTTTTTTATTTAAAATGTTTCAATGTGGTATGGGACACATTGGAATGTTTAAAGATTATTTTCATCAAAAATAACATTAATGATATTCAAATGGTGTATCCATTATGAAAATTCTATAACTAGTTTTTAATAAAACCATTTATGTTTCTATCCTCTGGTTATTCATGACCTTATTCTATTATTAGTACCATTTCCCACTCTTTGGTGGTCAAACTTTTTAAGAAAATGTTTTTTAAAAAACATGACTTTATATATCCCTTTAGTCATAGAAACACTTTTCTTATAAAAAAAAGGTTTTATTAAACTGTTTTAAAAATTATTTTTGATATTATTTTGTAAGGAATGATTTACCCCTTGTTTTATTTTACCAATTCTCAATGTAATATCCTTGTTTAAACATGGATAAACACTTTTTCTTACATTATTACTATGGAAAATAAATGTTATTCTTACCTTGTACGACATGTAAAGATTTAACCGCCATCATTCCCTTAATGATTCATTTGAATGTTTTAAAAATTAATTTTAAATAAAAAGTTTATAAATAATTTTCAATGAAATGTGTTTTCAAAAAGGTTGATTTTCAAAACCAATAGATAATTTCTTAAAGAATGTTTTTAAAATATATTTTTTTATTGATACCATCCTTATCCTTAATAAGGATAGTTTTTGATTGATTTGGTCAAGGGTAGTATTTATATTAACATCATTTATTCATTTTCAAAATACCCTTTAAATATTCATCATCCTATGAATGTTGAATCTCCACTAATTATACATATCATATATCATGGATTTGTTCATTTCCTAAATAGTATACCATTTTTCATATGTTGTTTATTTTGAATGTTATTTGATTATTTGGATATATATTGATAAATCAGTATCTTCTACTCCATATGGATTTTTTATAAGGAACCTTATTAAATTTATTATTTGATAGATGAGGAATTTTTTAGAATGGTATGACATGGGTGGGGCCCTCTTACAGATAGCCCATCGATGCATCAGTAATATCATGGGACTAGTCATTTGGCTAGTATAAGTAGATTGGTTTTTACGTGATATGCTGTAAACCCTCTTATGGAAGGTCTTCACAGAAAAAGTTCCATGTACCTAAGAAACATTGCATCCAATAATCCAGAAATTCCCTTATTTAGTTTTACTTATTACATATCCATGTGATTTTACATTGAAATATCTATGGACACATTTCATTTTACATTCAATGATTAAATGGAATGTGTTTTAGTTTCATACCTTTACATATTGATTTTTCATCATATAGTTTTTTGAATGGTACATGTTATAACATATTTACCTTTCAATCTTAATTTATTCTCATTAATTAATTATTTATTCCCCTTTATATAAACATACTATGAATTTGAGATCACCCTTATTTTGTTTCCTTTTACCCATGTATACAAGAAGGGGATTAGAAATTTATTTATAGATATACTATATGGAAGAAATTTACCCTTAAATATTTATTTAGAAAAAACTATGTTGAAATTAGTGTATTCATTTGTAATGAAAGTCTAATTTATGTATCTGGTTTTCCAAGAGTAATAAAATCTCGATCCATTATGATTTTATTACTCGTAATCATGATAGTGGAATTGATAGCAAATGATGGCTCTAGAACTTCTGGGGTCGGGTTTCTACACTTAGTCTATGACCATGGTGTAACTAGCTCTACCTTATACAAAAAAATTAAAAATATATATCATAGAAATAAAATGCCCGAAAAAAATACCTCTCATATCAGAAAGAGACATATGAAAATATTTTCATAAAGGTGATTCCATATAATTATAAAGAAATTAATATTAAAATTTATGGAATTCTATTATGATGTATGTAAATATACATATTTATTCAAAAATAGAACGGTAAAGGAATCCTTATATGGGTGAACAATTCAGTTTATGAGGTATATGAACACAACTAGAGAATTCAAAAACCAAAAAAACATCAAAAAATTCTCATATAACCAATTTATGTTTCAAAATTTCATCTTTATTATATTCTCTATTCTGAAATTAAGTTAGTGATAGCCCAATCAGTGACCAATTTTGGTGAACTTCCAGGCTCCCCTCTACTAATCAAATAAATAATTCATCCATGTTAATGGATGTTGATTCTTCACAATGAACTCATTTAATTTTTTGTAATTTACAAATTTCTCCATTATACCATCCAAAATCTTATAAAAATAACTAGATCTACCAAAGGGGTTGGGTCAAGAAAATGAACTTTTTCCCCCCATGATCAAGAATCTAAACTTTTACCTCTATCTCTACTTGTATCATCTTATTTGGAAGGATCAATATAGTTTACTCACCTAAAAAAGTTTAATTATGAAATAAAATACTACATAGGGAGGGGCACATGATAAATAATCTAAAATAACATCCTTGTAATGGCACTCCATAGTTGGAAAATTGGTTGGACCTTTACCAGGGCTGCAATAAGAACTATACATGCCACCGTAACCATAATTTTCTTAAACTAGTGGTACTATCTATCTATACATAGTTCTAATTGTTAGAAAATTAAATTATTTATTCCTTTTAGTGTTGTGAATATCAATCAATTTAGAAAACAATCTATATGATATTGGTAATGAGGTAACAAGTCCATATCAAATTTATCATCTAAAATTTTTATGTCCAAAACTAGGTAATCCCACAGAAGTTTATATCCCACAACCACTGTAGGAAAATCTAAGAATGTATAAGTATTACCAATATTTTTTTGAGAGTATTATCAAGGGAAAAAACACATTTAAAAAGCATCAACAAAAAATAATATGTGAAAAGTACATGAGAATATTTATAATAATGGGATTCCCCTATATCAAATATGGTAGTTGGGAGAATATATGTAATCAAAACTATAAATCAATTTTTATGGACCTTTATAATATTATCTAAAACCCAATCCACATCATTTAATCTAACCGTATAAGATTATAACTAGATTCACAGATCCCTGTGGAGTTCATAATTGCTTCTGTGAGTCATTTCTTATTCCATGACCCATCCTTATTGTTGTTTCCTAACTCTAAATCTGAGTTTCACTTAGACATAACATTGGAGTTAGTGAATGTTCAACATTACAATGAAATTCTTATCATGATTCTATTTTATATAAAATATAGGGATTTACCATTTAACCACACCGATGAAATTTCCTCTATGTAGCTGGGTAGAATTTATTGTAGTGTCCAAACTATCCATAGTTAAACACCCAGGAATACCTCCTATGAAGAAGGGAAATGAAAAAATATTTATATACATTTTATACCATTATTTTACATGGACTATCTCCCATAAGGGGTACTCTTATTTTCACTAGATAACCCTCTACTTGTCCAATGAGGATTGGAATATGTTCTTATTTATCATTCTGTTAACCCTTCTAAAATGTAATTATGTTGTGAAGTAATTCTATTTATGTGCTCAGGTTAAAGTTTCTCACATAGTTCCACATAAACGGTATTATAAAAAACTAAATAGTCATTGATATCTACCTTTCATTAGTATAAATAATAGGATATAAACACAATAACTCCATAAAAAACACTATGTCACCATCACCACTCCCAACAAATATTCTATAAACTATTGGGATCTATCCAAATTCATCATATATGGGATTAACTCCTAAAAAATAGATCATTTAAGGTCTCCCATGTTTGTATGATATTCCTCCCAATAGATTTCATCATGCTTTACAGTATCCTGGTCAGTTCTTGAATCATATATGCATCCAATTTAACTTCAGAATCCCCATGTGTCCCTACCAGATTTAGATTCCGCTCAATATTCTCAATCCATTCCACAATATCCCATGGGAATCCAGTTCCATGTATTACTAGGGGATGCAATTAATATAAATTTTAAAAACAATGGAATATAGTTAGCCTACCAATTCGGGCTCCAGCACCATGAATATGTTCTAGCCTAGAGACATTTTACTAAGGAATTTCACCTACCTATACTATTGAGCGACTGTGAGAGCATGTTCAGCTTCTATCAATTACTTGCATAGAGTTTATGTCAAGGAATTTCTGAAGATAGGTGTATCTTGAACACTCTCCCTTGGTGGTCCCATAAGTAAGCGCTATTTTAACATTATTTGAAATTAAAAAAAAGATCTATTTACATCATAACATACAATATCCATAGACAATTTAACATGAATAACACATAAAAATAACTTCATGTAGACTCAAATTAAGAGTCTACCAATGAAAATGACACACAAACCCTTACAAAATTAAATATCTAAGCACCTGTATCAGGTATATACATGTCATTAATAGTAATATAAGTATAATATGATATATCTTACTCAAGATAAAATAATTAAATGTTAGTAAAAATACATTTAATAGGAACAAAACAATGATTATAACTGGAAAACAATTAATTAAAACTCCATAAAAGTCTAGAAATCATGAAAATAACATGTAAACATACATATCTAATCATAATGTATGAACTATACAAAATCCTATAAAATATATGTACACAATAATACTAATGATCAAAATGGAATGGTAATGGAAATGTAAAAAATAGGAAATCCATCTTGACCTGGTAACTTGGAGGTCCATTAAACATGAACTAAACGTGCACATGGTTAACTCCCCTACACATTTCTTAAATATTATATTTATTCCTTATAAAACACAAATTCATTTCCATGGATAAAGAATGGAACTCAAATTATAATTTTTTATACCATGAACTAAATCATTGGGTTTGTGTCGGAGTGTCACATGATCTCACATGAATCTCCTTTAATATAGGATGATACCAAATAGTAGAGAGGTACCCAATTGGAACATTTGGAGACAATCCCCTCTGTATAAATATCTACAAAAAATAAATACAGATGATAACGATAATAAAATATGAAATGCATAAAATAGAAGGAAAAACATAAATAAAAATTTTATCACTATTTCATTCAATTTAACTAAAAAAACCGACCTAGTGTAAGTCAATTACTAATAAAAAAAGGTTTGAAGATAACAATATATTATTTAACATTATACCCGATATCCACTATAACTCTCCCCATATTTTCTTCTCCTCATCACAACCTCTCGAGACATGGCCCTTTTTATTTACTAGGCCAGTGACCATAAAATCAATACATGCATAGAGGTTCCTATGCAGGGTATGATTATAAACACAGTAAGAAACCACCAATGTGTCTTTAAATAAGTGAAACATTTATATATTTTTTATGAAATGAGATGAACGTAAAGATATAAGAAAATAATCTTATGTCATTTCATCATCTTCTAACTAGTTTTCCATGAACCCGTGCCCCACCTGCTTTGGATCCATGATTAAGTAGAAGTTGTGTTTAGTTTCCATGAATCCAAGAATAGGCCATATGGACAACATAAGTGTTGTGGTAGGCCTTATGTTTATCATTACTTGATCAAGACACAAGGATATCTTGCCTCACTGACTATCTTTGGGAAGGAAAAAAGTCCATCATATCATACTATTTGTCGTTTAAGACCCCAAAATAATCAAAACACATTCCATCGTACATGATCCCCCTCTATTTGATTAATCCCGAAATGAATGTTACACTTATCACTTTGATACTATATATAGATATTCCATGGGACACACACATATGTTCTCAAACATAATCCATTAAAATGAAAATCATGAGATAGACACACACATGCTTATTATATCAAGAAAGGTATCATGAGACACACATGCGCATGTGCATCAGAATTTTATATTAAGAAGGATAAAAGAGGAAAAAAATAACAATAAGGTCTTATCATATTTTTTTCAAGAATTTCCGTAACATGGTAATGAATATCCAATTTTAAACATATTGAATATCAACATTGAGTTTCACCTCTGAAATCAAAATTGAACTATAATGATCCAAAGAAACCACCCAAAATCACCACATTAGGATTCAACGGAGAGGATCCTTGAAGAATAAAACATCAAGGTATAGGATCAATTTATATATACCCAACTAGATATAATTAAATTAATGGATGTATATAAATCCAAGAAAGATTAATACAAATCCTTTGTTCCACCTTAAGTTTTCTTAAAAATATTGATGGAATCACATTGGGTCATGTAAAAATTTTTAGATATGGACTTTACATACCACATATGAGGTATTTTATAATGAGAATAGAGAATACCTAGAAAGAAAATATATAGCATAAAATAAAAAATCACATAATTTAAAATCCATTTGACCAACATCTCTAGATCCAATGGAATTGATCTAAGAAGGGATGAAATTCCCCATGAAAAACCAAATGAGTACCTAGGAAAACAATACTTGGAATTGAAATAAGAATAATAGGATTTGGGAATTTTTGAGTTAGAATAAGAAATATTGAATTAATAAGTAACACACACATTAGTTACCAAACCTGGAACCTATGGTGTGATGCTCACATGATTTTCAATAAAACGAAATAGTTTTGTGACACAGATTGGAAAAATATGAACCAACAAAGAATTGTATTCTATTTTGAGTTTCTTGGATACCTGGAAAATTTATCTCGGTTAGCTCACAAAAAACTAGAAATTTGTTTTACACACTTCTCTTTTCCAATAAGTTGCATGATTACTCAGGGAAAAAAGAACAATTTCCCCCAAGCATTCTCAAACTGTGATTCCAAAAAAAAATTTATAAAACCACAAAAACCACCAAGAATATTTTCTATAATTCAACTATGAAATGTATAACTCATAAAAACCAAGAAGGATGAAAACATACATAATTCAACTAGAAATTCCAAGTCCATTACACCACATATTCAATGACTATGTTATCATAGTTTCATTTAATAATTTAATATCATTAGAAAATAAAAATTCATTTTACTTTGGAGATAAATGTTTGAAAATATATAAATTAAAAAAAATATTTAAAGATATATATAAATATTAAAATCATGGGTTTGGATATTAATTCATTCTTAAAAAAATCTCCTTTATACATAAATTAAATGAAAACATGTGACAACGCTTCTGTCTCATTAAAACATCAGGTTCCCATGTACCATCCTCACACATATGATTTCATCAGATTACATTGATAAGGTGGATAGAATTTTTACACTATACTTTATCTATTTGATGCATGATTTATAATGGTTTTTACTCATAAGAGATATCATGTTCTAATTACAAGACTTCCGAGTTCAATTGATGTGATGGATCAGATTTGTACTTCCAAAAATGTTATATAAAAAGATATTATATACCCAAGAGTGGTGTGGTGGAAGAAATAAGTGACTAGATCTGGCCTCTAAATGATCTGAAATATTGAATGCATTGATATAAATTTGGATAAAATTCCCCTTCTCCCGAAAAATCACAACCTTCATCCAATTATATTTTCTATGAAACATTTTGACACCCATGTGAAAATCCAAATTTCATCAATGATTATGAACATAACTCTTATATCGAATTTATACCGTTATGATATATTCAATAATTTTTTTTCCAAAGATATCATTTATTTGATAAGATAAGGTCCAAAAAATTGATTTCTTTTGTTTCATCCCATCATATTATCTTCATTTGTTCCTTTATAGATCTTAATGTGGTGCTGTTAAATTTTTGGATTGAAAACTATTATTATATGAGAACTCAATTACAGAAAGATGTTAGACCTATCCAATTTTTAAGTTCCTCAATTAAGATCTAATCATATCATCCAATGTTTGAATTCATCTTTTAGATTGACTATATGATTGAGGAAGAAAAACGGTGCTAAAAATCATTTATGTATCAAATTATGTTTGATGATTCCTCTAGATTTTGTTTTATAAACTAAAAATGTCTATTGGTTTAAATTGAATTTTTTACACTATAAAACACTACCAATTCATTTATTTATAATTTTGAATGCTAATCGAGTGAAAAATAATATCAGATAATAATTAAGTGGGCTAAAGTTTTTATTCAATTCATCATTACGCAGGTTGATTTG
The DNA here is from genome assembly GCA_963277665.1 of Viscum album. NCBI lineage: Eukaryota > Viridiplantae > Streptophyta > Magnoliopsida > Santalales > Viscaceae > Viscum > Viscum album. Next base: position 338,773,063 of record OY728144.1, read on the forward strand.
TTAGATTTAGATATTTTAGGAATACGAGTGAAAAAATACATGATGATTTTGTATGTTATTCCCATTTAATTTTGTACCATTCCATGAAACAATATGCATAATCTATGATCTCCCTCTTTATGTTGTCCCACTAGATATGTTTCTTTAGATCTCTACACATCATTATAATTCATAGTTAAATAGATAAAGATGAGCTATGTGCATCATCCAATAGATCCTTATTCAATTTTAATTTTAGTGGGTCACTTATTCATTCTCCAAAATATATGACCATTACATTGAAAATTTTGAACTCTAGAGTACTGCATACTTTATTATATATATCCATATCAGATTTTTGTCCATCTTGATTTTTAGAAAGATAGATGGTTGGGAAATCATTTGTTGATGGTAGAATTCCATATTTTAATATATTATTTTGATATCCATTCTTAAAATTTGAATATAGATTGGGTCCCATTCAATCCACATCATGGATAGTGTAACTTGATCCTTTCATCTTAGACTATCTGCAAACGTGTTTTCTTTCCAAAGATGAATGTTTATTGACAAATTATTGTATTTTATTATCTTTAACTATCTCATTTGGACTATATTAGACTAATTTTGTGGGAATATATACTTTAAGATCATGTATTATATATATATATATATCACATTTTTCACTATAGAAGCTGTGTGTCAAAATAATTAATGAATATATAACTATCGAAATATATAGATCATCTGTTGGGAAGTTTTTTTCATGGTATTTTAAGTGTTCTGATACACAAGCCATTAACATTTCATTTTTCATCCTTGCACAGACCCATCTGTTTTTTGAAGCACAAATGTATATGAAAAACTGTTATCCACTACTAGGTAATTTGAGTATTGGTGAAGTGGCCAACCTTTTTTTTAGTCCAATGATGCTATCATCATATTCCTATATTCTATGGAATATTACTCTATTTTTTATTAACATGTTTATAGGATTTGATAATCTTGGTAAATTTCCCACAAAGCATCGATATTATCCAAGCAACCAAATAAAACTTCGTATTTCTATCACTGTGGTTGAACAGATAATTCTTCAATCACCTATGACTTTGAAGAATCCAAAAATATACCCTATCCTTTAATAACATGACCAAAGAAAGATACTTTTGAAGTGAAAATTCATAGTTTCTAAACCTGAATATAATCCATCCTTTCGTAATTTCATTATCCCATTCCTCAAATCCTCTTCATGTTAATCCTTAATCATACACTACAGATATAATAGATATTTGTGGCATGTTATTTGCGACGTAACCCTCTCCCCATCACAAATAATTAGTTATTGGCGACAAATAGTTTATTCCCCTCGCAAAAGGTTCGACTCGAGGTGCGCGCCAAACCATGTGAAGGGTACTTGCGACAAGATTTTATACTCGTTACGAATACTCGAAAATGTTTTTTAGTATTTGCGTAAGTATTGATCTCCCGTCGCAAATAGAATATAGGCATGTCAATATTTGTGACAGGACCTATCATAAATACTTTTTTAACCATAACCCCTAATTAATATTGGTTATTTTATTTGAAAAGGGTCCCGTTGCAAATAACACTCCCACAAATAATCTAGCTTATATATACCCCACATTTATTTTTCCTCCTATTCTACCCCTTTCTCCACCCCAATCTCCCACTCTACCTACATTTTCTTTCTAAAACTTTTTTAATGTTTAATATTCTAAATCGGTGTAATATTCACGGCTTATGTCCTCCAAAAGATTCTGTTTTAAGATATTTATGTATTTCATTTATTTTTTACTTAATTCAATTTATTTAATATTAGTTATAATTATAGTTAATTAGATGCATTTAAATTAGATTAGATTTAGATCATTTTATTTTTCATTATAAGTTTTTAAAAATAATTACTTGTGATTAGTATTAATTAGTATTAATTAATAATTATATTAATTATTACTAAATATTAGTCATTAGTATTAAATAGAAAAATTATTAAAAATTGTTTATAATTATTCATAATATGTAATAATTATTGGAAATTATTAATAATTAGCGATAATTAATAATAATTAGTGATAATTAGTAAAAAGATGCGTTAATAAGTAGTAAATTGAGATAACTAGTAATAAATTGTAATAATTAGTGATAATCAGTGATAAATAGAAATAATTAGAAATAATTAGAAATAATTAGTATTAACCACTTATAATTAGTATTAATCAGTTATAATTAGTAACAAATAGTACTAATTAGTATTAACTAGGAGTAACCGGTAATACATAATAATAATTAGAAATAATTAGTAATAATTACGAATAATTGTTAATAAATAGTAATAAATATGAAGAATTAATAATAATTAGGAATAATTTGGAATAATTAGAAACAAAAATCAATAATTAGCACAAATTAGAAAAAATTAGCAATAATTAGAAACAATTTGCATTAATTAGAATTCAATAATAGTAAGTATGATTAATTAGTATTAATTAGTAATAATTTACAATAATTAGTAATGATTTGTAATAATTAGTTATAATTTGTAATAATTAGTAATAATTAGTAACTAATATGATTATTTAGTAATAATTAGAAAACATTAGCAATAATTAGTACTAATTAGTGATAAATTGTAATAATTATCAATAATTTGGAATAATTAACAATAATTAGCAATAATTAACATTAATTAGTAATAATTAGAAACAACTAGAAACAATTAGAAATAATTAGAAATAAATATGATTAATTAGTAATAATTATTAATAATTAGTAATAATTAGTACCGTTTTGTAATAATTAGTAATAAATAAGAATATTTAGTAATAATTAATAACAATTAGTAATATGTAGTAAAACTAGGAATAATTAGTAATAATTAGTGATAAATAGTAATATATAGTAATAATTTGTTAGTAATAAATATGAATAAATAGTAATAAATAGTAATAAATAGTAATATATAATAATTAATAGTAATAAATATTAATAAATAGTAATAATGAGTAATTAATAGTAATAAATAATTAAAAATAGTAACAATTAATTAGTAATACATATGACTAAATAGTATTAAATAGTAATTAATATAAAAAATAGTAAAAAATAGTAATAATTCGTAAAAATTCGTAAAAATTAGTAATAATATGATTAATTAATAATAATTAGTAATAATTATTAATAATATGTAATAATTTGTAATAATTAGTAATAAAGAGTAATTACAAGTAATAAATAGCAATAATAATTAATAAATATTAATAAATATTAATATGTTTTAATAATTAGTAATAAATAGTAATCAATAGTAATCAATATTAATAAATAAGAATAATTAGCGACAATTAGAAATAATTAAGAGTTGTTATGAATAACTAGAAAAAAATTGGAAGAGTTAGGAAGAATTACAAATGATTACTAAAAATTAGAGAAAAATTGTAATAAATTACAATAATTAGAAATAAATAGTAATAAAAAGAAAAAAATATGATTCTTTAGTAATAATTAGTAATTAATTGTAATAATTAAGATTAAATAGTAATACATATGAATAATAATGATTAAATAGAAACAATTTGGATTAAATTGTAATAAATAGAAATAAAGAGTAATAAATTGGAATAATTAGAAATAATTCGTAACAATTGAATTAATTAGTAATAATTAGCAATAATTACTAACAATTAGTAATAATTATTAATAATTAAGAATAATTAGTAATAATTATCAACAATTAGTAATAATTAGCAATAATTAGTATTAAATAGTAATAATTAGTAATAAATTGTATAAATAGTAAAAATTAATCATTATTGGTAATAAATATGATTAATTAGTAATAATTAGTAGTAATTAGTAATAATTATTAACAATTAGTGATAATTAGTCATAATTAGTCACAATTTGTAATAATTAGTTTTAATTAGAAATAATTAGGATTTATTAGTAATAAATAGTAACAATTAGCAATAATGATCATTAATGAGCATTAATTAGCAATAATTAGGACTATTTAGTATTATGTAGGATTAATTAGTAATTACTAAGATTCATTAGTAATAATTAGAATTATTTAGTAGTAATTAGGAATAGTTAAAAATAATTAGGATTAAATATAAATTATTAAGATTATTTTGTACTCATTAGTACAAATTATTAATAGTTGGTAATAATTAGTAATAATTAGTAACAATTAGTAATAATTTGTATTAGTTAGTAAAAATTATAAATAATTAATAGGAATTGGGATTAATTAGTACTAATTTGTTATAATTCAGATAAATTAGTAATAATTAGTAATAATTATTAGTAATTAGGAATAATTAGTACTAATTAAGATAAAATAGCAATAATTAATAACAATTAAAATAATTATAAATAATTAAGATTAATTAGATATAACTAGAATCAATTAGTAATAATTAACTTTAATTACTAATAATATGGATTAATTAATACTAATTTGGATTATTAGTAGTAATTAGTTATAATTATGATTAATTAGTAATAATTAGGAGTATTTTTTAATAATTAGGATTAATTATTAATAATTGTAATAATTAAGATAAATTATTAATAATTAGAAATAATTAGGAAAAATTAGTAATAATTAGTATTAATTAGAAATAATTATTATTAATTAGTAATAATTAGGATTAATTAGTAATAATTAGGATTAATTATGTTCAAATAGTAATAATTAAGCTTATTTATGTTACATTAAAAATTATTAGGATTAATTGGTAATAACTAGTTGTTATTAGAAATAAATAGTAATAACTGGTAATACTTCGTAAAAATTAGGATTAGTTAGTAATAATCAATATTAATTAGAAAAAAATATAACTAATTAGTAGTAATTAGGATTAATTAGTACTAATTATGTTTAATTAGTACTAATTATTAATAAATAGGGTTAATTAGTAATAATTAGGAATAATTAAGATTATATAGTGATAAATAAGAATAATTTGTAATAATTACTAATAGTTACAAATAATTAGTAATAATTAGTAATAAATTGTAAGAAATAGTAATAATTAGTAATAATTAGTTTTAAAATGTAATAATTATTAATAAAAAATCAAAAATGCAAATAAAAAGGAATTATTTATAATAATAAGTAATAAGTGGGAACAATTTTTGTTAGATTGGCCACATCTCTTTTGAAAAGATGATTAATCTTTGTACAACATTCTCCCACTAAAATAAGTATGAAACAGATACTCTGCCTTATAGATATCAATTTTCGTATGTAGGAGAATTGAGAAGAGGGAGGCCTCACTGTGTTGCTCTCCATTATCAAGCATACAAAATGGATATGCATACATCAGAGAAGATTCTTCATACCCATTTCTATCTAAGGAAGTTTCAAAGACATAGGATGTCGGGAAAAAGAGGCTCTTTTTCCCGATGCCTCATCTTCTAAAAATTTATCCGACTAAAATAACTATAAACAATATTCTTCAAAATAAAAATATCCATTTTTGTATGCATGAGAATTGAGATCATGGTAGTGAGGCCTCCTAGCTCCCTATTCATGTTCATAGGAAAATTGATATTTGTATGGTAGAGAAGGTTTTTTCATAGTGATTTCACTCAGAGAATGTTTCTAGGAGATGAGTCTTCGGGAAAATAAGTTGTCGTCAATCCAAAAAAAATTGAGTCACTCGTAATTAGGGGTAATTTATATAAATTAGCTGTTATTACTCATAACCTGTGTTAATTAGTATAAAGATTTATAAATTACTGTAGAATACTATGAAAATTTAAAAAAAATACAATAAATAACTATGAAATAATATAAATTATTATTAATTACAAAAAAAGTTAACTTAATTATCTTCTCTTTTTTGAATAGTGTATTTCTTATATCAAATTACTCAATGAAACAAATTATTTTATATTTTATAGAGAAATATTGAATTAGGAATCCGAAAACTATCATTATTAGATGATCTCATTTGGATAACTCAACATAATAATCCAAATAGTTTTGGTGTAAATTTTGCATATATTGAGGGTCTTGAAGCTTTATTTTCATTTACATCATCAAAACTAGAATTTGTTTCAGAAGGTATAATTAAGTGTACCTGTAAAAAAATTGTATCGGAGGACGTTTTACACATTAAACAATATTGGGGTCATCTATTATGTTTTAGATTGCAACAAGATTACATTTTTTACTATCATAATGGTGAACACAATTCAAGAGAAGATAATAATAATTGGGTTCTAGATCTATCAAAGTTTCAAAATTTAGTACATGATGTGGAAGGTTCGTCTTTTCATCGAATGAAACTTAGGATGATTTTGATTTAATTCATGAGTTGGAACCATATCAATTTTATGAGTTGTTGAGGTCCGCTAAGGAAACCTTATATATTGAATGTGAGAAAAGAAAATTTGAAGCGGTTGCAAAATATATGGCTATTAAATCAGATAATTGAATTTGAAATAGCTATTTTGATCATATATTCTCTTTTGGTAAAACACTCTTACCTAAAGCAAATATGTTTCCAAAATATTTATATGAGAGAAAGAGGCTGGTTTGTTATCTATGTATTAGTTACCATAAGATTCATGCAGGTTCAAATGATTTAATCTTATATTATGAGGAAAATGTGTCATTGGATTATTTTACATCATATATAAAATTGAGATATAATGAGGCTCAACATGGGAAGTTATGATTTATTCTTGTAAAATAGTTAAGATATTTCCCACTTACACCCATATTTCAATATTTATTTATGTCTCGGAACACAATGTCGTTGATTTCAAGGAAAAAACCAATATTTCAACTGGTAAAAGATTAAATCATCCCTATGATGGATATTCTTGGAAATATTTTTGGAAAAGTGAATTTTTCTTTTTCTATAAAATCCCTAAACCTGTGATTGGGTCTTTTTACTAAATGTTTCTATCCATTCAGTTTTTACAGTAGTCAGTATTCAAGTTTTTCTATCTTTATATCTCCATACATTTTACCTCTTTAGATGTTGTTAAAGGAGGCATATATCTTTTTGTCCTCATTAGTCATAGGACATCTAAAAAAGTATATTTATATTTTTTTAAAACATTGATTGATGAGTTATAATCAATTTAGAGTAATGGTGTTAGTACATAGGATGTTGATGTGAAATAGAATTTCCTATTGAAATGTGCATTGGTGGGGAATGTTAGTGACTTACAATAATATGGAATGTTTTCTTTCTAGAGTACACGTGGTCCAAAATCATGTCTGTGTTTTATGAGAGAAATCATAGAATTTATGATATTGAATGAAAAAAAATATTATTTTTTCAAATTTCATTATAGATTCCATTAAACTAATAATCCTTTTAAGAGGAAAAAATATCCTTTTAGAAGTGGTACAATTGAATGATATGAACCTCCAAAATTGATCTCAGGTATAGTGTTAAAATATATTTTCACTTCATTTCCTCCCATCACATTTATACTTACAATAAATCAACTAAATATTGATGGCATTAGGAAAGAACACAATTGGATAAAAATAGAGCATTTTTTGGGATCTGATATATTGGTATGATTTTTTTGTTCGTCACATACTTCATTACATGCATTTTGAAAAGATCTATTTTGATAATTTATTTCATAAAGTTTTGTATGTACCATGTAAGACCAAAGATAATGTAAAATAATGATTATATCCTTCCCGGATTTGTAGGTAATTGAACATTAACTGTTTAGAAATTGTCATATCACATAAGTTAATGAAGTAAAAATCATATTATACACATTATAAAGAAAATTGATTGTTATATTGTTTTTAGATTGTATATTTGAGACTTCTATATGGTTATGCTTAAAATTTGGGTAGATGTTTAAAAATTTTCATATTACTAGATTAATAAGTCATGACTGTATTGTTATAATGGGATGAATTTTGCCGATTGGATTAAGTGGTTTTTTAATTATATGTATTTGTATGTGATAATTGATATATTATATTTTTTTGTGTTTGTGGCAATAGAAAACTACAATGCAATAAGTAGACCGCAAAACGTTGTTGTTTTAATTTTTTGAAAACTAGAGAAAATAATTCCACTGACTATCTTTGAATCATTGAAACACATGATATTATATTTTTTGCATGAAAAAATGTGTAGTTTTAGTATAGTTCTAATGGATTTACTCCTTTCAGTGATTCATGCTGAAATTGAAGAAACATGTATGTAACAATGCTTCAATTGAAGGATTAATTGAAAAATATTTTGGGAAAGTATAAATTTCTTTTTTATTCTCTCATTATTTTTATTATTAATATCCCTAAAAACACTACTATATGAGAGGTAAAAAGGGAAATGTTGACGATGAAATGAAAAATCAATTACCAGTTTCTAATCAACCCAAACATGGCTTCGTTGGAGTTCATGAACGATAGCTTTTAGATGATGAACATCACAAGGCTTAAACATATGTTCTGCTCAACTATGAAGAAATAACAAAAATTGTCCCATGAGTGATCCTATCACTTATTATATAATCTTTGTTACCATTAATTAATTTTATTATATTTCTAGATTATATTATTATCATATAAAGAAAAAGCTTCCAAATATTACAGCAGCTTCTCTTGAAGAATGTTGGAAAAATAATTTTTCTTAATGGTTCAAAAATAGCTAACATAAATTAATTAAGGTTTCAAATATTAAATCAATTTATTACTTTTTATATTGATTTTTTTTTTAAATTTCACAAATATCTAAAAATGATGAAAAAATTGATAATCGATTATGTGCCTTGAGTAACCCACTATCTAAAATGGTTAAATATTATAATGCATATGCAGTGAATGGGTTTTGATTTCATACACATCCATAGAGGGAATACAAAATATTTAACAGTGGTTTCTGATTTATAGGATCTCATCATAGGGAAAGTGAAGTTTACTTTTATGGTATACTGGAAGAAACTATTGGATTTTTTTATCTAGGATAGAATTACAAAACGATGTTTAAATGTCAGTGTTTGGATAATGAGAGAGGCTTGTGTGTTCATCTGACCCGTGGAATCATTTATATTAAATATAATAGTCTTATTGTAGTAAATTATACATTTTATTTGATAATCAAGAAAAAAATATTTATTATAAAAATTATTGTGCTACTTAAAAAGTGTTGGGTGATTGGTGGAGCATAAAAAAAATTAAATCTTGGGGAAATCAGTTTACTCAAAGTGAATGTGTTTTTGCTGAAGTGAAAGCAATAGAAATTCTTCATAAGACTTCTCCAAATACATATTTTCATGATGTGACATGAATATTGATGATGAGACCCCGTAATTAAGGGTCAATGGTGATGATGATGTTAATTATTTTACAAATTAATTTGAAATGATGAGAGATGGTGAAACTAAATCTCATTTGGAAACTTATGATGCTGAGGAGGAATATGAATACATTGACATTGTTATATATGAATATGAGAACAAAGATGAATAATGACATAGTTAAATAGTGATTATAATCGTATTAATAGATAACAATATATAAAACTTGCTTTCAACTGTTTACTGATAATAGTAATTCCATGTTTCAGATGGACGGGGATATGTTTCGTTAGTTGTAGGAGGATAATATACCTTTGGATGAGTAGGATGCCAGATCATCTGACCCTCAGAAAGCTGGCAGTTTAGGGAATACTCGGAGAGGGCATGGTCTTGTGTTATTGATGATTATGGACCATTTCCCCAAGTGATGTCCATATCTTGGATTCGATCCAGACATACAGATGCATGTTTACCGATATTTTTTAGTTAGCATTCATTAATTTATTTATATAATAATTATATGAATATTTGTTGTTTTTTTTCTATATCTTCTTGCATATAGTTGTTGTACAGGGGATAAAAATATTGTGTAATTATCTTTTCCGAAGCATGGGTCCAATGGTATGAGATACCCGATGATGTTTAGCATAATATGTTTGATCAGTGGGTGGTAAATAAATAAATAATATTTTTTTTAATTTTTTTAAATAATCAACTGATATTATAAATTATTTGTAGGGTTTATGGTATCCCATCAAATAGAGAAAGTGTGATGCTATCTGGAAGATATGAGATGGATTCATCCATTAGTGTATCTATAAGTTTTTTCACAATCTGAGAAGGAAAGAAATGATGAATGAAAAATTGTGAGAGTTCGATGAGTCTTATCACATCCAATGAGCAGATTACATTTCATCTGAGATTTTTGATGGATTATGTTCACACTAGTTGGATGAATGTTTTTAAAAGGGAATATAATTACGTCAACAAAACTGGGGATGGTAGGAGGTGACACATCGAGCCAGTAGTTGGACATTCAATATGCAGAAGAAACAAATGGTAAGTTCTTTTTTATAAATTATTTATATAACATTAAATTTAGCGGTTTATTTTATATTCATATAGGCGGTCGAACAGCCTGATGTCATAATGTTCAACATATATAGGAGTATGTATAGTGATCCAGTAAATGGAGAGAATATAGGTGATCTCCAGTGTCAAATTGTGGTAGGTATATTTTTTTGAGTTTTAATATTAATTACAAATAATATTTTAAAAATTTTAATTTTAAATTTCAATTAATGGACTCATATAAAGATATGATGTCTTAGACATAGACTATAAGTCAGGTCAAGACTAATGATTAGAAAAGTACCCACTGATTTGATGAGGCAGTATGGATGTAGAAGATCGAGTATGCATTCGAGAAAGGACGAGTTATTGGTATTGGCTCTCAATTGGAATTAGGGAGTTACTATTGTACTATGACGATGTCAGCATCCAGCTTAATAGAAGTTCATGGAATTTCATCATCAACTACTTCACAGTTTCATGTACAACTACTAAATTAGATTTATCTTATAGAGAGTATGCGTAGACAGCTGGAGGAGATTAATTAATGGATGCAACAAGAGATGCGTCAATGGAAGGAGCAACAACATGAGCTGATGAAATACATGTAATGACTGACTCATGATTTAGGGATGGATTTTCCTCCGTCATATTCTCCAGGTCCTCTAGAGTACCCTCCCCTCAGTGATGTATTTGTTTTTTATGAAAAAAAATTTGAATGTAATTTTTTTCTAATATTAACCATTTAAATTTATATTTAGCGCATTTTTTATATTGTTGAAAATATATCATTTTTAATTAATTTTTTTATTTTTTATATTTAATTACTTAACTTATTTTTCTATTATTTTTATTATTTTAATATTTTTTGTTTTTTTTATTAATTTTTTTTATTTCTATCAATGTTGAGGTTTTTATTATTTTATAATTATTTATTATTTTACTAATATTAATATTATTATTTCATAAATTTTAATAATAATAATATTATATTATTATTATATTAATACTATTATTTTATAATTTTTTTTATTAATATTAATTTTACTATTTCATTAAAATTCGTAATATTAATATTAATATATTATTATTATTATATTAATAAATTTGTATTATTAATATTATTAGTATTATTATTTTCTAATATTATTTTACTATTACTTTCAAATATTATTTTATTTTCATTAATAATATTATTTTATTCAATTTTTTTCTATTTTTAAGTTATTTTCCACAGGGACCAGTCATCACAAATAACATTTATGACGGTCCATCATAAATACTATTTTTATAATAATCTTGGGGAAACTATTTGTATTGAGTCCAAATCCCATTGTAATTTTTTTGCTACTGCCCGTCACAAAATTTTATTTTTACAACACCCTTTTCTGCAATGAGGCATTTGTGGTGGGGTGCCGTCACAAATACCCCTTTGAAAATATTCCAATTTCTAGTAGTGATAAAATTTATGAAAATATCATCAGTATATAATTCAATTACTTTGTCAAGGTAATCTATAAATAATGCATTCATCATATCCAAGATATATTATTGTAATTAAAATTTTCAAAAGAAATCACTATGAAATCATAGTGTATATAATCTATGAAGAAAACTATCATGGCTATATAATCCATATTTACCCCTAATTTATGGAATCAAGATCAATGATCGACCTTAGAGAATTTCAAATCCCATATAAGTTGATCAAGTTGATTATCAATACGGGGTAAATTATATATGTTCGTTAACTTTTTTATCTAATTTTATTATAATCAAGGGAAATATAAATTCATTCATCCTTCTTCTTAGAAATGATGACAAGTGAACCCCATGATGAATCAATACAGTGCGTGAAACTATTTTCTAGATTCTCTTGTGGTTACTTCCTTAATTATTCCAATTTAATGTTGTTTAGTTTGTAAGGATTCATTAGTGTTAGTTTATAACTATACATGAGTACTATTGGAATATCAACCTCATTTTTTGGTTGAATAATAGATAGTTATTCGCTAAACACATTGATTTCCGAAGATATAATAATTATATCTAAAATGTTGAGATCCTAACAAACTATTTGATCTATAAGTCCGCAATTATTGGGTGTTGGGATGAATAATATATTATTATATTCTATTGGAGTTATTAATAATCCATACATTGATATTTGATAATTGGATGATTTTGGATATGAAATGAGATCTCCTTATCTTGAAAATTTATATGAGATATATTGAGGGAGAGCTAATCCACTAATATTATAACATTGAATTCTACCAAGGGGAGATGAAATAAATATTTTGGATGTGTCTTATCATAATAATTAATCAATGAAGAGTTATATACCTCATATTAAATCATCACACCACATGATGTTTTTACCAATAAATCAAAATACAATGCCTGAGGCAGTGAATTTGTATTCATAGAAAACATGCATGATATGAAAGAATGTGAAGATAAAAAAACAGAATAAGCCATTTCAATATTTAGAGTGATTAATTATTTTACCTTTAACTACTTCATTAACATTTTGAACTTCAATTGTAGTTATTTTATAGTCTTATATTTATTCTTTAGGTTATTGACGTTACCAATGATTATTATTCTCATTATCTTTTGGATTAGGGAATTGTTTGGAATAATTACCAAAATACATTCATTTGAAATTTTCATGTGTTCTAGCTATATTAAGTAGGGCCTTCATGTAACACTATAATATTTTATGATGTATTTCTAGTCAAATAATTTTTATTCCCTTAGTAACTTTCATTAAATGAAACTCTATGTCAAGAGGAGCCTCGATATAATATAGAAAAATTATTATTAAATGTTACAATTGTTGTTTTCCCTTTAGATTGATGAGTATTAATAAGAAATTATATATTATGACAATTTTTTGTTTAAACTATAATAAAACTGATTCAGTAGTTTTCATTTTTTTAAAAAATAATATAAAATCATTTAAAGGTAAAAAGTGATTCTTTTTCTGAAAAAATGTTTTTATGAACATAATATTTTTTTGTCATAATAAATTCAATTTATCATTTCATATCAGATATTTTAATTCAGTTTTTACATATTAAAAGGAATAAAATATTTAAGTTTAAATTTATTGTTATTATTTGGCATGGAATGAGAATAAATTCATTTTTATGTTTAAGTATGAATTTTCTAAAAGAATATTTTTATTACATTTTCAAACTTATTTTATTATTGATATCTATTAATTATTATAATATAATATGATAAAATGTTTTTTATGTTTTTAATACTCATGTAAAATATTGGTTTTGAGCTGACTTATAATTTTATCCATAATTAATAGTAAATGAGGAAATAATTTGACCCCTTGTTTAAGGGTAAAAAGGTTAAAAGGGTGTAGAATGAAGGACATGGTTTAAAATATCAAATAAACATGTAAAAATATAATTGGTTTAAGATATTTTGGGCATAAAATATCTCATTGATTTTTTTTGTTATCTTAGTTTAAATTTAACTTGAATATGACTATATTATATTTTAATGTTTTTTGTATATATAAGAGTGACACTCCCCTCACTAATAAAAGGGCACAAAAACTATATTTTGAGAACCACTTGGGGCCCATTATATTGACTAATATCATCCCCTATAATCTAAAAAATCATTATATATTGACTTGAGGTGTTGTTATTCCCAAAAGACTCATCCAACAAGCCTTAAGTTGCCTCTAAATGGAGGATACCTGAATAAGAGGTTTTCGATATTACTGATCATTTACATGTTTATTTTCCCATTAAACCACTGAAAAAATTTATATAACCATATAAAAATGATCAAGTAAATATATTTACTACACTAATATTTTTTTTAGAATTTTATATAGGTTTTCTATGTTCTTCCCATATATTGGAAAATGATAACATCGCTTGTGCATTTGTTGAGACAACCATGTCTGTAAGGATATATTATTCATTTTTTCCATTCCTTTTGAAATTTGTTTTTATAATTATATATATAATGGTAATATATGATAATTATTATATTTTTATGGATTTTTATATTTAATTTTAATTTTAATTTTTTTTTCTTTCATCTATAGAAAATTTGAAACATCTCTTATATGGATGTACATACTACCATATCCAAGAACACTTGTAAAATATTTTTCATAAAAACACTATATGAATGGTTATAAAAGAATAAATAATGAATAAATATAATAAATATAATAAAATTATTATTCTAGGGATTACGGAACCATTAAAAAAGAGGAAGGACCTAAACAGTCGTACCAAAACATTCCTAGAAAATTGACTAATTTTCATTTAAATGAATATTTTAATGAAGAAATGTTAGTAAATATGGAATTAGTAATAATAAATTAATGTTAACTTTTATTAAAAGTATGAATATGGTATTTTATTAGATTTATAATAAATATATGTTTTGTCTTATAGAATTTTAAGATGACATATGAATTAATATATGATCAAAAGTAATGGTTTATGTTATAATCTTGTTTTGTTTTCTGAATATTTATGATAAATTTATATTGAATGAAATTATATCATCCTTATACAATAATTACAACATATTTTCATAAAATCTATTAGTTATTTGTAATTATCGATTATTAATCTATTTTATACTCATTGGACCATAAAATGAAGATGAAAACCTATTATAAAACACCAACCTTATTAACAGTTTCAATGATCCCCCCCTAATTTCCATGTCCTTTAAAATTATTTCAATAATTTTATATTTCAAGATAGAATATTTATTTATATTAATTTTTTCCATGTTATAAATTCATTTTATCATATTAAAATGAATATTGTTATTTAGTGTGCTACTTTTAGACTTGTTACCAAAAGTATGAAAGGAGTATTTATATTAATGTTTACCCCAAAAAATATAAAAATCCATAAAAATATCATAATTATCATATATGACCATTATATATATATAATTATCATAATTATCATATATGACCATTATATATGAAATGTATTGAATATTTATTTAAAATGATGCAATATTTGAGTATTTTATTCTAATATCACATCAATTGGTTTCAATAATCAGTTTTGCCCTTTGATATTAGTTTATTAATAATATTATTATAGAACAGAAGAAAAACTATTATGAATTTAAAGACATATAGTATGATCTTGGATGTTTCATAAGATGAATAAAGGATTCATACTTTAGAACGACATAAGAAGGGTTTTTAATGATTATATGATTTATAAAATTTATTATTTTTTCTTGATTATTTCACTATGATTATTGTTATTTTTAATTTCATAAAACTATGAGGAATGTTTCTATCAGTGAATTTTTTGGACGATGTGATGATTTACCACATGGGAGACTGAATGATGTGAGAGTTGTAATGAAAAATTTAGCTATTATTATAATGAAAGCTTCTCAAGCAATGAATAATACTGAGAATTCCAATGATTCCTAGAGGGAAAAAACCATTGAATATTTCATGATGTTACATAAAATAAAATTTATTTGGTAATATGATCCATTAGTTTTTGAGGAATGGATTTGTACAAATGATAAGATATTTTCCCTTTTCTAGTTCTCAGTCCATGGATGATTTTCCTGATATTATACCAGTTAGTATGTGAATTTGAATAATTGGGTAATATTATTATGAATCTGAGTTAAGAGGAATAAATTGACTCCATGTAATGGAAAGATTATAAGATTGTATTTTTTGTAAGTACTTTCTTTGTACCCCTTGCCTAAAATGGTAATGGAATTCCTTGATATATAGTTGAAGTATGTAGAATCTATTTGTATATACGAGTCAAATTTCATAAGAATTTGGATATAGAAATACAGTTTTATTATTGAACCTTCAAGAGATATTTTATTGGTTATTCTATTGCCTAAAACCATGTCTCCAAAAGGAAATGGCCATAATAGAATTTAAATATTATAAAAAAATTGTTCAATGATCTTTCAACGTAGAAATGGATAGTGGATTTCCCCATAATTATCATGGTTTTTATAAGAATGGGATGATATATTTTCAATGAAATTATAATAATAAAAACCTTAGAGGTCAAAAGATAAATATTATTTTACATTATAAGTTAGTGAATAATCACAAGGGTAAATTATCATTGAGGGACTCATAAATGATTCAAGTGTGTAAGGGAAGACCATCGAGCACAATAATGTTGAATATAAGTAAATAAAAAAACCAATGAAATGATGGGAGAGAAATAATAGTTTAATTAAACCGCCACAATCCAATGGTTCAACTATAAGGAGTATATGATTAATTCTTTCTAGCACCTAAATCCATGAGTTAATGACAAAAATTAGTGTAAACAACCTATAATTTGAAGATATAAATGCAAATATCATGCTATTGCAATAACTAATGTGGTTCAGAAGAATAATGTGGTGAAATGTACACATATCATCTACTCTAGAACTATAAATTTATTAATTGATTCATGTTCTATGTACTCTGTCATATCTGAATAATTTTATAATGTTATTATATACCAAACTGAATGATTAGATGTTGATTTATCAATAAAAACTCCAAATGGAATGATGATTTCTTATTAACTCTATAGATCATCTAATATATAATTTTATGTGAATTTTATCCCAATAAATCATTTGATTCTCCCCAAAATTGAATTTGATGTTATTTTAGTTATGGATTGGATATATTATATAGTGTCATTATAAATTTATATGGACGGGAAGTCACATATAATATTACAAATCAGTCACTTAGTATCAATCATTGTGGTTATAAATATGAACTTCTGATGGAAATTACATACATTGTATGGATCTTAATAACTAATTACGGGGGATATTTAAATCACATAGTTGGGAATAAAATCAATATTAAATATATGAAACCCTATATAAATATGATAATATATTGTGCAAAGACATTCCTTGCCTACCCTAGAATTATGAAGTTGAGTTTTTAATATAACTCATTCCTTGTTTTACACACATTTAAAAGTGTCTATATAGAATTACATAGATTGGTTTATATGAATTAAAGATGTAACTCTAAGAGAGTATAAATAACAGATTTATATTCCGATGTCTGTCAACATGGGTTAAACCTATTGATATTGTTATGAAGAAAGAATGGTCAGTGATTTTATTTATTAATTATCTAGATGATAATAAGATCACTATTAAGAATAAATATACTCCAACCTGTATTGATGAATTGTTTTATCATATTGGCGGATCTCAATAATTTCCCAAGAATGATAGTCATTTTGGATATCTATAATTATGTGTCAAGAAGGAGGAAATACCCATGAAAGTCATTTTTATGAGGTATTATATTATGCATTTATAGTGATACTAATTGGACTTACTAATTCCGATGATATCAACATGTATTTAATGAATAAATTATTTAATGATGACCTTTATTTGTTTTTAGTTGTCATTCTTGATGAAATTTGAATATGTTATATGAGGAAGGAATAATATGAATATCATTTAATTACTATTTTAAATAAAATAACGAAGGATAACATGCATTCCAATTTTTTAATGTTGGATTGTTTTCCTAAAGAAATTTTCATTCTGGGGTCTTATATTCTCCCAAAAGTGTATATAATTATATCCTATAAATACAAAAGTTATCGAGAAATATCCCAAAAAACCTACGATGATTGAAATACATTTATTTCATGGGTTATATGTATACTATTTATTCTTTTTTTGAAAATTCCCATAAACTTATAATCCCATTACAATTTTTAAAAGGAATGGATCCATATTCCTTTAGATAGATTCATATGAGAAACATTTCAAATAATTGAAGAGGTTTTTGGTCAGTGAACCTTCTCTAACAATAGTCTACAATAGATAAGGGTATGTTATATATATTGATTCATTAAATATGATAAATGAAATTCATCCTCATTTATAATGATATTTTGGTTATTTATGCATAACGATAATTGAAAATTCCTAAGAAATATTACCTGATTCATGATTTAGAGATGACAGTAGAAATATTTTCATTAAAAATAAAATGGTTTTATCTATATGGTAAAAATTTTATATATATAAACATGATAGAAAAATTTAGTATCAAATAATACATAAAGAGATAAATTTTAACCAATATATTTAGTTGCAGATTACTAATTATTATCACAACTCAATACCTTGATTTCCTTGGAAGGAGAACAAGATGGTTGATTCCCAGAGTCAAAAAACCATGTTAGTCTTTTTTATAACAACGATTTAAAGAGATCCAATTATTATAGATTTTAAAAAGTAAGGAACTTGAAATATTATTTAAGGGTGAATGATTGAATCTTTCTCAAGTTAATTTCTAAGAATCCATATATGCCATGAATAGATAGGCATAAAAGTAAAATGTGGAATAATAAAAAAAGTGAGGAATGTTCATGAGTTCTGCCATGAATGTGATGGAATGATAATGATTAGGAATTGAGTATGTGTCTTATCATTAACAAATTTTATGAAGGATATATTTGGTAAAGATCATTATTTTTTATTATTATTAATTCATCCTAGATGTATGAAGATGTATAATTATATAAAAAAGCATTTCTTATGGTAAAACATGAAAAGGTATTTTATAGTGTATGAATCTTGGTTATTAATATGCTCTAATTTTAACTCTAATAGGAAAATTTATAAGTTTTTATTACCAACATTATCCATACATGAGTGAAAATGGGAAACATCACCATGGAATTCATTATGGGACTCCCCGAGACATCTGAAGAGAACAATGAAAAATGGTTCATATATAGCTTCCTTATTAAATTAGCACATTTCAGTCCTAAAAAATATGATTTATATCTTTAATAGTTTACCGATTTAAATATTAAAGATGTGTTAGGGTTTAATAGAGTATCATTGACAATTGTATCTGATCAAGGGTTGAGTATTAACATAACTCTCTAGAGATGTCTTTAACAAGATTGGAGTAATGAGTTGAAATTTTGTATGATATATAATCCTAAAATAGATGAATATCACTATAATACCATCAAAATCATATATGTTATGATGATATAGTTTTATATGTATTTCAACAGTGTTTGGTATCAACCGCTTTTTATTATGATGTTTTCTTATAATAATTTCTATCACTCAACCATTCAGACAGATCCTTTGGAATCCTTATATGCCAAAACGTGAAAACAATCTAATGTTTTAGAATACATTTAGTTAAAAAAATATATTGGTACTTGATATAGTTAATAAATAATAATATATGGTTATATCCATTAAACAACACATTAATGAATCTTAGAGTCAATGGAAATGTCATGTTAAACATTTTCAGAAACATCTAGAATTTAAATTCATTGACAAGGTATACCTTTGAATATATCATTAGTATAGGGTTATGAGATTTATAAATTAGGAAAAGATGATACCTACATTAATCTATCCCTTTGAAATTCTTGATTGTATTAAGATGATTTCTTATCACATAACATTATAGAAAAATATTCCTCAATTATACGATGTGTTTCATGTTTCTACTGCTAAGGTAGTACATAATAGATCATTAACTTGTACTTAACTCAGATGTGATGCTACTAGAGAATTTTATCTTTTCATAGGTACAACTAGTGTATACTCTATATCGAGGATAGTAAGTGTTGTAGAATAGTAACACTAAATTAGTCACTATTTTATAGTGAGACCATAAATTTGGGGATGCTATATTAGATCCTGAGGATATTATGAGGTATAAGTATACATTTTTTGAATTAGGGTGACATAATATTGATAGTTATATTTATATTTTTCTGTAGAATATGGAACCCAAAAATTTTAAAATATAAATTGTTTCAAATACAATTGATGTCTTTGAAATATTTCTTTACAGACAACAACAAGTTTATTCTATCCATGACATACAATTGAAATGTTATTATTAAATATGATAGTTATCGCCTAGCTATTGAATTTATGGGTATGAATAGAACCAAATAAACAATGTAAAATTATTTTTTACACATGTATTAAATGAATTCATTGTTTATAAATTAGTTATAAATGTATATAAAATCATTTTAAAGATAAAAATGAGTTATTTTTTGAAAACAATATTTATGCGTGAATTTTATTTATAATATTATTAAATTAAATTAAACGAAATTTATACTATATTTTAATGAAATTTGAATAAAATATAGTTAATTATGTATTTAAGGATTATTTTAATGGTTATTACTAGGAATGTAATGATAATTCTTTCTGTTTTACACTTGAAATGGATTTATGAAAAAAACATTTTTATTTATGTTTTTCTTGCTTATTTAAAAATGAGTTTATTCTAATTATAATAATTTAAATTCATAAAATAAAATCCATATTGATAATTATAATTCCTTAATTATTAGATGAGGCTACTTTCACTTTTTGTCTTAATGAATAGTAACAGTGGTAAAATGATTTCACGTTGGTTATGGTTAAATAGGGTTAACATATGCGACTATTAAACTAAAATAATTGGTCTAAAATATCTATTAAAAATCTAATAAATTTTATTGTATTTAGATATTTATACCCTATATTATATTTTTATCAAATTTTGTTTTCCATGGTACCATATTCACCTGAATATGAATTTATTATAATCTAATGATTTAAGTATTTAGAAGAGTTCCACTACTCTCACTTGAAAAAGGGTACCTCCTCTCCTTTATTCCCCCAAAAAACATATGCCCATTAGCATGAACATGAAATTCCAAAACAATATCCCAAAATAATTATCCATTCCCTTTATGTTTCATTATTTCTAAATAAATCATACAGTAATCCATAATGAGCTTCTCAAAGGTGGACATTAGAAGAATTGTTATATGTTCTTAACATTATTTTTCATATTTATTTATTCTTTAACCACATCCAAATAATTTATAACCATAATAAAACGTTTTAATTAGTATAATTACTATAATTATATATTTTATTTTAATTTTATATCAATTTTACATATCCTTCCCAAATGTTGGAAAATGAAGACGTTGCTCATGTGTACATATGAATTATCACCTCCACATAGCGATGTGATTTGTTTTTCATTTCTATTTTACAAACAATGGAATATAGATATATCTAATTAATATGTTTTATATTTTTCCTATAATTATTAATTATTTATTTGAATTGATATTTTATTTTCTTTTAATCCATCCATCGAACTATGGAAACATCACTCATGCGTTAAGATGAACTATCATCTCCATGAAGTTATATAATTAATTTTCCATCGCACACTTATATAAATGGATAAAAATTGTATATTATAAAAACTTTCTTACGTATAACATGATAAAATTTTATGGTGGTTATTAAAACATGAAAAATGTGCATGGTCCATAACCTTAAAACTTAAACATTCACATAAAACAAACCAATTTAAACATAATATTTTTTTTACTAAAGAACTGTTAAGAAATGGTTAATTTAAACTTATAATGGAATGGTATATTGTGTGAAAATTATAAATATAGTTCATGTATTTATTAATATTAAATAAAAATATATTATACATGATCTTAAGAGAACATAAAATGAAATACATGAACTGATTTAAAGGATTATGTTATAATCTCAATTCTATTTAGGATTGTCTATGTTAATTATTCATTGAGGAAAATTATAGGATAATAATATTTGAAACTCTATATATTTTATTATTCTATTCTTATTTAATTAATTTTTACGTATTTGATCCATTTTAGGCTTTTTGGTACTTAAAATGATCAAGAAAACGTTTTATGAAAATCCATCCATTCTTCGCATTAAATCTTCCACCACATGTTTTTATTGTTATTTTTAAAGAAGATATTTTGGAAAATATTCTTTATATTTTTACTTTAAAAGATACAAAAGGAAATTTTCATTCTCCCTATTTTCATAGAAATGTTTTATTCTATTTTAAAAGTGTTTTTCATTTATAAGCACAAAATTTGACCTAACTTTTGATTCAATGGGGATATAATATAATGAAATTGTCCATGTTATTTTGTTGAATTGATTTTGATTATATAATAATGAAATATTTAAATACACCATTGGTTTTCGAAGGGTTGTGATATGATTAATTGATGAATGTATTTTTGATCTTGTGGGACACATATTTATTGTATTCATTTTTTGATTGGTGGGTTTATTAATGTCATACCGTACATTGTGTGTTGATATATATACATATATATCAGGAAATGATATATTATAGAATAGGGAGAGAACCCAATTTAGTAAGATGCTCTGTCTACAATGATAATCATAGTATTTAACCCAAACTATGGGAAATTGTATGCTTTGATTGTCCTGGTAGTGATATTTGATTTTTGAAATGATTTTATGTACTTAAGATTATTCCACATAATTCATCAGACATGGAATGAAGGTTTTGATATGATCTCATAGACCATGATATATTATTGATGATTCATAAATCATATGACTCATACCTTTTGAAATATTAAAGTTTCATTCCATGAACCAATATTTATGGTTTATGATATATTGGTCATAAATTTTTTAATTTAAAATCATGATCTCAAACTCGAATGCATATTTTATTCTTAAATATCATCAACAATTTATGTCCCAATTTTTACCATTATTCAGAATTTGAACTATCCCTTGCATATGTTTAAATTTTCACTAGGTTATTAAGAATGAATTTGTGATTGAAATTTATAAAATGGCACTATTATAGAATAAATATTTATGTCATATAGCAGATATCTTATGTAATAATTTGATTATGTGTCTACTAATTAATGAAATTAATCGTTTATGGCCCTTAGCCATGTATTATTATGTAATTTTGTGAATATTAATCTAAAATGATGAAATATTTATTTATGTTGTGATTAGGTTTCATCACTTTATATGTTATATGGAATTAACAAT
The DNA here is from genome assembly GCA_963277665.1 of Viscum album. Lineage (NCBI taxonomy): Eukaryota > Viridiplantae > Streptophyta > Magnoliopsida > Santalales > Viscaceae > Viscum > Viscum album. The sequence continues at coordinate 338,796,358 of OY728144.1, forward strand.
CCATTTTATCTTATTATGAAAATTATAATATTGATTTCTAGTCCTTCCTGGATTTATATATTTTCACATTATGTTGATGAAATTCCCTGATCGCTTTATACGAAATTTTCTTTATCAATGTAGGTTTTTATTTCATCCATGTGATTTATCAATCAACATTCCATTAGACTCAACCATATTTTTCTTGTCTCCAAATAAACAGGAATAATAATAATATCTAGTTTTCATCCCCATATTAATTTAACATATCAAAATTTATTTATTTCTTCCATTTTATTTTTAGTGATAATACCTTTTAATGACTTTTTATTAGGCTAATAAATAATTAATCAATATTTATTTGTAGATAAATAATAAAACTAGGGGTGTATATTTCATGTCTTGTGAATGTCACTTTATAAGTACTAATGTACCCATATTTCTTTTATTTCAACTCTTAAAATTTTATCACTATTTTTTCATTAACTATTCAAAGAAAATATTTCTTTTTTAATACTTTCATAAACTCCACACATTATATTGATTCAACATCGTCATTTTTCATCATATTCTTAATGATTATCCATAATTTAATCGTCCGAGCTCATAATGATAAATTTATAAAACAACTTTCTCATGGATTGAGACATATAGATTAAAAAATATACTCTACATTACATTGATCAGTTTCTTGGTAATATGTGTATTAGAAGACTCAACATAAGATAGTTGATATTGTCACATGAAAAAAGTAATTATAAGATTCTATATCCTTGGTTAGTTCGGGAGCTCAATGATATTTATTTATTTTAATAACATCAGAGGTCCTATCCATGATGGCCAATAATCTATATCTCATTAAATTATGTTTATAATTTTTAAAATAACATAATTTTCCTTCATACACATTGTTAACATGTTTCCTATTTATTCTGGACATTTACTAAAAAAAGAAAGGGGTTAAAAATAATTTAATAATAAATAATGTGATCCAATACATGAATTTATAAATTCTATCTTATGATGTCTCATTCTATGAGGAATTATTTTTAGGATATAACACTCATGGTTCAAAATTTTAATTTTTATGTTCTACCTAGGTTTATTCAAGTTGGGGTATCATAACCAAATACACAAAATACTTAATCATCTCATTAATACAAAATAAAATTAATGAATCTAAACATGTACATATTTTTCATCATTTTCATAATTTATGCATTACATTTCCACAAATAACATCACAATCCCAAAACCAAATGGTTTAGTGTCTATAGAGATTATCTACAGAAATATCTTATTACACATCACTTAAATATTTCTCAAAAACATATCTAAAAAAACATATTTCTATTTATAGTGATATATTTTAATTTTTGGGGAAGTGGAAAACAAAAGGTTTTAGATTAAATAATAAATAAGTGAAATTATAAAAATGATTCAAAAATATTATATCTATATCATGAACAGGAGTGAACAATATGATTAATTAGACTATAATCATAAGATATAATAATAAAAAATGATATAACATCATGTATCATTAAATCATTACATATGGTCATAAAAGTATGAGCTCAAAAGCTTTTGGAAATAATATTAAACCAAGGAAAAATAACATTAGAATATGAAATAACCTAGAAACATGGAAAAGAAAATATGGCCCTTTAATAATGATAGAAAATTATCACATTATGGACAGCAATAACTATAAATATGTCAACAAAAAAGGTTTTTAACATTAAAATAATTGTCACACATCACATTGTGAACATAAAACAAATACTAATGCATAATATTTTGAGCATAAAAAATATGTCCATATATAACATTAATATATCAGGAGACCAGTAAATTCAACTAATGCATTAGAGGGTTATATAAGACCACACCTATCAAATAATGATATACCTTACATATTTCTTCCATATGAAATCCATCATTCATAAGATCATGAAAAAAATACAAAATGAAAATGGATTTATATCATTTCGAAATGGTATCAAATACCATAAAACAAAGAGTAGATCGGTTGATGCCCAAAATAAAATCAACAAAAGAAGTATAAAATATTTTCAGCAGTTTTCTTGAACATTAGTCAATATGAGATATAATATTTTAGGATATACGAAAAAATGGAAGTAAATTCATGATTTTTTAGAAATCAATTTTATCAATTACATTAAAGTCAAATTTACAAGTCAAATTTATATTTCATTTTAGAAATTATGAAAAGAATAATTTATAAAACATAAATTTATAAAAATCCCTAAGAATATAAAATTTTAAAAAATAGTGTTTATGTAAATAAATGTGGAGTGAAAGATAAAAATGTATATGAGTGAAAAGAAAAAAATATTTAGATTTTAGGCTGTTTAAAAGAAAAATTCTCATCAAATAAATATTTGGAAAACATATATTTGAAATGTGAAAAATAGTATTATAATTTAAAATCATGATAATATAACATTTATTTCATAATAATAAAATAATAAATTTTCTGAGAAATAATAAGGGTATAGTGTATAACGAGTTATTAGAAAGGATTTGAATTATCCTTATCAACCTTAAAATTTTATAGTGAATAGAATTAATTAAATTGAATATTTGGATGTAATTATGTTATTTAAACATAGTTAAAGAGTAAATAAAAAATATAATAGAACAATTATATAATAAAATAATATTATATGAACATAGTTAAGGAAGAATGTTTATATCCCAACAAAAAGTAAATTTATTCGAACAAACACTTATGAAAATTTATAACATTCAAATCAAAAGATAGTAAAATAGGGAAAATTAAATGAAATTTAAAATACAATTTATAAAGAGTGAATCATGGTATAACATTTTAAAGATTCATTATAAACACCATTTGAAAAAATGTGGTCACACTTAAAATTAAGTCTTAAAGAAGGAATTTTATATTGAGTAACCCATAAATAACGAAATAATTTTTGATGTAAGAATAATTTTGAAAGATTTTTATATATATGAAATATAAATCGATAGAAAATAAATTGGTAATATAATTTAATAAAAAAACTAGGGGGAATAGAATCGTTCTAGAAGTATAATGTTCAATAATAAAGGTTGTAACTCAATGAATGTAAATTATGTTAACAAAAACTCTTATAGATTAGGATTCTTATAAATTAAATGAACATTAAAGTGAGATAATGATATTGACATTAAAATATCATGAAAATAATAGATTTATTATTGATGAATACAATATAGTAATAATTACAATATATAAATTAAAACCTGATACACATTATGAATAATGTTTTCACAAAATTGAAATTGAGACAAATAACTTATAACTCAAATCCCGACTCATCTATTTTGTGCATATAACCTGAGAAATAAAAGATTTAAATTATTTATACTTTCATCATAATTTTTTAAATTATATTTCATGTTTATGTTCTATTTATAATTCAATGTTATTTATTTTGTTTTATATTTTCTCTCTTCTCAACCACTTTGGGTAGTTTGAACAATTCCTCCAAATCTACTTTGATATGTTGACTGTTGTGAAAGGGATGATATAATTCCATAATTTTCTAGAGTTGTATTTATTAATCATTCTATCAAAAAAAAATTATATAGTTCAATATGTTTTTGAAAATAGATTTAACATAATAAAGATGAGGTAGTCTGCTCTTTTTATGTGGTTAAATTTATATTGAAAAACTATTATTAATATTAATTGTAAAATTCCAATTTTATATTTAAAAACATAATCATTTCATATTTATTGTATATATTCATTATATCTATTTTTATAACTGTATATGTAAGGAGGTGATGAAAAGTTAATAATGTAGTTCGTGGATGTGATGAAGTGATCATAACATGGGTGAAATTTACATTATCTAATGTACAAGAGGAAATTACATAATCCTTATTACCTAAACATAAAAAAATTTAAATGTACTAATGATAGTTAATTAATTTTATTCTAACTGGCCTAATATATTTCAAGGAGGTGTATAAATAAATAAATGAAATTACTCATTAAAATCAATTACATCCTCAATAGATATCCTAATTTAGACTACTCTTTAAGGCATGTTAAATTAAATTATTGGTTCATGAAGAACATATAAGACGTATAAATGAGGTTTAGTGAAGGGTTTTTATCAATCATGGTTGAGATGTGTGGATTTAGTTGTGAGGATATGTGTGGTGGTGTAGTGGTCCATTTATAGGAGAGAGGGTGTGGAATTTGGTAAATATTAGTTTCTTAATATGGAAGATATATAATTATTCAGGAAAGTGGATAATGAAATTATAATTTGAGATGAATAGATAGATAAAGGTCAATAAATCCATAATTTACACATTTAATGATAATGTTATGTGTTATTTTTATATTTTACCTATGGATATTAAAATTTTACATCATTTTAACCTTTACATGCATTACTCTTTTCACCATGGCAAATTATTATTAAAACAAAAATCAAAATAGATATTATATTCTAATTTTAAATTCTGATTCGAAATATGATATCCATTTTACTTGACCCAATTTGTATATATTGAAATGTTTAATTTTAATATAATAAAGAATAATGTATTTTTTATAGATAAATGTATTTTTATTCACAAACTGAATTTATTCTTATTCTTTATAATGTAAATATATTTATACATGTATTATAATTTATATATATATTTCCAAAAAAATAAAATAAAATTATTATTCAAAAGTGATTAATTTAATTTTTAAATATAAAACTATAGAACATATTTAATATTGAAATTCATCAGAAAATAAGCCTTTTAAACATCAAATTAATGTACTACAAATTTATAGTATTAATTACTTATTTTCTTAGAAATAATGAATATATATTTATTAAATACTTCTTTTTAATTTTTTTGATTTTTTTAATTAAAATTTTAAAAAAATAATGAGAAAATATATAAAATTTATTACATTTCATGGTTATATGATCAATACTTATACATTCAAAACCCATAAAATACTCCACAAAATATATGAGGGAAAGAGGAGAGATTATGTAATTTTTTTGGAGTGAATCAAATAACCTGGATCCCATAGGGACTTCCATTATCACAAAAAATATCCATAAAGTATTTATCTCAAGTCTTACATGTTGATGTTTTTCTTAGGGTTCATATAAAGAAAAACCTAGTGATACTACTTCATTTTCATGCTCATAAAAACAAGCTTAGTAAGGAATACTCACACTATTTTTTCTATTTCTTCTCCTTTCAACATATATTTCATAATAAAGTTACTTCTTATTTATACTCAATAATTCAATTTTTATGTACTAATAGTCACATTTAATAATTTAATCTCATAAATATATCCTACTTATTTTCAATTCAGTACTATATGTGAAAGAAGATACAAATCATAAAAAATTTATTTCAATATACATTCACATGCTAAAATCATCTGTTTTTACAATATGCCTATGAATTTTAAGCATAACATGGAGAAATTTTTCCCTTGTTTAATAAATAATCTATGATAAATATAAATACTTCATTAATGAAACTCTTTAAAAGATATGATTTTTTCATATATGGTAGATCATTTTAGTTATTCTTGTGTGTTTTTATCGATTTAACCATAAGTTGGGTATATAAATATTGTAATGTAAGTAATGTTTTACTAATGCACAATTGAATATTCAAGTCTATCTATGAGGATAAAAATGATTCAAATTCTATATTAGTACCTGCTTAAATAATTACTATTAATATTGAGTTTCACAATAATCCCAATTATAATCTTGGATAGAGGGGTTTTTCATTTATTAATGAAATAAGGAGGTATGATTCATTAGGTTTATTATTCCCATCAATGATCATGTAAGGAATTTTTATTATTATACAATGGATTGGTGGGGATGATTGTGACTCTTATTAATTCACTATTAGATATCAATTTTAGATATCATTATTTATTTGTTTACATAGTATTTATTTTGATGATATTTTATTTGTAAATCAGTTTCTGGATGCATGGTTTTTCCATGGGTTTTCTATCATTTTGAAATAATTTCATCTAAAAAACAATTTCTAGTGAATGTTTTATAGATTTTTTATAGTTTTGAAACCATGGACCTCTTTAAAACATTAATATTTTATTAGTTAAAAATTATATCTAAATGAGGGTAGACCACATTTCATCCTCTATCACTTGAAAATATAACAAGTATGATACTCACGGTTTCTCTAGAATATATTCTCCTTTTCATTGAGATTTACCATCAATGTGGAGTGATCGTTCAATGTTAGCCACTCTAAATCACCTTCCCTCATCATATTTTCCACAATTATTCTTTTTTATTTTCCTATCATGGACATGATATGCTAGGGATTTAATTGGAATAATTTTAATTTAGAGTTATAATTTTAGACATTCCAATAATATTATAAGGATTAATCCCCACCTATTATTGTAGAGAACCATTATTTAACAACTATTAAATATATAATTTTTCTATGGTTACATAGTAAAAATGTTTACTATGAAACCTTATTTACATCATTTTTTAAAATGATTTACTTTAATATAGTACATATATTGAATTAATATAAGTTTTTGTGTTTTTATCTATTTCTTACCTAAAATATAATTTGATTTAATATGAATCTATTATATTCAATATGTATTATTCTTCTCATTTATGTTTGATAATTAATGTTCTTGCTGAAATGTCTATGGTTTTTACGTATAAACTAATCCAATGGAATTCAATAGATATATTTAGTATGATTTATAAAGAGTAAATATCAAATTTATAGTGACGTTTTTAAAGGAAAAAAATTAATTCATCTCACTCAATGTGTTTTTATGAAATGTTTTGACAGATTTGTAAAATAAAAACTCTATACTTATGTTTTTTTCTAAAAACAATTTCTAGTATGATATAAACTATTATAACTTTTTTTTTATTTGTAAAGAAATTTAATTGAGTCTTTTAGTAATTAATGGTAATAAAATATTTGGAATTAAAGGGACAACTATCAAACTAGTTGATCTCACTCCTGGGTTAGTGTAACCCGAGTCGATCATTATAAAATAGCTATGTTTTTTCCACATAGGGATTCTAGGGAAGAGTGAACCAATTTTTTTTACTATTATGACCCCATCATCTAGGCATGTTGATAGATTACACCGTAGTTATTTTAAGGATTATCTCATAAAAACATGGGTTATTGACTCATGGAGATAAATATGTAATGGTTTTGTAATTCATTTATGATATAGTATTTATAGTTTATTTTACTGAGACATGTTATATTATAATACTATTCTATAATGTTATGTATGATAAATATTTCTTATTACATGATCGATAGAACATTGTTTTGACGTTATTATACTCTATAATACCCATTAGTCAATTGAATCTTCTGATTATGCGAATTCCATTCTTCATTGACATACAAATTATGATCATGTAATTATAATAACTAAACAAAAATTCAGAGCGTTTTAAATTTTATACATTTCAATTTTGTTTTTAGTATAATGAGAAATAACTATTTTAAAATAATAATGAACCATTATTATTAATACATGTAAATGTATAAGTATTTATAAATATGGATTATCTATTTTAATTTCAAAATTAATACTTCAAAACTCACCATTTTTACTTTTCATTATTAAAAATATTTTTTGTGAAATATAATGAAATGATTTTTTGTTTTGTAAGGAAATAATAGATAAAGTACTTCTATTTTTTTTTATATTTATAAAAAAAACTATATACTTTAATTATTTTAATTTTAAAAATTAGGATTTTACGGTTTATTTTAATGACATGATTTTATAAATCATATTTCCAAATCATATGGGGAATGTTTTTATCACATCATAAATACACACTTTGGTAGAATATAGTGTTTTTTCATCTTATGTAGGTAAATCATGGTTTTGTTAATCTATAATATGTATGATTCATTGGTTTGGGTATATAGAAGGTGAAAAGTGAAGTTCATTTTCTTTTCACATGGAAATAATTTGTCGGTCTCATTTTGGTTATGTGAATCATTTTATATTATCGTATATTCATGTAAATTAAACTAAATATGAAATTATTATTTATCGATCAATAGTTTTTTTTAGAATTTTTATAGTTTATGTACATCTATTCAATGGTTTTAAGTTATGGTTGGGTTTATATAACATGTTTTATGTTAGAATATTTTATATTGATAAATTACATCATTGATATAATTTTTATCACGAAATGTATTAATTCATATGGCCTAAAACTCTAACTTATTTAGTGGTCATGTTGGATTACTAGTTATAAACAATTTTTTATTATATTTTATTAGTAGGAATAAATAAAAAATGATGTGAATTTTATTCCCCAATATTTTTTCTAGTAACTGAGGATCAGGATATTTATTTTGGCCTTATGGAGAGATACATTGTATATTTAAAATGGGTGTACTTAGAAGTTTTAATATATGTCACACTAATAAGAAGTATCAATCTTAATGGAATATTAAAACAAAATAATACATCTTTAAAGAAGGTTATATATTTTTAAAGGAGAGTGAGGTATACATCATCTATTTATATAGTAATCGAACCATACTAATATTCCCTATAACATTTAGATGAACCCATATGCAACCCCATATCGTAATAAATGATTAACTATGATATGTTTCAATGAATTTGGTGAATGAAATCCATTAAACCCTTTTTTGTGGACTAATTTATAGAAATATCTGAGAAACATTGCAATAAATATATGAAATACAAATCACACCTAAGAGCTATGATGATAATCATCAATGTGAGATGGAGTTAGAAGTTTTCAAAAAAAGTATTTATTTAAATATCAATATTAAATAATTTAAATATATATATTATGAAGAGAAAAAAACCTTACAAATATTTAGCCCTTTAAAATCCATGAGAGTGTTAGATTTGTTTCTTTTCAACCAACTATTTCATAAAACATGCGTCCCGAAAATAATTTGTTCCATATACCCCTCCGAATGAAATACACACTATATACCAATCATAAACATAAATAGTAGGTGATATAATTAGATCCTAATTTTTCTTATGTGGAGTATCTCGTGAAGATCGTGGATCATAAGGAAAACATATCATGAAACTAGAAAACAAATTCTTGTTAATGTATTATGGATGAATTATATGTATAAAGAAGTAACATGGAAACATGAGTATGAAATAAAAAAATTTACCATCATATATTATCATTTTAGGTTATGAAATATAATATTGAGGATGAAATCATAGATGGAGGAAGAATATAACATCAAATTATTTTCTATGAAAATTGACTCCATAAACTTGTACTATTCGTCGATAAATTATACGCACAATAATTTATAGTGAATGATTATTCTATAAATAACTTATATTCACCACATGAAAAATGTAATATTTTTAATTTCATAATAGAAAATTAAAAATGATGTATAAATACATTTTATAGGATTAATACTTAAACAATGAGATAACAAACATAAGAAGCTAACATTAATTTGTTTTTAAAATTTTATGGCTCATGATATCTAAAAAATTAAATATTTTTAAAAAAACACTACATCATGAATGAATAAAATTGGAATCTAGATATGTATTTTGTTAAATAAAAATATATCCTTGAATTGATACTACGTGAATGATGAATAATGAAAATAAGTTGTATATATTTGTAGTAAAAAAGAAACACACTATTGGTTAATTTGAAAAGTTGATGGTGGAGATAAGAACATTAGAATTTGAACCAAACTATTAGACAAAAACACAACAATAATTATAGTAATATATATATTAGGGTAATTGATAAATAATCATTTTGAGTAAATTTATACCATTGATATATTAAGTGTTAGAATTCTATAAAACAAATATTTAATTCATGTGATCCAAAGGAAGTGTAATTTTCATTTTTATCAAAATTTATTTAACTTCATTATTAATACCCTCATTTTATATTAAACTTTAGTTTTGAAAATACATATTTTACAAATATTTTTTGATAAATGGATATAAAATTCAGAATAATCTTTCCCAAAATAATAAAATGTGAAATACTTGTATTGTTATAGTAACTTGAATTTTGGATTGAGTTTTAATGGTAAACTTTTTATTTATACTATAATTAACGATATTATTTTGAAATTAAAATAACTCAATTATTAAAAATTATTATTTTAACTTAATATTTTTTAATCTATTAAAAAATTAATTTAATATTAATAAATTGAATTTTCAATGTAATAATAATTAATTTGAAAAAAAATCATCCCTTCACCTATAGATACCATCAACATTCATCCATTACTCCTAACATCCAAAAAATATTCAATTACCAAATATATTGAAAAAATGTCCTTCACCCCTCTTATCCATGTCAGGAAATCCATTATATCAAAAAATTACCATCCATTAATGCCTAAATATGCATATCAAGATAGTCATCTCAAATTAGAAAAAAAATTAAACTATGATCAATTATTTCAATATTATTTATTATATTTCATCATTAATAATTTTGTTAACAATTTTGAAATCATAAAATAATAGACATAATGATACAAAAATAGGTGTTATAATGTCATATAAGGAATAAAATTATTATTTTTTTATATTTTTATTAATTATCGGTTTATGGTTAGTTAAAATAGCATATACGGATGTTGTGTCATTAAATTATTACTGCTTTTTTGGATTATAATAATCTCTCATGGAAAAATTAAATATGGGTATAATAATGATTTTATAATATGAATCATATTAAATATTGAAAAAATTATTATGGAAATAATTATATAAATTTATGTTCCTAATAGATGGTAAAAGTACCAAAAGAACATTGTAATATATGAAATCATTAAAACAAAACTATTTTAGGAAAATAATACAAATTATGTAACCTTTTAAATTCTATAAAATAATTAAATATCCTCCTTCAATTATCTAGATCTTATGGAATCATTATAATAATACATTTGATGATTACCTTCCTGGAACCATCATTTTTCATCAATTGACATAAACATAGTAAGACAAACAAAATAAATAAAAATTGAATTTAAAAGGACAATTATAGAAAAAATAAAATTTTACATGGTCATAGAATATTTAATTATTATATGTTATTGGATTTTTAGGAGGTTATACGAGAAAACTTTGTGATTTGATAATTAAGGTAAGGGACACTCAAACGGTGATTTCTTTCATTTTTAGTTTATGATTCTTATCTCCCACTATCTCTCAAAAATACACATGAAATTATTTTTTGTTTTTTATAAACCCATTATTAAACATTTTATAATATTTCCAACTTCTTTGGGGATAAATAAATAGTTTTACCACCCCTACAATAAATACATTCAAGTACATCCAAGAAGACATTTAAATTTAAACTCTATCAAATATACTATTCTTTCATGTATCTTTCCTCTTATATGTAATGATTTTTATAAATAAATATTGTATATTATATCTGTTTTATATTAGGTTACTTATAATTTTAATGTCCCTTTTTAATTTATTTTATCCATTTGTTAAAAGTTTTTCAATGTAATAATTTCAAATAAATATCTTATTGTTTCCATCTTACACGTTTTCACTATAATGGATCTCAATATTCCTAAAATATGATTCATTATTTACTTATAAACAATCCATATAACTTAGATTTCATTTGCTACTATAAACCAATATGATACAATATTGGTTTCTTCATTAGTACATTATCAATTGACCCATTTTCTTCTCATAGGTTATTTTTTTTGTGTATTATGGATATATGATTTTGAATATATATATAACACATTTATGTATAATATGTTATGATGTAAAGGGTGAGTCTAAAAAAACGACCCCCACCCCTAATCGACTTGGAAATACTTACTTCCTAGGAGATACTTTTTACATTTGTGGAATGTGAGCCTAGAATATTATGTTATAATGACTCGGAATTTAGATTTCACTAATAAATGTGATGATATGTTTTATGCTTGTGACACTATATACACCATGAATTACTCTATCATGGAGCTTTAAAATATTATTATAAAATTTTATTGGTTGGTCCCTGAATCATTTTGGAGTCTTGAGAGTAAACAAGGTTAAAAATAATATACTAAAAATGATATATTATTTTTAGTTTTCTCATGTTTTATTGTGATGAATTTAATATATTTATAATAAAAATCATCATATGGGAATTTTGACACAACCATTTAGTCTAGAATAATGGGTCTACCTAATGGGTGATATAATTTGAGTTCTCTTCAATATATACCAATTACAAAACCAATGTTTAGTATTTTAATTAAATACTAAAAAATGATTCTTTTCGATTCAAGGGATATACTCTATTAACCCAATAATTGGAGAGGTATATTGGTAGAGGACTTTCCAGACAGTGAATGTTTTATTTGGGGAATAAAAAAAGGAAACCTGATGCAGACATGGTCTTCATCAATGTTTATTCCAAATACAGTTTAGATATTTATAATTTCTAAGTGGAAATTCTATATAAAAATATATGTTGGGTTTTTTTAACCTTCATTCATAATGATTAAAAAATGATATGTAATTATAGAATTATATTTGAACCCTAATTTTGGGGTTTAATCCTTATTGATTATTTCCTAAATCCACATGGGGTAAAATCAATAGGGGTATATATTTTATTCAAAACATCATCCCTTATGCATAATTGTTATGGCTGATCAATGATTATGTAAGCAATTTATAATAATTTACTCTTTTAATTATTCTTATGTATATAATTAGAAAATACCACCTCCCTGAGGGAGGTGTGTGGTGATTCATTACCACCCACATGGAGAGTAGGACCATGATAGAGTCATGGGATGAGGAAACACAAGGGGAATGGGGATGAGGGTGGATTTAATTGATAATGAGGCCAACATTTAGGACTAATGATGGGTAATGGAATTTCAATGACTGTTGTCCATGAAAAATGACAGTGAGGGTGATAAGAATGCTTCTCTACCAAGAGACCATAATGATGTCAGAATATAGATGCCACATTTAGGAATAAAGGTGGACTTAGTAACCTCAATATTTATAAATGAGTGGTTTTGGACACATGTGATGGTGAAGAAAACTAGTTATTATGGGTAGACTATATTGGCCATTCACATGGACCAAGAACCATTAACATGGTGCGCTAGATCATGAATTGGCATAGGCAGCTGGTGTCTCGGTAGGGTGTAACGGGTCCTGCATTATATAGTTAACTCGACCTATGCGCCAATATAAATGCGGGATCCATAATCTTACATGTGATAATGGAGTTCACATAGAGGCTTCCATATGGACCACTCATTATATATATTTTCTTTTCGTTGAATGCTTCAACATATGTCAGTTTTTAGATAAACAATTATCTACCTTTAGTGTTTATTTATTTATATAAAAAATGAAATTTTCTATTTTAAATAATTTTAGGTATATTGGGATGAAATATGGGTAGTTGTAGTGTAACTTCCTAGATCCGGATTCGCTCAATAGTTCCTCGAACCTGGTGGGTCACATGGACTCTAGAACATCTCACCAAATGCCTTGGGATTCTGACTTCCAGTGAGGGCATGGGTGAGTCTGTGTGGAGACTATTCCCTCCTTACCAGAGGATAGTACAATAGAATATCAATAACATATACTAATAGAAGAAGCATTTAATCATACAATAGATGTAAATAGTGGAAGACTGATATAATATGCAAGCCAAAAGTCATATCATATACCAGATGATGATATATGTCACATGTTCTAATAAAATAGCTAAAACATGAATAAAAGGAATATATAAAACACATATAAAAAGTACAAAAGAACAAAAGAAATTCCAAAAACATCACAAGACTAATCTTTGTAACATGATCTCCTACTCAACCAACATATCAAGTACCTATAGGAGGGTGCTTACCCTTATCATTATCTCTAATCTTATAAACTATTTGGGGAAAAGCATGAACCAACAAGGGTGTGGGACTAAATCCTCGTAAGTAAACACCTAAGGTCTATGCCAATCAGTCAGTGAATATATATAGCAGGAAGTGTGTAATAAGAAATGTCGTAATCAAAGAAGAACCCAAAAGTAAAATTTTTACATGCCCTAGTTTTCAATTAATATCCATTTAACATTTCAGTTATGTTGAAATTAATGAGACCTGAGATCTGACTATAGATCAGAATCCCCCATATAACAGGTTGCATAATAGATTCCTTAGAAGGACATATAAACAAGTACAAGTGAAGTCTGAATCCACATATGTGGTTTGTCTTGGCAGAAACATCATAATTAATTCCATTTATAATTCAATTCAGAGCCTTATAACACCCGTGACATTCTAAAGTTTTAATTCAATTATCAGTCCATGTTCAATATCAATAAAGACTATACAATCCCATCTATAGAGAACCTCTTAGGAACCTGATATTGCTCTAGGTTATGGATAAAGTCCCAACCAATCGAGTCTATCTCAACACTGCTCAACATAATACCAAGTATCACCCTTAGCATAATAGTAAAATTACCTTTGATTCCATCCATGTCATCCTCATAAGAATCGTCATTTCACTTGGCATATTTTTCTACCCTCAATGAGTTCTCACATGGTATCCCTCAATGCATCCATGTATCACTCGTGGATTAACCACATTTAACCATTGAGCCTTTCCATGGCATCCTAGAGTGGATCCATGTATCACCCAAGGTATAAGGTCAACAGTAAAATGAGTCCGTCCATGTCATTATAATGTTAATCCTTGTCCCACCCAAGGATATTTATCATTTAACCAATTTAACTCCATTTAAACATTTCATTAAACATGCCAAGGTAAAAACCCAGATCATCTAGTATCAATCTCACCTCAAAAGGTGTATCAAGACTTTTCCAACCTCAAATGGATTTTCCAATCATTTACGCACACGTATATATTTTGTATAACATGGTTTAATGGAAAAAAATCTACTATGTGGATTAGTTATCCTATAAATCACATGGGTAAAGCAGTAAAATGTGCAATTCATTCCGATTAAAAAAATTGAAAAACAAGGCCAAGCTAAAGGGTCTTCTATCAAATAATAACATTCATGTTAGAGCCTAACAATCCTACTTAGCCTATCAATATATCACATGGATTAATTAAAATATATCTCACGTGGAAAAACATCATTATGAGAAATTCCATCCAATTGCATCGATTCAAGTCATGGAAACTACATTACTCACATAGGCAAGGCAACGTGCCTTAAAAACAAAGAGATCATGGATCAAGGGGAAAGTCAAACATCCCATACCCTTAATTAGTTCAATTACAATGTATCAAAATTTCACTTTAATTCATAGGAAAAATAATTTTTTTACATCCCATGTCATGAGGTAAAAGGCATGCCTCTTGGGTATCCATGTCCAAAATCCATAAATGTCCATTAATGGAAACATACCCATTGGGTGGTCCTAATTTAGGGTATAAAACCTATATTATGCCTAAAAATACCTATTCAATTACCTAAAAAATGATAGGAAATAAAAGGGTTTAATTTCAATTTATGTTGATGCCCAAAAATGTGTGTGTGGTACCTTAACGTATATAAAAAAATTGACATTTAACAAAAGTCATGGGACAACCTACCTTAGGTTTTTTCTTGATAGATAATACAATATGAAGATCTAATTTAAACTAATTTTTAGGAAATTGAAATAATAGATGAAGAATGAAAAAATAGGGAATATGAGCCTAAATCCAAATAGCATAATCGATATCGGGAAGATTCAAGAATGGATAAAAAGAAAATAAGGCCTCACTATTACAGATCGAAGGAGATGAATCATGTTCGAATAGGAGATCAAATGTTGAGTAAATAGGAAAACAAATATTATTACATCTTGAGAGCTTTTCCAAGGTTCCCCTCTACTATACGAATGAAAAATGGACTTAAATTCGGATTTAAAATAAATTTTAAATTAATTTAAAAATATAAAATTTACAACACCAAAGGTATCACACTGTTTATCTGCATAGTTTATCTAATAGTGTAGAAATTGTTCACGACTTCCTGTAGCCTTAGTTCATAGTGATCATGTTATGAACCATGTAAAAACCTTGCTAAAAGCCTCTGTCATGATTTACAAAAACTAAATAAATGTCTTCACAACTATGCACCTCCTCCCTCATGGTTATCTCAAACCATGCAGCTTATAGGCCCCAAATCTCTATAATCACATGGTTTATACAAACCATGTAGATTTCCCCAAACGAATTATACAAAATATATTCCTGAAAAAAACCTTAAAAACTTGTGTTTTGGGATATGAAGCTTCCCTAGACCATCGCAAGCACTCTACATCCTCAACAAACATCCCCTTTATGCCATATTTATGCACCTAAATTGAGAATTTATGGAAAACATAAGATCTATACCTCAAAAAAGAACCAGGTTCTTACATTTATGATTTTTCATCATATAGATAATGACTAGGTTTAAATGAGATGATTAAAGTAGACACAAGGTCAATTAATCCCATAATAGCTTATGAGTGACAAGGTGTGGTTCCCTAGTATTATTCATAGAGTTCAATATTCCCATATATACACAGGCTTTGGGTACCCAAGTCAAGAATGGTGTCTTTACAACCTCAAAATTGACGAGGTGTGGGTTAACCCCACACAACTAATAGAGTTCACCACTTTCTGACTTGCATGGGGTGGGGGTATTATATCATTGGTTCATGGAACACTCTCATCATACATTCACTGCTCAAAGAGGCATGGGTACTCTATCATGGTTTGATATTCCCATAAATGATATGTTTAACCCAATTATGTTTGAGAACCTTATTGAGTTATTTTATAGGATAAGTTGATATTGTTTTGTTGGTAGAATGGAATTTGGTATTTCATGGTGGATGAATTTTATTTATGTCACTAGGATATGGTTGATTGAGACGTTGATTGCATGGTTCTCTAACATGGAATCATATCTAATTTCTTATATTTGTGTTCTTGTTCCCATAGTGGGTTATATATTACGTAATTAGTTTGGGTTGACTTGATTTTTTTACATTCATATTTTCTTATGTTTTTTAGGGTTCCCTATTGGGTATTTATATAATCACCCTTGCATAGGTTTTTTTTCATGTGTGATTTATTAGATAAATTATGTAATGTTTAGATGATATTTGTTGGGAATGATAATAGAATAGCATGAGTTTATTGGGACCTAAAATTTATGGTAATGGGTGGTTTTTTCTGTATATAGTATATTATCTAGATAACTTGACTCGGTTTCTTTTGTTTATATTATCCATTGGATTTTAGAGCCTATATAATTAACCATTAACTATTGGATTATTAAAGAATTACTTTTTTTTGGATCTTAGTGTGTCACATTGATTTTATATATTAAAGGTGGTTATTTTTCTACTATTTCATTATTTCATACTGTTCATATATTGGAGGTTTTTAAAAGTTCTTTTGGATAAAACATTACATCTTGTTTTATATGCCTGATTTATACAAGTCATCAACCCTTAGTCTATTAGAGGTGAGCATAGGGTGGAATACTCAACTTACGAGTAGTCCATGTAGGACTAGTGTGGGTCAGTTTTTGTTATTGTGGTTTTATGTTGGATTTTCTTTATATAAAATCTTTATAGCTTGGTTTCAGGGTGTATTGGTTTGGGAATATAATTCACTGGTATAGGGTGTTTATGAATTTAACATCCATTCTAGGGAGCCTAGTTTAGGATTGGTGGATGATGTATCAATTCCCTAATAATCTTATAATCATATTATCATTTAGAAGATACATTGTTACAGTTTTAGAAAATATCTTTAGAATATGTGAATATTTTTAGGGTTATTAATCATCATTTGTATCCTTCATGAATATGCTCCCCATACCTGCTTTAGTAGTTCTAGCTCATCTTTTCAATATAACATTAACCACCAATTAGATAGCTAACTAGGATTCTATGTAATTTTATTTACATTTACAAGAATGTTATCCACACTCTTATCACATATTAATTAATTAATGATGCTTTTATCATAGGATCAAACTATTATATGTCTCTATCAGGTGAGTGGATAGAGTTTCCTCTACTAGTAGTATTGTGATTTGACCCACCACCCATATCAGGGGAAAATATCACATAACCTTTGGTCTTGAAAGTCATTATAGCTAGATGGAAGAGTATATATGATGTTTTTTTCACTTTTTTAGGAGCCATCAATCACCTATGTTATAAGGAAATCCAAACCCTAATGTTGTGAAGGATTAGATTGAGGAGATCGTTTAGGCGTTCCTTCAAATCTTGAAATTCAACGATCATATGGTGGTGCTAACCTCCATCCTCAACCATGTAACAATGATTCTATAGTTTACTTTTATTATTGAGACCAACAATGAGGATAATATCTAAAGGGTAGATATTGAATGCCTCTAACATGATAAGCATTACCAAAATAAATTGAGATCTTTATGAATCCTGCTCTTATTAGTGTTGTATTATTTTACCATGTTTGTCTTGGGGTATGCATCAAGGATTGCGTACCTCTCATAGATATCCCTTAACAATATCCAGGCCATATTCTTTCAACTAGGGATGTCTGAGTGAGTCATTCATAGATAAATTTGAGATGTTTTCTCCCCAAAATCCCTATCAATGTTTGTGATATGGAGATGGCCTTGGTGATAAATATATTTTTATAAGGGGGTGATAGGTGGTCATATTCGGTGGTGTTCACCTATGGGTAGAGTCATCAAATATAGAATGTTGTTGGAAGGTGTCATAAATGGTTCATCATAGGTACACTAATTCATGATCCCAATCCCATGGACTAGTATCCACGATGTCCCCTAGAAAATATATCTATATAAGAGACATTATTTTTTGTGTATATGGATGAAGGGAGATGTGGTCTATCTCTACCCAATACTGTAAAGGGAAGTCAGATGATATTTGGATCCCTAAAAAATATCAATTGATGATATTAGAGACCTATCTAAGGTAGATTGAGTTATCCTTAGGGAGGTGGACATAATAGAGTAGATAATGGTGTAACAAAAAGAGAAACTAGATTATGAAATCCCAATAATAATACTCCAATATATCCACCCAATGTTGGTTCATGCTAGACTCTATAAGCTGGAGGGTAGAGATGTAATTAGAATTAGGAAATGGAGAGTTATTACCAAGTAGAATCAAATGTTCTGTTAAATATAAAATATTATTTTTCTATACTATAACATGTACTAGAAGATACCAATGAAATCCATTATTTTTATTTCAACATCAACTGTTTGAGAGTTAGATATCATATTAGATCCCCTAGAGTATCCAATATGGCATGAGAATCTTGCTGGAAGTGATCACATGAACACCCAAGTTTTCCAAATATAGGAACTAGCTGTTAATAGGGAGTTGTTTTCCTGGAACATCATGGTGGAAAGGATGAATACCTATAATATTAATCATGGTATAAACTAAATATCTCTGTTCCATTCTTGGATATACTTCAACCACAAAAGAGTTATGTATTTTGATGATGATGGATCAATTATTTTCTTTATGGTTCAGTGCGACCTTCAATCAATATTATTCGGGATTATAATTGTGTATTAAAACCAATAAAATAATAATTGGTGAGATTCAATCCATGTAAAATAGTTGGTTCAAATGAACATGTTAATGTAGTCACTATGGAGTATATAATGTTTTTCCATGTATGTTCCAAGACTTCCACATCATTGATAGATAAATTCTATATCTATATTCACCTATGGACTGCTTTGATATATTATAATGCATATCAAATGGGTCCCTACTAAAATCATGGAGATAATGAACCACACCCAACCCACTAGGTCCTGAACTGTTACTACCCAAAGCATACCCCTCTTAGGATAGGGTCTAGTCACCACTATCGGGGAGGCATATCACACACAGGGGAGGCCTTATCCTATGGAACCTGTACACATGAACCCAAAATATCTCCATGAAATTGTGAAGATATAATAAAACTATTGGAATAAAATGAATGCACACATCTATATGAAATAAAGAGTATACAAAATGTACATAACAACTAAAAAGGGAAAAATAAAATCTCACCAAAAAATTTAAAACCTTCTAAGAAGGAAGAGACTACATTAAAAAATAACCACTACAAAACACATCACTCAAGAATCAATAAACACCTTGATCTATATAGATCACTATCATCGACCAGCTATGGGTCCTCCTAAGACACTATTTAAATTCCTATCATCTTCATAAAAAATAAAATGTTTTTGAAAATCCCATGTTGGGGTGAATATAAAATACCTTGTAAGTTCCAAAAAAACCTCAAAAAAAAAGGGATAAATTTAATGGAAACAATATTCATGACCCAAGTTAGAGAGAACACAAGTGAGAGAGAACAAGAAAGTCCATCTAGACCCCTCCTTGACTATAGATGATTATTTAGCCTATCTCCCCATGGTTTTTAAATCAAGATGTGTGACATCACCATAAGGAATCTTAGAATAACCAAGATATACTCATCTCATTCTCCAAAAATCATGAGGTCCCAAACTTTCTTCCGACCATAAGATTCAACTTGATTCCCATAGGAAACGATCATCTAGGAGAATTCACACCATGAGCCCAACCATCCCAGATGGTACTTTCCTGGGAGATGTAACTCATCAGTAACACTACTAGCATCCCTAATGGAACATCTAAGAGATACCACTCTGTCAAAAATAATTCTTCCATCCATGATGGAAGCCATCCATAGAGGATTCCCCATTGGGTTTCACTAGGAAAATGTAACAACCCCACCATCACATATTTCATAAAATCGAGAGAGAAATATCATCAGGTCTCTCCAAGAATAAATTTACATTGTCACCTAGAGGATCTCGATACCTAGATTGGGGATCTAGAACTTCTTTCATTGGAGAATCTAAAAAACCCAATAAAAAACCGCATCTCATGGATAGGGTGTCACACCAGACACCACTGGGGGATGCCACAAACCCATTCTGGAACTCTAGACACCATATAACTCAGATAGGAGATCACAATAAGTATTTTTGGGTGATTCAAAAATCACCAACGAGTATCAAATCAATGATACATAGATATGGGAAATGCTAGGATCCCTGGGAGAAACCATAAACCCATATCTAGAATTAAACACCGTGTAGTAGATCATACTCTCGATGATACCATAAACCCCACTAGAACGAACAATTTAGTACGATGTCATAATCACAATGATTCTAACCATACTATAACCACTCTCTTAATAGGGGAACACATAACTACCATTTCCACAAACCGTACTAGGATATCCTACTAGGTATGGGATATCAGACCATGTATGAAGGTCAATAAAGTACCAGAAACTCCAACCATGGAAGTTGATAGAGTATTCCACTTGACCACTAATAGGGATACAGAAACACTTTCAGAGTTCATCATGTCAAGGGGATCACAATCCCATGTTGAGGATGAAAATCCATACTTTTACCTCACAAATATTGATCAATGGAATCCATTTAAATGATACTAGTCTATACATTACTATTAGGGTACCATATAAACCAACCTCACATATCATATTTCACATCAAAACATGGAAAACATATCATTCAACAAGAAAAACAACACACATGATATGATACTCATGGGCCTCCATATAAGTCCTAAATATAGAGACGTGTGGGGGAGAATTGTCCAATGGGTGTAAACAATGTGTTCCTAGAGTACACAAAATTTATATTTATTCATGCCCTTGGTCATCTCCCATTACAGTACATCTTGTGTGTTTGGGTATATACATGGTGTGTACCTCAGGTCTCATGGTGTGTCACCCTATCCGGTCTATTGGGAATTTTGTAAGTCAAACATTGTCAACAAGACATGCCACCAAACATGGAATGTTCCCTTAGTAAACAGATGGTCTTGGGTACCCTACCACTTGGACCAGCCTTAATAATGTTCTTATGTCTAGCACCCCATGCCTGTGTACTTTGTCGTGTACTTGCACACAACCATGTCCCATGATGTGGCATGTCTAGCCACATTCTCGGAGCACATGACCTGGGCTCACTACATGGAAATTTCCATATGTACAAGACATGTAGTACCCAAAGTTAATCTTCAATGAAATGGAAATAAAACATAATGTGTGATCCAACACTTTATTCGATGTGATTCGGAATGAGAAATGGGAATACTTTGTGATCCCCTAGAACTACCTGATTTCCACCTAAAACCAAATATCAACCCCCAGGGGATCTCTAGTAGCTGTAATGGGGATCAAAAACCTTAAAAACACATAAAAGAATAAAAAGACCTAAAACTCATAAATCAACAATCCTCATGGTTAAATAATGACACTTCAGGTCCAAAACGACACTCTTGAGCTATAACAGCTCGATCCAATGATGATCAGCATCAAAAATACAAAACAACGACACCTCCTCATGTTAGTTTAGCCTCATTTCATCCCTCACACCGAAGGTACAAATAAAATTATTTACTCAAATGTGATCTCATATTTTCAATTTGAGGCTTTGATAAAAATTTATATCACCTTTTATAAAAAACTACATGTGCATGATAAATAATATTTAATATTTTTAATATTGGTGAACTGAAGCTTCCTGAGCCCTAGAATTCCTGGACAACATAGCACCTAGCTCCAAAAATATTCCTAGGAACATTAAAATTTCATACATGGAAGAACATGGGTTGATACAATTTCACCACCATAAGTATTTTAGTTCCCGAAAAGTGAAATGCAACAAACAAGTGGAAAGAAACTAAACTCCCAGCTAGATCTCCCAAGCTAGAGAGCTCACCAAAGTGTTCATGTGATGACCACACACACATTCTCACTCATGGAAACCCCAAAATTATAACCAAATAAAATTTCTAGATCAAACCATGTCAACATCATTCATATATATATTACGTGTCTCCACAACTGTGATAGGTGGAAAACACTAAGGACCATGTCCCACAACCTTCACAAATTATTGCAGTGTAACGCCTCACATTCTCGATGTACATAAAAGAAACATATCCTGATACTCTTCATACAACTGTATGTGGAATAAAAAACTCAATATCCATTTCCCATTTCAACTATCGGATTATGATTTTTTTCTCCCACATGCTCCAACTAGTATAATAGAAGCCTACAAGGCCTGACAAATGTGGAATCAAATGGTGCTATACTAACTATAGAGAAAAAAATTCATTATTCCAAAATGAAAACCCAAAAAATGATCTCGATAACCTAAATGTTTTACACTATTTGGAACAAACACCATTCTTCAAGATGTACTACTATGTGAATGAGTACTCCTCATCACACCATCTCACAACATCAATGGTTTCATCGTTAAACATTAGAAGGTTAACATAATCACCACATTTAGAAAAACCCATCTATAATATGTATAGTTGATATTTAGTCATGTTCAACATCCTAAAAAAAATATTCTTATTGTGCATCCCTACCTCGCTATAACATTGAAATGATAACCCCCATTAACTAGAAATATTTCATATCGTCATAAAGTGTGTCCCATGTAAATATGAAACTGTGAGCATGGTGGTACCGATGAACAACATAGGCCTACCCAAGTGCACCCACTGGGTCTTACACAAGCCTCTATCTATAAACCTCCATCTTCAACAAAATTGATGAATATTTATGGTAGTCAAGTGATATGGTAAAAAAAATATCATTTTTGTCCATGGGTGTTTGTCTAAGTAGGAAAAAAATATCATATGGGAGGGAAACCCAAAACACACATGGGTATACATCCTCAACTACAACACTAAATTATGGAACCAAAATATCATAGAACAAATACTCCAATGGTCATACTATCCATTTGATAAATTTTAGTTGTATCTAACCACACATTATATCATCATTCTAAACACATGATCACTCCTTTACAATGGAGAAACTTTGTATTAGGAGTCGAAAACAATTTCATACCCACCAGTGGAAACCATTTGAGAATGTATTGGTAGGAACCAATCTACACTATGGAAATATTGTTGGGAATCCCTATAATGACCCAGATTATCCATGTAATTTTTTAATTATATTGAACTATTCCCAAAAAGTAAAATCTGACGACATTTGATTCCAACGACCGGTGTGCCCGAAATGGAATTTTAAACATTCTTAAGGTACGTTTCTTAAATGTGCATGCGGGAAATCCTAGCTTTTGAACTGGTGCTCGGAATTTAAATCTTAGGGCACCATTAAACTCACAGCACCATGATTCACATAAGGGATCCTTAACCCAGACCACAATGTGTTGGGAGAGGAAGTTAGTTTTGAAGATTCCATGGAGGATTAATAAAATAAATTTATTTTATTTTTAAAAACCCTCCACCTTTCATTCGTTTTTGTGGTGGGAACCATGAGGGGTGGTCGGGCATTTAATGTAGGACATTAAATGCTCGGTTACACAAATATGTGTAACAATCCTACATGAAATTTAGGAGGTTCATTAATTTCACCAATTAATGAACCTCTCTTAATTATGTGTTGTGAATATAAATACCCTCTCCTCTATCTATTTTGAGTTTTTATTTTCGTTGGAAAAGTATATGATGATTTTGGAGGTTCCCCTTGATGAGGAATAGATCCATCAAGAAAGAACTGAAGAACGTCGTTAGAGGAGTATCGTTGGAGGTTTTCTTTAGGATCGATGAACATCGAACCATCTTCAAACAGGGGACACCCTCCAATGACTCTCAAGGTAGGGTTTTTTCCAAGATTAAATTTCAAGAGTTCTTGAATCATATATCTTCTCCCTTGATAAGATGCTAACACAAAAGGTGTGAGCAAAATGAACAATGCCTTTTCACTCCGCCTCTGGTTTATCGTTGCGTTCATCGCAGGTGAATTTTTGGGTTAGACAGAACCCAAATCTGAGGGTCATGAAGCGAAGGAGATGAACAAAGAAGACCATATGTGTGATCGGATGAAAAAATGGACCCCTGGTGCTCACCCGATGGCCCATGGAAGACCGCATTACGATGTAATCTTTGGAATGGATTGGCTATCCATAGTACATGCTCAGATTGACAGCATTAGGCACAATGTGCGGTGTGTCCATGATAATGGGACTTTTTTTCCTTCAATGGCATGAAGGTAACCTTTGGAAAACAGGATTGACTTACCTAGAAGAGGGTGCAGCTGATCAAAAATTAGTTGGGTAGCATTACCCTCAGAGTAGTTAATTTTGAGAGTTTGAGCGATCCTGTAGTGGTGGAACAGTATGCTGATGTCTTCAATGATGATGTTTTATGGCTACCTCCTCATACAAAGGTGGAATTCTACATCGACCTATACCCCAGGACGACACCGATATCTAAACTATAATATCTAATGGCTCCCACAGAACATCGTAAGTTACAAGTACAACTGGAAGAATTTCAGAGGAAGGGGTTCATATGGCCCATTTTTTCTCTATGGGAAGCCTTGATTTTGTTCGCCAAGAAGGAAGATAGAATCCTTAGGCTCTGTGTGGATTATCGGCACCTGAAAAAGTTGACCATGAAGAACATTTATCCACTTCTGAGTATTGATGATTTCTTTGATTAGATGAAGTGAGCTCATTGATTTTTCTGAAGATAGACCTTAGATCAGTCTACTATCAGCACAGGGTACGAGATGCAGATGTGCAGAATATAGCCTTCAGATGTCGATATGGCCACTATAAGTTCTTGGATATTCCATTCGCCATGACCAATTCCCATTCAGTGTTAATGGGACTCATGAATAAGATCTTTCATCCATACCTCGTTCGCTTTGGGGTGGTCTTCATCGACAACATATTGATATACTCGGTGTCAGAGGAGGAGCATGTCTATCATCTGCAGATAGTTCTGGATACACTCCTAGAGCACCATCTTTATGGTAAGCACTTGAAGTGAGAGTTTTGGATATGGGAGGTCCACCTTTTTGGACATGTTATCTCAGAAGCTGGGGTTGCAATGGATCCGTCGAAGATAGAGACTATGCTTACTTTGGATCCACCCAAGAGTGTGAACGTGGTGTGAAGTTTCTTGTAGTTGGCTGGGCACTACCAGTAATTCATACATGACTTTTTTAGAGTTGAGACACCATTATTAGCATTTAAAAAGATGGTACAATGATTTTTATGGACATAGAGATGCTATTAGAGTTTTCAGGAGATGTGGGAGAGACTAAGAAGTGCCCCTATATTGAGACTACCTGAAGAGGTAATTGGGTATGTAGTCTATTGCAACGCATCAGAGACCAGAATTGGATGTGTCCTGATGAAAGAGTGAGATGTGATCGCTTATGGTTCATGACAGCTGAGACAACATGAACAGAACTATGCTACCCACAACCTGGATTTAGAAGGAGTGGTATTTTCCATGAAGATGTGGTGACACTAATTGATGGGAAAAAGTTTTAGAGTTTAATCTAATCAAAAGAGTCTCAGGTATATCTTCTCACAAAAGGACCTCGACATGAGATAACGATTATAGCTAGAGTTCCTCCAGGACTATGACATTGAGATAGTCTATACTCAAGGGAAGGGGAACACGGTAGTAGATTCACTCAGTAGGAGTTTTGGTCTACAGCTTCTGAGTGAGGCGACAAAGCAGCAAACCGAGTTGTAGATATCATTTGTGGATAGATATGGAACTACATACCTCAATTTTGTGACTGTCACTCCCCCACTTCTTCAGCATGTTCAGGAGGAATAACTTGGAGACATTGACTGTGAGGATTTAAGTACTCAGATATCCTCAGGATATGCACCTAATGGATTTTATGAAGGTGGGGAGCATGCCATCATCTTCATAGGACACACCATGGTACCAATGGTGCTATGAGAGGAGGTGTTGAGGGACTTCCTTACGTCCCCTCTAGCAATACATCCTGGTGTGATGAAGAAGTACCAGGACCTCCGACGTCATCCCTAGTGGCCATGGATGAAGAAAGAAGTGGCGGGGTTTATTTCACAATCCATCCCTTGTCAACAAGTAAAGGTTGAGCATCATGTTCCCACAGGCTTACCGCAGCCATTAGGTGTACCAGAGTGGAAGTGGGATAGAATATCCATGGACTTTATAATAGCCCTACCACGTATGTCTAGGTTCCATAATTCTATCTGGGTGATCGTTGACTTACTCACCATGTAGGCCCACTTCCTACCCATCTGAGAGTAGGGATCGATAGAGGGATGGAGATGCCTCTATATACAAGATATTGTATGGATTAATGGGGTGACCTTGATGATCATCAATGACAGTGACAAATGATATACATCCTAGTTGTGGAAGGGATTACAAGAGGAATTCGGGACATATCTACGTTTGAGCACTGCCTTTCATTCTCAGACGGATGGTCAGACGGAGTGGACCATACATACACTGGAGGTCATGCTTTTTTCTTGCATCATATATTTTGGCCGCAGTTGGGAGTAACATTTTCCCGTGGGGGAGTTCACGTATAACATTATCTATCACTCTACCATTGGTATGGAACCATTTGAGGCCATGTACAGATGATGATGCAGATCACCTCTATAATTGACAAACCTAGGGGAGTCAGTACTTATGGGTTCAAAGTTGGTACGGGCTGCCACGAAGAACGTGCATATTTTCCAAGGGTGGATGAAGTCTTCATAGAGCAGGTAGAAGTCTTGTACTGATATGAGACATATACATTTTAACTTCAAGGAATGAGGTCATGGCTTCCTACGGGTCTCACCTCGATGAGGTTTGTAGAGATTTTGCTGGGGAAGCAAGCTATCTCTAGGTTTATCTAAACCTTTCTGGTTTTCAGCAGAGTGGGAGAGGTGGCGTATCATCTAGCTCTTCCCCCACAAACGCATCAGGTTCATGAAGGTTTTTCCACGTGTCACAGTTGAGGATGTACGTGCATGATCAATCACACATTATCGACTCGGGCAAGAAGGACATTGATGATGGGGTGATGTTTACAGTGGTTCTAGTGTAAATTGAGGATCAATAAGAGTGGGTCCTTCATAGACGATCGATACCTCTGGTGTGCATTCGCTGGCAGCATGGGGACATCCAAGAGAGCACATGAGAGTGGGAGGCTTAGATTCATTCTCAATACCCCCACTTGTTTCCTTAGTCTATGTTGTAGCTTTTGGGGACAAAAATCCCTAAGGTGGGAAGAATGTAATGTTCCAGATTTTCCATGTAATATTTTTAATTATATGGAACTATTCTGAGGCTTCCAAATTTTACAGCATTTGATTTCGATGCCTGGTGTGCCAATGATGAAATTTTAAACTTTCTTATGATACGTTTAGTGAACGTGTGAGCGAGATATCCTAAATTTTGAACCAGTTTTTGGAATTGAAATCTAAGGGCACTGTTGAACTCACAACGCCAGGATTCTCTTAAGGGAGCCTCAACCTCGACCATAATGTGTAGAGGGAGGAAGTTGGATTTTGCAGTTTCTGTGGAGTATTAATAAAATAAATTTATTTGTTTTAAAACCCCCTACACCTTTCTTTAGGTTTGGTGGTAGGGACCACAAAGTGATGGTGAGATAGTTAATGCAAGACATTAAATTCATGGTTACACAAAAATGTGTAACCATCCCACAAGAAATTAAGGAGGTTCATTCATGTAAAAAATTAATGAACCTATCTTAATTGTATGTTTTGAATATAACTACCCTATCCTCTCTCTCTCTTTAGTGTTTTTATTTTCATTGGAAAAGGAGAAGATGATTTTGTAGGAGCACCTTCACGAAGAATAGATTCATTAAGAAAGAACCGAAGAACGTCGTTTGAGTGTGATTGTTGGAGGATTTCATTGGGATCAATGAACACAGACCCATCTTCAAATGAAGGACACTCTCCAAAGACTCTCTATGTAGGGTTTTTTCGATGATTTAATTTCAAGAGTTGTTGAATCATATAACTTCTCCATTGATAAGATGCTAACGCGGAGGGCACGGGCCAAATGGACAAGGCCTGGTCCCTCCGCCTCTTGTTTATTAATGAGTTCTTTGCAGGTGATTTTTTGTGCTGGACAGAACCCAAAAATTAGGTTCAATAAGTGAAGGAGATGACTCGGGAAGCCCGTATGTGTGATCGGATGGAAAAACACACCACAAGATCTCACCCGGGGGCCCATGGAAGACTGCTAGTGCAACATCGGTGTGGCGGCACTGGCAACCGTCACCGATAGGTGATGGCGATGGCTGACACTGACCGATCGTAGATGTGGTACGATGTGCCATCACGCGTCGTAGGAGGAGGAGGCTGTGGCTTTTCACCTGTGGCGGTTGAGCAGGGCGGCCGATACCAGCCAGCCATAGAGGCAGAGTGACACGCCATCACACATCGCTGGTGGTGGTCATGGCTCGGAGCCACGGCTGAGGAGGGACCCTCTACCAATGGGTCCCACAAGCTTAAATTCTGAAAGGCACACCTGTTTGAAAAAAGGGGAAAAACCTCCCTCCGTTCCAGCTAGGGTGGTCCCCACACACTCTAGTGTGTTGAGAAATGCCCCCCTACGGGTTGGGCTGCGCCCTCCTACGAGCTAGGCTGTGCCCCCCTCCGGGCTGGGTTGCGCCCTCCTGTGGGTTGGGATGGCCCCTCCTGCAGGTTTCCCCATGGCCTTCTACGGTTTAGGACACACCCACTGTAGGCTAGGTCGTTCCCCCTGCATGCTAGACCATGCCCCCTGCGGGCCCGGTCGTGCCACCTGGGGGCCAGACCGTGCCTCCTGCGGGCCGCGTCGCGCCTCCTACAGGCGGGCCGCGCCTACTGCGGGTTGAGTCGCGCCTCCTACAGGTCGGGACGCGCATCCTGTAGGTCGGGCCGCACCTTTGGTGGGTTGGGTCGCGCCTCCTTAGGGTCGGGCCACAACTCATGTGGGTCGGGCCGGACTGCGGCCCAGTGGGCCGAGCCCGCCGTAACCCAGCCCAACCGGGCCGTGTCGGACCGGACCCGAACCCACCCAGACCCAGTTTCACTTAAATTGTTATAACATGATATCCAGACATTATTTTGATGAACCTTCTATGGAACTAGGATCCTTGGAGCAAGACAACCCTTTTGGTATACTCCACTTGAATTTTTGGAGAAAGTTTGAGTAAGGCCAGGTTGGATCGAACCCGAATCCAATCAGACCCTCGATACTAAAACACTTATAAATCACATACTGTGCATCCATTTTACGCACCTTCTATCATGTTGGAACCATTATGACATGGTGGTCTATTGGGTTACTCATTCGTGGAGCTTAGTGGTAGTTGAGGTATGGCCGATATCTCGAGGAGCATATTCTACAGATCTCGAGTGCACCGGGTGCCGGAACCCTATGGCTGGCTGTCTTGGAAGTAGCGACCCTATGTGAATCAACATCATAGCATATCTATGTGGATCAGAATCATAGCTACCCGATGATGAGCATTTTAGGCTGGCCCATCGAGGATCAAAAACTAGTGACCCTATGTGGATCAACATCATGCGACCCTGTGTGGATCATGATTCTAGCGAACCTGTATGGATTATCATTCTAGTGACCCTGTGTAGAGTTGCAGTAGCATGACCTGATGAGGACCAGTCATACAGTGTCCCATTGTGGAACAACTACCTACATCCAAGAGTGGATTGATAATAGAACAAATTATTTGTGGATTATTTGTGAAACTTCTATATGGAATAAGATGATACAGCTTAAGAATAATCATCTATATTCATGATCCTTGAGTTTTATACTTGGTATGAGATGACTATTACTTCATGATTTTTGATTGAGGTCATGGTTTGTGGTTTTTCCTTTGTAGAACTTTGGGAAACCTTTTGGGGGTCTCGAGGACCCTACTGAGTATTGTTATACTCACCCCTGCACGGGCTTCGCCTGCACATTGTTGTGTCTGGTGCAGATGATGGACAACTTTGACCAAGGTTTGGGAGCAAAGAATGGACGTTGCTTGGAGTAGGACCTTTACATGTGACATTCTAAAGTGACGACTGACCGTGAGTTGTACCTACCCTTCTAGTAGGAACCTTGGGGGATGATTCTAGGAGATTTTTTACTATAGCTGTTGTACTTTAAGTTGGGCTTGTATTCAGGTCCATTTACTTACATTACTCACACCTTTTTTTTAAATTCAATGCACATCTTTTTACTAATGTAGTTTTACTACATGGGTTGTGCTGATTGTATTCATGGACTATGTTTTTGTAGCTTTAAAGGCAATTCCTTCCCACTTTTCAGGGATATGCCTTTTAGTGCTATTTTCCCCCCCCCTAGCCTGTGGAAGGCGGGCTTGGCATAGTCACAGAACGAGGCCCGAGGGATGGGTTGTGACACTCCCTTATATAATAGAAGGATAATATGAGAGGCACTCTCCTAATGGATTCAACTCCCATTATCAATATATCTGTTTATTCACTGATCCTCTATATTGGATCCTCTAGTAGAAAGGCAAAGAAAAATGTTTCCAGTTGTATCACAGGGATTATTCTAACTCTCTAGTATGCAACTTGTCCTAGACCAAAAAATCCAAAGGAACTCATCTTCCACACCTTGACATTATCTGATATAGGAGAATGTGACCCACCTTCACATTTTTATCACATCTAAATAATGTTTCATAGTGTGGGAAACATATATATTCATCATGAGTTTTAAGCTATATCATACTTGACCATAACAATGCTATACCAATGTCTTGTGTCACCATTGATAATCCTTGGGAAAATAGAAGAAACAATAGAGAACTTGAAAAGAAATTCAAAAAAATACTAGATAAGTAGGGTGGAATTAGATAATAACTATGATAATAATTATATCCTCTAGGTCATTACCATGTGATACATATAGTTATCCTCTCCCCCTATAATCTAACTTCTCGAAGATGGAGTGAACCACATAGGGGTGGTGGTGGCAACATAACAAACCATGTACCATCACCTGCTTCTCTCCTTGCTACTTTTCCACATCCTCCATCATGACGAAGTCTGAAATACTATATTAATATTTTATAGATTGTTTCATCGAATGTCTCCCTCTCAGAAAAATGGGATGTTATACAATCTCATATGTGATGTCCCAATCCATCATAAGATAAACATTTCCTATCTCATAGCTATATAGATCCATCCTTGGATCCTTGGGATGTAGTCCTTCTATTGTGGGATTGGATCCAAAAGAATATCACTTTATTGGATCCCTGAGCCTCCCATCATATAAAAGTTGCTAAATTATCATCTACAATGTTCCCACCACCAACAGTCAGAGTCATCTCATGTAGAACTCTCTCCAAAACTATGTCTTTCCCATGCACTCCATTTTAGGAGGGAATGAAAAAAATAACAACAAATCCCTTATATCCTAGGGAAATCCCTTCTTGAACATCCATGATTCAAAAAAGTTATCTCAAACCATATCTATAGAGTATCGCGAAATTTCCACTAAAATTTCTGAATACTCAACCATGGTAATGCTATCTTGCCAAATCTAGAGAATCTCTTGGATAAATGCCAATATAAATATGTCTAGATAAAACTATTCGCTAAAGATACAGCCAAAGACTATCAATTCAATCATCATCTCATCATGGTTTTTCATCACCATGCACCACCTTTCTCAAACTGATCCCTCCAGAAGACTTTCTCCTAGGACCACCATCTAATCGAGATGAGTCCTCACAATGTAGAAAATACATTCGACTGCCTCTATATAATAATTGGATTCCTAGAGGTACGAATCATCTTGATAACATTGAGGTTAACACCTCTATAAATAATGAAAAACACCCTACCTATGCACTTCCTTAGATTTAAATGCTATAAAATTTTACCTCTCAATAGTCGGTGGATAGATTGGCTAAAAATTGGTGGGTGTTCCGCATGGATGATTCCTTGTATTAAAGCCTCAAAATCAGAAAGGTCATCATCAAAACCCTATCAAGAACTCTATATGACTATTATCAATGTGGAAGTCAAAAATAGAATCAACACACGCAATTGTAAATGTATATACCTATTGAGCTGACTCAAGAAGGGCATGTAACCCACAACATTGTCATATATGATGTGTGTATAGAAAATTCCCACCAACTAGTGAGGAAATTTATAGTTTCAACATGTTGGTTATAAGAGTCATGGTGAGTGGATACATCATCTGATGCCCTAAAACTGGAGTTCGTAGCCTAAAATATGAACTCAAGAAACATTAACACTATCACCAAAAATCAAAAAACAAGTTTACAACTACACAACCTATATAATTTGACCCTAATGTGGAACTTGCTCTGATTCCACATTGTCACACCAGACCCATTAGGGCCTGAGCCACAACTACCCCAAGCCAACCTCCCATATGACAGTTGTTGGAGACCAGTTCCAACTGGGCACATTAAACACATGGTAAGCCTAATCATATAGATCCTATATGCATGAACCCACTTACATCTCCATGAAACAATGTATAGATAATAAAACTAAATAATATTAATCTATGCATATATCTATCCCACAAATTGAGTTCAAAAAATGTACTGAAAGTATAAAAATAAAAAAATAGAAGCCCATCAATACTATAAAAAAGTCGAAAATGCTTATAAGGCGGGGACTGATGTCAAACACATCCACCAGAACACACCTCAGTCAAGAACTAGTAAATACCTTGATCTTTCTAACTCACTATAATTACCCCTCTTTATGTCTTCCCAAAACCTCATAGAGAGGCTTATATTCTCCATTAGACATGACATATACAAGAAAAGATAATTCATGGTTAAATATAATAATACCCAGTTGGACTATCAAAATCAAAAAAATAAAATAAAATGGATAAACTAAACAGAAACATTCTTCTTGACCTAATATTGTAGGATCCCAAGATAGAGAGTGAATAAGAAACTCCATCTCAACCACTCCATGACTATACATGACTAATCAACTCATTTCCCCATGGTGGGTCAATGATGATGTGTGACATCACTGTAAGAAATACTTGAATCACATAGATATACTCGTGTTAGTATCTAAAACTCTAGAGGTCCTTAGATCACTTACAACTACAAGATTCTACACAAGTCCCCTCGGAAAATCCCATATAGTAGAACCCACTCCACAACCCCTACCATCCAATAATGTTCTCACTTTAGATATTTAACTCATTGAAATAAACCCTTCCATCCATAATGGTACATCTGATAGATACAACTCTATTAGGAATAACGATTCCATCTCAAATGTCGCAAATTCGAGTGAACACAATCCATAGTTTACCAAAAGGATGATGGAACCTCCCTTACCTTAAATATAATGTACAAATTATAGAAAATGTTCATTGGTTCTCACCATAAATAATGTCATCCTAACAATCAGTGATTCTTAGTACTTAGACAGGGTGTCTCACCCATTCCAGATAAAGGAATCCACAAACCCCTCTAGAAACAATAATAAAATCATCTTACTAATAGAGGTAACATCATGGAACTATAAGAGACACCCCAAACCCACTCTGCAACTATCGAGATCATATATACTAGATATGAAATCCCACCTAGGACTTTTAGGTACCATATCAAACCCTACCACATCGCAACACCATGATACACATATAGTGGATCATTCCCCAGGTAGCTTGAAGATATCATTAACCAAAATAATTATCCTACATATAATTTGGGTATTATACTCTGAAAGATACCCCAATCCCCACAGTAATAAAAAAATTAAAAGGTAATCATACTCCTGATGACGCCACAAGACCTAATTCAACCACCT
The DNA here is from genome assembly GCA_963277665.1 of Viscum album. Classification (NCBI taxonomy): domain Eukaryota; kingdom Viridiplantae; phylum Streptophyta; class Magnoliopsida; order Santalales; family Viscaceae; genus Viscum; species Viscum album. The sequence goes on from OY728144.1 coordinate 338,831,187, forward strand.
ATTTTATATGGGATCGTGTATCTAATGATGCAACAAATCAAACCGGGCTATCATGCTAGATAGGGGGTTACAGACCATGTTTGAAGGTCATAACAATACCACTAACCCCACCAGGGGATGTCGATATAAGATTCCTTACCAGCCTCCCATAGGGATACACCAACTCTATCTAAGATCATCCTATCATGGGGATTTTAATCCTATGAAGAGGACACAATGAACAATATTCCCATACATGGATAGACCAAGGGACTCCACACAACTGAAACTAGTCTATATGCTTATATCCTGTGACCTTCTAACCTCACCTTGTGTCACATCTCATATTCCAAAACCATGTAAAACATCGCTTTCAATAAATAAACATACATAGGAAAAGAAACTCATGAGCCTCCATTCGAGTCCTAAAGAAAGAGATGTATGAGGGACAAATCAATAAGGGGAGTACATGGAATTACCTATAGTACACATTGTGTCTCACGAATCTAGACTATGTTTGTGTTCCCTCACTATACGTAGAATATATCTATCTATTTATATTGAATGTACCCAATGTTACATGGTGTGTTACCCAATCGGAGCCCCTCAGCTTGTCCCTACCCAAACTGTTGGGTAAAAATCACTCAAGGTATCATTGAATAATTTTTGAGGTGATTGTTTTTGTTGAAAAAGTGGGCCTTCAGGTTGTTTTTGTTCACAAAATAGACCATGATGTATGATTTTTTGACAAAGGATGTTTACAAGGTGATATTTCATTTTCCAAAGAAGTTACTGGCCATCCATGAATGATCAAAGAAGGAAGGTAGTGCGTGAAATATTTGCGCATGCATGAAAAAGGAAGGTAGTGCATGAAATATTTGTGCGGTGCACGAAATACTAAAGTAGTTCGTGGAATATTGGTTGTAAGCGTGGAAAAGAGGGATGAAGTTTTTTGCGCAAGTGGTGTTTCGAGATCCGAAGTTCAAAAATTGGAAAAGAAATGATGTGCGTGAAGTCTTGGAACCGTGCACGAAAAACGACATTGCGTGAAAGATTTGTTTTTTGCGCTCGTAGTGAATTACACGCTCAAGGAGGGTATTTCGTACAGGTTTGATTTTGCCTGTAAATAAGAAGTGACCCCCTACATTCAGTGTAGCTCAAGACATAGAGATTATCTGAGCTCTAGCATGCGAAATTGGAGTGCACAATAGAGTTGCCTGAAAACAAAAATTTTTCAAGTAAAAGAACTATTTGTGCGCAAAGAAGAGGTGGCATGTAAAGAAGACTGTTGCATGAAAATTGAATTCTGCGAAAAGTAGAGAATTACACACAAAGCAGTGTAGAGGTTCCACGTCAAATCTGATGCGTGTAAAATAATATGTGGTGTGTAAAAGGGGTGTTCACGTAAAATGGGTGTTACACGAAAAGTGAATTTCACACAAAAGCAAGGAATTACGTGCAATGAAGTATAGATGCAACGGGAAAAAGAAGTGGTTGCATGAAAAAGAAGTGGATGTGCGTAAGAGAAAATGTTGCATGAAAATTGTATTTCGTGCAAGTTAAGGGAATTTCGCGCAAGGTGTGGTAAGGGATGCGTGAAAAAATTACAGTTTCCCGGTACACCTAGTGCAAAGTGAGATTTATCTGTGGGTGAAAGTTGTACGTCAATTGAGAATCTATATACAGTTACTGAAGTATATTTCATTAGAGAGAATGAAGATACCTACTAGTCTATAAACGGTGAGTTGATGTTCTTAAGAACCAATGAGAACAATTAAGTTGAGAGAGCAGTCAACTTTCATATTGTGAGTGGTTGTAAACCAAGAGGGACAATAAGTCTACTTCGAAATTGTAAATAGAAGTGCGCTTAGAGTGGAATTGGTAAATCAACAAACTGTCAGGGTGTGCACCTTTGATGTAGCCTAGTGAGGGAAAACCAAGTTAAAATCACGGTTTCTTGTGCATGCTTTATGGTTTGTTCATACTCTGCATTGTGATGGAGAGAAAAGAGGGGTTTGTTTAACCGCAAAACAAGATCAAAAGGGGCAGTCATTTTAATATTTCATACCCTGATTCACCCCCCTATGGGTATCTAGCCTAGTGGACCTAACACATATATAGCTAGCTGTCCATCTCAACCCACACATGATGTAGTCTTGGTAAATCACTTGTCATATATACCGAAACACTTGACTATGGCCTCACCAAGTGACTGTGTCCAGATCTCGGTGCCCGTGTAACTGGTTGTGTACTTCCACGTGACAATGTTTCAGGGAACAACATGTCTGGCCTTGTCCCTCACCCACAAGAACAGGCTCACTAAATGGTGTGTACCACATGTACATAATCTGAAGTCCCAAAAACATAGTATCCTCAAACAAGAAGAACAAATTTTTTGTGCTCATGCACTTCATGATGTGTGATCAAAATTTTCAAATGGGAATCTCCATATAGCCGCTCGAAGCTCCCTAATTTTGTAATGAAACCATAGATCTACCCCCAGTGAATCTGTAGCTGTAATAATAGGGCTCTAAAAACATAAAAATGAATAGAAAGGTATTCGGGATGAGAATATTTCAAATATTCAAACATCATGGTGAAATTCAGAAATAGAGGGTACAAAGCGATGCATAGAATCTACTCCAACCTGATATAGTGATTATCAATGTACAAATTGGGGATCAATGGAACCTCATCGCATTGGGTTGGCCTTAGGTCATCTATATATAAAGGGGTAGATCATCACATCCCTTTTTTATTCTTATAAGATGGATGGAGAGTTTTATTAGTTGATTTTATTAAACAAATATTATCCAATATCCAATGTACCTTGTATCGTGCACTCGATTCATGAAAACATTATATCACACGTAGAGTTAAAACTTTTTTTTAACTCAAATGTGGTGCCATATTTCTGATTAAAGACTCCAATCAAGAGTTATTCGACAATTAATGATAAAGTATTCATGCATGATAAAATATAATTAATATTTCATTTATAACTACATCGTGGCTCTCCTAGCTTCAAAATTCCTTTCTTACTCTATGATTAGCTCCATATATATTCATAGGAACCTTCAGAAGAATTAAACATCAAAACGAAAGAAACTATATAATGTTTGATATTCAATACCTTATCAATAATGGTTTTATCTATGATACAGTATCCCCCTAGGTATCTCTAGTATTGTTCACCAAGAAGGAAGACATGATATTGAGTCTTAGTTTTGACTATTATCACTCGAATCCGGAAAAAAATGAAACTATATGAGTGATTAATGACCTATTTTACCTCTATATAAATGATATTTATCCTTGAATATTTATCATAGGTCATTTTATCACTATTTTTAGGTTTGTGAGGAGGATATCATGAATATATCATTCTGAATCTCATATAACCATTAATTATTTGTAGTAATTCCCTTTTAAAATGATGAATTCCCAAGTTTTGATCGTGGGAATCATTAACCATAACATTTAGATAAGAAATATATGATATTATATGATTAAATCCTTTTTTATTTATCATCATAATACATTCAAATTGAACATTAGAGTACTATCATAAAATTTATTAAGGGGAACCTTCATTATCATTAGGTCTTAAATGCATAGTATTGAATTCATGTGGTTTACATATTATAAATTTGTACCTCATTAGTAATTTTACCAATTAATTTAGGACAAAATGAGGCATTCATTTCTTCTGAGACACCCAAGAATGTGTCTTATGTATGATATTTTCTCAAATTATTCAGATAATACCAAAATATTTATAATATTTCTCTAATATTTTCACTCTGTACAAAACCAATACACATAAATGGTATCCATTAATATGGTCTAAGAAATTATTGTGTGATTTTGAAAAGTATATGAAAATATTATATATTATCCTATTCAAAGGATACTATAGAATAAATTCGATTGTGTGATTTTCTATGAGAAATAATATGCAACCCACTATTTTTAGATAATAATGGTGGTGTTTTCATTAAATATTTGGGGGAATTATCTTCTTTGTTAGTGTTTTGTAGTCTATAGAGACTATAAGACTCTGATATAACTATTTACCTATATATATTGTAAACTAAGGTAGATGTTTTGATTGGAGTTTCTGTAGGAATAAAACGTTGATATTATCTATACCCTAGTAAGCTTAAATTTGGTGGATGACTCTATTTTTAGGAAATCTATATCTCAGTTAAAGGAGAAATATTTTTGGTAGTTTTAAATAGTGGATTTGAACCTAGGGAATTAATTTTATATGGCATATCATTGATTTATGGATGTCACTGCTCTTCTAATTTGGTGAATAATGTTATCCCAATTGGGAGAGGTTGATTTTGAGGCCCTACTAGATAAAATATCCTCATACGATGTAATAAAATTAAATTCTATAGGTGGGGAGAATTTAAGATTCATTCATTAATGGAATGTGAAACCAAATAAACTTAGTTATGTGGTGATCATTTATTTCCATTCATAATACTAAATAGTATATCCATTAATGGAGAAGATGTATTATGACATCCTAGATCAATTTTGGTTTCCATGTAATAAGATAATCACATCTGAGTTTATCTCATGGTATCAACCAGTAAATACCTTGATCTTTCTAACTCACTATAATTACCCCTCTTTATGTCTTCCCAAAACCACATAGAGAGGGTTATCTTCTCCATTAGACATGACATGTATGGGAAAAGATCATTCATGGTTATGTATAATAATACCCAGTAGGAATAAAAAAACAAAAAAATAAAAGGGAGAAACTGAAAGGAAACATTTTCTTAAATTAAGATTGTTGAATCCCATGAGAGAGAGAATAAGAAACTCAATCACAACCACTCCATGATTATACATGACTAGAAAAATAATTTCCCCATGGTGGGTCAATGAATATTTGTGACATCACTGTAAGAAATCCTTGAATCACATAGATATACACGTGTTAGTATCTAAAAATCCAGAGGTCCCGAGCCCACTTCCAACTACAGGATTCTACACAAGCCCCCTTGGAAAATCCCATATATTAGAACCCACTCCACAACCCCTACCATCCCATAATGTTATCACTTTAGATATTTACCTAATTGAAATAACCCCTTCCATCCATAATGGTACATCTGAGAGATACAACTCTATTAGGAATAACGCTTCCATCTCAAATGTCTCCAATTCGAGTGAACACAATCCATAGTTTATCAAAAGGATTATGGAACTTCCCTTCCATCAAATATAACGTACAACTTAGAGAAAATTTTCATTGGTTCTCAACATAAATAATGTCATCCTAACATTTAGTGGTTCTTAATACTCAGACGTGGTGTCTCACCCATCCTAGATAGAGGAATCCACAAACCCATCTAGAAACAACAATAAAATCTTCTTACTGATAGAGGTAACATCGTGGACCTATAAGAGACACCGAAAACCCACTATGGAACTCTCGAGATCATATCTACTAGATATGGAATCCCACCTAGGACTTTTAGGAACCATGTCAAACCCTACCACATCTCAACACCATGATACACATATAGTGGATCATGCCCCAGGCTACATGAAGATATCATAAACCAAAATAATTATCCTATATATAATTTGTGTATTATACTATGAAAGATACCCCAATCCCCATTGTAATCAACAAATTAAAAGGGTATCATACTCATGATGATGCCACAAGACCTACTTGAACCACCTATTTTATAGAGGATCGTGTATCTAACGATGCAACAAACCAAACTTGGCTATCATGCTAGGTTGGGGGTTACGGCCCATGTTTGAAGGTCATAACAATACCACTAACCCCACCAAGGGATGTCGATATAAGATTCCTTACCAGCCTCCCATAAGGATACAAAAACTCTATCTGAGATCATCCTATCATGGGGATTGTAATCCTATGATGAGGACACAATGAAACACTATTCCCCTACATGGATAAACCATGGGACTCCACACAACTGATACTAGTCTATATGGTTATATCTTGTGACCTTCTAACCTCACCTTGTGTCACATCTCATATGCCAAAACCATGTAAAACATCGCTTTCAATGCATAAAAATACACAGGAAAAGAAACTCACGAGCCTCCATTCGAGTCCTAGAGAAAAAGATGTGTGAGGGATAAATCTGTAAGGGGAGTACATGGAATTACCTATAGTACACATTGTGTCTCACGAAGCTAGCCTATGATTGTGTTCCCTCACTATACATGGAATATATCTATCTATTTATATAGAATGTAACCAATATAACATGGTTTGTTACCCAATCGGAGCCCCTCAGCTTCTCCCTACCAATACTGTTGGGTAAAAATCACTCAAGGTATCATTGAAGCATTTCTGAGGGGATTGTGTTTGTTGAAAAAGTGGGCCTCCATGTTGTTTTTGTTAACAAAATAGAACATGATGTATGATTTGTTGACAAAGGATGTTTACAAGTTGATTTTTCATTTTCCAGAGATGTTACTGGCCATCCATGTTTGATCAAAGAACTTCGACAAAGGAATGGATGATCTGGAGGTGGATAGAAAAGAGTATATACTAGGTGGTACCGTTTTCTAGTGTTTGTCAAATTTTTGGGCCGAAAAATCGAAAAATGAAGAGATGTGTTTTTGGAAATGTGATGTGCGTGAAAAAGGAAATAGGTGCGTGAAAAATAAAATTGTTGCAAGAAATATCAGCGTGGTGCTTGAAAAATTAAGTGTGGGAAGAAATATTTGCGCGGTGCGTGAAAAGGATTATTTTGCATGAAATATTTATGCAGTGCACGAAAAAGAAGGTAGTGCGTGAAATATTTGCGCGGTGCGCGAAATACTAAAGTAGTGCGTGGAATATTAGCGGTATAAATGAAATAGAGGGATGGAATTTTTTTGCACAAGTGGTGTTTCGAGATCCGAAGCTCGGAAATTGGCAAATTCATGATGTACGCAAAATCATAGAACCGTGCACGGAAAACGACATTGCTTGGAAGATTTTTTTTGCGCTCGTAGTGAATTACATGCTCAAGGAGGGTATTTCACACAGGGTCTATTTTTCCTGTAAATATGAAGTTACCCCATCCATTCAGTGTAGCTCAAGACATAGAGATTATCCGAGCTCTAGTATACGAAATTGGAGTGCACAATAGAGTTTCGTGAAAACAAAAAGTTTGAGCGTAAAAGAACTATTTGTGCGCAAAGAAGAGGTGGCATGAAAAGAAGATTGTTGCGTGAAAAGTGAATTCTGTGACAGCATAGAATTACACACAAGTAAGTGTAGAGGTTCTGCGTAAAATATGTTGCGTGTAAAATAATTCGTGGTGTTTAAAAGGGATGTTCTCGTAAAATGGGTGTTGCGCAAAAAGTGAATTTCATGCAAAAGCAGAGAATTACGCGCAAGGAAGTATAGATGCTGTGCAAAAAAGAATATTTTGCACGAAAAAGAAGTGGATGTGCATAAAAGAAGGTGTTGCATGAAAATTGTATTTCGTGCAAGTTAAGGGAATTTCGCGCAAGGTGTTGTAAGGGCTGCATGCAAAAATTACAGTTTCTCAGTACACCCGGTGCAAAGTGAGATTTATCTGTGGGTGAAAGTTGGACGTCAACCGAGAATATATCTACAGTTACGGATGTATATTTCATTAGAGATAATGAATAGACCTACAAGTCTATAAATGGTGAGTGGGTCTTCTGAAGAAGCAATGATCACACTTAAGTTGAGAGAGCAGTCAACTTTCATATTATGAGTGGTTGTAAACCAAGAGGTGCAGTAAGTCTGCTTCGAACTTGTAAATAGCAGTGCACTTAGAGTGGAATTGGTACATCAGCACACTACCGTTGTGTGCTCCTTTGACGTAGCCCAGTGAGGGATAACCAAGTAAAAATCATTGTGTCTTGTGCATGCTTTATGTTTTGTTCATACTCTGCATCGGGAAGGAGAGAAAAGAGGGTTTTTTCTAACTGCAAAAAAAGATCAAAAGGGGAAGTTGTTTTAATCTTTCATACCCTAATTCACCCCCTATGGGTATCTATCCTAGTGGACCTAACTCATACACAGCTAGCTGGCCATCTCAACCCACTCGTGATTTACTCTTGGTAAATCACTTGTCATATATACCCAAACACTAGACTATGGGCTCCCCATGTGACTGTGTCCAGATCCCGGTGCTCGTGTAACTGGTTTTGTACTTCCACATGACCATGTCCCGGGGAACAACATGTCTGGCCTTGTCCCTCATCCACAAGACTAGGAACACTTAATGGCTTGTACCACATGTACATAAACTGGAGTCCCAAAAACATAGTATCCTCAAACAGGAAGAACACATTTTGTGTGCTCATGCACTTCATGATGTGTGATCAAAATTTTCAAATGGGAATCTCAATCTAGCCGCCTGAAGCTCCCTAATTTTGTAATGAAACCATTGATCTACCCCCAGTGAATCTCTAGCAGTAATAATAGGGCTCTAAAACCTTAAAAATGAATAGAAAGTTATTTTGGATGAAAATATTTCAAATATTCATACATCATGGTGAACTTCAAAAATAACGGGTACAAAGAGATGCATATAATCTACTCCAACCTGATCTAGTGATTATCAATGTACAAATTGGGGATCAATGGAACCTCATCACATTGGTTTGGCCTTAGGTCATCTATATCTCAAGGGGTAGATCATAATCTCCCTTTTTAATTCTTATAAGATGGATGGGGAGTTTTATTAGTTTATTTTATTAAACAAATATCATCCAATCTCCAATGTACCTTGTATCATGCACTCGGTTCATGAAAACATTATATCACACGTAGGGTAAAAACTTTTTTTAGCTCAAATGTGGTGTCATATTTCTGATTAAAGACTCCAATCAAGATTTATTCTTTGATTAATGATAACCTATTCATGCATGATAAAATATAATTAATATTTCATTTATAACTGCACTATGGCTCTCCTAGCCTCAAAATTCCTTTCTTACACTATTTTTAGCTCCATATATATTCATAGGAACCTTCCAAAGAATTACACATCAAAACCAAAGAAACTATATAAAGTTTTATATTCAATACCTTATCAATAATGGTTTTATATATGATACAGTATCCCCCTAGGTAGCTCTAGTATTGTTCACCAAGAAGGAAGACATGATATTGAGTCTTAGTTTTGACTATTATCACTCGAATCAGGTAAAAAATGAAACTATATCAGTGATTAGTGGCCTATTTTAACTCTATATAAATGATACTTATCCTTGAATATTTATCATAGGGCAGGTTATCATAATATTTAGGTTTGTGAGGAGGATATCATGAATATATCATTCTGAATCTCATATAACCATTAATTATTTGTAGTAATTCCCTTTTAAAATGATGAATTCTCATGTTTCGATTGTGGATATCATTAAACATAACATTTAGATAAGCAAAATATGATATTATATGATTAAATCCTTTTTTATTTATCATCATAATACATGCACATTGAAAATTGGAGGACTATCATAAAATTTTTTAAGGGGAACCTTCATTATCATTGGGTCTTAAATTCATAGTATTGAATTCATGTGGTTTACATATTATAAATTTGTACCTCATTAGTAATTTTACCAATTAGTTTAGGACATAATGAGGCATTTATTACTTCTGAGACGTGCATGAGTGTGTATTAGGTATGATGTTTCCTCAATTTTTTCAGATAATACCAAAATATTTATAAGATTTCTCTAATATTTCCACTCTCTACATAACCAATTCACATAAACGTTATCCATTAATATGGTCCAATAAATTATTGTGTTATTTTAAAAAGTATATGAAAATATTATATTTTATCTTATTCAAAGTATGCCCTAGAATAAAATTGAGTGTGTGATTTTCTATGAGAAATAATATGCAACCCACAATTTTTAGATAATAATAGTGGTGTTTTCATTAAATATTTGGGGGAATTATCTTCTTTGTTAGTGTTTTGTAGTATATAGAGACTATAAGACTCTGATATAACTCTTTACATATATATATATTGTAAACTAAGGTAGATGTTTTTGATTAGAGTTTCTGTAGGAATAAAACATTGATATTATCTATTCCCTAGTAAGATGAAATTTTTTGGATGACTCTATTTGTAGTAAATATATATCTCAGTTAATGGAGAAATAATTTTTGTAGTTTTAAATAGTGGATTTGAACCTAGTGGATTAATTTTATATTGCATATCATAAATTTATGGATGTCATTGCACTTCTAATTTGGTTAATAATGTTATCCCAATTGGGAGAGGTTGATTTTGAGGCCCCACTAGATAAAATATCCTCATACGATGTAATAAAATTAAAATCTATAGGTGGGGGGAATTTAAGACTCATTCATTAATGGGATGTGAAACCAAATATACTTAGATATGTGGTGATCATTTATTTCCATTAATAATCCTAAATAGTATATCCATTAATGGAGAATATGTATTATGACATCCTAGATCAATTATGGTTTCCAAGTAAGAAGATAATCACGCTTGAGTTTATCTCATGGTATCAACCTTGTTAGATAGTGAAGGATGATTAATAGGTTATGTATGTTTATCAAATCCCATTGAGGTTCTACAATGGATAATGGAAGGTCTATCGATATAATATTTTATTAGAATTTCATGATTAGATAAGGGCCAAAAAAATTGGGTAATCATCAAAGAATTAAACAATTCAACCCACATCCTTTCTATTCCAAATTAGTGTTTTATTTAATAAATGGGATTATTGAATATATATTGTATTGTCTAAGATTAATGGGGAGTATTCAAATTAATATGTTACTAAATTTCATAGTTCAAATTTTTTTAATGGAGACACTTGATGGTATTATTCAGGTTATCATTATGAATTAGTAATAAATTCTATCATCAGGAGGATAGGAAACATAGAGAACAATTAGGACTAAATAGATATATAGATATAATGTGTTATAGATTCTATTTGGAGTTGGTATGATCACATATCCATGGTGGATTCCATTTCTAATAACGGATTTCATTTCACTGTCATTATAGAACATTTTATGGAGTTATACATGGGACCCTATAGGTTACCCCTATGTTCGGAAGGGATAACAGAGTCTTTATTGTTGGGACCCTAGTTGGTGTAGTTGATGATGGAGAATGTGTAGGTAATCAAAGAGAGGATAAGGATAACTTGAAGATGTAAGATTCCCTATGAGGGCTATTGATAGATTAATTTGATGTTCTAGGATAGTGATCATGTTTTCTTGAAGGTCTCATCATAATACAATATGTGTAGTTTTTTTAGGGAGTAAATTATCCCTGAGGTTCATCATGTATCTCGAGATATTTAACATGGAAGGGTAGGTTTTTTAGTACATATAGAAAACCACAATGTCAGACTAGGGGAAAAAAATAATCCACATATCATAGCCAAGGTGGTACATACACAAACCACTATATGTCATTAACTAGGGGAATCTTGAAATTGATGATGATATAATAATTATGCATAACTCTATGGTGATTTAGGAGTAATAGAAAATGACCAAATAATGTTATGAAATACCACTACTACATATGTTTTTGTATCCTGATAATCTTATGAAAAGATCATGGGATTCATATGGATTGATGCGAGGAAAATATCTTCACTTTATCCTTATGATATTATTTTTAGAGTGAAAAAAATAAAAATTGTAGAAGATGATGCAAACATAAATGTCTCCATCTTTTACCTACAACAAATTTTAAAAAATATTTATATAGTTGGTCATCAACAAATGTTAAATTATTAAGCATCACAGAGGCTCAAAAATATTATATGATTTTCATTCCACACATGGTTGATTATAATGAATTGATTATATTTCCTTAAATAATTTTGATACATGAATTACAACTCTATATATAATTCCAGAATGATGGTTTTCTCTGTGGAGTGAAATAACATGAGTATTCTTTAGTAGTCCCTAATATTAGCCTTGGTTTCAAGTATTTTATTTTAATACCCAAAAACCATGGATTTATTATATTTAAACAACCTTTAATCGAATATAGTGATAAATTTTATAAAACATAGAATTATAAGTGTTGATTTATAGAGTATTAGAAGAAGATTCCCAATTTTGAATTTTTTTCATCAAGGAACCACCAATAAAAATCCATTATAGACATGGTCTTTGGCAATGATCGATTCAACAATAAGGAAATAAATTGTAATTACAAATTTTCTAGGTTATTTAAAAATATTTGATTAATTATTTTTTTGAAATCTCTATCATTCATGACTAATTCAATTTTTATTCCATCAATATTTTCTAAAAACCTCAATATTTAGATTAACACACCATTTTTGATTCTTCAAATACTTATGGTACAAAATACATAAAGGTATATATTTTATTCACATATTTTTTCATATTGACAAATAATTTTTAGGGTATCAATGTATTAAAGTCATATTTCACCTCCCCTCTCCATTTTATTCTTCTTGTATATAGAGTTGTAGAAAATAGTCATCCTAAGGGATACTAGGGGATGTACAATTCTACCTGAATGGATGGTGAGATGGTAGTTGGGGAATGAGGTATGGTGTGGGGGGGGGGGTGAAAACATAATGAAATAATTATGGAGGAATAATGAATAAAAAGGAAATTATTTGAATGTTGGATAGAAATGGAGTAGATAAGGCCTATATGGTGATTTCTACAACACGCATCCCCCTTAATGTTGGTAGACTAATTGGTCAACTACATTAATAATTGTATAACTCATCCCAACATGAATTCTCAGATGTGTTTCAGCCTAAATAACATAGAAAACATAGTGTTATATGTCACTCAAGATGACCCTATGGTTCTATCCCATAGGCCTAAACTCAGAGAAGATTTGGCGTGGAATATGTGTCGGCATCATTGACAAGCATCCCATCCTAAGGCCCAAGAGGGGTGTGGTGTGTTGGATTGCATCAATAATTCCTATCTCATCTAGAATACCACAACACGTGAAGATGGAAAATCCCAACACATTTATATGCTTGTGGGGATACAATTAAATCTAGTGTTATCCACACACTTAGTACCCCATGTGGTATGACTGAATTTCACCACATGGACTACACGTTTCTTATGTGTGATTTTTAGTAAAATTTTCACTTTATGTCCATTTTGTGAAAATAAATAACCTACATTATATTTTCTATATAGATAACAATTCCATGGGGTTTTCAACTTCAAAGACCTTTTAATAAGGAGATATGGTAATGTTTAGGATTTATCATTATTATCATGATAACTAGGCTCAGGAAAGACGATTAGAGGGGGAACGAGTTCATGTACTACCCTGGTATAATATGAGTTATAGGTAATGATTCAACCATGTTCTTCTAGAATTTTTGTACATCCACCCTTATATATGGTAATCAAGTCCTCTATGTCGTGCATGATATCAATACTCTTTCGACATCGATAAGGTGTTCCCCCCACAACTAATTGAGTTATATATTACATTAATCACTCAATGAAGTGATCATCATTTCTTAGGGTTCAATACTATATCATCATATGAAAACTGCTCGATTAGGTTTGATTCCTTTATTAGGGTTCAATACTCCTTCAAGTGATATGTTATCCTCCATGAGTTTTGACACCACTATTATATTGTCGGATATGTGGTGCTGGTATATATTATATTGGTATCTTTGATTCTAGATCTTCTGGAGATAAAATATTTTCATAAAGAGATTAGAATTTTTGACTGGGACTCATTTCCCCTTTTTATCTCACATGGAATCATTTATATTTTTTTATATATCCATGTTCTTTTTCTTGGAGTGTTATATACCTTACCATTATGGTTAACCTGAATCCACCTTCCCATACTTATTACTATGATATTTTTAGGGTTTCATTATTGTCAATTATATACCCCTTATATAGGTATTTTTACAACATTGATCATATATTATATATACAATATATATTGTTGGACTCCTTATGTTTTAATGCAAACAAATATTGTTAATCGTGTTTAATCTATAAAAAAATCAGGTTTGGAGATTGTTGGATTCCTTATGTTTTAATACTTACAACTCATGGTCTAATCCTTCCGAAGATCATAATTTAGAATCACACAAATCTTTTTTGGACCTTGTACACCATGGTTTATCTTGTTTTATTTTGTTTTATTATGATAATTCTTAAGTACAATCCATTATATGTGTATTATTTCAGAAAAATGTTTATAGATATTTTTCCATGTCTAGGAAACCGTATGTTTTCCACCGGTTCCAGATTTTGGAAAAGTTATTAACACCATAACCCAGATACTGTGACTCAAACATCGTAATCCCGACACATTGACTCTGCCACCGTAACTAGTTCAAAACATCATAATGCATTTCACACCATTCAGAATTTTAAAAAATGACTAGACACCATTACCTGTGACACATTGATCCTAACACCACATCTATGCTACAGGTTCCAGATCTCTATGCAAAAATGGCAATGTGATTGTATCACTGTTACTATCTCACTGCTGATAGGAAAAGAAGAAGATATCATTTATAGTTACACTGTTTCAAGACAAACTGTTACACAGTTCCATACTTTTCCATTTTTCTTTCATTTTCAATTAAATATATGATTTATTTCAAATACTCATATTTGAATCATTTAATAACAGACATAATTAATGATCTTTTGTATACATGTCACCTAATTGAACAATGTACTAGGTACATAAATAATGCTTCCTGTCAGCTCCAACACATGCACTTGAAATAAAAAGAAAAGCGTGGAACTGGAGCATTAGAGAGAGTTTATAAATTTGATTGCATAAAAAATAAAGTATAACACAAACAATAAAGAACACACAAAGAACTATTGATTACTGGTGGATGAACTAATATTGATTAGAACCTCAAACACCCTCATATTAGCAACTCTATGAAGAACAAGATCTAAAAATCAGATTTCATTGAACTGGAAACCAGAACATGATATCCATGAAACCCTATTTTAAAAAGAGGACTCAAAATTCAAATATTCCACATAGAATAAGTCTGGAACTTCATAGAACAACACTCAGAGCATTTCTAACACTTTATCATCATCTTTGCTCTGTTTTCTACTATTTTATTACTTTCCTAGCATTTTGTGTGTTTGTATTAAAACAGACCGTGTCTCCTGCATGAAACTGGAGGAAACATGATATCGTCACAAATTTTTTTTTTACACTTTTTTGCCCACATAAAATAGTGGAAGAGGTTATGTTTGACTTGGTTGTTAGTTCTCCATATAGATAAGTGGAGGAGGTCTTGTGACATGGACAATCTTGTGTACTTTTTTTAACAACGATCTAGGATGTGGATCATGTTTATTAAAATAAACTACTTGGTGGTAAGTGATCAGTATGTGAAGTGGGTTAGGAATTTTCTTGAGACTAAATGACTCAATTTATCTGTTGTGTCTTTCAATTTTGTCTTTATATGTTTTAATTCATTTTTAGAGAGTTACATTTTTCATTGATTGGTAGTATTGGATACTATTTATAAATATTTTTCATTATTGGAGTAGTTTCAAAAGGTGTATCAATATCTCATATTGATACTACTGAGAATTAATCAATCTTATGTGATGTTATTTGAATAGTCAAACTATTATAATTTTACTACATTAATTAACTATCCTGTTTTATTTTAAATTGGGGAAATAATTTAAATAGACCATTTTAACCAAAATTTTTAATTGAAAACAATTCACCCCCTTCAACAGTGTTTTACTCCAATCAAAATTTGGTATCAGTGGTGTTTTTAAAATCCTTATTTTAAATGTTTTTAATATGTTTAAAATATTTTTCAACTGTGATTTTAGTTTTTTATTTTAATGATTTTTAAATTTCTATTAGATACAAATATCTACTTCATTAAATGTTTATTTATTTATTATGTATAATAGATAGTAAGGTACTTCTACGAACATACTTCAATTATTTAATGGAACAAATTATACACAATTTAAAATTAAAATCAAAATTCACATAAAAAGTATGAGTTTTTAAATTTGGTATTTAATTGTACATGAATATATGATTCCTGTTACTAATATGAATACTTGGGTTGACCCAATTATGTCTTATTATAATAATAATTTCAAATCCATGAATGAATTATATTTTTATTTAATAGATGAAGAGTTTAACAAAATTTCTTTATGTAAAACAACCCCTGAAATTTGGGATACATTATCTATTTCACATGAAGGAACCTCTATTGTTAAAGAAATGAGACTTAACACATATACTATTAAATATTATAAAATTAAAATGAATCATTATGAGAATATTTTTGACATGCATCTCAGGTTTAATGAAATTAAGAACACTATGAATTCACTAGGAATAGATGTAACAACCAAAGAGAAAATTATTATAATACTCATATATTTTCCAGATAGATGGAGAGGGACCTCTATCTCAATTAGAAATCTTGTTTTTTTAGAAATATTCTATTCAAGGGGTTTATAGGAATGTTTATGAAGTATGAGTAAGATTTATAGGTCATCAAGGAAGAGGAAGATGGACCAAATAGAATGTTAGTGGACTTCTAAACCACTACTTCCAAAACAAAATTAAAGGAAAAGGAGAAATTACAAGCCCGTGTAGAAAGTTCAAGAAGTGAAAAGTCATCAGCAGATAGTGATGATGAAATGGATCGATTATCTAGACAACTTAATAAGTTTTATAACATAATGAAAATTTTCATAAATACCAACTCCAAATTAAGATATTATCATAAGGGAAATAGGAAGAAGGAATTGAAAATAGGTGAAAAATCTGTTGAAATAGTCTGTTATGAATGTAATAGAAAAGTAAATGTAAAGGATGAATTCCCTAAGATAAAATATAAGTATAGGCATGAGTAAAAATATAGAACGTATGAAAATTAAATGAAAGCAACATGGAGTGACTCTGAGAATAGTTCAAGTGACTTAGATTCTTCACACGATGAATAGGATGACATGGACAATATGCATTTTTTGTAAAAAAAAAAAGGTAGCCTGAGAGTCTCCTGTAAATATTAATATTATTATAGAGATGAAATTGATTCTAAAAATATTACTAGTGAATAATTCTTTTATTACTATAATATGCATGAAGAATCATGTAATTAAGTAAAAGATAAATATAAATCATTAAACAAATAGCAAGCATTGACTGCAACTGTTAAATATAAACTTCATGTAGAGGATGAAAAAAATGTTCAAATACTAAATTAATTCAATGAACATAAGTTATCTATTGAACAATTGAAGAAGGGCCTAAATTTTTTTACCAATGTTAAAAATAATCTTACATATATTCTTGAAAATAAATTTCTCTTAGATACACTTTTGGTATAAGATACCAACCTGGGAAAACAAATATCATCAAATACAATTTTGTAACTAAATCTGGAAAATCTATTTTCTACCTTAAAGTGATAATTATTCTACTAGTTCCATTTCTATAAAATCATTTACTACATAAAGTATTTCTTCCACCAAATAATGTTTATTTTTCAAATATGTTACATAATACTTATAAGAAACACATCATGAAGATGTGGGTTCCTAATGCACTGATTACAAATGTTACTGGACCCAAACAACTTAGGGTACCAAAATCTAATTTGTGTTTGATTATTTTATAGGAAAGTTGTTTTAAGAGCTCCTGTAAAGGTTTATGGTATTTGTATAGTGGATAGTCATGACACATTACAAGAGATTACTCATGATTCAAGAATTTAATGATGATTGATGGTGGGCATGTCAATTTTGGTGATAATGCTAACGGAAAAATAATTGTCTTGGTCCAGATTTATAAATCTAATTTAGTTTTAATTTATAATTTTCTTTTTATTGATGGATTGATATATAATATTCATTGTATTTTAGAACTATATGATGATGTATTTCATGTTTAATTTGAAAACGATGCTTGAAATGTTTTTAACTATAAAAATGAAATTAGATTATATACTTTTTGAAATGAAAATATTTATGCTGTTAATCTAGATTCCTTAGTTTCTCAAAACAATTCATGATTAAGTATATTTCACAAAGAGTCATGTCTTTGGCATAAATTTCTGAGACACTACAATATACACTCCCATAGAAATCTTACTAGAAATGGTTTAGTTAAGGATCTACCCAAACGTGAGTTCCCAAATGAAAAAGTCTATAATCCTTGTCAAAATGGTAAACAACACAAAATATATATAAAACCCATGAAAGAATATTTATCTTCTCAACCTCACTAGTGGGTTCACAAGGATTTTTTTGGACCATCTAGAGTTTATATTTTAAATGAAAAAACTATGTTTATGTTCTTGTCGATGAATACTCTAGGTAGACTTGGACCTTATTATTGAATCACAAAAGTGAAGGTTGCTCTCATTTTACCAAGTATTCTTGGACTATAGAAAATCGTAGTGGACTCTAGATAAAATATCTATGAACTGACCATGGTCATGAGTTCAAAAATCCTGATTTTGAAACCTTTCTCTCACAAAATGAAAATAGTCATAAGTTCCCTGCCCCTAGGACACACCAACAGAAGGGTGATGTTGAGAGAAAAGTAATAGAACCTTTAAATAAATTTCTAGAAGCATGATAAGTGATTATGACTTACATATTTATTTTTGGGTAGAATTTCTCAATACAGCATGCTGTATAATGAATAGAGTGTTAATCAGACCTATCCTTAAAATAACTCCATATGAGTTGTGGAACAATAGAAAACCCAAAGTTAATTACATCAAAGTCTTTGGTTGAATGCTTTATATTCTTAACACTAAGGATATTCTTGGAATGTTTTCATCAAAGAATGATGAATGAATTTTTGTATGATATTCAATCTGTAGTAAATCCTATCAATTTTTAACAAAAGAACCAAATGTGTGGAAGAATAAATTCATGTAAAATTTGATGAAATAGATCCACATGAACTTAAGACCTCCATAGTTAATCTTGAGAATGATACGTAAAATATGAACATTAATGAAAATTATTCTCGACCATCTTATAATAGAATCTGTTAAGACTTCTAGTTGTATAAATTCTATAGATTCTTTCCATTATGAACACGAACCTATAGAAGAACCTAAAATTAGTATTCATTATTTTTCTAGATCTGTTACAACCCTTATGAACCATCCATTAGATGCTGTTATTAGAGATTTAGATTAATGAACACAGACTAGAGGTTCTCTAATAAATCAGGTTTAACATGAAGCATTCTTATCACAAATTTACCCAAAAAACATAAATGATTCTATCAATGATGAGATTTGGGTGATGGATATGAAAGATGAGCTAAATCAATTTGAAAAGAATAATGTTTGGAAACATTTGGATAGACCCAAAGACACATTGACCATAGGCACTAAATGGGTGTTCAAGAACAATGTGGATAAAGATGGTAACATAGTGAGAAACACAGCTAGATTGGTTGCACAAGTATATATTCCAGAAGATGAAATTGACTATGAAGAAACATTTTCACTCGTAGATAGAGATGAATCCATTATAATATTTCTTTCATATGAAACACATCTAAATTTAAAACTATATCAAATGGATGTCAAGAGTGCATTATTAAATGGGTATATAGTTTTTGTTTTTGTTTTGTTGAAAAACCCCTAGTTTTACAATCCCTCACTTTCCAAATAAATTTTTCTTATTAAAAAAGTTGTATATGGTATAAAACATGCTCTAAGATCTTGGTATGATATATTATGTAATCTCCATATTTCCAATTGTTTTATAAAAGGCATAACTGATCCTGTTCTTTTTATAAAACGAATTTATAATGATTTTTTAGTTTTTCAAATCTATGTAGATGATATTATTTTTGGATCTTCCAAAAATTATTTATGTATAGATTTTTAAAAATTGTGCAAAATGATTTTGAAATGAGTTTAATGGGTGACCAGAAATTATTTCCTACATTTCAGATCTTTCAAAATAAGTAAGGTTTTATTTAAAATAAAATAAAACAAACAAAATATCTTCTAAAATGTTTTCACATGGATAGAACTAATAGTAGAGATACTCCAATGAGTGTTACCTGTAATTTAGATCTTGATGAAAATGGAAAATCTATTGATCAAACTACTTATAGGGGAATGATTAAAAGTTTACTCTACATATCTACTAGTCAGACCGATATTATGTTTAGTGTTTTCATGTTTGCACATTTTCAAGAAGACCCAATATAGTCTCATTTAAATGATGTTAAAAGTGTTTTTAAATACCACAAACATACAACCAATTTAGGACTGTTTTATCCTAGAGGAAAATAATTTGATTTAATTAGATATTCAGATTGTTATTTTGGTGGTTATATGTTAGGTAGAAAAATCACCTCTCTAACATTTCACCTTTAGGAAAGTCTCTAGTATCATGGTGTAGTATGAAACCAAATTATGTTGTATTATCTACTATGGAAGCTGAATACATAGCATCTGGTAGATGTTGTGCACAAATTTTGGGGATGAAACATACATTACTCGACTAGGGATATCAATTCAAACGTGTAACTATAAATTATGACAATACAAGTGCAATTAACATTTCAGAGAATCATGTTTCACACTCCAGGAAAAAACATATTGATGTAAGGTATGACTTTTTGAGAGATCGTTATCAAAAAGGTGATATCACTTTAGAATACATTGGAACTGAACATCAGATTGAGGATATATTCACTACACCATTAAATTAGGAAAGGATAACATACATCATACATGAGTTAGAAATGATAATACTTATTTTTTTAATTTACTATTCTATAGATTATGGTTTCTTGATTTACGATTTCACAGGTTATTTTCTTGTGGTTATTGTCTCTCACGTACGGTCTCATAGTTATTGTATCTCATTTAATGTCTCATACTTGTTGTCTCAATGATATAATCACACCATTTAGAGTCACACCATAATTATAACCCCGAGACAACCTATTCCGGTCTCACCATAAAACCTCATTTTTTTTAAAATTTTCTTTCCCATATCTCTGTATCGATTATTTTATTATTTTTATACCGTAATTTTTTTTGATGGTTGAAATAACTATGTGATAAAAACTCAATATCATTCACTCCTCTATTCACTTGAGATCTCCTCTATTGAAATCAAAACCTTTCTTTCTCAACACGTTAGATCTCTTTCAACATTTCACCTTTCTCGAACCCAAATTAAATGCCCAGAATAAATCACATGTCTTCTTCGACTCCTAAGAAGCACATATCTTAGAAGAATGTTAAAATGGATTCGAATGTAATGACTGAGGGAATGATTAATCCAAGCATTGCTGAAATAATAATAGTACAAGAAAATGATATTTTTCCAAAGTGGTTAATGAAAATAATGTCTATTTGTTTGAAAGTACTGGAAGAGTAGGGATATATGAGCTAGTTTACAAAAGAGAAAGGTCCAATTTATCCGAAACACATTTCTCAGTTTTCTCAATATGATCCGTTTTGTTCAATACTAAAGATGAATTTGTAGTAAAAGTATGTATTAATGGTCAAAGGTGTACTTTTATTCAAGATTATGGGATGGTTTCCTAGGAATACCTCTGCAAGGAATACTTGTGGATTAACAAAAAGTTCCTCCTCATACTAGTGATGTTTTTATCTTTAGAGAGGCCTTGGGATGTTTGATAGGAAATAAGAAGAAAATAAAGGAAATATATACTATTTTCGATGGTGAGACAAGGCTATTATTTAATTTATTCAAAATATTATCTATCCAAGGATAGGGTACTTTTCAACCCTTATGTATCAAGATGTATTCTTCATAAATCTTATGAAAAATGAGAACAAGATAAATCTACGTATGTATATTGTACTTAACATGTGTGAAATGATAAATGAAACTTCTAATTATACCTCACTATATTATTCAATATTAATTTTTGCAATTATGTCTTCTGAACGAGTAGTTGGTCTAAATGAAGAAGTTATTGAAGATTATGAGTACTGTATCTCAAAGGATAAATTTAGAAGGATGAAAATTAACGTGAATCCTTAGAATAAATCTTGTGTAGGAGACAATGAATAATTGTATGAAAAGTTTAATCCAACTGAGAACCCTTAAAAACCTAAAAACAAATATGACCCTGGTTTAGAACTAGATGAAGTTGTTTATTATTTAGATGAAGAAGTAGAATATGTTGTAGATTCACCTGAGTAAGATACTATCTTAGACAGGGGATACATTGACCAACTTCTTCTATGAATAATAATTGTTTAAGAGGTTGTCGCGGGAAAAATTGTTGCTGAAAGAGGACTAGCTGCTATTGTGGAAGAAATTGTTTTTCATGAGGAACATTTAGAGGAACCCATGGATCTTACTATTGAAAAAGGGCATGTTGCTGGGGAAGGACCTGCTACCATGGAACAGTCATAATAGAAAGATGAACATGAAGTTATGCTATATGTTGAGGAAAGAATAGAATAGGCCTTTCAGTTGGCTTGAAAAGTGATGGGTGAGCCTAATAGAGATGAAAAATTGGAATGGGTCAAAAAACTATGTCTCTTCGTCCCATGAGAGATGCATCCATTGAGTGGGAGAGACACCCTAGTTTAGAAAATTTTCATGTTCCTAATCTTGTTGAACAATGAACTGTGGATAGCAAGTATAGGTTTCCTAGACACTTTGATATGAACATTACCAAAGAGGCCTCTTTAAAAGGAATAAAGATTTCTAATGTGTTTCAATTGAAACCAAATTCTTCCATAGAAGTAACCTATGATAAGAATTATGAACCTATTTAAGTTATTGTTATTGAACCTACTCGACAATATTTTTATTATGTGAGAAACTATGATGTAAATGTTTTTGGAAACACCATGATAGTTGGATTTGAATAGATCATGATGTCAAAACCGACCCCAGTGACTAATCTCAAGGAATGTGATGTTGTCGTTCTATTAGAGAAAATTTTATGGAAGATTCACCTAAAAATGCTTCATGAAATACAAGAAGTTAGGATTGAGAACAAATAGTTGAGTGATGATGTAATGTCTATCTGATCTATGGTTAGTGATATGAAGAATGTGTTGCAAATTGGAAAAGCTCCTATAGCTCATATTTTTTAGGATGTTAGTGACCATATCCCATATACTGTTTTATATCTGATCCAATAAAATTTGACTTCAATATATGAAAATGTGGCTGAGAGAAACATCAAGATAGATAATGATATGTGTGACCATGTTATTGGACTTAACAAGATGACTGATTATTATAAGGGATGTCTACAGATATATCTAAATCAACATATGTATCTCAATTCAACCTCTATATATTCCAATGCCTCTGAACATCCATCTCAGCCTATAGAAAGTGACCTGATCATAACTGTTGTTAAAGAAGTACTCCAGTCATTTTTTAGTGGTTTTGATAATGAATATTTCTTTGTTGTCATCAAGAATATTGACCGAGTACTTTATTTGGTGTGGATACATTCAAAAAAATTTGGTGATTCTCATAAAGAAATTTCGATAAAAGTATATTTCTATACCAACAAAAAAAATTATGCTTCATCTGAATAATCACTTCATGTATCTTATAGAGAATTTAAAAATACCTCTTGTCACTCATGCCTTCAAGACTCAAGTTCAAAATCTGAAATACATCACTCTTTTTTTGGACATATTCCTTGAGAACAACGATGATTTTGACAAGGCAATTCAATATGGTCGTGATATCATCAACGATTTCATTATGTTTTTGATGATTTATCTCCATGTGAAAAGTACTATATCTCATGATCTGATCTAGATCAGATCTGTTATTATTGACCCACCATTGCCTCAGTTTTCAATGAAACAAACTTCAACACCTTTAATTTTTGAAGGAGTTCCTCTTCTTTCTCTCTTAGTTGTAACTATCTCTTATCCAACCTCTACTTTTGCTCCTTTGGAACCTCATGATGTTTCTTCCAAGGGAAATTTAAAGAATACTGGTGCAGAAGGGTAGTGAAGGATGTATTTTGATAGGGAAGTATTTTATTTCGGGTCATCCTTTTAATGACCTCTTTCTTTCAATCCAATGAACAGTGTGATATTGTAGTTTTTTTACTTACCTTCATTCCATGTTTATTTAATTTTTCTTATTCCCTTTTTGATAATCCCTAATGGGGGATCAATAAGAAATCATTTATGGTAAAAGAATCTTCATGGGAGAAGAATATCTTGTATACCTCTTATCACACATATGCTCAATATCATTGCATTATTCAAATATATAGATGATAAATTCCATGATTTGTGATCATAAATAGGAGGATATTGTTGGAATCCAAATTTTTTAATGTGAACCATTCATATTAATCATGTTTAATTTATCACAAATCATGTTTGGAGATTTTTAGATTTCTTATGTTTTAATTCTTACAACTCATGGTCTAATATTTCACAAGATCCTTAATAATCTCAGAAATTACGTTTGGACCTTGTACACCATGATTTTTCTTTTTCTATTATGTTTTATCATACTAACTCATAAGTCTAATCCATTATGTCAGTATTATTCTTAAAACAGTTTATAGATTTTTGGCTATGTTTAAGAAAATGTATGTTTTCCACAGGATCTAGATTTTTGAAAAGTCCTTGACACTATAACCTAGATACCGTGAGTTAGATATCGTAATCTAGACACCATGAATCTGACACCCTAACCAATTACTAACTTCATAAATAATGTGACACCATTCAGAATTTTTACAAAGGACAAGACACAATTACCTAAGACACCATTATCCTGACCCAACATTTGTGCTACCGGTTCCAGATCTCAATGCAACTGTGGCACCGTTACTATCTCACTATCACTTTCACACATCTCAAAGGAAATGGATAAGAAACCATTTATAGTGACACTATTTCAAGAAAAACTGTGACATTGTTCAATACTTTACCATTTTTCTTGTCATTTTCAATTTATTTTAAGAGTTATTTCTAATTGTCATACTTGATTCATTTAATAATACTGACATAAATAATGTTATTTTGTAGACTTTTTACCTGATATTATGAGGTGCAAGGTTTAAAAATCATGCTTCCTGGAAGCTCAAACACATGCAACTGAAATTAAAAAGAAAAGTGTGAAACTGCATTATTAGAGTGTGTTGAAAAAGTTAAATGCATTAAAAATAGAGAAGAACACATACACTGAAGAGCGCAAGAAGAATTATGGACTTCTTATGGATAAAATACTACGGATTAAAACCTCAAACACACTCACAACAACAACTCTATTATGAACAAGTGCTATAAAGCACATTTCATTAAACTGGAAACCAGAACACAAGATCCAGGATACTCTATTTTTACAAGAGTACTTGAAACCAAATTTCTACATCCTACAATTCTAGAGTTATATAGAACAACACACGGAGAATTTCTAACCCTTCTTCATTATCTTTTCTTTATTGAATACTATTTTATCACTTTTCGAGTAGTGTGTGTGTATGTAATAAAACACATGTTGTTGTCTACCTAAAAAAAGAGGATACAAGATATCCTCCCTAAAATAGTTTTTTTCTACACTTTATTCCCATGTAGAATATTGGAAGAGGTCCTGTGAGGCCTGGTTTTCAGTTTACTATGTTGAACCAAAGGAAGAGGTCTTATGACCTTGAGAGTCCTATGTACTGTTGTTAACCCTGATCAATGGTGAAGATCATGCTTATTAATATAAACTTCATGGTGGTAGGTGATCACCAATTGGAGTGTATTAGGTATCAGCTTGAGATTAGACCACTTGTTTTATCCACTATGTCTTTCAATTTTGTTTTTCTCTATTTTAATTCATTTTTTAGAAAACTAAATTTTACTTTGATAGATAGTTGTGGATAGTAGTTATCACTATCATTCCTAATTAGAGTTGTTTAAATTTTTTTATAAATGTCTCATATTGATACATTCTGTGAATTAATAAATTTTTTGAGAAGAAATTTTAACTGTCAAACAATTATGATTTTACAACCTTGACTAACTAGATGGTTTTTTTATTTTTTTGGAATATTTAAAAAAAATATATTAATAGAATTTAACATAGGATCCCAATACACCCCCTCTTGCTTGTCCTACTAATACAAACATATATTATAATATAGTATTCAGTGGATAAACTATTGGTGGACCAATATCAGAGTGGTTCCTAGATGTGATTATTTTATATGGTGTTTGTGTATGAAGATTGTTTATTTTGGGGATCCATTGCCTCAATTGATTTAGGTGTTCTTATACTTTTTATTTGATGGGTTTTATTTTTCTCATTACATTATGGCCTATAAATATGTTTCTCATTTGTGCATATTAATGTGTCACATGAATTCTATATAATCTAGTTTGTTATTTATCTTGTATTAAATTATTTTTATACTATGTAGATATTTTTGGTTTGAACATGTACATTGGAGGAATGCCTCACATTATATTTGATATTACTACATGGTTCTATTCATCACACACTATAATAAAAGAGGTGGGATTGGGGAGGAAAAATTTGGTTACATCTAGTCTAGGTGGGACTATAGTGGGTTAGTTCATGTCTAACACATTCACATTGTTGTAAAATTTCTACAGTTAAAATATTTCAAGGATTATTATATCATATGTAAAATAATATTATATTTTTTTTATAAATTCTATTTCGTATGATATCTGAAAATCATAATGGCCTTTAGGTTTATTATTAATATAAAGACCGCAACCCTTCTATCTCATAGCCCATGGTTACACTATTACATTGGTACTAGATACAAGAGATCACATAAAAAAGAATAGTTTTTAGTCATATTGGACTAGAGGAAGATATAATTTCCATATTAAATTGGAAATATTAAAACATAAAGTGATAAATATTCTATCATAAATGATATCTTTCACAATATCCTTCTTCATATCCATGGAAATGGAAGAAAATAATGTTGAGTTTATTTTCTTATTAAGGGTTATATATATTTTAATAGAGGATTTGTAAATAATTTATAATAAATATAGAATGTTATATAATTGAAAATACATTTCATTTATTCAGTACCTTTACTATGAAGATTAATATATATGGAATAAATGATGATCAAATAATTCAATATAAATAATCCCACGAGCTAGAAATGTATCCATGGAGATAAAAATTAATCAAACAATGACAAGGTAATAAATAAATAATTTCATAATTATGGAATTAATAATGCATGATATATTAAATTTTTTTTGAGGGCATGATCCAAGACATTATAAACATATTTTCAATTCATATGAAATAGAAATCTTAACTAAATTGGTAATGCCTTGGTCAAATACAAAACATAGTTGTTCTCATAATACAAACTGATGCATCAATGTGATATACAATTCCGATACCCACCCATAAAATAATAATTCCAATTCATTCATCATATAAATGAACCAAAAAACCTATTAAACATTTCTAAATAATCAAAATATATCATTATAATAAGGAATAATATATGGAATATCAATACATTCTTAGTCAAAGTTACCATAAGAAATCTAAATAAATAATAATGATAATATCACTAAAAATTATTTCTATAGTATCAAAAGAAAAATAATGAGTTATTTCTTGAATATAGATAAAATTAAATGATCATTAAAAATAATTTTTTGAGGATACTACCCTTTTCAGTTTGAAGTTAAATATTAAACACTACACATATCTAGAATTGTAGTATACATAATTTCTTTGAAAGTATTAAAGTAAACTTGTAAAATAATCATAAATTCATTTTTTGGTTATGAAAAAGTGAAATTCCATTCTTCCCGAGTATAGTGAAATAAATATCCATTTCACATTTTCAGTAAAGTGTCAAAGGACCTTGTTCAGAATTTGACAAGAAGACAATTTTTAAAACATTTGATAAGAAATAAAACATGGTTAAAAATATATTTAATAAATAATTGTATAATATCAAAAACATTCTTTAATGTATCTTATGGAAAATTTGAACATTGAAATAAAAATCTCAGGGCCGGTTGAAAAACATAGTTATTTTTCCTTAGAAATCTTAATTCAGTATCTTAAGTACCAAAATAGAACAAAATGAAATGAATGAATATTAATTTATATAAATATACAAACAATGTTAACATATATTATTTTTATTATGTTATTATCAAATAAATCCCCTAGTGGGGACATAATGATAAACAATCCAGAATAATGGTGGGATTGGGAAATAAACCTTTTCCACCTTGGTAACATTTGAATCATAACCCTAAAGAAAGAAAATAATGTATATTTAAAAATAAATAACATAAAATAAGTTATGATATATCATATGAATGGGGAATTATATATACCTTATAAATGATGTAAGTGGTGAATATGATATATGTCATATGGAAACAAAAGGGAGACGCAAAACTATTTCTTTGTTCCAAATTCACTTGTATGTTTTCTATAATTAAATATAATAAATATATATTCACTATATATATACATTATATAAACATAATCATATATATAATACTACATATTATTGACATATAATATATAATAACCCATTTATTAAAAATTCAATATTGAGACCACTATTTTGAGTGATAACTACTTCATTTTTCAAGTGTATTTTGGTTTGGTAGTTTTGTTACATATACATTGATCATCGATACCTAATTTTTATAATTTTAATAATTTTATAAATATATTATATATTAATCATATATATAGTTACAATCATCCATAAAACATAGATATAGAAAAATATATTACAGTACTCATTGAGATGAAAAGATGTACATGAGTGTGAACATTTTCTTTACTTTTATGGATGGAAGGAAAGAAATTTGGATAATAATTAATCATTAAATAATAGTTATTATATTTTATATATCATATATATTCATTAAATCTACCTTATTAGAATCTATGTAAAGAGGAAATTAAAAATTGATAACGTCACTAGATGGAGGTGGTGGTCCACACGTACGCATGAGAAATGATATTTTTTTCCAATGGATTGGACGGTAAGAAGGAAGATATTACATTTTAAATCTATGAAAAAAATTATTTCACATATAAAGTTTATATTAATTAGTTATATACATATATATATATAAATGTAATTTTGTGAGGAAAGAAGAATTACATCACTAAAGGGAGATGATAATCCTTGCGTACACATAAGTGATGTTTTAACATTTCATAGGACAAAAAGAGGTGGATAATTGTTTCCCATAATCATAAAAACATCTTATTATATTTATGATATTTGAGTTATAATTTTTGGATTCTTACAACAAGTTCAAAATAAGTAAAAGATGAAATAAATTTGGAAGAGTATGTGTAGATGATTACCCCTTCATTGCTATACTTTATTTTGATTCTTTTCTAAAAAACCTTTTAATGTTCTTATATGAATAATAGAATGTATAATTTTTGGATAGGTAATTTGATAAAATATATGGTTCTATGTTGGATTATAAAGATGGATCAATTTTGTGTTAAATATTTTGAGAATTAGGTGTCCTTTTATAATGGATGGAACAGAAACAAATGGAATTTCTATATTGATTATAATATAATTCAGTCATTCCCAAGAAAAATTATTCTGAATGAATTATATTGAAATAAAATTATTTTAATTCCTAAATATCCTCATCCTATGAAATTTAGGTAGGATTCAGTATGAGGACTTTGCCTTAAAACATTAAATACCCGTGAATTAAATGAATAATTAACATTGAGGATATTTTTAGGTATAGAGTTTTATAGAATTAGGCCATAACTATTACATTATATATCAAAAATTACAAGGTAGACATTTCCACTAAGCTTCCATTTTTTCAGAAAATAAAAACTCTAGAAACAAAGAGTCATGTCTAGTCCCATGTTTTAGACAACATGTCTTTTCCATGATCCCATGCTTGACCCTATTCAACTTTAAGTCCTGTGAAAAACATTTCAAAACATGGGATGAGCATAAAAAGATCAATAAGGGTTATAAAACAATGAAATTAAACATTATTTCATCAATACATACAAAACATAATATCTTTATCATACCTCATGAAATCATAAGATTTATGAATCACACATAGAAAACATAAATCATAATGGTAACTCGTAGAATCCATATCATACTTACATTGTATATATCACAACTACATAGAGAGTTACATTTGGAATACTCATCACAGTATATTCCCTAAATATCTTTGGAGAAACATTCATGTTTACCTCCATCATGTTACCAAATAAATTATAGATATATCTCTGGCTCACCCTTCCTAGGTTTATCATGTAACAACCGTTATACATAACAATGCCCAATAACCATAACATATTCATAACACATAAAACAAATATAAAAGAATGAAAACATTTCCACATTCCAATCATAATATATCATTTAAATATATTGACATAAATATCATTTATCAAAACAATTTTCAATACCAAAATACATAAAAGTGTATATGGTATTTATTTTCCTTTTAAAAACATTACAACTTATTAAGGAATCCATAGATCAAATAAAACTCGTGGCGGCAGAAAAGGTCGTTGTCACCACTTACATTAAAAAGAAACATTCTATTTTTATTATTTAGTAAAACTATTTATAGAAAAAATTCCATTAGAATGAAATGAAAATTCAAAGGTGTTTATACACCATATAATTGAATGTTTTTTGTAAAAAAAAATATTCCTCAATGATAGGAGATTTACACAAAGTCCCTTACATCATGTCTGATTTGACACGTTTGTTCTTTATTTTCATGAATAATAAACTAAAGTTAATTTCTACTTGATTGATATCATTTGTCATGTTTTTTATTCCTATTATATAAATTATTACCATGTTATAATGATTATGTAATAATTTATGTTAATAACAGTCTTTTTGTCGATATTTCGTACATGAGTCGAAAATAAACTTCTTATAATTACAAGTTTTTCTTGTGGTCAAATATCTATTATCTCCAAAATGATATTCATGATGTAGATATATTATATATTATATATATATATCAATTATATTTAAATATTTATAATAGTAAATCACATTTGGAGATAAGAAATGAAATACACCGTTCATGGAGACGGTAAGCCATACGTGCGCATGAACGCTTCTTTCATTTCTTTTTCTTTTTTTAATTTATTTAAAACATAATGATACATAGGGATATTATAATTATAGTATAATATAATATATAATATAATTAACTCTATCCTTTATACTTCCCACATATGGCATTAACGAGGCATATCACTTTGTGGGGGTGGTAGTCCGCATTTCCTCAAATTAAATTATCACGTTTAACCGTAAGGGAAACCATAAAGGTATGATATAAATGAAAAATACAGAAGAATAAAGAAAACATAAAAATAATGTATACCATATATAAATATTGTTCCATCATAATGGCCACCATGAGAGGGGTTTGGATATAATTGAACAATCATCGTTTCGTGAGGCGTTAGTTTTCCATCCATAGAAATAGTATGTTCATCACCCATTAGATGGAGGTGTTTGTAATTGTAGATTGCATATTTCTTATAAAAACAATATGTATATTGAGGATACTGGTTTTGTTATAAGATTAAGGAATAAAAAGATTTTAGGTGGTTGTAGAAGTAAAACAAAATAAAAGAACCTATGAGAAGATATTGCCTTTAAATCCGGTAACTCCCTTTGTTTTGAACCAAACGGGTTTGTTGAAGTACCTTATACCTACGTTATGGCTAAAATAAAGAGGAGTGGTATGTATGGAGCTTAATTGGGAATATGTTGGATGAGACAAGGGGTTTAAGAGGTGTAGGAATGAGTTTGAGGTGATGGATTTTTATAAGGGGGAGGAGGGGCTCTTTAGGAAAGTGTGAAAATATTATTTTATTATATAATGATTTTCGGTTTCTAATGGAGAAAAACAAATTATGTTAAAATATAAGATGACTCAGTGTCTAAATAAAATTATCCAATAAGAATTTTATTGGTTTTGGATTTTATTTTAAACATTATAATCTTAATTATTTAAATCATTTATTAATGGGGTAAACACTACATCATTATTTTGTCGTAAATAATTTAATTTATTTAATGTCTAGAAATTATAAAACAAATATAATGATGTAGGAAATAATTTTATATTTACAATTAATATTTATATTTGAATAGATAACTTATATCACAATATCTACAAATTAATATACTAAAAAATGTTTTTTATGTCATTTTTGTCTTTACTTTATGTTAATTAAAATAATGTGTCATTATAACTACCAAGTGTCCTCATGGGGTCCCCAAATAGACCCAAGGATTCTCATGGTCGAAATGTTATCAACCAATATGATTTGTACACATGTTATGGTAATTTTATATTATTATATTTATATTTGTTTACCCTTATTTACTAGATTTTCCCTTTAACTATGGTAAATAAAATATTTACTAATCTAAATATTCATAATGTCTAAAAATAAAAGTTACATATTTACACAATTTAGACCTCCTGATTCCAAAATATATAATCCATGTTTCCAAATTCAAAACATAGAAGTGGCATAAATTAATTCAAAATTAATTCCCATTGTCAAAACAAACGGTGGGTTTTTAGGAAAAAATAACTATCAAAAGATTGACATTTGTTTATGTCCAATTTCATAGATAAATTAATTCCAATAAAAAAATTAGATAAAATGGTAATAATATTCAGATTACATTTTAAAATAAATTAAAAATATAATCTCCCCAAATAAATATGTTATATTAAATGTTAGTTATGAATTAAAATATAGTATTTTTTACTATTCATCAAAAATTGAATTTTATCAGAAAAATACCAAAATTTTACCCAATGTAAATTTTGATTACACAATTCTAAATAAAAATTTAATATTGTCAAATTAAAAATATAAAATTGACCAAAACTATATTTTAAGAGAGTTATCTATTAAAAGGCATTAAATCAACCTTTTAATGAATATTAGAGTATTTATGCTTAAAATTAGATTAACTCATATTTTAATCCTCTAACTTTTATTTGATAAATGTTAGAAACTTAACAAACATGTATAATCATATTTTTTTAGTTTTGTTCATTCCCACCAATAAAATGGATAGGTGTTAACTAACATTTAAAATAATAACATTATATTATTATTGTGCAACGTAAGATTTCAATGAAAATCGTTGTTGCATATCAGGTAACCCATCGAACATAGAAACCCCTTTAATATAAAATTAATTTTTAATTCAAAAAATATTAATTAAAAATAAAATGTATTATTTCTTTATTAACTGGGATGTTACATCCTTCTCCACTTTTGGAAATTGTATCCTCACAATTTTATTCACCTATCAGATAAATGAAGGAATTTATACCTCATAGCATTTTAGAATTCCCACATTGCCTCTTCAATCATATGGGTTTTCAATAAAACCATTACATGATAAATTAACTTATTTCACAACACTTTCCCTCTTCGGTGAAGAATATGGACTGGTTGTCTCTCATAAGAGATATTCTCTTCCGACCGAACAACCTCTAGACTTAAAACATGAGATGGATCTGGTATATACTTTTTCAACATTGAAACATGAAAAAATTTGTGTACCTAGGATAAACATGGAGGTAACGCCACTCTGTACCCAACTGATCTAACTTTCTCAAAGATTTCATAAGGTCCAATGAATTTCAGACTCAACTTTCCCTTCTTACCAAAACGCATCACACTTTTCCCTGGAGAAACTTTGAGAAAGAAATGATCACCTACCTCTACAGAATGATTCTTCATCTGATTATCCACATAACGTTTCTGCCTGCTCTGAGTTATTATCATTTGGTTCTGAATCAACTAAACTTTTTCTGCCATCTCATCTACGAATTCTGGTCCCATCAACTTACTTTCACCTACTTCATCCAAAAAATCTTGAGTTCTACACCGCATCCCATATAATTCCTAAAATGGAGCGATATGTATACTAGAATGAAAATTTTTATTATAAAAAAATTCATCCAAAGAAATATGATTGTCCCAAATTTCCTGGTAATCTAGGGAACAAGAATCTAGCATATCCTCCATGGTCTGAATACCTTTTTCTCTCTACCCATATGATTACGGATGAAAAAATATACTAAAATTTATTTTAGTACACGAAGACTTCTAATGGTCATTCCAAAAGATAGAAGTAAACATGAGATCATGATCAAATACAATGGATAGAGGAACACCATGTAACCTGACTATCTCTTTATCATACAACTGAGAAAGTTGAACTAGAGACAAAGTATCTCAAATAGCGTGTAAATGAGTAGATTTAGTCAATCAATCAATAATAACCAAGATTCAATTATTACCTCGAGGTGTATTTTGTAATCCCACAACGATGTCCAGGGATATATATTCCCATTTCCACTATGGAACCTATAAAGGCTGAAGAATCCCTTTTGGTAACTACTGCTCTGCTTTAACGTGCTGCCAAGTGAAAAACTTCATAGTAAAATCAAAAATATCTCTTTTCATTCCATCCCACCAGTAATACTCCTGAAGATCTATTTACATCTTAGTACTGACATGATTAAATGAAAATAGAGAACTATGAGCTTCACATAACAACTCATTATTCAACTATGAATCACAATGAATTCATAATATTTTACCAAACCTCAAAAAACAATCATTATCAATGTTATATTCAGAAAAAATACCCTTCTAAACCTACTCAACCTTTTCCTGAAACTGACTATCTTCCTTTTTCTCTTTCTTTATTCTGTCTTATAGAGATGATTTCACTGACACCTGAAACAAAATAGAATAATTTCCTGCACTAACAACTTATATTCCAAAGGTCATCTAATAAAAAACAAAAGGATCTCATTCCAAATCTATCATGGTCAATGAAGTGTTACTTTTTCGATGCAAAGTATCTGTTGGCGCCAAAATATTTTACAAAAGGAAGGAGCGAAAAAGAAGACCCACACACTGCCTCGCGAAGCACCGACGCGAATCACCCCCGAGCATCACGGTCCCATAAGGCACCGGAGGCGGTACCTCTCCGTGAACGACCTGACATTCGTGAGCCCGCCGCGAAGCACCGGAGGCGGTACCTCTCCACGAATGGACTGACGTTCGTGAGCCCGCCGCGAAGCCACCGCCGCCCCTTCGCGCTGCGTGAGTTCTGCTTCGCGGTGCCCCTTGCCTAAAAATACTAGGTTCCCCCTGAGCCCAAGGGATGGACAATCCGACCTTTCGGATTCTCAATTCCCGAATCATGAAGCACCCTTCGCCCCGGGAATCATGAGCTCTACGAGGTACTTCCACTTCGCATGACGCCTTATCTTTGTCTCGTTTTGAGCCCCTCTTCCGAGAGGTATTCCCTTCACGAAGCTCAAGGGAATTCTCAAAGGAGGGGGATTCCCAAGGGAACCTGGGCAGCCGTGGAGCATTTATGCTTCATGAAACACTCATCGTGGACTAGTGATCCCCATGCTAAGGTACGATCGCTACAAATCGCGAAGCACACTGCCTCGCATCAGCTTGCTTAGCGAGGCACCTCTACTTCGCGAGGCAGTGGTCCGTGAATACTATTTCACTTTGCGAAGCACCCCCATCCACACCTATGTCCCATGCTAAGGCCAAGGCACTCCACATTGCGAAGCACACTCCTCTGCTTGGAAATTCCTCTTCCCGTGCGACCCTCTAGGTTTTCCCGATGTGATTTCAAAGTCCCACGGGAAACATCACCCGTAGCGTTGCTTCGCCTAATGTTTCTTCGCATAGGCACGCTAACGGCTATCACTTCTTCGCATAGCCACGCTAACGTGGACCCCTCAATGGTTCTCTCTACGACCCCCTTGTCCACGGACTTACTAGTACCTTCCCTCTCCCAATGACAAAAGTGTTCCAGTCATGTATGTCCTAGGGGTTCAGAGTGAACCCACTTCGTCCGAGCTGCAGGACGTTAAACTGCCAAGCACCTCATCCTCAACACATGACGTTAAACTGTGATCTGGCCCCGTGCTTCGTACGTAGGGTCCCCCCAGCTCGGACATTTTTTACACCACCCATCTCCACAGAGACGAGGTCACCCTTTCCCCAAGGGATTATATCCTCCTTCTCAGGGTAGCGTATTTCTATGGGAGAAGGGAAACCACCATGGTGTAAGCCCCCTATCCCCTCTTGCGGATGGTATCACCCATGCACCTCCGTATTTCCCCACTGCCATGGTCAGTGGAGGGCATGATAGGGAACGAGGAACCTCCCATCATTGGTCCCAAATCCCTCTCTTGTCGTGCTTTGCCACACTTCGGGCTCCATCCTGGAGTATGTCCCAGCACCATGGGCCGCCTAACGCATAAGCCCCTCTTCGCTTCTCACAGACGCACCCTTCGTGACTTGATCGTCAGGTCTCTGGTGCCTCCTATTTCTCACACCGAGCACGACTCACGTGGGCTTAGAGTAAGCATTGGCCATGACAACACCTTGCCCAGCATGACGTTAAACTGTATTCCCTTGTCCCGCATGACATTAAAATGCACACCCTTTGAACTATGTGGTCTTTGATCCATGTCAAGGCATGGTACGTAGGAAGCCTCCATGAGGTTCAAGCCCACCCATCATTTATTCACATCGAGTTCATCCTCATCCCGCAAGATGTTAAACTGCATCCCTGTCCGATGGAAAACTGTTGTGACTCACCCATTTGAACTACGAGGTCTTTGATCCATGTCAAGACATGGTATGTAGGAATCCTACCTGAGGTTCAAGGTCATTTCCCATCGGAACAAGGTCCCTTCCTCACGTTGGTTCGCCAACACCCACCCCCCGAACTACGAGTACTTTGATCCATGTCAAGGCATGGTATGTAGGAATCCTTCACGATGTTCAAGACCACCACTAGTGGACCCCCAAGTCTACATTCACGTTGGTTCACCTATGAAACCCTTTGAACTATGAGTTCTTTGATCTGTTTCATGGCACGATACGTAGGAAGCCTCCCAGAGGTTCAAGT
This sequence comes from Viscum album, assembly GCA_963277665.1. Lineage (NCBI taxonomy): Eukaryota > Viridiplantae > Streptophyta > Magnoliopsida > Santalales > Viscaceae > Viscum > Viscum album. Next base: position 338,868,197 of record OY728144.1, read on the forward strand.
CCACCACCCATTGGTCATTTTGACCTTCTTTTCATCAGTTCATCAACACCCGGGCAGCCTAGTGTGTAAGCCCCACACCATCTAGACCAAGGTCCGTGATCGCGTCAGTTCACCGACACAACATCATGAACTATGTGGTGTTTGATCCATGTCAAGGTATGGTACACAAGAATCCTCTAAAGGTTCAAGCACACCTCTCGCCGTTTATTCGCGTCAGGGTTCATCTTCGTCCCGCACAACGTTAAACTGCATTCCGGTCCAGCGACAAGTAATTGTGACCAACCTGAACTACGTGGTCTTTGATCCATGATAAGTCATGGTACGTAGGAAGCCTCCACGAGGACCAAGAACACCACCACTGGGACCCCCTTGTCCTCCTTATTCACGTTGGCCTTCCGGCATCCAACCTGAACTACGTGGTCTTTGATCCATGTCAAGGCATGGTACGTAGGAAGCCTCCCAGCGGTTCAAGCCCACCACCTGTTGGTCACTCCGACCTTCTTCACGTCAGGTCACCAACACCGGGAAACCTAGTGTGTAAGCCCCACACCATCTAGACCAAGGTCCTTGTTCACATTGGTTCGCCGACACCACATTCGATCTACGAGGTCTTTGATCCATGTCAAGGCATGGTATGTAGGAAGCCTCCCCGAGGTTCAAGCCCATCTCCCATCGGACCAAGGTCCATTAATCACGTCGGTTTGCTGACACCCACCCCCCAAACTACGAGGAATTTGATCCATGTCAAGGCATGGTACGTAAGAAGCCTTCACGAGGTTCAAGCCCACCACTAGTAGACCCTCGGGTCTACATTCACGTTGGTTCACCGATGAAACCCTTTGAACTACGAGGAATTTGATCCATGTAAAGGCATGGTACGTAAGAAGCCTCCCAGAGGTTCAAGACCACCACCCGTTGGTCATCCCGGCCTTCTTCGCATCAATTCACCAACAACCGGGCAGCCTAGTGTGTAAGCCCCACACCATCTGGACCAAGGTCATTGTTCGCGTCGGTTCGCCGACACACCATTTGAACTATGAGGTCTTCGATCCATGTCAAGGAATGGTACGTAGGAATCCTTCATGAGGATCAAGCCCACCACCATCAGACCAAGGTCTACCTTCACGTCGGTTCACCGGCATCAGCCCAAACTCCGTGGACTTTGATTCCCTACCACGGGGATACGTAGGAGGTCTCTTCGAGGCTCAACCCCAACTTCACCGTCGCCCTTGCGATGGTCCCTTGTCATTCCCCCTCCACTTCATTCATCCATCCATCATCCACCCTGATCCTCACCCGGACCATCACATCCCAGTGAGATCATGTCGTTCTTCTCCTCTTCAGAACATTCAGGTAGCCGCCCATGGGTAGGCCCCGATATCGGCATCCCTTCAAGGGAAATTCTTCAATTTTATCCGCTCCAGCTAGTGTTTTGATCAGGCCGAACCGTCTCCGTTGGACGTTAAACTTGCGACCTACTACGTGATAAACATGAGATGCCTGAAAAATCCCTCGGATGGCACGTCTTTGGCGTAACCGTCTCTGCTGGATGTTAAACCTGTGGCATACCCTGTGTTAAACATAGGAATCTGAGGAAAACCTCAGATATATGACTATGGAATATAATTCCCCGCGCTTGATGTGGAATTCCTCGGGCTTCCACGCCCTCGAGAAGTCCCATGAAAAGGGAAAGAAGACAGACACGCCACTTCCCCAGCATCCAGACATGATACTGATGCCTCGATGTGACTACTCCCCCGATTGAAGGTTGATACCCTGACTGAACCCTTTGGAATGTCCCAATAGAAGCAGTGTAATTAACCAGTGTCCATGAAAACATGGCACTCAGATGAGTTTCACGAACAACATATTAAATCTATGAGGGAGACCCGGACTAGGTGACGAGTTCCGAGGAGGAATCCATGGAAGGAAGAACTGACATCACATCATCCTGTTTCGATCAAGGAGCAGACGTCCCTGAATAAGGAGCAAATGTCGCCCGCCTTTGGAAAGTGGCAATGAGGGGAAACAACGTAGCACGAACTCCTCTGCAGACAGACGGATGCGCGCACGCACCCCGACGAAAAGCGTCGGAAACATAAATGGTGAACCCGACGTGAAATTTCTTCTCCTCAATGTGGAGATTAGTAGAATTTCGAGACACCAGTAGATTGACGTGTCACCGGATCCAGATATCCGGTGCCGGGTCCCGCCAAGAAAATGGCAGGCCTGGCGTGAAACTCACTGGAAATTGGGGCAGTAGAACGTGGGGCATTCTGTTCTGCAACGTGTTTGCGTGGATACTTCTTACAGACATGGAGAATGGAATGATGCTGGAGCACTGGTTGTCAACCCTTTTACTCACAGTGCTGACCAGTTGATATCTCAGTTTCCCAGGAACCAGGTTGCTGCTATGGAGACGTGATCACCGCCCGATCGCCTACGCAGGGGCATGGGAAATACTGGCCCAGCCGCCCCACATGGATCTGCTGCCGCCACGACGGCCTCTACATCCGTGAATACGGGGCAACCACGTCCCCTCTCCTTGTCAGAGATCATCCATTGGAGGGTGATCAACAACCTTATACGTAGGTACGAGGATGAAAGAGTCATCCCATCTCGGGATATGGCCCGCCTGGACATGGAGGCATCCAGGCCCCACCGTCAACGCCGCCCTAACAGGCCGCACAGGGATCCCCTGCTCCCCACCCCAGCGTTCAATCGTTTTGGGGGCTTGTTCTCGGAACGCCTCGACGACTCCTCGCCTTATACTGATGAGACGGGTGATGTCCAGCTCGGCCCACTCAGTGTCCCGATCCAAGGGCTCCAGGGAAGGGCTCCCATTTGGCCGCGTCAATGTCGTTGTCCGACTCCACAGGAAGAGAAGGCATGCTATGCCCCTGCACCACCTGCTCCAGCTCGTCTAACTCGACGTTAGCACCAGGCCCGGGATGAGGACGCTCGCCAAGATACGACGACGTCAATAACTACTGTGGAAGAAGCCACCGCCGACGTTCATCATGGAGTTCCTTCATACACTGAGCAGGGGCACTCCTTCACACGACTGGGATCGAGGCCTCAGCCGCCCCACGGGCAGGCTAGGTTGACTCTCGGGGTCACAGGCCCGAGTGATGATTGTCGCGAACCAATCCGCGGTAACGTCACTCCATACGAAGGTCCTCTCCGTATCACCATTCCACAGATCAAGGGCTTTCCCCGCTCTGAAGCTCGTCATGGAGGTATGCCTCGTGCTACCCACATCCCAAAGGAAGACCCGCCCCGCGGTAGTGATGCTCGGCGCAGAAACCTCTCCCGCGCCCACAATACAGGGTATGGAGTCCCTCCTCCTGCCCCCGACCACCGATATGAAGGCACTGTCCATCCGGTCCTTCATCAATGTGAGGGTCCTCCCTATGTCCTCTCTCCAACTGGAGAAGGTCATCCTCGCCCCAGCAACTTGAGGAGTGAAGGTCAGCCTCGCTCCGCCCGCACCATCCATGGAGGCCCTCCCCATGTACCCTTCGACATTTTCCCTCGTGCCCCTTGCATCCCAGCCACCTCGAGCGGGGACCCTCTCCACCACAGCACCAGCGCCGCCCCAACACTACATATTGAGAATCAACCTTGTCCCGAAGAGCCACCCCGGGGTAGAAGAGCGGGACGTCGCCGCCACAAGAAGAGTCCGGGGAAGGCCCGGGTGGAGATCAGACCTGCCCGTTTCTCGGACTCTGAAGCAGAATGAAACTCAGTGATGGAACCTTCTCCTCGCTCCTCCGTGTCAAGAACTGGGGTAGGGACCAGGCGCGTCAGCCTCATTTTATGAGAATGTGAGGTCCACCGGATTCCCGCCTCCCTCTCCAGGTACATCCAGGAGGAAGAAATCATTGAAATTCTGCAGGTCCCGACTGTGCAATCACCACCGTCATCACCAGAAGCGCCCTCTACCTCTACCAAAGATCACATGGAGCTATTTTGGGGACCAACGACGGTAGATAAATGGCGTAACCCATCACCGGTGACTGCGACTCCTGCGCCTGAAGCTGTGGCTATTAGCCCATCATATCGTGATATCGTGGTCAGGTCACCTCTCTCTTCTGAGGAAGGCCTGGCATTCGGCGGCCAGTCAGATCGTTCGCCGTATTCTCTACCACCAAGTTTACTGTCCCAGCGGTCCGCCTCGGTACTGCTACCAGTCCCTCATCCGCCCCCGGTTGATGAGTGGGGAAATACAAGGCCAGACCCCAAGTCCGAACCCAGGAGCTTCTGGAGCATTCTCGCAGAGGATCACTTCTCGGAGAAGTTCTGTCCGACGACGGTGCCTAACTTTCGTGCACCAGAGTCCCTTAACCCAGAAGAAGTGGAATGATTTTTCTAAACCCTATGGGCGACACACTTCTTACTTCGTTATGAGCAGGTGATGTACCCCAGAAGTCGAGAGCACTTTGAAGAAATCGGCGATCAATGCCGCCTGATCGATTTGGCCGCACTCCCTGTGGCCCAACACCCTGAGTCACTAGGCCGTCAGAGCACCCATCAACGGAAATGTGTTCATACTTTCAATGTACTCCGCAGATTCATCAGGGAAGCTACCCCCCATGTGCAAGTCCGTGGATGGGGGCACTATTCCGCTCTCCTCTTCATCCCTATCTAACGGAAGGCCGATTCATTATGCGACATTGAGGACATACCCTCGAGAGGAGTCGCGGTCCACATGGATGACGTAGTGGACAAGGAAGACGAGCTTGAATTTCTCGATGGAGACATACCCTCCGAGGGCATACCGTCACTGTTGGACCCATCAGAGAGGGTTACCCATCAGCAGAAGAACCTTCTAGGCCTCCCTGTACCCACCGAGTCGCTGGTACTCAGTCGAAATTCCGGTAAGAGTAAGGATCACGTCGGAACTGTCAAGCACTCTGACCCGTCAGCCTCTGTAAAGAAGATAGACGAAGATTCCGAGAAGGGAATGTTACACCAGTAGCTTGCTGAGCAGAAGAGGCTGGTTGAAGAACTCTTGGTCGAGCGTGCTGCAGAGCGGAGACCCGACTATGGTAATCCCAAGTCGGGGCAGCAGGGGCAGGAACAATTTCCCCCCGGTGAGACGCCTCCGGGCAATCCCGATCCGGCTACTTCCGCAGACTGGGAAGAAGCCGGAACTTACGGAGAGAGGGAGCGATACGTATCGCCAAACCCTCCTGAACGACGGGGCAATCTGCAAAATCCTGTCCGGCATCCCCCAGTCACCCCACAGGACGTTCTGCCAGTCGCTCCACGAGCTGCCGAAGCCATCTACCGTGTCGAAGAACCCGGCAAAGCAATTGTGATTAGGGATCCCCGTCAAGAGAGGGACCCCCACCCAGAGATCTTATAGCGACACTGATCTCCCACCTCGAAGCATTGGAAACGCAGTAGGTGGCGGTCCTACCGGATGGCTAGCCATATCCCGCGTTGGTGGATGATATGCCCACACCCCCGGGTTTTGGGAATCCCACTTTCTCGCCCTTCAACGGGACAGGGGACCCACCACAACATTTGGCCCACTTTTATTCCAGGTGTAGCCCCATGCTGGGGACTCCGGCCCAGCAAGAAGCCACCAAGCTCCAATGTTTTGTGCAGACATTGGAAGGTCCCACATTCATCTGGTCCAACCATCTCCCCATCGGATCGGCGACCGGTTGGGAGGATCTCCGCCGGCAGTTCCTATACCAGTTTAGCTCCACCACGCGGAAGACCAGCACTGTAGACCTCTTCAAGTGCAAGAAAAGGTCTGATGAGCGAGTTGTAGATTTCATCGCCCGGCGGAACGGACTTACATACTCCCTCGATATGCCACTGACTCAGGAGAAATTACTGACGATGTGTGTAAGGAACGATAAAACGGAGCTGGTACCTTCCCTGATTACCCAGAACTACCCTGGAGGGTTCCGAGATTTCTCAGATAAGGCTCAGTGCCTTGAGCAGGCTCTGCAACAGGCTAGTCAGGCATGTTCGTTGCCCCCTATGATCCCAGCCAGGAGGGCTTCAAGAGCTGAACCCGCCGCGGTAGCCCAAATAGAAGCTCCTAGAAAGTTGGAATTACTACCGGTGGCACCTTCCCTGCAACCCCGAAAAGGTCCTCCACCTCAAGCGTAGGCTCCAGCCCAGCATCGGCCGCCTCAGAATCGAGAGGTTCCCCCGCGCAATGCGCCACCACCACCTAGGTGAGACGATCAGGCGCCGCCTCCTCGGTAGGCCCCTCCGGCCCCTCGTCAGGGCCAGGCCCCCAGGGCCCCCAATCCGGAAAGAAGGCACCAGACTTATTCGTTCAACGAAAATCATGTCCATGGCTACTTCCGAATTTCTCTAGAGCAAGGGATTGTGCGCCTGCCCGAGTGCAGAAGGCCGACAGAGGTGAATCTCACCGATCACCCCAACTACTATCCTTATAATTCGATTCTGGGGAACACACCCAAGCAATGCTATATGTTCAAAGACTGGCTTCAAGACCAAGTCAATAACAACATAGCCAGGATGGGCCCGACACTAACACAAGTAGCAGGTGTCTTTGCAGGGTCAGAGATTGGTAGCGACAGTGAAGGCGAGTGGCAGCAGGTTCCCAGCCGTGGTTCCTAGAAATATGATGACTGGACGACTCGAGAAACAGTCTCCCTCAACCATGGTATCATCCGGGCATGCCTGAAGTAGCCGGAACCATCAGAAGAAGTAGCCAGTACCTCTGCATCGCCTTCACAGTCGACTTCTCCCCAAAAGGGCAAGCAGCGACGACGCAAGAAGAAACAACGCGCTCCGACAATGCCATCGTCATCCCGCACTCTTGGTGACTTTATGCCCCCTGAAATAGGCCTTCCTCCCAGAATCCACCCGGTAGTGGATGAATCGTCAAGCGACAGCTAGGGGTACGCTTCAGTTAACACCGTGGAGCTGGTAAAGCCCTATATGACCCCTGACGAGGGGGAACACCAGGCGAACCCCCCTAACGTTTCTAGCCGACGTCAACGTCAGCGGAACCACCACCAAGACGGTCATTGAGGCACATCAGCAGGCACTTTCAGTCTGCCTGTGCACGCGACTGAAACCAGACAGCAGGCTCAGCACAGAGCATAGCACGCGCAGTCCCATCTCACGCCCTCACCTCCACCTCCACCACCGTTTGTGCTACTAGATTAGGCAGGCCTGCCTCGTCCGCACCACAGTCAGTCTTACCCAGCTAAGGGCCAGTCTCCATTGTCTGATCCTTGTCCGGAAACTACTCTCCAGGCTTCAACTAGTAGGCAATGGGATATGCCCAGCACTAGAAAACCGCCGGTTCAACCGGCAGGACCCGATATGCCGCCAACTGCAGAACGACCTATTGTAAGAAGAGGCTCGCATTTGGCATGAAAGTATGATGTCCTGAAGCACCTGGCCAGCATTCCGGCAAGGATTTATATCCATGAGGCCCTTCTCCTATCGTCTGAAATGCATGAGGCACATTCCGAGGCCCTAAGGAGCCCCATCCAGTTTGAGACGGAGGTGGCGGCCGCAAAAGCCTTCCATGATGAGGCATTTGAGAACGCTTAATGTCAAGCAGTTATCTCGTTCTCCGGTGAAGATGAGGACCCTCCTATATAGGGGCATATTAGCCCACTGTACATAACTGGCCACTTCAATGGTGTGGAAGTCAGTCGCTACCTCGTTGACATGGGTTCTGGAATCAACCTAATTCCGACTCGGACACTGTGAATGTTGGGTCTGTTCGAAGGTGATTTAACTCCATCTGACCTCAGAATCCAGGGATACGATAGGACCGAGCAAACCCCAGTCAGCAAGATCCACCTAAAGACTCAGTTCGGTGTCTTAATTTCTAGCACCGAGTTCATGGTCGTCTCTCAGGATACCGCCTAAAACGCGTTGATGGGTAGGCCATGGCTCCATCTACTTGTATAAGTCCTTTCGTCGTATCAACAGTGCCTCAAATACTCCCTCAATGGTCTAGTAGGCATGCTCCAAGGATATGCATCTCCTTTCGCCTCTTGTGAGGCCCGCTATCTAGATTCTAATTATTACAAGAGTAAGGATAAGAAAATCCTAGTAAGTGAGGATGAACCAGCCCTGGTCACTAGTGATCCCTGGGCAAGCATGGATGATGTCTATATCTTCCTGATCCACTAATTAGAGGCCATGACCCACGACATGGGGAAATGTTTTGTTATTTCAAGTATGAAAGGAAGGCATGTTCCCATGTCCATGCTACAGCGGAAAATCACCTTGTACTCCTACACCAACCAGGATCAGGTGATCCCGGAGCCTCCTACTCTTGTGCTGTACTGGGATGTCAAGCTTATGTCAACGGAAGTACATCATACGTGTCTCTTCCGCCGGGCTAGAATCAACCGACTCAGGCTGATGCATCGCCACTGCTTTGATATCATCAAACGTGGCCCCTTAGGCCTAAGTCCAGATGGGATAGGGTTGACTGCCTTCATTGATATGGTCTCAATGGTGAGTGAGCCTCATGATATGATGACCACTGCCGCCCAAGATGGAACCAGCTTCCCCTTAGGCTTTGATATCCCAGAAGTATCTCCCGTTGCAAGAAATCTCCTCATAGGTGGAGAGGAAGACCTGGAGGATGCTCCCCCCGCCTTTGAGGAAGGCGTCTCTACCACGGTTGAAGAACTGGTACAAGTGAAGCTTGGTAGCGAGGCAGATCCGAGATCCACATTGATCAGTGCAGCCATGTCCCCCGAGGAGCAGCAGCAGTACATAGACATTCTCAAACAACACTGTGACGTGTTTTCCTGGAGTTACGGTGAGATGCCAGGACTAGATCCTCATGTATTAGTTCACCCTCTGGGCCTCCCGGCAAACAATCGTGGGTTTAAGCAGCTTCCCAGGAAGATGAACCCATCTCATGGTGCTATGGTTGAGGCCGAAGTTGACAAGATTATCAAAGCCACCTTCGTTAAGAAAGTCCAGTACCCAAGTGGCTTGCTAACATTATTCCAGTCAGAAAGAAGAATGGGAAAATCAGAGTCTGCATCGACATTCGCGACCTTAATCTCCACTGCCCAAAGGATGGATTACCCCTCCTGGTGACTTAGTTATTTATTGACGCCACGGTCGGGTTCCAAGATCTCTCTTTCATGGATGGGTATTCCGGATACAACCAGATCTGAATGGCCCCCGAGGATGAGGATTCCACTGCCTTCAGGGCTCCCCAAGGTACCTTTTTCTACCAGGTTATTCCCTTCGGCTTGAAAAATGCAGGTGCCACTTATCATAGGTCCATGCATCGCATATTCAAGCCAATTCTCGGCATACCGTTAGAATGCTACGTAGATGACCTAGTGTTCAAATCATGCCAACACCAAGACAATCTCAAAGACCTTGAGAAATTGTTCGGTTTCCTCTGTTCCCGTCACCTAAAGATGAACCCGTTGAAGTGTGCCTTCGGGGTCACCTCTGGGAAGTTTCTTGGATTTTTTGTTAGATACCGAGGCATTGAAATCGACCCAGAGAAGATCAAGGCCATCATCCAAATTACTCCCCCGAGAAATATTTGGGAACTTTGAGGTCTCGAAGGACACTTAGCCTATATATGCCAATTCATCGAGAATCTGGATGGCAAGTGTAATCCCTTTTTCCTGCTCATGAAAAAAGGTTCTTCTTACGAATGGGATGAAGAGTGTCGGACCACCTTCGAGGAAATCAAGTAGTTTTTGCTACAACCTCTAGTTTTGATGCCACATGTTTCCAGAAATCCGCTGGTCCGTTACATGACCACCCTATAACGGTCCCTCAGTGCACTTCTAGCCCAGAAGAATAACGAGGGTACTAAAAACAGTCTCTACTATCTCAGTTGCATGCTTCTCGATATGGAGGTCGGATACTCCCCTATCAAAAAGATCTACCTTGCACTCGTCTTTTCCGTACATAACTTGTGGCATTACCTGCAGCACCATGAGGTACAATTGGTCTCTTGGGTAGACCCACTGAAGTACATCCTAAACCACCCCATATTGATGGGCCGACTAGCACGGTGGGAAGTGATTCTCTAGCAGTTTGATATCAGGTTTGTACCTCAGAAGGCCATTAAGGGACATGCATTGGAAGATTTTTTAGCCGCCCACACAACCTCCGAGGATCAATCCTCGGACCTGGATTTTCCTGATGAGGCGATTCTCTCAATCGATCATGCCATCCCATGTTGGAAAATGCACTTCGACGGTGCCTCCCGGAGCCCCACCGATAGGAGGCTCAACGATCCTAAGCTCAACAGAGTGGGTCTGGGTATTGTCTTAATTACCACGGCACAAGACGTCCTACCATACTCGTTCCTGTTGTTAGAAGGTTGTACCAATAATGAGGCAGAGTACCAGGCTCTCATCACCAGCCTCAAGTTGGACCTTGAGATTGACATGCCCCATCTACATATGAAAGGAGATTCCGAGCTGGTAATCAAGTAGTTAAATGGTGATTATGTCATTTGGAATCCAGAGCTTGTGCCATTGCTGGAGTGCACCCTCCACCTAATGGCCCAGTTCCCCTCTCGGCCAGAAGTCAACCATGTCCCTCGGTCACAGAACGGTCGAGCTTAAGCTTTGGCCGGCTTAGCTGAGTCACTCGCGGAACCCGAGGAAAATGATTTTATCGTACATGTAACACACTGGAGGGTCATTGAACCCGTCACCCAATAGGACAATGATGGCATGCGGGTAAGTCATCTCACCGTCGGGCCCTCTACGTCAGGGGTCCCAGGTTCGTCGAACACAGTGTTTGAAGTAGCTCCCGACTAGAGGGCACCTTTTGTCGAGTATCTCCAAAATGGTTTCCTTCCAGACGACCAGGCCAAGTGCAAGAGAATCTGAAACTCCACGCTACAATTTACCCTCCAGAGTGGTCCCAGTCTTGAGCAGATCCTCTATAAGCGGAGCTTCGATGGTAATCTCCTCCGTTACATTCAAGGAGTAGAGATTCCTCAAGTTATGCTGGAGGTCCACGCCGGTTCCTATGGTGCCCATCAAGCCAGGCCGAAGTTGTCCCATCAAATCTGGAGGTTGGGGTACTTCTGGCCCTCTATGATACACGATTGTATTGGGTATGCCAAGAGATGCCACACATGCCAATTTCATGCCATCTTCCTTAATCGGCCGCCAGAGCCTCTCTACCCCACCAAGTACTCTTGGCCATTTGCGGTATGGGGAATTGATGTAGTGGGACCATATCCACCAGTAACAGCTCGCCAGTGTAGGTTCATCCTAGCTACTACAGATTTCTTTTCCAAGTGGGCAGAGGTAGTTCCACTCAAAGAGGTCAAGGCCCATTCCATCGTCGACTTTATGAGCTCCAATCTTATCCACCGGTTCGGGGTCCCTCACGCCGTCCTCACCGATAACGGAACCAACTTCTGAGTGGCTGAGCTGAAGAAATTGTATGCCAAGTACGACATCCGTTCGAACCATACCTCCCGCTATCACGCGGAGGCAAACGGACAGATCGAGGCATTTAACAAAACCCTCTCTAACATTTTGCAGAATATGGTTGGTCAGAACAAGAAAATATGGCCGGACAAGCTCCCCAACGCCCTCTAGGCTTATCGGACGACGACTCGCAACTCTACCCAGGTGACCCCATATTCCCTAGTGTGTGTGGCTGAGGCCGTCCTAGACATTGAGATCCAGCTTCCATCCTTACGCACTGCAGTCTATGACCAGCAGGCGCCAGATGAGGTGGCCGAAATCCGTCTAGCTGAATTAGAAGCACTGGACGAGAACCGGCTTCATGCCCTGTACAATCTGGAAAGGCATCAGAATAAGATAGCAAGGTTCTTCAAAAAGAAGTTTCATCTCTGTTCTTTTCTACAGGGCGATCTAGTGCTTCCTCTTCGAGTGCCAATTATTCCCGGTAAGAAAACGCCCAAGCTAGAACTCAAATGGGAAGGGCCTTATATCATCCATAAGGTTTACTCCAATGGGGTGTACTCCTTGGTGACCATGGATGGTGAGCGTGTAACTCCTCCCACGAATTCCAGGTTCCTCAAGAAGTACTTCGCTTGATCTTGTATGGTCCAACACAACCTTAAATTGTATGGTCCAGCAAGACCTTAAACTGTATGGTCCAGCACGACCTTAAACTGTATGGTCCACCACGACCTTAAACTGTATGGTCCAGCACAAAATTAAACTGTATGGTCCAGCACGACCATAAACTGTATGGTCCATAAAGACCTTAAACTGTATGGTCCAGCACAACCTTAAACTATATGGTCCAACACGACCTTAAACTGTATGGTCCATAACGACCTTAAACTGTATGGTCCTGCACGACCTTAAACTGCACTGCCGTCCTACTGGATGATAAACTGCAAAATGGTCTGAGCTCTATGACCTTAAACTGAGATCTCCCCTCATCCTTACAAAAAGACATTAAACTACAAGCTAGTCAGGCCTTCCTGACTGAGGCCCAGCCTCAGGACCCTTGGCCTCCTCGGGCCCCCGGCCCCCGTCCTTACTTCAAGACGTTAAACTGCAAGCCAGTCAGGCCTCCCTGACCAATGCACAGCCTTGGGCCCCTTGGCCTTCGTCGACTCAGACTCTCTTATGGGATTTCATGGTGTGGTGTGGGATTACACCGTCATTCTCATCGGGTTACCCACCGTACCATACATATACCCAGTTGAGACACATTTCTCATCCAGAACAACATTAAAATATGTTTTAAGAACTACGTGTGGATCTATTCCCATCTTAATGTGATACGTAGGAATGCTCGGACGCCACATCTTGAGCCTAGCCCCAGGCTCTTCTCTCTCACTATCCCCCCTGGGAATAGTTTCATTGGAGGATACTTACATAGTGAGAAGTAGGATTTATTAGCCCCGCTCATACAAGGATTGTAAGGGTTGCACCATGTGCCCACTCCCATTCATCTATCCTCCCACGTCCTCACCGCATGACATTAAACTGCATGGCCTTCAAGAACTACATATGTCTTGATTCCCATCCTAATGGGATACATAGGAACGTCCAGAAATTTCGTCTGGTGGCCCAACCCAAAAGCTAAAATCCTCCCCTCGGGTCAAGACATATGGCAGGGTGCACACTTTTTCCCCAACTCACGTCAATCAAGCCTCGACTTGCATGCACGTCCTCCCTAGAGATGTTCACCTCTTTTGTGGATGGATAAAGCTATGCCTTACCCACTCCTTGACTGGGATTCCATCATCTTTCACACCCGGAGGGACCCACAAGAGCGGCCTGGATACTATGCCCAAGGGCTCTCCTACCGACACGGCCTGACGCCCCCGGGGGTTTCCGAGAAACAAGCCGATACAAGTCCCACATTGCGAATTTGGTCAATGGGTGACACTCATATGTTGCTCCCATATCAGGTCACCATAGGGACGTTGTGTTTCGAACATGGTCAACAGTGTCCTGGATCTTCGGGTCCTCCCCGAAATGTCCCAAACATCGAGTGAAGTGATTCGTTCTGCCCCATCCTGAAGTGACAAAATTCCCTTTGGGTGGTGCCTGCAGTCCGGCCCACAGCCCCGACTATCATATAATGGAGTGTACAATGTGGTGTGGGACTATGTACTCATTCACATTGGGATCATGTACCATGTATTACACTTCCCCTCGTGAGGCCCAGCCTCAGGCCTCTCGGCCTTTCCGGGCCCACGACCCTTGTCCTCACTACAAGACATTAAACTGCAAACCAGCCAGGCCTTCCTGACTGAGGCTCAGCCTCGGGCCAATTGGCCTTTTCGGGCCCCATTTCCCAACTTCTTACCCAGATCGTATGGGGTGGTACGCGGTTATGCCCTCATCCACGTTGGGTTGTCCACTGTACTGTACACTACCCTTTTCCTGGGGGTATCTTACTCCCTCACCCCATCCCAAATGACGTTAAACTGCATCTAGAGAACTACGTATGTCTTGATTCCCATCCTTATGGGATACATAAGACCACTCGAATATCTAAGCTTCGGGTCCAGCCCCATCTCTTGGGAATCTCCATCACATCTTGACTCCTTGGCCTACCCTTCCTCCACGAGGGGTGTATATGGCGTGGTATGGGATTATGTCCTCATTCACGTTGGTCCTGTAATGACCACCCCGTGTACCTCTCCCTGCCGATCTATTTCGTCACCCCTTTTCAGTGGTTCGCCAATGTGCCTACAAGTACTCCAGTTTATTACCTGGAATGCCAGACTTTACTCGGACACATCTGCACCTGCTTTCCAGGCTTTGTGTATCCCTACATCAGGGCTTCCATCATCTTTCACACCCGGGGGACCCCCAAGAATGGCCTGGAAACTAAACCCAAGGGATCTCCTAACGTTACGGGCCAAAGCCCCTGAGGGTTTTGGACAACAAATTGATAAAAATCCCGCGTTGCGAATTTGGTCAGCAGTCGATGGTCATTTGTTGTTCCCACCGCTGGCTAACGCGATATGGAGACTGCGTTTCCACCACGGTTAACGTTTATCCTCCATCTCCACGCCAACCCCATTAAGCCGAAAATTTCGGTTACACGATTCACATCCTTCTCCATTCTCATCTTGTCTAGGTGGAGTTTCGAAACACTTGGTATTATTCCTCCGTGCACGTCTGCGCGTAAGGGGAACAAAGTCGTGTCAAAGGAATCATTCAGGGCTCTTCACCAACTCCCCCAAGTTGGATATTTCGGGTATTGCGGTAAGGATCATCCCCCCCTGTTTCCCACACCGAGTTTAGCTCACATGGGCTTAGGGATCGGGCCGAGGTCTGCGCTTACCTGCAAAGGTGTCATCCAACCATGGTCCGAGCTCTAAAGACCATAAACTAAGATCTCCCAAGAACTACATCTCGCTTGATTCCCATCTTAATGGTGTATATAGGAATGCCAAGACCTCCTATATTTGGGTCCAGCTTGAGTTCAGCATCCTGCCTTCGGGACCCTGACTACGGGACTGTGTGGTGTGATTTCGACTCCAAGTCCTCATCCACGTCAGTTATTTCACACGACACTATACACATTCCCAGCCTAGAATCGTCTCTGCTACGTCTGCGCTGCATGATGTTAAAATGCATGCTTGGTCTTATCAAACGACCCTAAAACTGTGACATTATCATCCTGGCCGCATGACGAAAAACCGAACTGCATTGTGATGACCTCGTTGTAGAGGACATCACATTGGGTATTGGTCACGTACCATGCCATTTGTCAACGCCTATCACGGATTTATTATTGTGGAGAAACTAGGGACTTCTACCCTAGGCTTGTTGCTTTACAAAAAAAACCACTCACCTTAAAGGAAAAAGAATATTTATCAAATTCCGCTTATTTTAGTGCAAGGGCCACGCCCGCACTCCCATTTTCCCTGGCACTGGTACCTGACCATGCCACCTTTTAAAACTATGTGAGTCTTGATTCTCATCCTTATGAGATATGTAGGATCACCCGGGAACTTCCCCGCAGGCCCAGCCCAACCTTCGTGATCGGTCCCTCGACTCTAGCATTTCCCCAGAGAATACATGGTAAGTAGGGCTTAGGTCCTCATTCACGTCGGGTTTTGTAACTGCCTTGCCATGTGTCCCCTACTCCCCTTACCCATTCATGGTCCGAGTTCTAAGACCATAAACCAAGATCTCTCAAGAACTACGTGAGGATTGATTCTCATCCTTATGAGATACGTAGGAGTGCTCGGGAATTTCCCCGCGGGCCCAAACCAACTCTCGTCTCCGGTCTCTCGACCTAAAACAATACGAGAAGCACATGGTAGTCGGAACCCCGGTTCTCGTCCATGAAAGGTTTTGGTAAATAACCATCACGTGTCTTCTGTGCTTCCTCCTAACCATGATGTGTTTTGACAAAGAGCCTGAATTGTGGGATTTTCATAGGGACATTCCCCTCATCCCATGAACAAGCTTCGTGAGCTCGCTATTTGGATTCTCATTCTCTTCCACATCCAAAAGGACCCTTAGACGACATGGATACTAGTATTAAGGGCTCTCCATGGATGCTGGACCTAAAGGACATCCAATAGTTTTGGGCCAACGTCCCTACGGATCTCTCACAACATTTGTGACATGGTACCGTGTTTCAAACATGGTCAATAGTCCACCCTCATTTGTTTTTCCCCATTCTAGGCTAACACGATATGGATGCTATGTTTCCGCCACTGTTGACAGCTATCCTCTATCATCACACCGCCGTCATTGTGATCCAAATCTCGAGTGACATGATTAACACATTTCCACTTCCTCATGTTCAATTGGAATTCCAATATATTCGGCTCTATCTCTTCGCGCATCTAGGTGCGCTACATGGTCGTGTTAGTGTTTTTGGGCCGGTATTCACTGAGAATCCCTTCGCCCTAACCTTCCCCCCTTATGTGTCAGGAAATTACCACCACTACTTGTTGTTTCCCACACCGAGCATGACTCACGTGGGCTTAGTAGTTTTGGCAGGATGTGTACCAACACGGTCAGGCTTCCCAATCGTCCCACATGACGTTAAACTGTGCTTTCCGAACAACGTGTGGCTTGATTCCCATCCTCATGTGATACATAGGAATGCCCGACCGCTCTGCTTCGGGCCCAGCCAAATACTCACTCTTGGTCCCTTGACCTGGAGAGTTTCCTCTGGGGGTATGTGGTGTGATTCAGACTCCAAGTCCTCATTCACGTCGGTTTCATAACTACCAGACCATATGATCCCTGGGCTCTTCTCTTTCACTCCACTTCCTATCGTATGACGTTAAACTGCAGGAGTCCATATATCCTCAACGCATGACACTAAACTACGGTTCTACCCTGAACATGTTCAGGATGCCCCATGTTAATCATGGGATGCACTAGAGCCTCTTCCAGAGAGGACTTCACTTGTCAGTGTTGGTCTATGACTACACTGTGCTTTTAGAACTACGTACGGCTTGATTCCCATCCTCATGGGATACGTAGGGACACCCTGGTATTTTTCCTAGGGCCCATCTCATAGGAATCATTGATCCTATCCTTCCCCTTTTCGGCCCCCCTGGCCATACCCCTCACTATAGAGACCCTGTCCCAAAGAAGGAAGGATCCATAACCAAACCGACGCGCCCATCTGGCGTGTTCCCACCACGGCGATGTAGTTACATGAGTGTTGGATTCTTTTTAGACAAACCATCACTCTATATTCCACGCTTTGTGTGCCCCTTATTCGGACCCTCGCCCCCTTTCATGTCTGAAGGGACCCCCTAACGGCTTGGTCTCATGCCGCAACAGCTCACCTACCATCCTGGGCCAACGTTCCGGAAGACTGGTCATGTTTGGAGGGACTCCCTAATAGTATGGATGCTTGACCCAGGCTCCATCAACTGTCCTGGGTCAACGTCCCTAAAGATTGACCGACAACATTTGTGACATGGTCCCGTGTTTCGAACATGGTCAACGGTCGACCCTCATTTTTGTCCCCATTTCAGGCTAACGCAGTAAGGATAATGCTTCTCCTCCATGGTTAACGGCTGTCCTTTATTATCACGCCATCCCCACAGTGCTCCGAATCTTGGGCATCGTAATTCACGCTTCGCATTTTCTTCTGTTCGGACCGATTTCAGTGCCCCTGGCGTTGCACCGTTCGTGTATGAGGGCACGCTGAAGAAACGGTAATTCGGCTATTTTGAGAAATTTCTTCTCCGGCCGAGCTTCTCCCATCTTTTGGAAATCTGGACTGGTAATAAAAATCCCAGATACCCGGAGCTTGTTCTCCACTCCTATGTTAGGTGGGACGAGAAGGCAACTATCTCCTGTTTCTCACATCGGGGTTGACCCACGTGAGCTTGGGGAATTATCGTTGAACGTCCCGCAAACATTGTAGGGATGTAACGAACCGATTCAAATAGTTGAAATCGTGCATGATATGGAATTCAAAACAAAGAAGGAAGAAATTGAAGCACTAAAGTACCAATAAACGTTTTTTAGTTTGTTACTGTACCCGGGGGTCGACTCCCCCCATGGACGGGTTGACCCCATCAAAAGAGTGTTTCAGCTCTGCCACCCTTCGACTTGTGGCATCCAAGACATACTGCCACTGACTCAGCTCCCGCTCCTCCTCAGAAGTGGCGGGGCACAGTTCGTCAGCCTTGGATCTGGCCCTCTCTACCCCAGCCTGAATGGTAGCCATCATTCCAGAAGCCTGTCGCATATGCTCCTCTCCCTCTGTCAGCTGGGCCTTCAACTGTGAGATCAGCCCAGATCATGCATTAAGAGAGGCTGAGTGCTCATCCGCCCGGATCTGCATCTGTTAAACCTCGCTTTCATCCTCATGGAGCTTCTTGATGTTTTTCGCCATCCTCCGCTACCAGACCACGCTGAGTCCACGATCATGCTCTCGGATCTTCTCAGCCATAAGATCTCGGACGAGCGCATGAGGACGTTGGGAATCCACTCCCCCAACACATAGTTCGCACAACCGCGAGCGAAGTTTGTCCATTTCGTCCATCCATAGCGCTTGGGGGGTGTCCTTGATGAAGCGCATGATTAGCATCCACGACCGGCTGCGGAATATGCTGTTGTCTTCCTCGTCAGAGTCCGTTTCATCCCAGTCTGCACGATTGGCAGGCTTGTACGCAGAATACGCTAGCAGGAAGTCCTCGGCAGGATCTACATCTGGCGTTGAATCCTGCGCGACATCTGGTGTCGATGCAGGCGCGACAGGACTAGGACCGGTCGGTCGATCCTCTTCATCGGATTACACCTCAATGACCTCAGGCACAACCGTGATGGTGGCCCCACTAGTGATGATGTGTGTTGTAGCTCAGGGAGATGGGGGGACTATCGCCACCATCACCGGCATTCCCCTAGGAGGGATGCCACCAGACTTCCCGACTAGCCTTGCCGTAGTAGCCCACACCAGTCGGAGAACTATACGACAAAGAGGGACATAAACGTTAGTTGGCATAGTCTATATATGACGACAATGAAACCGGTAGAGGAAACATATAGAGATCGACCTCCTGGTGCTGCTCCTGAGCCGATACTGACGGGACCCCAAGGCGAGGCCATCCGTATACTGTTGGAAGGTCTGGAGATTCCGGAGGAGCCACCTCGGGTTCTCTTCTCCCACCAGACGCGGAACTGGACGCAGCCATATGCGCGGGTTCTGAAGGTCCTGCATCATCACCCGCCGAGGGGCGATAATGAGGCCCGCGTACAAGTTCCTTCTGCAAGGATCAAACATTAGAGAGAAGTCCATAATGGCCCATGAACGGACCACAAGGAAAAAAGTTTGGAATTCTACCACGAGAGCCTCTGCGAAATCATCAGAATCTGAGCCTTGATCTCCGAACACACCCTCCTCCAACGAGCTCCCTCCTCCAGCCTCATCCTCCCGAGAGGAGTCCTGTGATTCTTCTGTCAGGGGGAAGCGCTCCCTCAAATCGGCAGATGACAACTGTGGGGGGACCGTCTGATCCAGCAGTACCCTCACCCGGTCTGTCATCGGGCGCGGGACACCACTGGAATGAACGTAGTCATTCATCTCGTCTAAGTATTGTTATGCCTCCACCGGAGATGCCATGAAACCATCCCGGACTGGGACTATGCCCGATAACTCCATCCCGAGGTGATTCAGGTGTGCCCATATCTCGGGTGGACTGAGGAATTGCTGGTTGACATCCCAAATGTCTCAGGCCTCCGGGGAGATGGAATCCTCTGCCATGTCAATATGACGCTGCCGCTTCCCCAGAGCTTGAGTGGATATCCTACGAAATCCCCTCGGCGGCTGCCCCTCTAGATGGCCCTACTCTTCCGGAATCACTGGATCCACCGCTGCTACCACACCCTTGGCTGGTGCGGGTCCCGCCGCCACGACAGCCTTGCCACCGCGAGAAGCCCTTGCTTCCCTCTGACCCCGACCTCGGGATAGAAGAGGCCCACCGTCACCAAAACGAATAGTTGGCTGCTTCAGCATCTCCCCGGGTAAGCAGCCTCCCAGCTAATGGCATACTACCTCACCAATCCGAAAGCGGCGGTGGATGGAGGCAATGAAATTCGCATCTTTCCATCTTCCCGTGTGAACATGGGCCACAGCTGCCTCATCACAAATGGGTTCTCCTCGTGACACACCTCCCAGTAGACCTGCGGGGTCTGCCGCTGAAGGCACCAGATCTTCCTCACAATCCGATGCGGGGTGTACGGTTCTCAGAGCGGCTCACGATCCACTCGTGCCACCAAAACTCCGCCTCAAAAGGCCAAGAGGTAAGCCCGGTGCTCTTCCGTTCCCTGCCCGTCATCAGGGAGTATCCCCGTCAGCAATGGGAAGGGGTGGAAATTAAAGTCATCCGCCCTCCACACCAGGTTCAGCACCATAGGCACAGTTAGTTTGAATGGGAAGCTCCCGATGGCATTCAGGATAGAGGGGCGGAAGTTTGATCCCGATGGCAAGATAGGGTTGGAATATTCATAGATCCCCCTGATGTGCACCGCAACCCACCCATACAGGATGTGGAAGGGCCCGCATATCCTTGGCGGCTTCTTTCCCTCGCTAATGTGCCGCAGCATTCTGTACAGCTTGGCGAGCATGGGAATCCCCTGATTGACCCGCTGCCCCATGGCCAGCATGGATGCCATGATAAACGAGCTGGGACACACCCCCATGCTGGTATCCATCGCTGGTAGGATTCAACCGCAGATGAGAGCTGCAATGAATGCCGCCAGCCTAACTATCGGTTGTTGTTTAGTGATGACATTGAAACCCCACGTCATCCATTGGATTTCCTCCAAGACCCTCCAATACAAGTGCTCCTTACCCCGTTGGGCCACCCTCGGACAAGTTCCAGGCCTCGGAGGGAACTGTCGATTGTCTGGGAAATTCAGGAAGCGCTTGGACCACTTCTTAAAGTGGACATTCCTCACTGCCTCCTTGTCCTCTCCAGGGATGAGTGCCATCAGTGCCGACGCCAGTCGCCGCATTTTCTCTATATCCTCCCACGTTCTCATGACTGGGAGGAACTCATCATCCATGGCCCCCAATATTGAAACCCCCAAAATCTGGTGGACATCCCATAGGCTGATGCCCACCTCCCCGTGGTGTACGTGAAAAGTATTGGTCCTAGATGACCATCTTCTCAGCAATTCTGGCATCCGTTGTTTTGGATGGTAAATGTGGAATTGGGAGGCCCATGCCACCTCCTATAAACCCACTCTTCTTAGCTCGGCCCCAAAAACCTCGCATGAGGCGCCTACCCAGTAGGCCCAGGCCCAGTCATCAGTAATGTTGCCGCCCTGGCGCAGGTCCCACTCATCGGACCACCCCTTCTTCGGATCCTGCAATGCCGCCTTCAGTATGGTACGGTACAGAGGAGGGGATGTCTCCAGTTGTAGTGGCTTCCCGTCAATATTGTTCACATGGTTGTAGAGACAGTTGGCGGTGACGGGTGTGAAGTCCTCCCACACATGACCATCTGCCGCCCTGAACCATTGGTGCTGATATGCCGTGCTTCTAAACCAGTAAGCTGGTTCGTCCCTACTCGCCTTAGGGATGAAGACGTCATCCCTCAGCCCGAAGATATACAAGGGTAGTTTCTTGCACTGCAGATAGTTCTTCTGACCCTGCGATAGCAGTTCTGTCAAATAGGTATGGTCCGAGTGGATTCGGACAATCTCCCCAAGGCCCAGACAGTTGGCCATCTCATCCCACCAGGCGGCGTCGACAATCACCCCCAATACAGCTTCTCGATGGGCCATTTCGGTTCTGACACTCCGAAAATAATTTTTCAGAAAGGATCGCGATGCTGGGTCGTGAAGCTAGCTCGTAAAGATCTCTCGTGAAGATTGGTTGCGAAACCAAGCCACGAAGTCAGACCTAGGTCGGAAAATAGGAGTTCTCTTGGCGCGGTCGTGGAGTCGGAGACCCGCGGTTCCCCGCGAAGCTTGATTCACGGAGAGCAGGCGCGGAGTACGCAGATATTCACGAAATTGAGAGCACAAAAGGACAAGAAAATCACGTGAAGAAAAAAGAGGTCAGCCCCCTATTTATAGGCCGTGGCCCCAGAGCTTCGCGGCGTGCCCCGCCCACACGGATCATCGCGGCGCATCCAGATCCCGTGGCCGCGGTCAGCCCCACGGTCCCCCTTCGCGAAGTCACACCGCAAACCGTCAACAATTTTGGCGATTTTCCCTCAGACTTCGACCCTTCATCCCTCCGAGGCTCCAAGTCTGAGGGGGTGGGGGATTTGTTGGCACCAAAATATTGCACGAAAGGAAGGAACGAAAAAGAAGCCCCGCACGCAGCCTCGTGAAGAACCGACGAGAAGCACCCCCGAGCATCGCGGTCCCGTGAGGCACCATAGGCGGTACCTCTCCGCAAACAGCCTGACATTCACGAGCCCGCCATGAAGCACTGGAGGCGGTACCTCTCCATGAACGGCCTAATGTTCGCGAGCCCACCGCAAAGCAACCACCGCCCCTTTGCGCCACATGAGTTCTGCTTCGCGGCGCCCCTAGCCTATAAATACTGGGTTCCCCCTAATCCCAAGGGATGGACAATCCGACATTTCGGCTTCTCAATTCCCGAATCGTGAAGCACCCTTCTCCCCGGGAATCATGAGCTCCGCGAGGTACTTCCACTTCACGTGATGCCTTCAATTTGTCTCGTTTTGATCCCCTCTTCCGAGAGGGATGCCCTTCGCGAAGCTCAAGGGAATTCGCAAAGGAGGGGGATTCCCAAGGGAACCCGGGCAGCCGCGGAGCATTTATGCTTCGCAAAACACCCATCCTGGACTAGTGGTCCCCATGCTAAGGCAAGATCACTACATATCGCGTATCACAATGCCTCGCGACACCTTGATTCGCGAGGCACCTTTGCTTCGCGAGGCAGTGCTCCACGAATACTATTCCACTTCGCGAAGCACCCCCCATCCATACCTCTGCCCCATGCTAAGGCCAAGGCACTCCACTTTGTGAAGAACACTCCTCTGCTTGGCAATTCCTCTTCCCATGCGACCCTCCAGGTTTTCACGATGTTATTTCAAAGTACCACAGGCAACATCACCCGTAGCGTTGCTTCGCCTTATGCTTCTTCGCATAGCTATGCTAACGGTTATCGCTTCTTCGCCTAGCCCCACTAATGTGGACCCCTCGATGGTCAATCTACGACCCCCCTTGTCCACGGCCTTACTGGTACCTTCCCTCCCCCAAGGAGAAAAGGGTTCCGGTCATGTAAGTCCTAGGGGTTCAGAGTGAACCCACTTCGTCCGAGCTACAGGACGTTAAACTGCCAAGCAACTCGTCCTCAACACATGAAGTTAAACTGTGATTCGGCCCCGTGCTTTGCACGCAGGGTCCCCCAAGCTCAGACATTTTTTACGCCACCCGTCTCCACAGAGATGGGGTCACCCTCTCCACAAAGGATGATATCCTCCTTCTAGGGGTAGCGTATGTCCATGGGATAAGGGAAACCACCTTGGTGTAAGCCTCCTAGCCCCTCTTGCAGATGGTAGCACCCATGAACCTCCGTATTTCCACACTGCCAAGGTCAGTGGAGGGCACGATAGGGAACGAGGAACCTACCATCATTGTTCCCAAATCCCTCTCTCACCGCGCATTGCCGCACTTCGGGCCTCCATCCTGGAGTAAGTCCCAGCACCATGGGCCGCCTACCGCGTAAGCCCTTCTTCGCTTCTCACAGACGCACCCGTCGTGACGTGAGCGTCAGGTCTCTGCTACCTCTTGTTTCTCACACCGAGAACGAATCACGTGGGCTTAGTGTAAGCATTGGCCATGACAACACCTCGTCCAACATGACGTTAAGTTGTATTCCCTTGTCCCGCATGACATTAAACTGCACACCCTTTGAACTACGTGGTCTTTGATCCATGTCAAGGCATGATACGTAGGAAGCCTCCCTGAGGGACAAGCCCACCCATCATTTATTCACATCGATTTCATCCTCATCCCGCAAGACGTTATACTGCATCCCAGTCCGACGGCAAACTGTTGTGACTCACACATTTGAACTATGAGGTATGTGAATCATGTCAAGGCATGGTACGTAGGATGCCTCCCTAAGGTTCAATCCCATCTCCCATCGGACCAAGGTCCCTTCCTCATGTCGGTTCGCCGACACCCACCCCCCAAACTACGAGGACTTTGATCCATGTCAAGGCATGGTACATAGGAAGCCTTCACGAGGTTCAAGCCCACCACTAGTGGACCCCCCGGGTCTACTTTCACATCATTTCACCGATGAAACCCTTTGAACTACAAGTTCATTGATCCATGTCACGTCAGAGTACGTAGGAAGCCTCCTAGAGGTTCAATCCCACCACCCGTTGGTCATTCCGACCTTCTTCGCATCAATTCATCAACACCCGGGAAGCCTAGTGTGTAAGACCCACACCATTTGGACCAAGGTCCTTGCTCGCGTCAGTTCACCGAAACACCATCATGAACTAAGTGGTCTTTGATCCATGTCAAGGCATGGTACGTAGGAATCCTCCAGAGGTTCAAGTCCACCTCTCGTCGTTTATTCACGTCTGGGTTCATCTTCATCCCGCATGATGTTAAACTGCATTCTGGTCCCGCGGCAAGTCGTTGTAACCAACCTGAGCTACATGGTCTTTGATTCGTGCTAAGGCATGGTACGTAGGAAGCCTCCAAGAGGTCCAAGCCCACCACCACTGGGACCCCCATGGTCCACCTCATTCACGTCGGCCTTCCGGTGTCCAACCTGAACTACGTGGTCTTCGATAAATGTCAAGGAATGGTACATAGGAAGCCTCCCAGAAGTTCAAGCCCACCACCTGTTGATCACTCTGACCTTCTTCATGTCAGGTCACCAGCACCGGGAAGCCTAGTGTGTAAGCCCCACACCATCTGGACCAAGGTCCGTGTTCGCTTTGGTTCACCGACACACCATTCGAACTACGAGGTCTTTGATCCATGTCAAGGCATGGTACGTAGGAAGCCTCCCTGAGGTTCAAGCCCATCTCCCATCGTACCAGGGTCCCTTCCTCTTGTCGGTTTGCTGACACCCACCCCTCGAACTACGAGGACTTTGATCCATGTCAAAGCATGGTACGTAGGAATCCTTCACGAGGTTCAAGCCCACCACTAGTGGACCCCCGCGTCTACATTCACGTCGGTTCACCGATGAAACCCTTTGAACTACGAGGACTTTGATCCATGTCAAAGCATGGTACGTAGGAAGCCTCCAATAGGTTCAATCCCAGCACCCGTTGGTCATCCCGACCTTCTTCGCATCAGTTCACAAACAACCAGACAGCCTAGTGTATAACCCCCACACCATCTAGACCAAGGTCCTTGTTCGCATCGGTTTGACGACACACCATTTGAACTATGAGGTCTTCGATCCATGTCAAGGCATGGTACGTAGGAATCCTTCATGAGGATCAAGCCCACCACCATCAGACCAAGGTCTACCTTCACGTCGATTCACTAGAATCATCCCGAACTACGTGGACTTTGATTTCCTACCACAGGGATACGTAGGAGGTCTCTTCGAGGCACAAGTCCAACTTCATCGTCGACCTTGCGATGGTCCCTTGTCATTCCTCCTCCACTTCATTCATCCATCCATCATCCACCCTGATCCTCACCAGGACCGTCACATCCCGGCGAGATCATGTCGTTCCGCTCCTCTTCAAAACATTCAGGAAGTCACCCATGGGTTGGCCCCGATATTGGCATCCATTCAATGGAAATTTGTCAATTTGATCCGCTCCAGCTAGTGTTTTGATTAGGCCGAACCGTCTCCGCTGGACGTTAAACTTGCGACCTACCTCGTGATAAACATGAGATGCCTAAGGAAAACCTCAGATGGCACGCCTTTGGCATAACCGTATCCGCTAGACATTAAACCTACATCATACCCTGTGTTAAAAACAGGAAGGTGAGGAAAACCTCAGATATATGTCTATGGAATATAATTCCTCGTGCTTGATGTGGGATGCCTCGGGCTTCCACGCCCTCGAGAAGTCCCATGACAAGGGAAAAAAGACAGACACGCCAGTTCCCCAGCATCCAGACACGCTACTGATGCCTTGACGTGACTACTCCCCTGACTGAAGGTTGCTGCCCTGACCGGACACTTTGGAATGTCCCGATAGAAGCAGTGTAATTAACCGGAATCCATGGAAACATGGCACTTGGAAGAGTTTCATGAACAACGTATTAAATCTATAAGGGAGACCCGGACTAGGTGATGATTTCTGAGGAGGAGTCCATGGAAGGAAGAACCGACATCCCACCATCCCATTTCGATCAAGGAGTAGACGTCCCTGAATAAAGAGCGAATTCCGCCCGCCTTTGGAAAGCGGGAATGCGGGGCAACAATGCAGCGCGTCCTCCTCCGCAGACGGACGGATGCGCACGCACGCCCCGGCAAAAAGCATCGGAAACAGTATCAACCACTTTATTTTATTTTCCTGGATAGTAAAGGATCATGAAATCATAATCCTTGATTAAATACTGACCATCTCCTTTATCCCATGTTCAATTATTTTTGAGGGAATATATTCTTCAAAAAAATTTTGTCTGAATATATTTCACATTTTACTCCATCCAAATGATGCCTCCAAAATTTTAGAGCAAAAACAACAACAATTAATTCCAAATCATGTGTAAGGTCATTTAACTCTCGAGGTTACAACTGACGAGAAGCATAAGCAACTAACTAAACATTATGCATAAGGATACATCCATATCCTTTCAATGAAGAAACACTATAAATAACATACTCACCATTTCTAGAAGGCATCACCAAAATATGAGCATTCACCGATCTTTTTTTCAATTCTAGAAAACAATCATCACATTCTTTTTTCCAAATGAACTTCACTCCTTTTTGAGTTAACTTATTAATTGGACTAGATAACCGTGAAAATTTTTAACAAACCTTTCGCAATAACCTTCCAAACCCAAAAAACTACAGATCTCGATTATATTTGTGGGTCTGGACCATTCTTCAACAACTTTGGTTTTAGCAGGATCAAACGTTATGCCAATTTTTTAAAGAATGTTACCAAGGAAAGAAATTTGTTGCAACCAAAAATCACACTTGCTAAATATCCCAAATAGTTTTTTTTGTTTTAAGGTTTGAAAGTCAAACCTTAAATGACTTTCATGCTCCCCTATAATTTTAGAATAAACCAAAATTTCATCAATGAACACAACCAAAAACTTATCCAAGAACTCATGGAAAATTCTATTTATGAGATACATGAATAAAACAGGTTCATTGGTTTAACCAAAAGGCACAACTATACATTCATAATGGCCATATCTTGTACGAAATGCTATATTTGGAATTTCAGCTTCATTTACATTCAATTGATTTCATCCTAACTTCAAATAAATTTTTGAAAAATACTGAGCTCCCTAGAGCTGATCAAAAAAATAATTAATATGAGTTAAATGATACTTATTCTATACCATGATGTTATTCAATGCTCTATAATCAATGAAATGTCTCATTGAACCATATTTATTTTTAACAAACAAGACAAGATAACCAAATGTTGTTGTGCTGGGTTGAATGAAACCTTTATCTAATAACTCTTGGAATTGATTCTTTAACACTAAATGTTCAATTTTATCTATTTGGTTAGGGGGTATTGAAATTGGCTTTGCATTAGGAACTAAGTAAATAGTAAATTCAACTTTCCTATTAGGTATAAAACCAGGAAACCCATAAGAAAAAATATCAAGGTAATCATTTACCACTAGCATATCATTAATCTGAATA
The DNA here is from genome assembly GCA_963277665.1 of Viscum album. Classification (NCBI taxonomy): domain Eukaryota; kingdom Viridiplantae; phylum Streptophyta; class Magnoliopsida; order Santalales; family Viscaceae; genus Viscum; species Viscum album. Next base: position 338,895,911 of record OY728144.1, read on the forward strand.
GTTCTGTTATTTTCAACAAAATGTGAATGATAACATTCATCTCCATCTTTTACTAGTTTCTCAGCTCCATGATATGCTATAAAAAGTAAGGTTTCATTATTGTACACAAACAGAAAATCTTTTTGAAAAGAAACCTCTTTAGCTCTACAGACAATTTTATCATGACAAACAGAAATCCAATCCATATCTAAAATAACATCAAACTCTACTAGAGTCAAAACAATAAGGTTTGCAGGTAAATTCTTTCTGCACACAAGGACAAGAAGGTTCTTATAATTTCTTTTTTTTTAACATTTCCTCTTGGTGATTTTACCATATGTTCAGGATTTATATATTGATATGGAATTCCCAATTTTGTAGAAAACTTCTCAGAAATGAACAAATGGTTAGACCCCGAATCAAACACCACATTGGCATAATCTGAAAAAACAAACAGTGTACCTGATACTACTTCATTTGATGGCCCGACATCTGTTGATGTAGTTGAAAAGGACTTCACCACTACTTTCTTCTTGTAGTATTGTTTATTTCCCTCAGTTGAGTTCTTCATTGGACACTCATTTTTATAATGATCCATTTCAATGATCTTACAACATTCTAATGATTGTAAATCTGATTTTGTCTTACCATTTTTCTGATCTTTTTCAGTGAAATTTGGAGCCTTATGTCCCATTTTACCTCATCGGTATCACTTACCAGAATTCAAAAGACATTCCCCAACATGTTTCTACCCATATTTTCCAAAAATTTAAACTTATGTTTCTTACCTTCAGAATTTTTTTGATGATTTCTTCCCTTTCTCCAGCCACCTTGAACTCTTATTTTGTTGATTTTCAAAGAAGACCTGATCATCGTAAACTCCATTTCCACCTTCTCCACATGTCGAACATGTTTTTAATAACTTATCAACTAACGATAATTTAAATACCTTCGATAATTTGGATTTAACCATGAGTAAAAATTGTTGATTTTACTATCAAGATCTTGTACCAAATTCGGAGCATACCTAGCCATTCGAGTGGATTTTTCTTCATAAGAAAACACATAGTTATCCTCCTACCTTAATTCTAGGAATTTTTTTCCCATCCTAAGACGAACCACCTTAGGGAAATATTTCTCAAGAAACATAGATTTGAATTCATCCCAATCAAGAGCATCAATCTCCTCAATATCCTTAACAATTTTCACCATCAACTACCACTGATCGTCTTTACCTTCAAGATGGTAAACAAAAAGACTAAAATTTTGATGTTCTGAACACCCCATAACATAAGAAATATTCTCCAGTACTTCAATCCGCCCTTCTTCTAGCACAGGGTCAGATAAACCTCTGAAATATGGGTGATGTTGCCTCATGAAATGCTCTACTACTGACATGATGCTCTGTGGTTGATCTGGATGATCTCATGCATGGATACCACCACCATTTATAGCCTGAGTCAACAATTCTGTCACTGCAAAAAACCATTCAGTTCTGATTTCGAAAATCTCAGGTTGCTGATTTAGAAGGTTATCTTTCCCTGATGTCATCCCATCATAGCTGCCCAGTTTCCTCTTTGAAAAACCACTCTGAACACTGCAATATCTTAGGTGAAGCAACCTGGTAATCTGTAAATTCTATACCACATCCACATTAACATATATTAATATATGGATATTAATTTAATAATACCCTAACTCCTAATATTATCTAAACTGACCCCTGATACCAACTATAAGGACCCGGCGTTAAAATATTACATAATCTTGAATTAAATGAATAATTCACATTGGGGATCTTTTTAGGTTTATAATTTTAGAGAATTAGGCCATAACTATTAAATTACATCTCAAAAATTACATGGTAGACATTTCTACTTAGTTTAAATATGTTTCATAAATAAAAACCCTAGAAAAAAAGTGTCATGTCTTGTCCCATGTTTTAGATATCATGAATTTTCCCTGATCCCATCATTAACTCTAGTCATCTTTATGTCATGTGAAAATCATTTCAAAACATGGGATGAGCATAAAAAGATCAGTAAGGGTTATAAAACAAAGAAAGAAAACATTATTTTATCAATACATAAATAACATAATCTGTTTAACATACCTCATGAAATCATAAGATTTATGAATCAGGCATAGAGAAAATAAATCATAAAGGTAACTTCTCGAATCCATATCATACTTACATTGTAGATATTACAACTACGTAGAGAGTTACATTTGGAATACCCATCACAGTACATTCCCTAAATATATTAGGAGAAACATTCATGTTTACCTCCGTCACGTTACCTAATTCATTGGAGAGATATCTCGGGCTCACCCACCCAAGGATTATCATAGAACCACCCATATACGAAACAATTCCCATGAATCATAACATATTCATAACACATAAAACAAATATAAAGGAAATGAAACATTTCCTCATTTCAATCACAATATATCATTTAAATATATTGACATAAAAAATCATTTATCAAAACCATTTTCAATACCCAAATACGAAAAAGAGCATATAGTATTTATTTTCTTTTTAAAAAAATTCTAACTTTTTAAGGAAGCCACATATCAAATAATACTCACGGCGGTGGAAAACGTCGTTGTCACCGCTAACATTAAAACGTAACATTATTTTTTTCATTTATTAAAATTATTCAAAAAGAAAGATTAAATTAGAATGAAATGAAAATTAAAATGTGTTTATACACCATATAAATGAATTCCATGTATAAAAAAAATTTCTCAATGAAAGTATATTGAGACGAAGTCCCTTTCCTCATATCTGATTTGGCCCGTTTGTTATTTAATCTCATGAATAAAAAACTAAATTTTACTTTATAAGTTCTTATGATCCTTTTTCATGTTTATTATTCCTGTTATATCAATTATTACCACGTTATAAACTTTATGTAATCATTTATGTTAATAACGGTTGTTTTGTCGATATATGGAACATGAGTCAAAAATAAACTTCCTATAATTACTAGTTGTTCACATGGTCAAATATACATTATATCCAGAATGATATTCATGATGTAGATAACATATATACCATATGTATCCAGAATATTTATGTATTTATAATATTATATAACATTTTGAGATAAGAAATGAAATGCACCGTTTAAGGAGACAGTACGTCGTACATAAGAATGAACGCTACTTTCATTTATATTTCTTTTTTTATGGAATTGAAAAAAATTATACATAGGTATATTTTAATTCCAGTATATTATCATATATAATATCATTAAATACATCTTATATACATCCCACATATGGCATTAACGAGTCTTATCACTTTGAGGGGAGGTAGTCTGCACTTCCCCATAGGAAATTATTGCGTTTAACCATAATAGAGACCCTAAAGGTATGTTAGAAATAGAGAATACAGAAGAATAAATAAATAAACATAAAATATATAATATATAAATACAGTTCCATCATAATGGCCACCATGAGAGTCATTATAAGATAATTGATCAATCATCGTTCTATGAGGCATTAGTATTCCATCCACAGAAACAACATGTTCTTTACCATTTAGATGGAGGTGTGTGTAATTTTAGTTCGAATAAATCGCATAACATAATCCTAGTATATTGAGGATACTATTTATTCTATAAAATAAAGGAATAAAAAGAGTTTAGAGGGTTGGAGAAGTAAAATAATACCAAATAACTTTAGAGAAGATGTTACCTTTAAATCGGGTAACTCCCTTTGGTTTGAACCAAAAGGGTTTATTGAAGTTTCTTCTGCCTAAGTTAATTTTTCTAGGAGGAGGATACAGTTGTTCGGAGATTAATTGGGAATAGGTAGGATGATCCAAGGGGATTTAGAGGTGTGAGGAATGGGTGAGAGTTCAGGGGTTGTTATAATGGGGAGGAGGGGCTCTTTAGGAAATCGCGACAATATTATTTTATTATATATGAATTTTCATTTTCCAAGGGTCTGAAACTAATTAAAGTAGAATATAAGATGACTCTTGGTCGAAATAAAATCATTAAATATGAATTGTATTGGTTTTTGATATTATTATAATCATTATAATCTTATTTATTTAAATCATTTATTAATGAGGTAAACACTACATCAGTATTGTGTCATAAATAATTTAATTTATATAATGTCCAAAAATTATAAAAAAATCTCATGATTTAGGAAATAATTTTATATTTGTAAAGAATATTTTTAGTCAAAATGATAACTTATATAACCCTATGTAATAATTAATCTATTAAAAGATATTTGTTTAAGTCATTTTTTACGTTACTTTTAGTTAATTAAAATAAAGTGTTATTATCACTCCCATGTGGCCCCATTGGGTCCCAAAATAGAAACAAGGACACTAAAGTTCAGAAGGGTATCAAAAAGTATGGTTTGGACACATTTTAGGGAAATTTTATATTATTATAGTTATATTTTGTTACCCTTATTTACCAGATTTACCCTTCAACCATGGTAAATAAATTATTTACTAAAGTAAACATTCATATTGTCTAAAAATAAAAGTTACCTATTTTAAAAAATTCGAGGTAATGATTCCAAATATGGAATAAATTTTTTAAAATTCAAAACATATAAATGGGATAATTTAATTTAAAATTAAGTCCTACTGTCAAAACAAAAGGTGCATTTTTAAGAAATAAAAACAATCAAAAGATTGACACTTGTTTATGTCCAATTTCAAAGTGAAATTAATTTCAATAACCAAAATTGGATTAAATGGTAAATTTATAATCTAATTAAACTTTAAAACCAATTTAATAGATAATATTTCCATATAAATAAATTATATTAAAAGGTAGTTTTGAATTAAAATACTCTATTTTTCACTATTCATCAAAATTTGACTTTTTTCAGAAAAATTACAAAAAATTTAACCAATAAGATTTTTGATGACCCAATCCTAAAGAATGATTTTATTTTGTCAAATAGAATATATAAAAGTGACCAAAACAATATTTAATGAGGGTTCACCATTAAAAGGCTGTAAATCAACCTTTTAATGAATATAAAATATTTATGCTTAAAATTAGATTAATTCATATTTTAATCCACTAACATCAATTGGAAAAATGTAAAAACATTTAAAAAACATGAATAATAATATTTTAGTTAGTTCTATTCATTCCCACAAATAAAACAGTTGGGCATTAACTACCATTTAAAATATTAATATTATATTATTATTATGAAAAGTAATATTTCAATGAATCCCATTGTTGCATATCAGGTATGCCATCGAAGATAGAAATCCATTAAAAGTAAAATTAATATTTAATTAACAAAATATTAATTAAAAAGAAAATGTATTGTTTCTTTATTTACATGGGATGTTACATTCGGGGTCATTTAAAACCATTTCTTTTGTTTTAAATCCTAAGATTACAAATTCAAACATAAACCATGATAACACACTAGTGCAGAAAACATTTTTTACGTCGGTTTTTTTTCATTATTTACGTCGGTTTTTAGGCGATGTTAATACGGACGACGTTATAAATAACGGTTTTTACGTCGGTTATTTAAATCCCGACGTAACATCCCTAACATCACGGTGTTTATCACGTCGGTTCATTAATAACCGACGTGATAAATATGCGTGGGGGGGGGGGGTTTATCACGTCGCTTATTTTCTAAACCGACGTGATAAAACGCCTGGGATATCGTTTATCACGTCGGTTATGACATAACCGATGTGATTAACCCTTCCCCGGGCCTATTATCACGTCGGTTTCTTAAATAACCGACGTGCTAAAAAGGCCTGGGAAACATTTTAGCACGTCGGTTATCCAATAACCGCCGTGGTAAATCGATTCCCAGGCCTTTTAGCACGTCGGTTATATTAAGAACCGACGTGATAAAAGGCCCGGGAACGGTTTATCACGTCGGTTCTCGAAAAAACCGACGTGATAAACCCCTACCGATTTATTTACCACATCGGTTATAAAATAACCGACGTGAAAGCGATATTTTTTTTTAAATAATTGCACTGCTCTCACCAAAAAGCAACCAGAAACCAAACAAAAATAACCATGCCAGCCCTCCCCCAAGCCCCAACTAAACCCCACCCTCATCTATACCCACCTAACAACCTGGCCAGCCCTCCCCCACCACATTGGAGCCACACCACAACCCTTGGACACCCCCCACCCCTTGGACAGCCCCCCCACCCTCATTTACACCCCCACGACCCCTAGTACAGCCTCAAACACCCATTGGACACCCCTCCCATATCCCTTGGACACCCCCACTCCTTGGACACCCCCCACCCCTTGGACAGCCCCCCCACCCTCATTTACACCCCCAAGACCCCTAGTACAACCTCAAACACCCATTGGACACCCCCCCACACCTTGACAGCCCTCCCAGACCCCTTGGACACCCCCCCGACCCCTGGACACCCCCCCCCCCTGAGCCCTTGGACAGCCCCAAACACCCCTTGGACACCCCTCCCATATCCCTTGGACACCCCCCACCCCTTGGACACCCCCACCCCTTGGACAGCCCCCCCACCCTCATTTACACCCAACCGGCCCCTTGGACAGAACTCCCAGACACCTTGGACACCACTCCCATATCCCTTGGACACCCCCCACCCCTTGGACACCCCCACCCCTTCGACAGCCCCCCACCCTCATTTACACCCCCCGAACACTAGGACAGCCCCAAACACCCCTTGTACACCCCTCCCATATCCCTTGGACACCCCCCACCGCTTGGACACCCCCCACCCCTTGGACAGCCCCCCACCCCCTGGACACCCCCCGACCCCTTGGAACCCCCCCGACCCCTCGGAAACCCCCCCATCCCCTTGGACAGCCCCAAACACCCCTTGGACACTCCTCCTATATCCCTTGGACACCCCCCACCACTTGGACACCCCCCACCCCTTGCACAGCCCCCCCCCCCCCACCCTCATTTACACCCAACCGACTCCTTGGACAGCCCCAAACACACCTTGGACACCCCTCCCATATCCCTTGGACACCCCCCAAACACCCACCCACCCCCTTGGAACCTCTCCCCCCATACCAAAATCCAGACCGGAAAAACCATCAACATTAGACCAAAACAAGAAGTAGAGAAAAATTAAACATTCACTTCTATAACATTCAAAACTTACACTGTCAACTTCAAAAAAAACTAAATCCAACCTAAACGACTACGAAATACACAATTACATTGACAATATTCAAAATTACATTTTACATTACAAACAACTAAAAGTCAATCAAACCTGTAAAATAATTTGACCACTCCACTTGTAAGTGTTTGATATCTTCAGCAGTAAAGGGTTGAGGGTCATCAATAAGCTACAAAGGAAAAGGATAGTAGTCAACGTGTATAATGAATAAATCAAATTGAAATATTATGAGAAAGAGGAAATCTTACCAGGTCAAAACTCAGAACTGTCCCAGTTGTTATTATTTCATACATAAATCTTAACATGTAATATCCGCATTCGATGATGCCTTGTTGCTCATTACATTTCTGTTTGAATGAGTGTAAATTCAATATATTATTTTTATGTAATAAATCAAAATGTATAAATTATAAATGGATATTTAGCTTCGCATGTACATATTTGATCTTGAAATTCCTTTTCTTTGCGCTTTTTTGAAAGTGGACCCATTCCCTGTTAGAAAATAATACGAATGGGGTAAATTTAAAATTCATTATAATATATAAAACTTTTGTGAAATTGAAACTTACGTTTCCAATATATTCTTAAAACCTTCTCGCACATCATCATGGAGAGAGCATATCCAATAAAGTGTTTTCTCCCTAGGGAAAAAAACCCCTAACATCCAATGGTCCCTGATAAAAGGAAATTTAACGTTAGTGGTTTTTTATGTTAAAAGATAATTAACTCTTTGAGAGGGATGTGTTTCATACCTCACACAAAAAGGCATCATCCAACACTGTGTGATTACATTCTTTTCAAATCTATCAGCAATATAAAGAATTCTTTGTTCCTCATCCAATGCACATGCTTCAGGGGAAATCAATTGTGGGTCCACGAATCCATATACATCTGTCAGCTCATTCCTCTCACAAATTTTATACAGATACCTAATACAAAGCAGTCATAAGTATACATTTTTAATAAATATAACGCAAGGAAAAGGTGTTAAGACTTACATGATAAAAATTTGCACCACGTTGATGCCCAACTTATCTCCAATGAAAAACTCCATGATATCAGTTTTCATAATCCCCACACTTAGTTCACGTCCACAGACATGAGCTTCCATTGTAAAGTCATAATGATCCGCCAACAAATTTGAATATCTTGACAATTTGTCAAGACTGCTAGTATCTGCATCTGATGTCATAGCTATCTGTCTTTGTTGTTGTCTATACAGTATTTCTTTACCTTTGAAGTATTCCTGTAAAAATAAATTGAAAAATATATTAGTTTTCAAATGATAAAACATTAATAAAAATATAAAATAAAAGATATAACATCCATACCTCTATGGTAATGAGTCGAAGAAGTCTGGATGGCCAAAGTAAAAAATGGCCGATACTATGTCCAACTGTCGTCACCTCATCTGTAGGTAATGGTATCCGAGCTGATCTATCTATAATATCCTGTACAGTGACCCTCTGATTCTCTACCTCTAACTGTTGATGATGAACTGTATCTCCTATACAATATATCATCCCATATGCAACTATATGATGTTGAGGATCATCAACATACAACTCACAATAAGTAGGTAGTTGCGGCGGAGGAGGAGGATCAAAAATGGGGTCCGCAGGCTGAGGTGGGGGAGTGGGAGCTACTGGGAGAGGTGGAGTGGGAGCTGCACCCTGAAATTGTCTTTGCAAGTCTGCAAACATAAACTGCACCGGTGCTCTAATCTTGTCCTCCATTGTCGCATTAATATTATGGACTTCAGCCTCCAAGGATTCTATTTTTTTTATAAACTCCCTCAACGTTAGAAGTTTGAGGAACGTGGCAACACTTTTCTTACCGATACACCTGCCGGATATCCCCGTACACGGCCAGGATGTTCGGGCTTTCCAATGCCACAGATAAAATATCTTCCCTCCCAGATGGTGTAAATGTCCCCTGTGAACTCTGCTCCTCAAGAGAGTCCTGTAATAATTAATTGAACATTTCTATAATGATTGGAAATATATGACGAAAATAGTAAACTTAAATAAATAAAATAGATATCTTACAATCCTATCAACTACGAGTCTCGATTCTTCCGAAAGATATTGTCCTTTTTTGCCCTTCCGAGCTCTTTTCCATTTCTCATGTCTAGATGGAGGGGATGGAGGGGCCACCTCTCCAGAGCTTGAAGACTCAGCTCTTAGTTGTTGAAATTTTTATGCCATCATTTGTTCTTCCAATAATTCATACCCTCCCCGAGAAAAACTATGAGGGTATACATTTTTAGATTGGATCTCTTGATGAGCTTTCCTTGTTTGCTGTAAATTAAGAATAGTAATCATTAACAAAACAATAATAAGATCATTTATATAAGAAAGCTTATAAATGTTTACATTGCCCTTACCAAAAATGATTCTTTTCTTCTACTTTCAAAAAATTGTCTCCATGTGTCTTCATCTATAAAAGGATATATACGACATGGATTCTCACGACTCCTATGACCATAAATGAAATCAGATGAGAGGGTTGATTTGAAATCCCTCCATCTCCTAGCAGCCAACGATAAGAATTTCTTCCTGACTCCTCCAGTGTCAGGAATATCAAATGTCATCTGATAAAAAAGAGGTTAAAAATATTATATATACTAGAAACATTTAAAGAACAGTCAAACAATAACAAAAGATCTTACCAAAATGGTCTCCCACAGCTGAGAAATTATCGCCTTATCCACACTTCTCCAATCATCATAGAGAATGCTTACTTTGCTCTTAGCCTGAGTTGCTACAAAACCCTTAAAATCTTTAGCATTTGGACCTCTAGGAAGATCATCATCATCAAACTCCACGGCTATCCTCTCCTCCTTCGTACGGGCAAGTGATAATTTTGGTAAACGTGTGCACCCGCGCTTACCAACCTTTGAACTCTTTTTTGTAAAAGGAGCATGTGAATGTTCCTCCCAGATGTATGACCTATATGCTCATCTCCAGAATCATGTGGCTGATCAACTGATTGATCTGTCATTTTCCTTCAAATCAAAAAAAACAAACATTAGTTCACAAATATAGAAATTCAAATATTGTAATACTACTTAATCAGAAAATAGAAAAGTGTACTAAATTACATAATAGTAAACATTGGTAATATGGTAAGCATGTTAAACAATGATAAACATGGTAAACACAGGCAAAAGGTTGCCAAGGAGTTGGCCCAAGAAAGCTGAAAAGTGGACTCACTGAGTCCACCGGTCCGCCGGTGTGAGCTCACCGGCCAGCCGGAGGACCCAGGCTGTGGACTTGCCCACTACCTGGTGCCACCGGCCGGCCGGTGGACCAGACAGAGCCTTCCTGTCTGGACCACCGGCCGGCCGCTGGATCACCACCGGTCGGCCCGGTGGACCAGACAGCCTTGCTCTCTCTGGACCACCGACCGGCCGCTGGATCACCACCGGCCGGTCCGCTGGCTCATCACCGGCCGGCCGGTGGACCAGACAGAGCTTTGCTCTGGACCACCGGCCAACCGGTGATCCACCACCGGCCAGCCGGTGCGCCCAGGACTTCTCCTCTTTACGGTTTTTATTGTTTTATCGTTTTGGTTTGATACATGTTTTAATAAGTAAATAATTTACAATATCTAACATTATATGAAAAAACTAAATGTAAACAAGAAATAAACATGTGTTACCTGTAAGTTTAGGAATGTACAATTGGATTGTTTTCCCAAATTCCTTCGTCGTGATCGTTCCTTATGGCACAAACCATGTCTTCAACATACTCATCATTATGTTCTGTTAATCTTTCATGGAAGTAGGGATCTCACATAAATCAGCTTCTTCATCAAATTCATCCTCACCAACATATTGTTTTTTCCCTTGTAAAACAACAGCCCACTGCATATCTGATTGATCTACTACATAGAAAATTTGTTTGGCATGTGTTGCCATTATAAAAGAATCAGCTGTGTCTTCCAATCTATTCAGATTAACAAGTGTCATTCCAAATTCATCGTGTCTGACACTGTTGTTACCGATAAACCATTTACAGTTAAAAACAGGAACTTTAGTTTTAAAGTAATCAGCCTCCCATATGTCTTCAATCACTCCATAATATGCACTTGATGCCGAAATTGGGTTTCTGTCCTTAGCACTCGAAAAATGCATTGCTTCTGCAAACACCAATACACCACTATTCTGAACTGCACTTCTGTTGTCCTGAGCTTTCGTATGAAATGTATAGCCATTAATGTCATAAGCGGACCATGTTATCACATTTAAAGATGGACCACCCACTATCCATTTTAATGTATCTGATACATCTGATCTACCAAGCAAGGTCTTTTTAAACCATGGAAAAAAAGTTTTGTTGTGCTCATTCAAAATCCACATTTCTTTCTTCTTTGGATGACATTGTTTCAACTCATTAATATGCAATGTGATATACGGTTGAACATCAGCTATGTTATTCAAGATGTATGATTCTAACATCTTCATATCTTCAGCTGACAGTGATTTGACTTTCAAGCCACGAATCCCTTTTCCCTCATTATTAACCCGTTCATGGCGAGATGGAGGCAAACCTATGTGTTAGCGCCGTAGCCAAGTAGCTCGTACAAAACTCTGCTACCTCCTCAGAAATATACTTTTCAATAATGGAGGCTTCATGTCGATATGGATTTTTAACATATCCCTTTAATATTTTCATATACATTTCAAAAGGATACATCCAACGAAGATATACAGGTCCACAAAGCTTTATTTCTCGAACCAGATGAATCATTAAATGCACCATCATATCAAAAAAAGTTGGAGGAAAATACATTTCCAAATTAAAAAGTATAAAAATTGCATCCTTTTCCAAAATGTTCAAGCATTCATATCAATCGCCTTGTTACAAATTGAATTGAAAAAATAACACAACCTCATTATAGTCTTTCTGACACGGATGGGAAATATTCCACGCAGTGCAACTGGTAGAATTTGTTGCATCATGACGTGACAATCATGTGATTTAATACCTATCAACTTCAAGTCTTTCAATGAGACAAAATTTTTTACATTTGAAGAATAACCTTGAGGCACTTTGATATCATGAAGACACTAACAGAAGCTACTTTTCTCCCTCTTCGATAATGTATGACAAGCTGGGGAAGAAATGTTGGTCTTCCTTTAGAGTGGGAGCTAACTCCAAACGTATTCTCATTGATAGTAGGTCTAACCTTGCATTCAACCCATCTTTTGTCTTTCCTTTAATATCTATCAATGTTCCGATCAAAGAATCACAGATATTCTTCTCCACGTGTATGACATCAATATTATGTTTGACTTCATGATACCTCCAATATGGTAGCTCAAAAAATATTGACCTTTTCTTCCAAATATGTCTATCATTACCAGATTTCTGTGTCTTTCCCAATGTCACATCAAGGTTTTTAACCCTCTCAAAATACAAATCTGGGGATAAAGGTTTTTGGAGCAGTATCAAATTCTTGTGAGCCATTGAATGCCTTTTTTAGTCTTTTATAAGGGTGATCCATAGGCAAAAACTTTCGATGACCCATGTACACTGTTTTCCTCCCATGATGCAATTGACAATATGACGTCTGTTGTTCGCAAATTGGACATGATTTATGCCCTTTAACACTGTATCCAGACAAATTTCCATATGCTGGGAAGTCATTTATAGTGAATAGAAGCACTGCATGTAGTCGAAAATATTCCATTTTATAAGAATCATACAACCTAATACCATCAGCCCATAACAGTTTCAAATCATCAATCAGCGGTGACAAGTATACATCAATATCATTGCCGGGTTGCTTTGGACCAGAGATCATGATACTCAACATGACATATTTGCGCTTCATACAAACTTCAGGAGAGAGGTTGTAAATTACCAATAAAACAGGCCATGAACTATGTGTGCTACTGAGGGTTCGGTATGGATTCATTCCATCGGTGCACAAGCCTAGTCTCAGATTTCTAATTTCATTTCCAAATGTAGGGTACTGGGCATCAATTTTCTTCCATTGTGGACAATCAGCTGGATGACGTATTTTTCCATCACATACCCGCTCATCAGCATGCCATCTTAACCTTTTTTCATCATGTGAATTAGAAAATAAACGTTTGAAATGAGGAATTATAGAAAGATACCAAAATACCTTTGAAGGGAGCTTTGTAATCTCTACATCAGCTTGTGATTTTTCTTTCACCTTATACCGTGATGTCCCACATTTAGGACACTCTTTCAGAAATTCATATTCCTTCCTATATATAATGTAGTGATTCGGATAGGCATGTATTTTCCTGTATCCCAATCCCATCAGGCATACTATTTTTTTGGCCTTATAATGTGAATCTGGAAGATCGTTATCTTTTGGAAGAATGTCTTTCATCAATTGTAGCAGCTCTGTAAAACTTCTGTCACTCCATCCATGTTTCGCCTTCAGGTTAATCAATCTTAACACCGCCGACAAAACTGTAAAATATGTACAACCAGGATATAATGGTTTTTCGGCATCACCATATAGACATGAAACTGTCGGTTCTATCTCAATTTGTTCTGCTACAATATCGCGAATCATTTCTTCAATTCCATCGGAGTTACCATCTTGTGATTCCATTCTGTCCAGTTTCGCTATGCCAAATCCAAGGGTTGTAACTCGGATTGAAACCATGACAAATCAGATGATCTTTTATCTCTCTACTTATCAACTTCTTCATATTCAGACATTTCAGGCATGGATAGAAAAAATGTCACTACTTGGAACATTTCGTTTAGCAAATTCCAAAAAGGCATCAAAACCTTCCTCATATTCATTGCTCATTCGATGTGCCGTAATCCAACTTCGACTCATTATTACCTATAACAAATAGCAAAAATATATGTATTTTTTAGATAAGACAAATATATGTTTATATGAAAAAAAATCATAATTTGAATGTAAACAATTTTGAAATATAAAACAAATCAATGTGTATTTAAAAAAATATGCTTGAATATTATTTTTTAAACAAAATATAGTAAGATATAACACCCCCCCTGGACACCACCCCCACCCCCTACCCCCTTGGACACCCCCCTGGGACACCCCCCAACACCGACCCACACCCTTGGGACAGCCCCCCACACCCACCCACCCCCTTGTAAACCCCCCTAGACACCCCCGACACCTCTGGACAGCCCCCCGCCCCTCCTGGACACCACCCCCCACCCCCTACCCCCCTTGGACACCCCCCTGGACATCCCCCAACCCTCTGGACAACCCCCCCACCCGCCCGGACAACCCCAAATACCCTCTGGAGAGCCGCCACCCACTTGGACAGCCCCCCCACCCCCACCCTGGACAGCACCATCCAACCCCTTGGACACGCCCCTGGACACCCCACCGACCCCTCTGGACAGGCCTCCACCCCCTTGGACAGCCCCCCCCCCCACACCCACCCATCCCCTTGGACACCACCCTGGACACCCTCCGACCCCTCTAGAAAGCCCCCGACCCCTCTAGAAAGCACCCCCACCCCTCCTGGACACAACCCCCACCCCCGACCTGCTTGGACACCCCCCTGGACACCCCCCAACCCTCTGGACAGCCCCCCCCCCCCCACCCCTCCTAAACACCACCCCCCACCCCCTACCCCCCTTGGACACCCCCCTGGACACCCCCCAACACCCACCCACACCCTTGGACAGCCCCCCACAACCACCCACCCCCTTGTAAACCCCCCTGGACACCCCCGACCCCTCTGGACAGCCCCCCGCCCCTCCTGGACACCACCCCCACCCCCTACCCCCTTGGACACCACCCTGGACATCCCCCCAACCCTCTGGACAGCCCCCCCCACCCACCCGGACAACCCCAAATACCCTCTGGAGAGGCCGCCACCCACTTGGACAGCCCCCCACACCCATCCACCCCTTAGACACCCCCCTGGACACCCCACCGACCCCTCTGGATAGGCCGCCACCCCCTTGGACAACCCCCCACACCCACCCATCCCCTTGGACACCACCCTGGACACCCCCCGACCCCTCTGGACAGCCCCCGACCCCTCTATAAAGCACCCCCACCCCTCCTGGACACAACCCCCCACCCCCGACCTGCTTGGACACCCCCCTGGACACCCCCCAACGCTTTGGACAGCCCTCCCACCCCTCCTAAACACCACCCCCACCCCTACCCCCCTTGGACACCCCCCCCGGACACCCCCCAACACCCACCCACACCTTTGGACAGCCCCCCACACCCACCCACCCCCTTGTAAACCCCCTCTGGACACCCCCGACCCTTCTGGACAGCCCCCCGCCCCTCCTGGACACCACCCCCCACCCCCTACCCCCTTGGACACCCCCTGGACATCCCCCAACCCTCTGGACAGCCCCCCACCCACCCGGACAACCCCAAATACCCTCTGGAGAGGCCGCCACCCACTTGGATAGCCCACCACACCCATCCAACCCCTTGGACACCCCCCCTGGACACCCCACCGACCCCTCTGGACAGGCCGCCACCCCCTTGGACAGCCCCCCACACCCACCCATCCCCTTGGACACCACCCTGGACACCCCCCCGACCCCTCTGGACAGCCCCCGACCCCTCTAGAAAGCACCCCCACCCCCGACCTGCTTGGACACCCCCCTGGACACCCCCCAACCCTCTGGACAGCCCTCCCACCCCTCCTAAACACCACCCCCACCCCCTACCCCCCTTGGACACCCCCTGGACACCCCCCAACACCCACCCACACCCTTGGACAGCCCCCCACACCCACCCACCCCCTTTTAAACCAACCTGGACACCCCCCGACCCCTCTGGACAGCCCCCCGCCCCTCCTGGACACCACCCCCCACCCCTACCCCCTTGGACACCCCCTGGACATCCCCCAACCCTCTGGAAAGCCCCCCCACCCCCCCACCCACCCGGAAAACCCCAAATACCCTCTGGAGAGGCCGCCACCCACTTGGACAGCCCCCCCACACCCATCCAACCCCTTGGACACCCCCCTGGACACCCCACCGACCCCTCTGGACAGGCCGCCACCCCCCTTGGACAGCCCCCCACACCCACCCATCCCCTTGGACACCACCCTCGACACCCCCCAACCCCTCTGGACAGCCCCTGAACCCTCTAGAAAGCACCCCCACCCCTCCTGGACACAACCCCCATCCCCCGACCTGCTTGGAAACCCCCCTGGACACCCCCAACCCTCTGGACAGCCCTCCCACCCCTCCTAAACACCACCCCCACCCCCTACCCCCCTTGGACACCCCCCTGGACACCCCCCAACACCCACCCACACCCTTGGACAGCCCCCACACCCACCCACCCCCTTGTAAACCCCCCTGGACACCCCCCGACCCCTCTGGACATCCCCCCGCCCCTCCTGGACACCACCCCCCACCCCCTACCCCCTTGGACACCCCCCTGGACATCCCCCAACCCTCTGGACAGCCCCCCCACCCACCCGGACAACCCCAAATACCCTCTGGAGAGGCCGCCACCCACTTGGATATCCCCCCACACCCATCCAACCCCTTGGACACCCCCTTGGACACCACACCGACCCCTCTGGACAGGCCGCCACCCCCTTGGACAGCCCCCCACACCCACCCATCCCCTTGGACACCATCCTGGACACCCCCCGACCCCTCTGGATAGCCCCCGGCCCCTCTAGAAAGCACCCCCACCCCTCCTGGACACAACCCCCCACCCCCGACCTGCTTGGACACCCCCCTGGACACCCCCAACCCTCTGGACAACCCCCCCCCACCCCTCCTAATCACCACCACCACCCCCTACCCCCCTTGGACACCCCCCTGGACACCCCCAACACCCACCCACACCCTTGGACAGCCCCCCACACCCACCCACCCCCTTGTAAACCCCCCTAGACACGCCCGAACCCTCTCGGGGATTTATAGAAAACGATGAAAAATTAGTGAAATCATAAAATTAGTCAATATTGCAAGTTGAACTAATAGATCTAGGGATGATAAATAATATTATGGTGCCAAAACGAGTTAAAAGGGTTCACAATCGAAGAATCTTAGCTAGTTTCAACAAAAAAATCACAACACATATATATATACTATCCGCGAAAAAAAACGAACGAGTGGGAGGATTACCTGAGTGCTGCGAGTTTAGATGATTGATCCGAGGAGATTAAATATGAGAAACGATGATCGCAAAACGAATCTAAACCCACGAAATGGACGAGCTAATTCGGGTTTACGCGCGAGAGAGACGAGTCGCGACTGTCGAAGGTAAACTCGCGAATGACAATCCACGGGTCTGGGTAAATTTTTAAATGAGTTATCACGTCGGTTATTCAATAACCGATGTTATAAATTTTTTAAAAACATTTATAACGTCGGTTATTGAATAACCGACGTAAAAACCTTCCTCCGATTCTTTGTTTACGTCGGTTATTTTATAACCGACGTTATAAAGGGCTCAAAATCCGCATTTTATTACGTCGGTTATTCCATAACCGACGTCAAAAACATCTGCGGATTCTTTTTTTACGTCGGTTATTTTATAACCGACGTAAAAAGGCCTTCCAAAACCGGGTTTTTTACGTCGGTTATTCAATAACCGACGTAAAAAACGCCCCCCGCTTCTGTTTTTTTACGGCGGTTAATGTATAACCGACGTAAAAAACGAAGCCGCGCGATTAATAACGTCGGTTATAAAAATAACTGACGTTAAAGGTGTACTAAACACAGGTTTTTACGTCGGTTATTAAATAACCAATGTAAAAAACCTCGTTTTACATATTATGACGTCGGTTTTATATAACCGACGTAAAAAATGGTGACGTAAAAAACGTTTTTTGCACTAGTGACAACTCTTTTAATAGTATAGGGTTTTAATGTTACTTACAAGTTAACAATTATATTGTAAATGAACAATGGATGAAAGATCCAAGCATTTATAATCCTAATTTTTCTTGTTCAAGTGTTATATGATTTATAAAAATTTAATAAAATAGTTTTGATCATTATATTCTATTAATATCAATTAAATAACTATTAAAATAATTTGACATTGAAAAAAACAACAAAAATTGGAATTAAAATTAATACAATTCAAACATTTCTCATATTTTATTTGTATATGAAACATTCTTCGTGCACAAAAAATCACAAGAATTAAATTTAATTTAATATTTTTAAAATCATTTTTTAGTTTATATTAATTGAATGAATAATATATCGACATTCCTTAAATTTTAAACTTGAATGTCTAATAACATAAAATTTAAAATAAATATTCTTGATTAAAAATTAATTTTTTTATTAAAATAAAGAAATAGATAAAAAAAAATTTAGTTCTTCTATATTTATTTAATAATTTTAATGACAGTAATTTCAAGAGGGCGACATTTGGTATTTATTCATTACTTAAATTTATATAAATGTAACAATCAAAAAACAATTGAACTATATGGCCATGTATTAAATATATGTATAAAAATGGCTGTAATAAACACATAAAATTGGACAAATGAAAGAGCTGGATTGATTTTCATACCTTATCCCATGGGGTTGACCCTATTATACCCAGCTTACCCTGAATGAGCTAAATAATATAGAATTGGGGAAATATTCATATTGTAAAAAAATAAAAGGAATCTATTTACCAATTTTGAAAACATTTATTCTAAATATTGTATCTATTTCTCAATATTAAATCTCTATAATTTGTTTAAAGCATTTTCAATATAAATGTATAAAACAAAATATAAAACACCTTTTAGAAAAATGATTTTATAAGCATAAAAAATAATTTAATCAAAATCATGAATATTTATAATTAAAATGGATTTAATTATATTATTATAAATCATATAGATCATGTTTAAAATTAAAAAAATAAAATATATAATGGATCTTTAAAATTACATGATGTAATTACTATGTATTAAAAAACTATATTTTTAACGATACAATGAAAAATCAACCACTTTATGAAATCACAAAATTTCTCCCATAGTAAACTACATGATAATTTCAAAAAGTTACTATATTTTTTTAAATAAATTTATTTATGGTTCAAAAAATTAATTATATTATTTTCTCACAAAAATTAATAAAATCCATTTCTACAGATTTTGTTTAATAATTAGATGCATTTAATAAATAATTTAGTTCCCATTTAATAAATAATTAAACAATAAATTTTTATTGATTAGGTCCAATAGATATATTTTATAATTTGGTTAATACTATTTATATGAACCTTTTTAATAGCTCGGTAATAATATTTATATTTCAATGATGATATTTCATGGTTCATTTAATGTAAGTATTGTGTATTGTAAATCCGGTCGAAAAAAGTGTAATTTTAATATATTAGGGTTTCACATACCCTACCTAAAAAATTTCTCCCTCAAAATTTGGACATGTACTCAGTAATAAAGTGTTTGAAATTTCAAAATACCATTGTTTAAAACCCACATTGTTGAAAGGGTAAATTAAACATCCTTTTAAAAAAGGAATGGTAAATAATATTTCATATGGAATAAAACATAACTAGGTATCCAAATAGGATAAAATTTATGGGATGTGATTATGTGGACATGGAGGAAAAATAAATGTCTAAAAATGAGGAAGAGTGATATAGAACATTAATAATAAGAAAGTGATTTATCTTGATAAAGTTAAGGAAAAAATCATAAATTATCAAGGTGAAAAAATACCTTTGATTCATCTATATTGAATTTAGTAGGACAAAATTTTTGTTTTATTATTTTTTTAATCATGTTTAGGTGTTACTTTACCATATAGACTGAAAAAATAAATATGTGTACTTAATTGACTAATATAATTTCATCCTTTAATCATTTTCCACTAAACTCTTATCTTTTTTCTCTAAATGAAGAATATTCAAGATTATTTTTTAAACCGTAAACCACTAAAATAAATATCTAACAGATCAAAAATTCCAAAAAAGGATAATATGATCTTCCTATATTATTTATATTTTTCAATAATATAAATGTTTACAAGAAGACAACAAAATATCTAGAATGTATAAGCCTTTAGATAAAGAAATAATTTATTTTCTTTTACAACTTCCACCTTAACACCAATGTTTCAACTTATATCATTCCATAAATAAACAACCCTACATCACAATTTAAAATAAAACATGATTAATAAAGAATTTTTTTATCCAAAACGGTGATCTCATACCTTTTAATATACAACCAAGAAAATATAATTCCATTATTCTCAAATAATCATTCATGTTAAACTACAAAATAAATATAAAGGTTAAATATCAGACCAATTATGTATAAACAAAAATATTATTAATAAATATGATTAATAATTATATAATATTATAAAATTGTGAACATCACACCAAAATAACTTGATTCATATTTATATTCTTCCACGAAATTTAATCCATAGCTTAGCCAAAAATATCCCCAAAAATGTCATCCTTTTAAAGAATCAATTTTTATAGATCTTGATTATATATATCCCTTCATACAATAAGTTATATTTTGAAAAAATTTATATAATATACTAATCCAAAGTGTTATTTAATCCTTGACCAAGTATTCATCCAAAATAACAGTAAAATTGTCAAATATATTCAAAAAAACATCACTTAGATCTTTAAAAGGGTTATCTATTGATTTTAACATTCATTCATACATAAATGTATGAACTAATAATAATAACCATAAATCTTATGTTAGACTCACATGATAACATCAATCCATACAAAAACTACCACAATACTTTTTCTACAAATAAAATAATAAACTATTTCCATAAATCAAAAAATGTAAAAAATATCCACAAAGTTAAACTAAATCACTTTATCATCAAATAATTAAATAATTTTATGTTCTATTATATGATCCCATTTTCATCATTAATGGAAATGTTTTCTTTACCCCAACTAAACATTATCATATCACCACTAAATAATGTTCCTTGTTTATCTTTACCTTTAAAAATATAGTATCAAATCCTTAAAAAATCAATCATTTAATAATCTAGTGATGTATCATGATTCTTATATCTATAATATCATTTATATAACACTTCTAAAAAATATGTCTAAAATTACAATATGAAAACAGATAAATTCTTAAACATCCATTATTGGTATAACATATTTACAAACATGGTCAAATAGTTAACCCATGGACTAGGGTATTGGATTAGATAATTCCAATATTAACCAAACAAAGGACAGCGAACTATAAAGGGTACCTTAGAAAAAACATCATATTTCTCCATTGAACTCCTCATTTTTCCTTTAAATTTCATTATTTCATTCACTCTTTTTTCCCACAAAAAGAATTATTTCATTCTTTTGAGACATTATAAATGGTCTATATTTCAATATTTCTAACATAAAAGAAATTGGTATTTCTTTTTCCTCTATAGTCTCCACCACCAAATCTATCATCAAACTCATTCTTTATTTTATTTGGTGATTATGGGAGTTGTTTAAGGTGCATGATGTTAATCATATTTCATAACAACTGAACATAGTTAATAATGATATCATTCACTCTAGTCATCATCATATTTGTTTTATCATAATCACTGCATTGTGCATCAAATTTAGTGTTGACATGATTCTTCTTGGTTCTAACTATTTACTAAAACCAAAAATCATATTTAATCTATAATAATCCTAGTGGTAAACCATATAATCCTAAAATTTATTCATATTATATCTAAATCATGGAACATTATTTGGAATCTAACAAATAGTTGGTTTAACCAAAGTTATTCATGGTCATATTCAATTCAAATCCTTTATAATAATTCATAAATAAATGTGATTTAACCGAAACAAAGCCCATATGAGTGTAAACATAGGTGCACAATAAAGACGCACTCACGATGAACTAGAATAATGGTTGAGTTTATTACCCATATATATGTCCTTTCCAAATCTATTTCAACTTTTAGTATCAATATATTGAGGTATTTCATGTAAAACCACATAATCCATACCTTACTAAAATATTAGGTTGCTATCCAATAATTAAAAAATATTCTCCAAGTCAGTCATTGAGTTATGTTCCATAATATTTGCTTTCCTAAATATTTATCTTGGAGTTTCTACTAATGTTCCTTTGATATCAACTATAAAGTCCTTGAACCTAGAAGCTTAAAGCTAGGGGTTATTTTATTACATTTCTAATATATATATGAAATCAATTCCCAAAGGACCAAATAGATTAGGGTTATTAGTATACTTGAAAAATATAAAATTCTAATATTATCTGAATAACCATTATTAAATCCTTGATATCTTTCATAGCATACTTCTCAATATTGTAGTGAATGGATAAAACTATGGGTTAGAACATATGATCAGTGAGAGTAACATTTAGTGGAAGATAAAATGAGTAAATTAATTCGAATAAATACAGAAATTTATATAACTGAAAACACATTCCATTTAATCAATATTGTGAGTATTATGAATTATAAGGAAGGAATAAATTATGGTACAATTATGAAATATAAATAATGAAATTATCTTAAATATTATTTATGAATATAATAACTACTCAAATAATAAAAAAGTTATCAGAAATTGATTTTATAAAGAGGGAATTCATTTTTCTAGACATCTTAAACTTACCATAGAAGACTCTATCCATGAAATCATAAACAAAACAGCATACCCTTGTTCTTAGAAATCTTACAAATATGGGTAAGGCCTCATCCAATTACCCAAATCATTTTATATTGTGAGAACTATTGACACATCGAGTGGATATATAATTTTCATCCACACCTATCACTTAATATATCCAATGAATTAATAACATAAACAATAATCAAAACATAATAAATATTCATTAATGAAAAAACATCCACCAGAATAACTAGTACTAAATTTTTTAAAACATTCCCAGTCAAACTATTCATAAACTATATAGAGAAATATTGAGTATTTTATTGTTATAATATATCATTAGTGGATCATAAGTAAATTAATGGGGTTTTATCATTAATGAATAGAAATAAGTATAAAGGTTATGAAAAATATTATCTATAAAAAATTACCTTTCCAATTTAAAATTATGATTAAAAAATTACAAATTTCAAAAATATTAAGAAAAAATTTTATTTGCATATAATTATGATATCATATAAATAAATATTTAAGTAATTTTCTAGTCATGATGTCTGAAAATTTTATTTATTATGAGTACATTAATAAATATTCCATTACCATTGTTTAAAAAACAGAAAAGAATAATATTTGAAAAAAGAAGAAAATATTATTTTTCAAATGATTTGTAAAAAGTAAAACATTTTTAAATAAATAATTAATATATCAATATAGTAAAATAAAAATATTTTTTAAAACATTTATTATAAAATATGTACATTAACGAAAAATATTTCTGACTGAGTAGAAAAATGTGTTGGTCTTCATAAAAATAATATTTGTATCTTGAGTACGTAAGGAGAAGAAGATTAATATAAATGATTCAATATAATAAAATAAATATAGGAGAATAAAATATATTGGTTTTAATATATAAATATCACATAATTCTCCCAAAATATATGTAAACATTAACAATCTAGAATAATAATGAGCTTGTGAACTAATCCCTTACTACTTTGGTAACCTTTGATTCCTAACCCTCATGAAAGAAAAAAATAAATTTAATATTTAAATAAAATTAATATAAAGGTAATAATGATATATCATATCAAAGGTTTAGTATATTAACCACATGAAATAATCATGTGGTGAATATGACATATGACTCCCAGAAACAAAAGTAACATGACAAACCATTACCCTATGTCCATATTTCTTTGTATGTGTCAATAAATCATATATAATCAATTTAAATTTATTATAAATAAATTCATGAATTATAATAATATATATCATACTATATATTATTTATATAATAACTTTTATCTCATAATTATTGACAATGTTTTGTTAAAATATCTTTTATGCATGATAATTTCTCCGTTATTCATTTATGTTTTTGTTTGGTAGTTTTTAAAATTGTATAGTGATAATGGTTCATTATCCAATATAATGTTAATAATGATATAAATATCTTATATATTCATTATTTATTTTGTTAGAATCATCCATAAATTATATAGAGAGAAAAATAGATTACACAATGCATGTAGACAGTAGGTTGTAGGTAAACATGGTCATTATTTTCAAATATTAAAAAATAGAAAAAAGAATATTGAATAATAATTCACCTATAAAAAAATATTCATTATATCTTATATATCAAATTAAATATTTAAATCTCTCTTTATTACCATCAATATAACTAGAAAAGATAAACGAATCACATGACTTAGAGGATGTTGTAGTCGACAAGTATTCAGGAGCGACGTAAAAATTTCCCAATGTATTAGAGTGTAATTAGGTATATTTGATAATATAATTATAGTAGTATAATTACTTCTTAAATATCTTATATATTAATTACATATATATTTATAACCATCCAATTAATGTGGGGATGAAAGGAAAATTAAACCATTTGGTGAGATGGTGGGTCATACATAGACATGAGAAATGTTTTCACTTTTCATAGGATGTAAACGAGATTGAAAATTGTTTTCCCATGAAAATAATAACACCATGGTATATTGATGATACTATAGTTACTATATTAAGATTGTTACTGAAAATTTTCAAGAAGTTGAAGAAGAAATAAATTTGAGTGAGATGGTAAATAAGATACTAGTTATTTACTATAATTCCATTAGATTCCGTATTAAGGACCACTGTAATAGACCTCTAAGAATAATAAATCCCATAATGAGGGAATATATAATTTTAGATGAGATATGTGTAGTTTTGTATTGCAGTGGATGGCTCAATGTGGTGTGAAAAATTGAGAAAGTGTAGTGATGTTTTATAAGGGAGGGAAATGACACACTAGGAATATAAATACGGTTAAAATATAATAAATTAATTCTAAAAAAATGATTCCATGTGGATAGATATTCAACTAAAAATATTATAATGTCAAAATATCCTAATTAAATGAAATTTAGATAGGTTTTGGGTTCATTTTGAACAATATATTTTGGTCTGAACTCTTGTGTAACCTTTTTAAATCTTAATCTTAGTAAGAACGTTTTCAATATTATATTTTTATAATATTACTTCTAAGGTAAAAATTACATCATAAATTAGATTGAAATTAATTTTTCATTCATTTATCAGTTTATTTATCCCATATCAAGAATTTTATTAGTTTCAAATACCTAAATAAAAATAATTTATCAGAAAACACTATTAATGTAATTTAAAGTACAATTTATATAATTTGATTTTGAAAATAAAATGAAAGAAATGAAATTTGAATAAAAACATTTCAAAAATCTATAATATGATAATTTTACCTGTAACATTCATTTAATACAATAATTCACACAAAATCGGTTTTAAATTTCATAATTTTAAAATCATTTACTTCTTTTTTATATTAATTTAATAAATACTATATATTCATTGGTTATGAATTTAAGGTAATTATTTAATCAAGAAATTTTATAAATTAAATACCCTAATGGAAGAGTTAATTTATATTTCAAATAGACATTTATAACTTAACTTATCCTGTGTTTATCATTATATAAGCAATTTTGAGATTTTAAATTTAGTATATTTTCACTTTGTATTTATTCATTCCATAAATTAATATAATGGTCAAAATAAAATTAAAATGGAACCAAGTGGACATATATTTGAGAAATTGATATATATGGAAAACAATACCAATAATATAAGATAAATTCAATTTTTTGGTTTTTTTACCATATCTCATGGTTTTAACCAAATTTTACCAATTCTATTCCTACCAATGTCACATATATTTTCCATGTTTTCTAATCATAATCACAAAAGGGTCCTATTTACAAAATTTGAACCTCCTGATTTGATATATAGTTTCAATTTCTCAATATTTAGTACGTAGAAGTGGTACAAATCAATTTTATTATAATTTCATAAAATGCAACCATTTTTGTTAAAAATATGTGTTTTTTGTAATAACAATTGACGTACAAAATAATAATAAATATTTATGAATTAAATATAATTATTTAAATTATTTTAAATCAAATGTATAATATTTAAATTAGTTATAAAGTTGAAAATTGAATGGAAATTTTAAATTACTCGATGTAGGGATAATATTTAAATAATATATGTTTCTCCCTATTCATTGGAAAATAAATTATTTGATAAAAATTATAAAATTTCAATATAAATAATTTTTATATATTTATTTCTTATGTTTTTCAATAATTTTTATAAAAGTGGAAAAAATTAAAAATATTATTTTCTATAAAAACAAAAAAAAATTTATGGAATTTTTTTAAGAATAAAATGTCATTAATAAGACAATAAAGGGCTTATTTACTAATCCTTTATCAATAAATTATTATTTAGTAGTTTATATTAATACATCTCATAATTTGGTTAATCATTTTCATACCCCCCCCCCCCAATTCAATGGTTAAGTTATAACAGTTATATTTAAATAGTAATATTTTGTGGTTTGTTTAAGCTCAGTGTTGTGTGTTGTTTAGACTATTGAACATGGTGTTCTTTCCTAATCCTGGTGTATCACACATAATATTCCTCTAATTTATATTTTATCTTAACCAATATTTTAAATATTTCCCCAAGGATTTTAATATATTGATAAATGTCATATGTGATTTGTGATCTAATTAGGTTAGTTAGAAAAAAAATTATATAGATTTATTTTAACAACAAAATATTGTATTACTAATCACCCAAAGGAATTAGACCTATATAATATCTTTGTATATTATTATATTATTTTATGTGAAAATTTTATAAAATATTTTTTGAGTTAAATTACATTATATTTTTACACCTCACTAATGTATGTATCCTTGTTTGGTGGAAAAAAATTACATGTTTCTAGAATTTGAGTTCCAAAGCAATATCAGGAATCCCCAAATCCCTCATTAAGTCATTGTTGAGCACCCATATCATGTATTAAATCAATCAGTATGAATATTATATAATGTTTTGAAGTCAATATATATTATCCCATATAAAATTTCAATTCTAATTTTAGACCGCTTTTATCTCAGGAATGTTCTATGTGTACAAAAATCCAAAGAATAAATCCATAAGCCATAGGTATTGTTAAATAATTTACCAATTTCCCTAACACCTAACACACATGAATGAAAAAAAACTCACCAGTTCTTATCTTCCCCATCTAATAAATAATCATGCCACAGTAGCACATTAACCAACTAAAACACTAAAATCAACCACGTTGGTAAATTTCTATAGTGTAAAACTAATTTATATTGACATTAAAATCTTCATTTACCTAAACCATATCAACAATCCATAACCCAAGTAGAGAAGGAATCCAAAATCTATTTCCAAAACAAGAACCAATCCCCATATACAGTTTTCATACTAATTACCTTCTATAAAGAATCATCTTTATAAGTAGAGTGTCAACCACTCAGAGTCAACCCACACCATGCGAATAAATTCATTTCAAAGTAATATCATGCTGTTTTTTATATTATACTAAATTGATATTTAATTCAAGAAAAAAATGATAATTATGTCTTATTAGTTTTTTGGAAACCAAAGACATAAGAGGGAGGGGTAAATTGAGTTCTTGGACTTCAAACCAAATTAAAACATCCATTTTTTAATGAATTAAACCACCCATTATATTTTAATTTGATATTAAGTGGAAATAAATAAGAAATGTAAAGAGGTAATTTAGATATTTTTATAGTCATTTGGGGATACAGAGAACTTCCCAAAATACACTTTACAAATAACAAAGGAAATTATTGTGATTATATTCATAAACTTTACTTTAGTATCTCAAAATACATGTGAAAGTTGTTGAAACTTTGTGTATACACTTTTGAGACCTTTTACTACATTCTTCATAAGGGGGATTATAAAGGCCACATAACCAAATATTTTACATGATGTGTTCACCTTCAAAATAATTGAATAGATATAGAAATTGGAATATATTTCTTCAAAAAAACTTATCCAATAAATTAAAGATAATAAATATTATTCTATAGGAAATTAATATCTCCAAAATATAGCTCTGAAAATGTTTTTAAAATTATTTATTTTTGGTTGTACAAAAATATAAAATACTTAATTATTTAATTTCGTATTTTTTTTTAATTATGAAGTATCAATTATAGAGATATTATAATATATAGATTATATAGAAGTATGAAAACATCAATATTTATTATTTTATTCAACTACCTTATTGAAATTAAAATAAAAATATTTTGATGGATAATTAGAATGTTCACAATATAAATATTAATTTATTTTATTCCAATAAAATTATTAATCTTTATTATGACTTGTTTCTCATGTATTGAAAATTCAAATATTTTTTAGAGGTAAATATATATATTATATATAATTTTTTATAACCATTATAATTCTTTGATAATTGAACATTAATTGAGAACAGTGAAGTGAAAATCATTACATAAATTCCAAATAACCATAAATATTCTAAACAAAATAAATCTAAAATACATTATCGAATTCCATTTTAGAAAATATGGGTTTAACAAGAAACCATTTTAATGTTTGAAATTATCTTCTAATAATAATCTTCTATAAACATTTGGGAATTTATTTTCAGAAATAAGAATTCAGAAATATTCATTAAAATTCCTCCTAAATATTATACAATTAAATTATCCATCCTTTATAATTTTCAAAGTAATTATAAAACATCGATCTTCCATAAAAACCAACATTGAATAATCTGTTACATTTATTAAAATTTAAATCATCCATGAACTTAACTATATTTTATTTTCATAGAAATATAATAGTTATATACTTCTCTATATAAAATGTTCTTTAAAATATCTAGTTATGAAAGAATAATTTCATTCCAACTATTATTTAATAAAAATAGTGGTTCTCTATATCTATATAATATTTAACAATTTATTTGATATTTATATAAGAATAAAACATTTTTCTATTTTTCTATAAGAATATTTCTAGCTCACATAATAATATTACTATTCCATAATTTAATAAATAATATCTTTTCTTTTATAAATAATCCAACATGGAAGATTATTTACATTCCATTAAATAATGTGAAACATTAATTACCATTCATATAAGGTTTTTAACTTTGATAATTTTTTTGAGAGTAATGTTTTGGTTAAATTAGAAATTTTTCATTCACATATCTGATGAAATATTTCCAACTTATCCAATTTTCCAATAAGTAATTTTATACATTAGAAAAAATAATTACATGAGATACTTTCTAAAACAAATAAAATTAATTCTTTTTTGAGATATCAAATACATAAATATTTATTCAAATATTCAATATATAAATAAGATTTCATACATTCAAAATAGCTCA
Organism: Viscum album; assembly: GCA_963277665.1. Taxonomy (NCBI): domain Eukaryota; kingdom Viridiplantae; phylum Streptophyta; class Magnoliopsida; order Santalales; family Viscaceae; genus Viscum; species Viscum album. The sequence continues at coordinate 338,925,475 of OY728144.1, forward strand.
AAATAATATCAAAATAAAAATCATAGAATAATAATTCTACATTTAGAAATAGTAATAAATATATTATTAAACTAAAATCCAATTATGTAAAAACATTAAATACAAGATATGGTTTTTTTGATATTTAAATCTTATGATAAATTTAGATATGTTTGAACAAAAAAATCATTTCCAAAAATCCCTTCCATTTTTATGATCACTTTATAGATTCTATTTTTTCCTCGTATTAATTTAGTATATTTATACATATATTTTCAGAGAAAACTCTGAGATAGTGTGTGATTTTGAGGCCCAATGTGCCCGTAATTAATTTTATATAAGTATTTATAATATTTAATATTACATAAGAACTTTTTAATAAATAAAATGGGGAAAATCTTAAAAGGATCGTCATATCAGAATTATGAGGCCATGGTTGAGTTTGGAACCATATTTTTACCCTATATGTGACCTAAAACATTTCTGTGTGGGGATTTCAGATATCACAACCGTTGGTGGTGCGTTCAATTGGTTAATTAAGTAATTTTTTTAATTAGTTTATAAATTAACATATTTTTGAATTATATATAAATAAACCATTATAGATATTCTCCCATTGTAACATCCCAGGTAAAATAAGAAATAAGAAATTTTCTTTTTAATTAATATTTTGTGAAAAAAATATTAATTTTACCTTAAAGGGGTTGCTATGTTCGATGGCGTACCCGAAACGCAACAACGAGTTTGTTGGAAATCATACTTTGCAAAATAATAATATAATATTATTATTTTAAATGGTAGTTAATGCCTTGACGTTGTATTGATGGGAATGAACCGAACAAACTACAATATGATTATACATTTTTGTTAAATGTTTGTACATTTATCCAATAAATGTTAAAGGCTTAAAATGTGAATGAATCTAATTTTAAGCATAATTTTCTTTAAAAGGTTGATTTACCACCTTTTGATGGAGAAGCCTCATTAAATCTAATTTTGGTCACTTTTACATGTTTTATTTGACCAAATAGAATTCTTATTTAGAATTGGGACATCAAAATTCACTTTGGGTAATATTTTGGTTTTTTATGATAAAATTCATTTTTAATGAATAGTGAAAAAATACAGCATTTTAAATCAAAACTACCTTTTAATATAAATTATTTATATGGTTAGATTATTTTTTTAATTTGATATAAATTTTAATTAGATTATATTTATACTATTTAACCCAATTTTGGTTATTGTAATTAATTTCACATTGAAATTGGACATAATCAAGTGTTAATATTTTGAGGGTTATTATTTCTTAAAACATGACTTTTAGTATTGACAATGAGAATTAATTTAAAATTAATTTCTGCCACTTGTGTTTTAAATTTGGAGAAATGGATTTCATATTAGGAATCAAGAGGTCCAAATTGTGTAAATAGTTATCTTTTATTTTAAGTCCTTATCAATATTTACTTTAGTAAATATTTTATTTACCTTTGTTAAAGGGTAAATCTGGTAAATAAGGTTCAAAAATATTACTATAATAATATTAAATTTCCCTAACATGTATCCTAATCCTACTTGTTGATTCGCATCCGACCATGAGCATAAATGGGTCGATATTGGGACCCCATGGGGCCACTTGGGAGTGATAATGACACTTTATTTTAATTAACATAAAGTAAAAACAAAGATGACATAAACAAATATATTTTAGTTAATTAATATTTAAATAGGGTTACATAAGATAAATTTTATACTATAAATATTAATTTTAAAGATAAAAATATTTCCTACATCATGGTATTTTTTTATAATTAGTAGACACCAATTAAATTAACTTATTTATGACACAATAATGATGTCATGTTTACCTCATTAATAAATTATTTAAATAAATAAGATTATAAGGATTACAATAATAACCAAAACCAATCCAAATATTATTGGATGATTCTATATCGACCACAATTATTTTTAGCTTCAACTTTAATAAGTTTCGGACCTTTAGAAACCGAAAATAATTATATAATAATGTAATATTTTCACTATTGTTTAAAGATCCCCTCCCCCCTATAAAATACCTCACCTCTAACTCATTCCTCACACCTCTCAAGCCCTATGGATCATCCAAACACTTCCCAATTAATCTCCCTACATCCCTTTCCTCATCCTAGAATCCTTAAATTAGGCATAAGTCACTTTAACAAACCCTTCTGGGTCAAACCAAAGGGAGTTATCTAATTTAAATGTACCATCTTATCTTAAGTTATTTTGTTTTATTTTACTTCTCCAACCCCTAAACTCTTTTTATTCTGTTCTTCAATATAATCATCATTATCCTCAATATGTAAGGATATTTTTATGATAAGGATATAAACTTCATATTTACCCACTACTATCTAATGGGTAAAGAATATACTTTTTCTGTGGATGGCAAACAAATGCCTCATGAAACGATGATTGTTAAATTATCTCCTACCACCTCTCATGGTGGCCATTATGATGGCACTATATTTATATTTGATTTATATTATGTTTATTTTTTTATTCTTCTGTATTTTCCATTTATAGCATACCTTTATGGTTTCCATTAAGGGTAAACGCTAAAATTTCATTTGAGGAAGTGCGGACTACTGCCCCCTCAAATTGATATGACTCGTTAATGACATATGTTGGAAATATAAAGGACAGAGTTAATGATATTATATATTATTTTATAATGGAATTATAATATAATTTGTACCATTTTGTTTTAATTCCATTAAAATAATAAAGAGAAATGAAAGTAGCGTTCATGTGTATGTCCGGCTTACCGTCTCCATGAACGGTGCATTTGATATCTTATCTCAAAATGTTATGTACTATTGTAAATACATAAATATACTGGTTATATATGATATATATGATATCAACATCACGAATATCATTTTATAGAAAATGGATACTTGACCACATGAACAACGTGTAATTATAAGAAGTTCATTTTTGACACAAGTACCAAATATCGACAAAACAACTGTTATTAACTTAAATGATTTCATAATATCTATAACATGGTAATAAGTGATATTAAAGGAATAATAAACCTGAAAAGAGATCTCAATCTAGTATAAATTAACATTAATTTATTATTCAAAATATTAAAGAACGAATGATTCATGTCGGACAAGAGGTAGAGGACTTCGTCTCAATATCCATTCATTGAGGCATATTTTGTTTTTTACATGGATTTATTTTATACGCTATATAAAAACATTATACTTCTCATGTAATTGAAAAGGAATATTTTTCTATAAGTCGTTTTAGTTAATGGAATTTTTTTTCTTTTAACTTACATGGTGACAACGTCCTTTCGCCGCCACAAGTATTATTTCATCTTTTTGCTTCCTTAACAAGACGTAATGTTTTTAAAATAAAAATAAATACCATATAATTTCTTACATATTTTGGTATTGAAAAAGGTTTTGATAATGGATTTGTTATGTCATTATATTTAAATGATATGTTGTGATAGAAATGTCAAATTGTTATATTTCCTTTATATTTGTTTTATGTATTATGAATATGTTAGGTTCTTGTGAATTGTTAAGTATACAGGTGGTTTCGTAATAAACCTAGGGAAGGGGAGTTCGAGATAGCTCTCCAATGCATTGGGTAAAGTGACAGAGGTAAACATGAATGTAACTCCTAAGAGATTTAGTGAATATACTATGATGGGTATTCCAAATGTAACTCCCTTCATAGATATGATAGTTACAATTTACATATGATTTGGATGCCACAAGTTACCTTTATTATTTATGTTTTCTATTTGTGATTCAGAAATATTATGATTTCATGAGGTATGTTAAAGAGCTTATGTTATGTATGTAATTATGAACTAATGTTTTCATCCTTTGTTTTATAACCCTACTGAGTTTTTTATGATCATCCCATGTTTTTAAATGTTTTTTACAGGACTTAACCATGAATAGGGTCAAGGATGGGATCAAGGAATGTCATGTTGTCTAAAACATGGCTAGACATGGAACTTTTTTATGAGTTTTTAATTTTTGAAAAAATGGGAATTGAATAGAAGTGTCTACTTTTTATCTTTTGAGATGTAATGTAATAGTTGTGACATAATTCTCTAATACAGAAAACCTGAAAAGACCTTTAATGTGAAATATTCATTTAATTCAAGGTTAAGTAATGTTTAAGGACGAGTCCTTATAGGTGGTATTATAGGTCGGTTTAGATAACATTAGAGGTTAGGATATTTTTAAATTAATGTCCATAAATTAATTTATGGAATGGTTGAAGTGATATAGCATTTAAATATTACCATGTTGTTTCTGCTAAGATATTTCTCTGTTCTGAATGGTTTTCCATAGAGAAAACTGGGTAACTATGTTGGGATGACATTACGATGAATAAAACCTTCAAATAAGAAAAACTGAGAAGGTTGGAATCGGAATTGAATATCTTTTTGCAGTGATGGCATAGTTTATTCAGGCTATAAATGGTGCTGGTATCCATGCATGAGATCTACGAGACTAACCGCAGAGGAACATGTTAGTAGTGAAGCATTTAATGAGGAAACATACCCCATCATTCATAGGATCATCTATCCTTATGCTATCAGAATGGTGGATTAAAGAACTGGATAAGATTATCTCTATTATGGGGTGTTTATAACATAAAAAGGTTAGTCTCACTATTTACTGTTTTGAAGGTGATGCTGATCAGTGGTGGTTGATGATGAAAAATATCAGGGATATTGAGGATATTTACTCTCTTTATTGGGTTGAATTCAATGGTATGTTTCTTGAGAAATATTTTCCTATGGTGGTTTATCTTAGGATGGAAAAACGATTCTTGGAATTGAGGTAGGATGATTACTCAGTTTCTCATTATGAAGCAAAATTCACTCGATTGGAAATGTATGCTCAAAGTTTCATATGAGAAATTATTAGTAAAATCAACCATTTTAACTCAGGATTAAATCCAAATTATTTAATGTATTTAGATTCTTGTGAGTTCAAGTGTTGTGAAAAACTTGTTCAATGTGCGGAGAAGGTATAAATGGAGTTTTCCCATGATCAGGTGTTCTTTGAAAAACAACAAAATAAGAGGTCAACGTTCTAGGCGAAAGGTAAGAACTCTTAAAAAACATTTGATGGAAAGAAACATATCATTATAGTTTGAAAAAATTGTTGTAAAAATCATGTTGTGGAATGTCTTTTAAATTATATTAAGTGCTATTAATGTGGTAAAATGGGACATAAATCTCGTAATTGCACTAAAAAGATCCGGGTAATGGAAAGAAAAAACCAGATTTAAAATCAGTAAAATTATTTAAGTTTAATGAAATGGGTCATTATGAAAATTAGTGTCCAACGAAGTACTCCACTAGGGAAAGCAGCCAGACTACAAGCCGAAAGGGGTGGTGAAATCCTTTGCAACTACTACAGCTGATTTTGGGCCATCAAATGAAGTAGTATTAGGTACATTGTTGGTTTGTTCAGATTACACCAATGTGTGGTTTGATTCGGGGTCTACACATTCGTTCATTTTATGTAAGTTTTCTAGTAAATTGATAATTCCATCTTAAGATATGAATCCTAATATTATGGTAAAAATAGCTGGAGGAAATGTTGAAACAAAAATAATTATAAGAACCTTTCTATCATTGGGTGCGGAAAGAATCTACCTAAAAACCATATTGTCTTGCCTCTAGTAGAGTTTGATGTTATTTTGTGTATGGATTTTATTTATATTTATCATGCTAATATTGAAAATAGATATAAAGTGGTTTATTTTTGGAAAGAGTATCACTTTGTGTACAAGAATGAACCCTTACTTTTGAAAACATAGCAGGAATCTGAGAAACTAGTAAAAGATGGAAGTGAATGTTACCTTGCACTTACTATTGAAAACAGAGGAACTGTTCAGATTAATGGTGTACCAATGGAAAATGGGCACCTTGATGTTGTTCCTGATGAGTTTCATGGTATTATACCAGATCAGGAAGTTTAATTTATAGTTGACTTAGTTTTGGATGCTAATCTAATTTTAAAACCCCTTATCGAATGGCTCAAATAGAACATTTAGAGTTAAATAAGCAATTGCAGAAGTTATTAGATAAAGGTTTCATTTGACCTAGCACATCACCATGGGGTGATCCTATCTTATTTGTTAAAAAGAAAGATGGTTCAATGAGACTTCTCATTGATTATAGAGTATTGAATTACATCACCATTTAGAACAAGTATCCATTGCGTCTTTTTGATGATTTGTTTATTCATCTCCAGGGAGCTCAGTATATTTCAAAGATTGACTTGAGTTCGGGGTGCAATCAGTTGAAAGTAAATGAAGCATACATTCTAAAGACCGCATTTCATACTAGATATGGCCATTATGAATTTGTAGTTATGCCTTTTGGTTTAAACAATGCGCCTATTGTATTCATGGATCTTATGAAGAGAATTTTATGCGAGTTCTTAGATAAGTTTGTGGTTTGGTTTATTGATGATATTTTGGTTTATTATTAAAGTAAATCGAAGCACTAAAGTCATTTAAGTGTTGTATTTCAAACCATAAAAGAAAGGAAACTATTTGGGAAATTCAGCAAGTGAGTGTTTTGGTTAAAACAAATTTCTTTCCATGGTTAAATTATTTCAAAAAAATGGAATAAATGCTGATCCTTATAAAACAAAAGATGCTATAGAATGGACAAGATCCTCAAATATAACCTATATACATAGTTTTCATGGTTTGGATGGTTATTACCAGAGGTTTTTTGAACATTTTTCATGGTTATCTAGTCCAATGAGTAAGTTAACTCGAATAGGTGTTATGTTCGTTTGGAAAAAAGATTGTGATAATTGTTTTCAGGAATTGAAAAGAAGATTACTGAATACTCTAGTTATGGCACTAACTTTCTAAAATGGTGAGTTTTTTATTTATAGTGATACTTATTTGATTGGACTTGGTTGTGTCCTTATGCAGAATGATCATGTAATTTATTAGGCTTCATATCAGTTGAAACCTCAAGAGTTAAATTACCCTACAATTTATTTGGAATTAGCTACTGTTGTTTTTTCTATAAAAACGTTGAGGCGTCATTTGTATGTAGTAAAATGTTTGAAGTATATATTAACTCATAAATAATTGAACATGAGACAAAGGGTATGGTTTGAATTAATAAAATATTATGATTGCACTATTATTTTCCATCCGGGAAAAGAAAATAGAGTGGTTGATTCTTTGAGTCGAAAGAGTAATGCTTAATTTACCATGCTGCATTTGGAATGAGATCCTTTTTTTGATTTAATGAAATTTTGCATAGAATTTTTCGGTGCAGGAAATTCTTCTATTTTTTTCATGTGTGAGTGAAATCATCTCTATCATACAGAATATAGCTACTGAATAAGGAAGACAGTGAGTTGAAAAAAAAGTAAGAGTTGGTTCAGAAGTATTTGTTTCCTAATTTTAACATTGATAATGATTGTGTTTTGATATTTGGAAAGAGGTCATGTGTTCCATGAGATACACAGTTGAAGAATGAGTTTTTATGTGAAGCTCATAGTTCCCCATTTTCAGTTTATACTTGCAGTACTAAAATGTATAAAGATCTTCAGGTGTATTAGTGGTGGGATGGAATGAAAAGAGATATTGTAGATTTTACTATAATGTGTCTGACTTTTCAGTAGGTTAAAGCAGAGTGATGGTTACCGAAAGGGATGCTTGAGTATTTACAGGTTCTAGAGTTGAAATGGGAAAATATTTCCATGGAATTCATTGTGGGATTACCAAAGACATCTCAAGATAATAATGTAATCTGGGTTATTGTTGACTGATTGAATAAATCCGGTCATTTCCATTTTATTATAGATACTTTGTCTCGAGAACAACTACCTCAGTTGTATGTTAAAGAGATAGTCAGGTTACATGATGTTCGCCAATCCATTGCATCTGATTGTTATCCTAGGATTACTGCTAATTTTTAGAAAGGCCTTCATATGTATATGAGTACTGAATTAAATTTTAGTACAACTTATCATCCGCAATTAGATGGTCATTTAGAACGAACAATTTAGACCTTGGAAGATATGCTACATGTTTTATTACTGGAATACCAGGGAAGATAAAACCAATATATTTCTTTGGTTTAATTTTCTTATAATAACAATCTTCATTCCAGTATACAGATGGATCCATTTGAGGCATTATATGGGAAGCAGTGTTGAACTCCAGCTTTTTGAGATGAAGTAGGTGAATGGAAATGATGGGACCTGAGTTGTTAGAAGAGATGGGAGAAAAATTTCAGTTGATTCTGAATCACATGAGAACAACATAGAGCAGGTATAAATTTTATGGGATAATTAGAGGCAGGAACTCTCTTTTGAGGTCGATGATCACGTCTTTCTCAATGTTTCTCTATGGAAAAGTGTGATGCGTTTTGGTAAGAATGGAAAGTTGAGTTCGAGGTTCATTGGACCTTATGAAATATTATAAACATTTGGATCAGTTGCATACAGAGGGGATTTACTTCAATTTTTACCCTAGGTACACAATGTTTTTCATGATTCAATTTTAAGAAAGTACATGCCAGTTCCATATCATGTTTTGACCCCATATATAGTTTAGTTGGAAGAGAATCTCTCTTATGAGGTATAGCCAGTCTGGATTCTTGTCTGAAGAGGGAAAGTATTGCGGATTAATATAATTCACCAGGTAAATGATTTCTGGAAAAACCATATGGTTGAAGAGGAAAAGTGGGAATCTGAAAATTATATGAGGGATAAATACACCAATTTATTTGATAAGTGAATAAAATTTTGAGGAATAAATTTCCAAAAGGGGTGAAGGATGTAACATCTCAGGTAAATAAAGAAATAATACATTTTATTTTTAATTAATTTTTTGTGAATTAAATATTAATTTAACCTTAAAAGGGTTTATATGTTCGATGGCATATGCGATACGCAACAATGGGTTTCTTTGAAATCTTATGTTGCACAATAATAATATTATATTATTATTTTAAACGGTAGTTAATGCCTAGACATTTTATTGGAGGGAATGAACTGAACTAACTACATTATGATTATACATGTTTGTTAAATGTTTTTACATTTATCCAATAAATTTTTGAGGCTTAAAAAGTGAATGAATCTAATTTTAAGGGATAATTTATTTTAAAAGTTTGATTTACTTCATTTTGATGGAGAACCCTCTTTAAATATAGTTTTTGTCACTTTTATATGTTCTATTTGACTAAATAAAACTCTTTTTAAAATCAGGACATCAAAATTCACTTTGGGTAAAATTTTCATATATTTCTGATAAAATACAATTTTTATTGAATAGTGAAAAATACTGTATTTTAATTCAAGAAATCCTTTTAATATAATATATTTATATGGTTAGATAATCTTTTTAATTTTTTTAAGTGTAATTAGATTATATTTTTAACATATAATCCAATTGTGGTTATTGGAATTAATTTCACATTGAAATTGGACATAAAAAATGTCAATCTTTTGATAATTATTATTTCTTAAGAACCCACCTTTTGTTTTGACAGTGGGAATTAATTTTAAATTAATTACTACCACTTCTGTGTTATGAATTTGGAAAAATAGATTTCATATTTGGAATCAGGTGGTCCAAATTGTGTAAATAGGTAACTTTTTTTGAACATTATGAATATTTACTTCAGTAAATATTTTATTTACCATGGTTAAAGGGTAAATCTGGTAAATAAGTGTAAACAAATATTACTATAATAATATAAAATTCCCCTAACATGTGTCTTAATCTTATTGGTTGAACCACGCCTGACCATGGTCATACATGGGTCGATTTTGGGACCCCATGGGGCCATATGGAACTGAAAATAAAACTTTATTTAAATTAATATAAATTATAGACAAAAATGACATAAACAAATATCTTTTAGTAAATTAATTTTTTACATAGGGTTATATAAGTTGTATTTTTTTCCGTAAATATGAATTTGAAATATAAAAATCTTTCCTTCATCGTGGTATTTGTTTAAAAAAATTAGACGTAAAAAAACTTAAATTATTTATGACACATTAATGATGTAGTGTTTAACTCATTAATAAATGATTTAAATAAATATCATTCTAAAGATTAAAATAATATCAAAACCCTTTCCAATTCTTATTGGATTAGTTTAATTCATCCATGATTCATCGTATCTTCAACTTTAATATGTTTTTGACCTTTAGAAACCGAAAATCATTATATAATAAAATAATATTTTCACACATTCATAAAGAGCCCCTCCTCCCCCTTATAAAAATCACTCACCTATAACCCATTCCTCACACCTCTCAAGCCTCTTGGATCATTAAAAACTACCCAAGTAATCTCCCTAAATCCCTCTCCTCCTCTTAGAGGCCTTAACTTAGCAAGGAGGAACTTCAAAAAACACTTTTGGTTCAAACCAAAGGGAGTTACCTGATTTAAAGGTAATGTCTTCTCTTAAGTTCTTTTGTTTTATTTTACTTCTGAAACCACTAAATTCTTTTTATTATATTCTTTTATAACAAAAATAGTATAAAAAATATACTTGGAATTTTTTTATGATAATGATTCAAACTACACTTTCACACACCTCCATCTAATTGGTAATGAACATACTATTTCTGTGGAAGGCAAATTAACGCCTCACGAAACGGTGATTGTTCAATTATCTCCTACTGCCTCTCATGGTGGCCATTATGATGGGATTTTATTTATATATGATATATATTATGTTTATTTTTTCTTTATGCTTCTATATTTTCCATTTATATCATACCTTTATGGTTTCCATTATAGGTAAATGCTATAATTTTATTTGAGGAAGTGCGGACTACCGCCCCATCAAAGTGACATGACTCGTTAATCCCATATGTTGGATGCATAAAATATGGAGTCAATTATATTATATATTATATTATACTGGAATTATAATATACCTATGTATCCTTATGTTTAAATTCCATTAAAATAAGAAATAGAAATGAATGTAGCGTTCAAGCGTACGTACGACTTACCGTGTTGATGAATGGTGCATTTCATTTCTTATATCCAAATGTTATGTACTATTATAAATACATACATATACTGGATATATATGATATATATGATATATAAATCATTAATATCATTCTCAACATAATAGATATTTTACCACATGAACAACTTGTAATTATAGAAGTTCATTTTTTACTCAAGTACCAAATACCGACGAAACGATCGTTATAAACTTAAATTATTAAATAATGTTTATAACATGGTAATAAGTGATATAAATGAATAATAAACATGAATAGGGATCTTAATAAAGTTTCAATTTACTTTAGTGTATTTTTTAAGAGATTAAATAACGAACAAGTCCAGTCGGACACAAGGTAAGGGACTTCGTCTCAATCTCTTTTCATTGAGGAATATTTTGTTTTATACATGACATTGTTTTATACGTTGTATAAAAACATTTGACTTCTCATTTCATTCAGAAAGAATCTTTTTCTACTAGGTGTTTTACTAAACGAAATAAAATAATGTTTCTTTTAATGTACATAGTGACAACGACCTTTCCGTCATCACGAGTGTTATCTGATCTTTTGGCTTCCTTAATAATCTCTTATGTTTTTAAAAGGAAAATATATACCATATACTCTATTGAGTATGTTGGTATTGAAAATGGTTTTGAAAATGGATTTTTTATGTCAATATATTTCAATGATTTATTTTGATTGAAATGTGGAAATGTTATCTTTCCATTAAATTAGTATTATGTGTTATGAGTATGCTATGGTTTTTGGGATTTGTTACGTATATGGGTGGTTCTGTGATAATCCTAGGGAATGTGAGCTCGAGATAGCTCTCCAATTCATTGGGTAACAAGATGGTGGTAAACATGAATGTTCTTCCTCAGATATTTAGGGAATATACTGTGATGGGTTATCCAAATGAAACTCCCTACATAGCTGTGATAGCTACAATGTAAGTATGATATGGATGTCAAAAGTTTCCTTTATGATTTATGATTTATGATTTAAATATGTTATTCATAAATCTTATCATTTAATGAGGTATGATTAAGAGCTTATGTTATGTATGTAATGAAAAGCTATAGTTTTCATTCCTTTTTTATAACCCTTACTGATCTTTTGATGGTCATCCCATGTTTTGAAAAAAAAATTACAGGACCTGAAGTTGAATAGGGTATAGGATGGGATCAAGGAAAAGTCATGCTGTCAAAACATCAGACTAGACATGAATCGTTTTTTCAAGAGTTTTTATTTAAAAAATGTTAACTTAGTAGAAGTTTATACTTTGTAATTTGTAAGATGTAATGTTATATTATGGTTTAATTATCTAAAAAACTATACCTGAATGGTTCCTCAAAGTGAATTAATCATTTAAATCAAGATTATGTAATTTTTAAGTTAGGGTCCTTATACCCAGGGTTATCCATAAATCCATGGGATCACTAACATACATTCGTTTTCCCTTCGTTCGGTGAATAGAAATCCAGCAATTCAGAGACTCCAAATAGAAGGAAATAAAGACACAATGAATACAATGATCCCTATCATTCATTGGAGAGAATGTTATTTTATGATGAAAAATGAAATATTATAAGAACCTGAATCTTCTTTGCAGGTATGTTTTTCTATTTCTGGTCGTTTTTTAGGAAAAAGGAAATTCTGGAAATTTTCAAAGTACCTGTTGTCTACTTTATGAGTACATGTCGTGGGATTCCATGCTGCAGGAGGTCGTGTGTTGGTAGTGTAGTAGTCACACACAAAGATGTGTGGGAGTGACTTGGAGGCCGCTTAAAGATGAGTATGGAATAGGGGAGTACATGTCGTGCCCTTCAAAAGTACACACCGTGTACTTTTTTTATTAAACGCATCAGGGTCACGTATGACAGAAAAAACCGACTCCTTCTAAGTCTGGTTCATTCGAGAGCAAGGGTAATGTCGCAGATCTTCGATGAACCCCCTGAGTGATCACCCGTCCTCAGAATCAAATATAGTCAGCTACGTTTGAATCACATTGGGGATTTCTCCCTTCTCCTAGAGCTTCATCTTCAGATTTATTCTCTCTCGTGAGATATCATGGGTTTATTTTTTTAGAAATTTTCATAGATATTCAATTTTCTAAATAGATTCAAGCTTTGAGGTTCACAGATAGGAATCTACTAACCCTACGGTAGGTGGTATGTTCCTTTCCATTCAACGTTTTTCAGTATTATGTGGAAATTCCACCAATACCCTTGAACAGGGTATTGCGTGTTTACCATTATACCCTTGTTGTTGCCTTCCATGATTGTATGCTTTTGTAGAGGTTAATTAGATGTGAATATGGTTGATTACTATTGATTGGATATATTTCCCATGCATGTTCTGTTTACTGTCATTTGGTCATGTTTAGCCAATATGGTTGTCTTGCCTGTTTTCCATGACTATTACTACAGGATGGACAGTTTGTATTATGATATGCTTGAAATGATGAGGAATGGTTATCCATGTAGTACTGTAGGTTTACATTGTCCATATTTAATTTCTATGCTATTTGACCTACACAGGGCCGTGAGAACCTGATGTAGTAGGCTATAAGGGGAATTGAACGAGTGAGCTTCCTCAAAGAGTCCCTGATTACCATAGACTATAAGTGGAATTGACTATGGGTGCTTCATCATAGAGTCTATGAATTCTTATGATTGAACTAGAGGGGTTAGGTTGAGTGCACTACCCAGAGGGTTTCTTGTACTTCTTCAGTAGGACCAGAGGGGATGGTTTTGAGCACTTCCCAGAGGGTTACCTATTTTACGTTTAGCTGTCTGTTTTGTTGTTTCTTGATATCGATACTGTGGATTTGTTACTGTGGAGTACTTTCCTAGTTATTGTTTTCTATACTTTTACTTGCAGTATATTCACTGACAGTTAAGAACAGATCTTTGGGTGGTTTCCGACTGAGATTTAGTGTCACACCCTTTTTGGGCCATGTTTTTGGGCCCAAACAGATTATATTTCTACAGGTATAGATAAGGTCATGCGCCCTTCTACATCAGGTACTTGAGTTTCCGTGGAGCTGGAGATCATGGGACCATGTTATGGCTTGCAATAATGAGGCGTTTATCTGCTTTACTTTGCACTTTCGTTTAATGTTGTTGTATTCCATAATTGTGACTTGTTTGTCTGTTTTTGTAGACATATGTATCACGCATCATTTTATATATGTTCTCTGGTTTATAATTTAGTTTTCTATTGTTACTATTGTATGTCATTATTACTACTTCCACTCTTGTGTGTATTTATTTACTTTTGTTGTGTACTCTTCCAATGAGGGTATATTTTACCCACTATCACACCCAAGGCCCTCACTGCTAGTCGGTAGCCTCTGGTGTTCGGGGAAATGCGCTTGATGTAATGTGACCAACCAAGTACGGGGCACCTCTATGTGTCTTAAGGAACTGGGACGTTACAAAGTGGTATCAAATGAATTCTTTTCTCTTGATTTACTGTTTGGAGCCTTTAGTCAGGGAAAATCCAATCTACCTCATTTATTGTAATTTTTCTAGTTTTTCCACATTACAGTTGATTTGATTTCACTATTTGGTGATTCACATGTTTTGTGCTATTACCGTTGATGTTATTTAGGTTCTATTTCTGTCGCAACCCAATGAGATGAGGGTATACCATCTCATGCATCATATAGGAACTTTCTAGAAGCCACAAGTCATGCATTCTTGTTATTCCATCTAGGGTTCATTTTCAATTTCATGTTGTTGTGATAGTTATTGTGTAGAATATGAATGCTGTTTTGATAGATGCCCTGATTAAAATACCTACTATTTGATAGGGTATTTTGTGTATGGTTTTTTTTTGGTTGAACACCAATCTTTGGTTCTTGAGGTCTTATGGGCCCTCATAGACCAGAATTTGGTGGATCATTGCTTTTTTTTTTACCTTGTTGTAACATATAAAAGATTCCAAACATTGATTCGTGGGGAGTATGGGCCCTCAAGGATTGAAATTTGGAACTTTCATTGTTCTTTTCAGTTTTTTCTATGTTTGGGAGTAGTTTACGAGGCTTATAGTCCGAAAAAACCCATAATACATGCCATGTAGTTTTGACTACATTCCATGTGTTCTTATGTATTGGAAGAAACAATTTTTCTTTGGTATATGATGTGTCCATTATGTACATGCCGTGTAGTCTCTAAATATGTCATAGTCCTTGTGGGAAGAGACACGGGATGGGGAAAATCTGGTGGGAATACATTGTGTACAGTTCGAACACACAGTCTAGTGTTGACCCAGTGTTCACCCATGTAACTAAGAACATAGATGGATGAGACCTTAAGAAATTCATGTCGTGTCCATGTATAACACACCGAGTAGTCTTACCTAGGTACCCAACAATGTCACAAACATCACGGGTTGGTGTTATCCCTTCTCGTACACACCGTGTCTTCCTTGAACACACCGTGTAGTGTGATCCGTGTGTTAGGTCGTGTCACTAACAACACGAGCTAGGGGAAGATTCTCTAGTACACGATGTCTCTATCTTGAACATGCCATGTAGTCTTACCTTAGGAGAGTCGTGTGTCTTAACCATGTTAAAGGACTCTGGAAGGGGATGATGATTCAAGTACACGATATGTGTTAAGACAACACACCGTGTGTCTGGGGTCTTACACGACCGATATAGACAGCAGTGTACACCCATGTAAATGGATTCATGGAACACACCGTGTAGGAATTTAATATGCCGTGTAGTCATGTTTTGGAAAACTTGAAAACTTTCTTTCTCTTGTTCCCTTCTTGCACTCCTTGTTTTCAATCCTTGATAATCATGACCTGAGGTGTGCCTGACCCTGTAGAGTCATGCCACTGAGGCTTCATCTGGTTGTGTGCCAGTTTCTAGACGGTGATCAGACATCGGACATGGCCGATCAAGGACTACCTACAGATCCTCCCATTGTGCCAGCCTTGGCACCAGCCATTGTATATGACATAGGTGCTGATGCATAGTTCAAGGGTGGATTTCTAAGGATGATGAAGACCTTTCAAGGAGAACCTCATCCTTCCCCGTTGATGGATTATTTGACGCGGGTCTTTCAGTAGCAACATCATCCTAATTTCTCAGGGGAAGGAGGACCACAGGCTATATAATCTTGTCTTGAAAATACGCTGATGATTTTCAAGCATCAAGAGATACCTCCAAAGATGAAGGTGATGCTCTCTACCTACATGCTCCGAGATTATTCCAAGAGATGGTGGGATGTGATCTGATAGGTGGGACACCAGCAGAATATGGCTTGGGATGACTTTCGGCACATATTCTACCATTACTTCTATCCAAAGACCGAGAGGGTCGATCAAGATCGAGATTTTATGAGTCTAGAGCAGGGTACTCTTTCAGTTCTGGATTATTCCTCTCACTTCACAGAGCTGTAGCGTTTCACACATATTCCAAGAGGTGATTATTTTTTTCTTGCACAGATGCTTGAGGATGGTCTAAAGCACAAAATCTGATCTCAGGTGAACATATTCAGGTTGAATTCGATATCTTCTATCATCAATCAGGCACAGACCACAGAGTGTAATATGAGGGATTCTGGAGCTGTGAGCCAGGGTGGTTCGACATCTAGAGTTAGTGCTCCGCCAGCTGATAGCAGGATGAACCGTAGGGACGCTCTGTGAGGAGATCAGAGTAGGCGAGGTGAATCTTCTGGTAGCCAGGTGGTGTGCTACCAGTTTGGGAGAAGCAGGCATATGAGGCCACGTTTCCCAAGAGACCCAGTGGAGTGACAATATTGTGGAAAGATGTGTCATCTTCAACGCTTTTGTCAGTTCTTCTCACCAGCAACTATTGATTGGGGTTTTTCAATGTCTTATCATTTAGGAGCAGCACCACTAGACTCCCACCAGTCTAGGAACTGGAGTTCTTCCATCCATTTAGGCTGAGGTGGAGGTCATGGACATGGTAGTCAATCATCTATTCTTCAGTGACATCAGGGTGGATCTACCTAGAGTGGTCAAGTAGGGTCTGAGGGCCACGATGCATGCTATACTATTTTAGTGGAGTTGACCCAGCATAGGAGGATTCTAGATCTTCTACCGTTCAAGGAATGATCTTAGTGGCCTTAGTTTTAGCTTCTTCTCTTTTAGATACAGGGGCTTCCCATAGCTTTATATCTGTTCTGTCGTGGAGAGCCTGAGGCTCTGCATCTTTTCTTCTGCTAATATTGTGATGATAGACACTCTGTTGGGGACAATAATGGCTAGTGTACGTCAGTGAAGAGAGTTACTTCTATAGGTTTCTGGATGTCACTTTCTGTGGGACCTCTATGTCTTAGAGATGATAGACTATGATGTCATTCTCAGAATTGACTGGCTAGTTCCCTTCCAGGAAGTCATCAATTTTTATCACCGTAGGGAGAGTTTCGTAATACCAGAGAGTGGGTCCATTCTTCATTGGGGTGAATGGGATGTCCTGGCGAGAAGAGCGGGTCCAGAGCATCATGGTTTGGGAGGATTTACAATCCAGATTGCTTGTCAATATCTGGATAAATAGGGGAATTCATAGTTAGACTTTCCTCTAGTGGTGGATCATTTCTGATATGTCTTTCCATAGGACTTTTTAGGTTTTCCAACTGAGCGTGAGGTAGACTTTTCTATTGATCTCATGCCAGGAGCGGCACCAGTGTCCATTCCTCCTTATAGGATGGCTATACTAGAGTTTCATGAGATCAAGAAGCAGTTGGATGAGATGCAGGAAAATGGTTCTATCCAACCCATTACTTCTCATTGGGGTTCGCCTATCCTATTTGTGAAGAAGGTAAATGACACCCTCAGTCTTTGTTTGGATTATTGGAAGCTGAACCAGTTGACGGTCAAGAATAGATATCCATTGCCTAGGATTGATGATCTCTTTTATCAGATTCGAGGATCCTATGTGTTCTCTAATAGTGACTTGAGATCCAATTATAATCAGTTGCACGTTAGTCCATATGATATACCTCTCACAGCCTTTCAGAGAAGGTATGGTCTATACGAGTATAGGGTTATGCCGTTCGGTCTCAAAAACATTCCTGTAATTTTTATGGCACTGATTAACTAAGTGTTCCATCACTACATGGATTTTTTCATAGTGGGTTCTGTGGATGATATCTTGGGGTACTCTCACACTTGACATGACCGTGATACCCATCTTGAGATTTTTTTGAGTACATTGAGTGAGCATTTGTAATTTTCTAAGATCTCAAAGTTCTACTTTTGGATAGATTAGATTCACTTCTTGGGTCATGTTATCTCAGAGACATGAGTGTTAGTAGACCCAAAGAATGTGAGATATACAGTTTCCAGGGAGCAGCTGAAGAAAATCTTTGAGGTGCAGAGTCTTCTAGGGCTGGATGGATACTACAGACGTTTCATACATGACTTTTCACGCTTGGCAGCACCACTGACAGGACTGACTAAGAAGGGTGAAAAGTTCTTATGGTCAGATTATTTTGAGTCATCCTTTCAATAGCTTAAAGGGAGGTTGAATTCAGCACCAATACTATTATTTATAGATCCCGAAAAAAGATATATTATTTACTATGATGCGTCAGGTATCGGGCTAGGAGCTGTGCTTATGCAGGGTGATGGGGTCGTTGCATACGGGTCCCGGTAGTTGAGGCCACATGAGAGGAATAACCCGACACCCGATCTAGAGTTGGTCGTAGTTGTTCATGCCCTATTCTATTTAAGACATTATCTTTTGGGAGATCATTTTGTGGTTTTCACTGACCAAAAAAGTCTCAAGTACATCTTCACTCAGCGTGACTTGAATTTGAGGCATTGAAGGTGTGTTGAGTACATAAATTCCTTTGACATTGAGATTTCCTATACGCTTGGGAAGGGAAACATAGTGGCTGATGCGTTGAACAAGAGGAATCAGATATAGGAAATTCAGGAGGTTACTAGTGAGTGGTATGTTATGGCTCTGTTCTGTGAGATACATTTGGAGGTGCACGATAGAAAGGGGCATACTTTTCTACCTTCCGTAGCTGTTACCTCTACTCTTCGGGATTGAGATCGAATGAGGCAGTTATCAGATTCTGAAGGCCTAGTCCTAAAGGAGAATGTGTCAGGAGAGTAACCTATTTTGGGATTGACCGTAGGGAAGGATGAGATCTTTCACTTCCCGGGGCACATATGGGTTCCATTAGACACACACGAGGAGCTGATGTGGGATTTTCATTACTCAATTTGGGCAGTGCATCTTGGCGTCACCAAGATCTATCATGATCTACACCATCAGTATTGGTGGCCAGGTATTAAAAGAGGCATTATTGGTTTCTTCATGTGGTGTTCCACTTGTCAGCAGGTGAAGGAGAACTATAAGTGACCAGCAGGGATTTTACAGTAGTTACCCATTCCCGAGTGGAAGTGGAATGACTTTGCGATGGACTTCATGTCCGGTTTTCTGAGGTCACCTCGAGGGAATTCCACAGTTTGGGTTGTCATTGACAGACTCACGAAGGTCACTCAATTCTTTCCGATCAAATAGGCCTTCAGTGTTGATGAGTTGGGATGGTTTTACCTCCGAGAGATTGTACATCTTTTTGGAGTTCCACACTCAATTTTTTCACACAAGGATGCACATTTTACTTCTCAGGTCTGGCAGGGGCTTTAGAAGGCTTTGGGTACACATGTACTTTTGAATATAGCTTACCAACCAAAGACAGATGACCAGTCCGAGCATACGATTCAGGTGCTTGAGGAAATTCTCCGAGCTTGCATCGTAGATTTTGGAGGTTCTTGGGAGAAGAATATACCTCTTGTGGAGTTTTCTTACAATAATAGTTTTCATGTGACTATTCATATGGAACCTTATGAGGCTCTGAACTGTAAGCCATGTCGATCATCCTTATGTTTTCTAGAGGGAGGAGAGAAAGCTTTGCTGGGACCTCGTCTTATTCAGGATACTACATAGCAGATAGACTTGATTCGGAAGAGGATGGATATTGCGCAGTCTTGACAAATGTCTTATGTTGATCAGAAGATACGACCTCTAGAGTTCAAGGTCGAGGATCAGGTTTTCCTACATGTCACACCGAGGTTGTGACACAAGAGGATTAGATGACAGGGTAAGCTTTCACCGAGGTATGTCAGTCCGTTTGAGGTGTTAGAGAAAGTTGGTCCGGTTGCCTATTGGTTGCAGTTACCTCGGTGGTACCTCGATATGCACGACATCCTCCACTTTAATCATATTCAACTATACATCTCAGACCCGTCTCATGTATTTCAACCCGATGAGGTTGAGCTCGAAGTGGATGTGTCGTTTGAGGAGCATCCAATCCGAATTATGGATCACAATTTAAAGGTTCTGCATGGCTGGTCTGTTCCTCTGATACTAGTGAAATGGCAGCACGGGCGGGTGTAGGATGAGACTTGGGAGAGGGATGCCGATTTATGAGCACAATGGCCGGAACTATTTGGATTTTCTTCTTGCATGACATGCTTGTATTGCGTGTTTACTGTTTTACCCTTGCCTGTTTTCCATGCCTGTTGTTGTAGGATGTGGAGTTTGTATTCTGATATGCTTGATATGAAGTATACTAGTTATCCAAGTGGTTCTGTATGTTTATATTGTCCATAATGCATTAATCTGCTCATTGACTTACACAGGGCCATGAGAACCTGGTGTAGTAGTTTATATGTTGAATTGACTGAGTAACCTTCCTTAGAGAGTCTTTGAGCACTTTAGTCTTTAAGGGGGAATTAACCGTTCGTGCTCCTTTATAGAGTCTTTCTTTTACTCTTAATTTCCTTGATTAATCTAGACTATAAGGGGAATTAACCGAGTGATCTTCCTTAGATAGTATTTGAACAACATGGGCTATAAGGGGAATTGACCAAGTGAGCTTCCTAAGCGAGTCCTTGACCTTGGGGAAATAAGGGCAATTGACTGAGTGAGCTTCCAAAAAGGTTCCCTGACTACATTAGACTCTAATGGGAATTGACTGTGGGTGCTTCATCAAAGAGTCCCGGATTATATTGCTATAGGTATATATAAGGGCAAGAGCCCTTCTACTATAAGTACATGAGATGTTTTGGAGATGTAGAGCATGGGACCAAGATATGGCTTGCGATGTTGAGGAGTTTATATGATTTTTTTCAATTTGGTTTTTCATTGGTGTATTCCATCAATGTGACTTGTTTTACTATTTTATAGACATATGTATCATGCATTATTTTATATATGTTCTCTAGTTTATACTTCATTTTTCTGCTGTTATTTTCATATGTCATTATTACTGCTTCTGATCTTGTATGTATTTATTTACATCCGTTTTGTACTCTTCCAATGGGGGTGTAGTTTCCCCACTATCACACCCAAGGCCCTCGCTTCTAGTCGGCAGCCTCTGGTGTTCGGGGAAATGCGCTTGAGGCCATGTGACTAACCGGGTACAGGGTGCCTCTGGGTGGCTTCCAGAACCAAGACGCTACAAATATCATGGAATGGCTCTTCATTTATAGTTTCATCATAATTTTATTAAATAATTTAGCTTAATAAACCCTATCGTTGATTTGAAAAAATAGGTGGAATTTTCCTATGCTGATTTATTGAAAATAAATTTATTATTAAATTTTATTGTAATGATAAAAATTACTATTGTATTTTTCGGCTAATAAATCTTGGCCAATAGTTTCTAAAACATTTTATTTTTCCCTTCACCAAAAAAGTTTCCGTGTTAGTCATCATTTGACTATGGGGTAACAATTTTACATTTTCGGGTGAGATCGAGCATGATCGGACCCCTATATTTGTAATTGCTTCATGTGTCATGAAGGGATTGATGATCAAGGATGACTTTTGGGACAAATCATTTAATAAATGGTGTTTCTTTCTAATATTTTGATTCATGTCCAATGGCAGTGATGGGATATGAGTGGATGTATGATGGTGAATTCTGGTTAGCCTGGGGAGAATCAAGACTCGATTTATAGCCATCGGAGGGCATGAATTGTTGTCTAGAGTATAGATCCATCATTTTTAGGTTTTTGGATGTGAGATACACAATATTAGAGATAGATTTGGAACTTATGAGTGTAGATATCTGAATCTATAAAAAATTATACTACATGACATGTAGTCTAAAGAACACATGGAAGGAAGATGTGGTTTCTAGGGTTTCACCTAATTATATGTATCACACTCCATGTTGGATCCCCACTCACCACATGAACTTATACTATAAAAATGGTTATGTACACTTGTAGTAAATGAGCTTTGGCATAAAATGGTACATTCCTTGTTCCGAAATACACAGACAGGAGAAAAGTACACATAGGTGGCCAGAGAGCACAAGAAGGACCCTAGGTGGCTTAGACATGCCATGTTAGCCCTATATAGGCCTTTTATTGTCATTTGGGCAGTGATCTGTGTACCTATAAGGACAGGACCATAAGATTTTGTGGGACCACATGCTGTGTGGGTCACCTCACACATACTATATCCCATTTGTCAATATTCGGAATTATCAACCTCTTATATTTCATTTGTTGAATGTCAAATTTTTTCCCTTGAGTAGCCAATACATAATGTTTTTGAACGTAAAATTTTATGGGGTACTATATTGTGTATTTTTCATATACAGTGTGATATTTTCTTGTTAAGAAAATTATTATGATGATTCTCAACAATGATAGAGATTAGGAAAGATAACCAGAGAACTATAGAGTGGAACACTCGTATTGGGATAGGGCATGGGTCCTCAACCTATCTATTGAGTGGAAACCTAAAGATGTTCTAGGCTTGGGTACTCAATATACTCTTCAAGTGGCACCCTTAAACTAATATATGGAATGAGTCCTCGATTGAGTATTGGCATAACAACCTCCATAGAGACAATGCATGGGTCCCCTATCTATAAGACTCCAGCCATAAACATTACATAATATAAAGTTTAGTCAAGAATTTACTTATTTCACATTGATGATCTTTTCATGTTTATAGTTTTATATAGTTAATCCAACATTAAAATATAACATCCCATAATCATAGTAGAGTATACTACCAAAATATTATCCATTTTTTCACCAAATGAAACCCTTTTAAAAATAATATTAGATTTCTTTTAATGATAAAAATATTATAGAAATATTCTATTCTCATTATCATCATTATAACATGTCAAAAAAATGTAAAAACATGGTATTGGGACAAAACGTTCAGTAATGAACATAAAATAAATAAAGAAAAACATTAGTACATGAATAATACAAACTCATAAATTCATATTTTTCCCCATTAAAACATAATATCTTTACCATACCTCATGAATTCATAAGATTCATGAAAAATTTCTTATAAATAATAAATCATAAAGGTATGTTCTTGCATCTATATCATACTTACATTGTAGATTTTACAACTGCATAAGGAGTAACCTTCATGGTTACATTGGGAATACCCATCAAAGTATATTTCTAAATCTATTTTGAGAAACCCAACCATTTAACGATGTATTATTACCCATTGTATTAGAGAGATATCATGGGATAAACCACCCTTGGATTATCACAAAACCACCCATATACATAAGAAATACTCTAGATCCAATACCTAAGAACATAACATAAATCATGCATAAATGAAAGATAACATTTCCACATTTCTATCACATGATATCATTTCAAGACATTGACATAATCAATCCCTTATAAAAAATAATAAATACCAAAATACATGAACAGAAAATATTGTATTTATTTTCATTTTAAAAACCCTAATTATTATAGAGGAATCCAAATATCAATTAATGGTTATGGAGACAATGAAGTTGATAATGCAGTGTTTGTTAAAAGACAATCCTTTTGTCATTTTTCACAGAATGTACTACATTCAATATAATAATATTCCTTTTTAAAACATACTAAATTAAATTAAATATAATATTTTTAAAATTATTTTCACATGTAATAGTTGAACATCATAATCAATAAATAGGCATTTGTCCCAATGAATGGAAATTGGGTTTAAAAATTCTATTTTAGTGAGTCTAAATCATCACCTACAATCTTCATATTCCAAGTATTAAACTTAGATTTATTTATACATGGTTTATAAAAATTTTAATGTATATTATTTCTTTTATATCACTCATTACCATGTTTTAAAAATTATATTATTATTAATTTCATATTAGATGTTTTGTTGATATTCTGTATTCGAGCAGAAAATAAACATGTTTAGGATGTAAATATTCCATGTGATCATAAGTAAATCATATAAAAAATATGAAACATTATATAAATATCTTATATATTCATTATATAATTATTTAAAATAATATTTTAAGTCAAACTAAAAATGCAGTTCCTGCAGATGATAGGTCGTACGTACACATGAACGTTATTTTCGTTTTTCCTATCTTGT
This sequence comes from Viscum album, assembly GCA_963277665.1. NCBI lineage: Eukaryota > Viridiplantae > Streptophyta > Magnoliopsida > Santalales > Viscaceae > Viscum > Viscum album. Next base: position 338,949,901 of record OY728144.1, read on the forward strand.
TGAAAAGATGTAAATAAATGAAATGAATATAAATGCTTATACATATATAATATCATTAAATTATATTTAATATGTAATTTATATCACATATTTTTACTAAAACAATCTTTAATATATTCTTAGTGAGGTTTGAACGAATCACATCATTTTGAGGAGGTAGTAGTCTACACGTCCCAAAAGAAAGTTATCATATAAAATTATTATGGAATGCATGAAGGTATTATTAATATAACATATAAATAATATGAAATAGGTTATAATTATCATATTAAAATATTATTTACCATAATAATGGTTTCAAGATCATCCATAGTGGTAAAGGAAAAGGAACAGAGATATTATTCCCCGAGGCGATTAACCGACAAAGCTAGGACACCAATTTCATTTATTTGAATAAGTGGATGTGAGAAATGAAATGGATATGAGATATTAAATTATAAAAATAACACTATATTATGCACATTATTCTGGTGTAATCATACATTTATGGATAATGGAGGTGAGGATAATGTAGATAATGATATAAATTAAGAGAGGAACTTTGAGAAAATTGTCTCTTGAATATCCCCTTATTGAAGGACCCTTAAGGACCTTGGATTTGGTCGTTTGTTGAGACCAACAAAACTTGGTCATGGAGAGAGTGAGGAGAAGAGTATGGGGATAATATTTGAGGAGCTACAAGGATTTATGGGTCGAAATAGGGTGGTGGGGAGGTGGTATTTATACTTGAGGAGAGGAGGGTTCAAGTGTTTAATTTATTAATTATTTTATATTAAAAGACAACCATAGATAGGTGGCATTAAATTACATGACTTTGTCATGTAATTATTGTTTTATAGGATGTTTAGGGTCAATCCTCACATCAAATGACAATAAAAGTTTGTAGTTTTTAGGTATGTTATGTTTTTAACTCTTAACATTAACCCTTGTAAAACTTTTACTTTTACTACAATAAATAATTTTATTACCATGGTAACTGTTTAAATACCTAAAAATGAAATTTACCTTACAATTTTAATTTTAAATTTTTATTCAAAATATGGAATCCATTTTATCTTAAATATTTCCTATAATTTGGGAAATATAATTTAAAATAAATTCTGCAAAAAAACTAAGAAGAGGGATTTTAAAGTGAAATGTTCACATCTTTGAAATGTTATTATATCTAATTTAAATTTGAAATTGATTCCATTGAACAAAATTAGATTAAATTATACAAAATTATTTTGATTTCTCACTAAAAAATAAAAGGGAAATATTACAATATGAATAATTTAGACGAAAAATCAATTTGGAATTAAAATGTAGTTTTTTAACTATTCATTAAAATATGAATGTTATTAGAAAAATTCTGAAAAATCATCCAAAATCAATTTTGATGTCCCTATTCCAAATAAGAATTTTATTTTTTCATGTATAAATTATAAATGTGTAAAAAAGTATATTTAAAATGGGTTCTGCATCAAAATATGGTAAAACTACCTTTTAAATATACTAGAGATTTTATGCATAATAATGGATTTATTCCTATTTTAGTCGTATATATTTTATTAGAATAGTGTAAAAAATTAATAACATGTGTAAACATAATTTAGTTTTCTTTTTTTCATTCATTCCAATAAAATGGATTTGTGTTAACTATAATTTAAAATAATAATACACATAATGTATTATTTTTCAGTATAACTCAGTTTTGTGTGAAACATAATATTTTAGAGAAACCCATTATTATGCGTTGATCAAGCTAATTGACATAGAATCCCATTTAAGGTAAAATTAATCTCTAATTCATAAATATTAATAGATTTAGAAGTATCTAATTTTAAAATTACCTGTGATTTTAAATCCTTCCCCCCTTTTAGAAATTACACCCTCACAATTTTTATTCACTTATCAAATAAGTGGAGGTATTTCTCCTTCTTAGAATTTTCAGATTCCCATGTTTCTTGTTCAACCATAGGTCTTTCTATAAATACCATAATATGATGAATCTCCTTATGCTGAAATACTTTCTCCATATGGTAATGCATCTAGAGTGGGTTTTCCTCGCAAGAAAGATTCTCTTCCAACTGAAATACAACTAGACTAAAAACATGAGATGAATATGAAATATAATTTCATAACTTTGAAACTTGAAAAATATTTTGAAACTGTGATAAAATAGGAGGTAATGACACTTGGTAGGAAACTGATCCAACTTTCTCCATGATTTCATAAGGTCCAATAAATCGTGGACTCAACATCCCTTTCTTACCAAAACAAATCATAATTTTTATTGAGAAACATTGAGAAATACATGATAATCCAACTCAAATAAAATATCCTTCCTCCAGTTATCTGCAAATCATTTCTTCTTGATTTTAACTACGCTCATATGATTCTGAATCAACTAATATTTTTCTTCCATCTCATATACTAATTCTTGTCCCATCAGCTTCTTTTCACCTACTTAATACCAAAATAATAGAGTTCAAACCCACTTTCCATATAATGCTTCAAATAGTCCGATATTTACACTGAAATGAATATTTTTATTATAAGAAATCTATGCCCAAATAATATGTTGATCTCAAATTCCCAAGTAATCCATTGAATAAGAACACACCATATCCTTCAAGGACTCAATTTTTCATTCTAACTACCCATCTGATTGAGGATGAAAACATGAAATTAAATTTCATTCAGCACCCAATGACATCTAAAGTCCATTCCAAAAGGTAGAAGTAAAACTGAGATCATGATTAGATACAATGGAGAGAGGAAATCCATGTAACATAAAGATCTCCTTCAGATACAACCAAGAAAGTTGATCTAGAGAGAAAGTATCTCATATAAGAAAAAAAATTATCATAATTACTAAATCGATCAACAATAACCCATATAAAATTGTTACCTCGAGAATTATTTAAAAAAATACAATAAAATCCATGGATATATTCTCCCTTACCCACTATGGTATTGAATAAGAATGAAGCATTATTTTGGCAATTGTTATTCTAATTTCACTTGCCGAGAAGTCAAACACTTCACAATAAAGTCAGAAATATCTATTTTCATTCTACCAAACCAGTAATACACTCAATGGTTTTTGTACATATTAGTACTAATAGGATGAACTGAAAACAGGGAATTATTGGCTTCACACAATAACTATTTCTTCAATTGTGAATCAAAAATCACACATAAATCTTCCCAAATATTAAAACACAGTCTTTATCAGTGTTAAATTTCAGAAACTTACCCTTCTGAACCAATTGTACCAATTTTTGCAATTTACTATCTTAATTCAACTTTTGCCTAATTCTATCATGTTCCATACGTAACATGGTTAATATATCATTACTTTTCCAACTCAAAGCATTATCCATTTTATTTGATTTTTGATGATGACAATGAATCGTAAAATAAAAATATTTGATTAGTTCTAACCATATTTTCTGTCTCATGTTCAATTATTTATGAGGGAATATATATATCAAATATTTTTTGGTAGTATATATTTCAGGTTTTAGTTCATATAGATGATTCCTCAAAATTTTAATGGAAAATAGCATCTAATTCCAATGTTCAAGTATGGTAATTTAACTCAAGAGTTTTGTACAGACGTAAAACATAAGAAATTTCCTGACAATTCTAAATTAGGACACAACCATGTCCTTTCAATGTAGAATCAATATAGATAATAAATTCACCATTTATGGAAGGTAGTGCCAAAACATGAAAATTCACCAATCTTCATTCCAATCCATGAAAAGAATCATCACATTCTGTGGAAAAGATGCAGGTAACACCCCTTCTACATAACTTAGTATGTGGTCTAGATAAATATGAAAATATTTCAACAAACCTCCGGTAATAGCCTAATTAATCAAGAAGCATAAAAATCATGGTTGTATTTGTGTTAATTGGACAATCTTCAACAACATTAATTTTATTTGGATCAATAGTTATTCCATATTCGGAAATAATGTTACCAAGGAATGAAATTTGTTGTAACGAAAAACTCACACGTGTTTTTTTTACCATATAGTTTATTTTATTTTAAAGCTTGTTGCATACCCCTTAGATTAATTTCATGCTCCAATTTTATTTAATAATATATCAAAAATTATTCAGCAAACACAGCCCCAAACTGATGAAAGAACTCACCGAATATTCTACTTATAAGATCCATGAATATAACAGGTGCATGTTTTTACCCAAAAAAATATTACTAAAAATGCATATGGGGAATATCTTGTATGAAACATGGTATTCATAATGTATGATTCCTTTACATTCAACTGATGGTACCCCGACCTCAATTCAACATTTGAAAAATATTGTTCTCTCTAGAGTTAATTAAACAAATCATTAATATGAGTAAATAGATATTTTTTCTTAATAATGATGTTATTCATGGATTTATAGTCAATGGGAAGTCTCATTGAACCATATTTCTTTTTAAAAAAATATAATAGGAGCACCACATGGTGATGTGATAGGTCCAATGAAACATTTATCAAATAACTCCTTCAATTTCTTCTTCAACTCTAAAAGTTCAATTTGATCCATTTAATATGGGGGGATTCCAATTTTTGCCGAATTAGTAACTAATTCAATAGTAAACCAAACATCATGTTTAGGTATAATAAAAGGAAACTCATCATAAAAAAACAAGATAATCATTTATCACTTGAACATCATTAATATGAATAGTTCCTTTGATTTCAACAATATGTGAAATATATCATTCATTTAAATATTTTAATAGTTTCTCAACATCCTAATTTGTGATCAATGGTAACGGTTCATTCTTCTAGAAAACATTAATGACTTTCTGAAAAGAAGAATCTTTATATCTATAGTCAGTCTTAACATGGTACATATTAATCCAATCTATACGCAAAATAACATCAACCTCTAATAGAGTAAAAATGATTAGGCTTGAAGGTAAAAGCATTCAATAGAAAAATACATGGTTCTTAATATAGTTTTTTTTCTTCAACATTTCCCAAAGGTGTTTTTAACAAATTATATGGATTCATTTATGGAGGTGATATTTCTGACTTACCAGAAAATATCTCAGAAATGAATGAATGTGTAGACCATGAATTAAACAACACATTGGACTAATCTGAGTAAACAAACAATATACCTGATACCACTTCATTTGATGGACCAACATCTTCTAAAGTAGTTACAAAGTATTTCACCACCCATTTCTTCTTATAGTCATGCTGCTTCCCTTCATTCAAGTTCTTCATTGGACACTTATTTTCATAATGGCCCATCTCATTACACTTACAACATTTTATTGACTGTAAATCAGATTTTGTCTTAACATTACCTTGATATTTTTCATTTTTGTTACAAGATTTATGTCCTATTTTACAACATTATAATCTCTTAATATAATTCAGAAGGCATTAAATTTTGTTCTTTTCAATACAATTTTCACAAACCATTAACTTAATTTTATTACCATTAGGATTTTATGAAGAATTATTCCAATTCTCCTACCACCTCAAACTCTTATTCTGCTTTTTTTTCAAAGAACACATGATCATTGTAAAATCGCCTTTAGACATTCTCATCACATCAAAAAAAAAATTAACTTTTGAACTCATGAGAATCCAGCAACCTTCGATACATTGGATTTAATCCTAAGTAAAAATGATTGATTTTACAATCAATATTTTGGATAAAATTTTGAGCATACCTTACCAGTCGAGTGAATTTTTCTTCGTATGAAGCCACTGATTCATTCTCATGCCTCAATTCTGAGAATTGTTTTTCAATACTATGTTTAATATTCATAGGAATATATTTATCCAGAAACATATTTTTTAATTTTTTCCACTAAAGAGAATCAGTCCCCTCTCTATCCTTAATATTCATAACCACAAACTACTACTAATCATCTTCACCTTTTAAATGGTAAACAATAAGACTAACCTTTTTTATTTTTTGAATTCCCCATGACATTGAAAATAATTTCTAGTGCCTTAATCCATGCTTCATCTTGAACATATTTAGATGTTCCTCTGAATGATGGGGGATGTTGCCTCATGATATGCTCCACTACTGACATGTTATTATGTGGTTGATCTATCCGATCTCATGCATGTATACCACCACCATTTATATCCTAATTCGAATTGTTCCATCACTACAAAAAAATGTTCAGATTCAATTCATACTATCTTAGTTTGCTGATTTGGAAGGTTTTTTTTCTCTAGATTTATTCCCAGCATAACAACCCTGTTTACCCAGTAGAAAAACATTCAGAATAGATCTATATCATATGAATAAACATGGAAATCATCAAATGATACAATATATCAATTTTATAATAAAGTGAAAATCATTTATCAGTATTCTATTCATAATATCCTAACCCCTAAAGTTATCTAAACTGAACTATGATACCAACTATAAGGCCACATCCTTATACATTAAATAATCATTAGTTTATTAAATAATTTACTTACATTAATATTGATGATATTTTCAGGTTTATGGTTTTATATAATGAGTACATCATTAATACATTACATCCCATAATAATTCGATAGGATACTACCACAATAGTATCCATTTTTTCCACAAAATAAAAATATATTAAGAATAAAATATGATTTATTTTATTGATAAAAATATTCTTGATTTCTTAAATTATCTTAATCATCGTTATACCCTATGAAAAAATTTTAAAAACATGGTTTGTGAACAAAAATTTTAGTTAGGTACATAAAATAAGGAAATAAAATAATTAGTCCATGATTACTAAATCCCCATGAAATCATACTTGTTACCCCTAAAATATAAGATCTTTAAAATACGTCATGGTATTATAATATTCATGAAACAATTCATAGAAATAATAAATCATAAAGGAAACACATGGAATCCATATCATACTTACATTGTAGCTTTCATAACTACAAAGGGAGTAACCTTCATTGTTACATTTGGAATACCCATCATAGTATATTCCCTAAATCGATTAAGAGAAACCAAACCATTTAACTCCACCTCATTACCCAATGAATTGGAGATATATCATGGGTTCATCCTCCCTCAGTATATAATGGAACTAGCAATATACATGAGAAATTACCATGAGAAAAAACAAAAGAACAACAAATAAACCATTCATAAAGGATAAATAAGGCTTACACATTGTAACCACATGATATCATTTCAAGATATTGACATAATAAATCCCTTCACAAAAAAATTTACTACCAAAATACATGAAATGTAAATATGCTAGTTATTTTTATTTTAAAAACATTACGTCTTATAGTGGAATCCAAATACTAAATAACTATTGTGGCGATAAAGAAGTCTTTGTCCCCATATACGTTAAAATATTATTCCATTTGTCATTTTGTAAGGAAAGTCCAACTTTCCATATAAAAAGATTACATTAAAAAATTGAATGAAATTAAAGATATAAATAAAGGATAATATTTTAAAAATTAATTTCACATGTAATAGTTGAACGACATAATCAAGAAATATAAATTTAACCAAAAGTTTTGAAATTTGGTTATGAAATTTCATTACCGTGAGTCCAACATGTCACGTAAAATATTTATATTCATGAATGACCAAGTTAAATTTATTTATAATTGCTATAATTTTTTTTATTATTTCTTTTATATCACTTTTTACAATGTTATAAAAATAACATAATTATTTAAGTTCATATCAGATGTTTTTTTGATATTCGGTACTTGAGTCGAAAATGATCTTTTTTATGATGTAAATTTTCCAGGTGGTCATAAGTCCAGCATATTTAGAATATAAAACATGATATAAATATCTTATATATTATTTATATATGTATTTATAATAATATTTTATTACAAAATAAAAACTCCATTCATGGAGACGGTAGGTCATACGTACACATGAACAATATTTTTGTTTTTCTAGTCAGATTGAAAGAGTGAAATAAAATTATATATATATAAATGTCTATACATATATAATATCATAATAGTAGAATTAATAATTCATTTATATCATATATTTTTATTAAAAAAATCATTAATACATTTCATGTGACGTGTGAACGAATCACATCATTTTGAGGAGGCGATAGTCCACACATCCCCAAACGAAGTTGGTGTATAACAAAAATATAGAAAGAATGAAGGTATGTTTAATATAAAATATGCATAATATTAAATAGTTTATAATATAGATATTAAAATATTATTTAACCATAATAATTGTTTTAATACCATCCATGAAGGAGGTAGAGTAAAATGAGAAAATAACATTATCCACGGAGGTGATTAACGGACATAACTTTGACAACAATTATGTTTATTTGAATAAGAGGAGGTGAGAAATGATATGGAAATGAGATGTTACATTATAAAAATTGCATTCCAATATATACATGATTCTAGAGTAATCATGCATTTATAGAATAAGGAGGGGAGGATAACTAGAAAAGGAAATAAATTAAGAGACGTATGTTGAGAAAACCTCCTCTTGAATATCCTCTCCTTGAAAGACCCTTGAGGTCCTTGGATTTAGTTATTTGGATAGGCCAGCAGAATTTGGAATTGGGGAGAGTGAGTAAGAGAGGATTGGGTAGATATTTGAGGTGTTAAAAGGCTTTTTGGGTTGAACTAGGGTGGTGGAGAGGTAAAACTTAAACTTGGGGAGATGTGGGTTCATGTGATTAATTTATTCATTATTAAATATTAAAATCCATACATAATGAGGTGGAATTAAATTCCATGATTTTTTATTGTAATTATTTTTGTATAGGTTTGTCGGGGTCAATAAAAACCTCAAATAACAATTATTGTTTGTAGTTTTTAGGTATGTAATGTTTTTAACTCTTAACTTTAACCATTGTAAAAAGTCTACCTTTACTACGATAATATTTTTTACCGTGGTAGATTTTTTTAAAATAAAAATTAAATGGAACTTACAACCTAATTTGGACCTTCTCATTACAAACACTAAATCCATTTTATCTAAGTAAATTCACCTAATTAGGAAAATTAAATTTAAAATTAATTTCTAAAAAAACTAAAAAGTGGGGTTTTAATATGAAATGTTCAAATGTGTGAAATTTTTTTATATTTAGTTTAAATTAAAAATTTACTATAATGAACAAAAATAGATTAAATGATAAAAAATATATTTATGAAACTCAACGAAAAATTAATAGGCAGTCTAACTATATAAATAATTTAGAAGAAAATTCTTTCTTGAATTAAAATGATGTATTTTTCAAAATTCATTAAAATATGAAAGTTATCATGAAAATACCAAAAATTTATCCTAACTAAATTTTGATGTCCCCCTTCTAATTAATAAGTTTATTTTTTAAAATATAATTTATAAAAGTTTCAAAACCAGATTTAAAATGATTTCTCTATCAAAAGGAGGTAACAATACGTTTTAAAAATATTAAATCTTTTATGCCTAAAATTGGATTTTTTTAATCCCATAAAATATATTGGAATAGTTTTAAAAAAGTAATATCATATGTAAAAGTAATATAGATTGTTTTTTCATTCCGATAAATACAACAACGAGGTGTTAATTACCATTTAACATAATAATACTAATAATGTATTATTTTTCAATATAACTCAGTTTTGTGTGAAATATATGATTTTGAAGAAACCCATAGTTACATACCATGTGAGAAATTTGAAATAGAACCCATGTTAAGGTAAAATTTATATCTAATTCAAAAATATTAATAGATATTAAAATGTCAAATTTTAGAATTACCTAAGATGTTGCACTATCTATTATCCAAGTAGAACCATCTGGTTGGGAAGGGAATGGGTCCTCAACTTCTAGAGTAGAACCATCCAAACATGTTAGGAATGCGTCCTCTACTGACTATTATAGTGGAATAGTCTATCCGTGCTGACCATGTGTCTTATATTGACCATTATAATGACACCCTCTTATGAAGTTAATATATGGGTGGGGACCATCCGAGTGGAACCCTCCTACGGAGTTAGGGAATTATTCCTCACACTATTTACTAAGTGTAAACATCCTATTTTAATAGGGAATGAATCCTATACCAAGATATTTTCCACTCTATTGTATGGAATAGTGTCTCAGTGTAGATAGAATGAGATTTTTTGTTTTAGAAAGATGAGTGAGATGCTGTGATTCATTGATTCACTTTTATAATAATTGGATCTCTCTATCTCATCTCAGAAAGGAGATGGAGATCCAATTCACTTTTTCTTGAGCTTATTTGGTTTGAGAATTTATATATCTACATCACTATTGTTGTATTTATAAACTCTTTAATTGGGTTGAGCTATCCATGGTCTATCTATTCTTATTTTGTATGTTACACCTCACCCCTTATCTTTTGGGACTTCCTATGGTATATGTATATACTCACCCATGCATGATCTGTTCCCACACATGTCATGTCTTATACAAATGAGGACAGGTCGGTGATGATTATATAGGATATTGGGGAAACATTGTGCATTGGACTATGTATGGTGGTTTGTGCATTGAGATCAAGAAATGGAATCTGTCAGCGTATTAATTTAAAATTTTGTTAGGTTGGGACATCTTTTGGGTTGGGTGTGTATTTTAACCTTTACTTTTGAGTATAATGTTTTATACTCAACTACACCCTAGAAGTTTTGAAAGTATGTTTATTACAAGAGATATATAATATTATTTTATTCTATTGCACTCTTGAATTAATATCATTAGGTGTGTGTGTACATTTAAATTAGTCACATACCTCCCATATTAGATATTCCTTTCGGTGCTCTTCGTCATCCCCTAGAATATGGATACAGGCTTGGGGGAGTTGTGAACCATGCCCTGTTGGATCAGGTCACGATATATTGGTATCACATCATTCCAATAATTGGGATGTTTTCTAGAGTATTCCCATTTTGGGTATTTGGTTGGGGATTAGGTAAAATGTTTCAATGTGTCTCTATTAACTATAGAATTGGGGATGATCTCATTGATTTAAAATTGAAACATTCCATGCGGTTTCTAACGGGTTTGTTCGTAGAACTGGAAACATCCAATGATTCCATATCCATTTGGATCTACTTTCCAAAGGTAGGTGCTCATTAGTTGTGAACTGATGAGACTTGATAATTTGCATTGGTCGAGAGGATGGGAGGTCCGACTCATCACACCATTTTGAGGGGAATTATTGTTTACTCTGAGACACTCTTTATAGATTTAAGTTATGTTTGTGAATCATTATTACATTACCAAATATGAAAATGAGATTTTCTTTAGATCTGAAAATCAATGATTAATATTTATGAGATTTAGAGAATCTTTTATATGTATTTGAGGATCTCAACAATAGAGAATCATCTATATTTGAGAGATATTCTTGGAAAATGGTATCCTTCGACACATTATATAGAAATCTCTTGGTTATTATGATAACCATACTGGTTTTAAAGCCACTCAGTAGGGCACTTGATGTTTATTGTAATTCATAAGGACATGAATTATTTCATAGTTGGGATTGTACCCGCAGATGGGTTACCTATGTATCCTTTTTTTTGGAAAAGGAATCAGAACCCACGTAGTTCTAGAAAAGAAGTATGAGGTTTGTGCATGATTTATGGCTCAAATAAAGATGTCATAATTACTTTAACACTCTATGCTCACGTTATTCATACTCGGTGTGAGAAACAAGAGGTATTGGTGAAACCAGACAATTGTTCCATGAAAGATTCAATTATAAGAAATGAGTGGGGCTTTTGTATGTATGACTTCCCAAATAGATAAATATTAGGATTTACTTTAGGGATGAAACCCGGGAATAAAGTCCATAAAGGTATAGGTGATTTATATAGATTTTGATACACTAACTTGGGGATTATTCTTGAGGAGGATGCCCAAATTATTAGGAGACTTATTATTGGGTTTTACTCCAGAGAAGGAAGACCAAATAAAATGTAAATAAAGACAGGTTAAGGGAATTATGATTGGGGCTTACTTCTAAGGAGGATTCCCATATTTGAGACTAGGGATTACTCCTGAAAAGGAAGCCCAGGTTAAGAGAATCATGGTTGGGGCTAACTCTTGAGGAGGTTGCCCGGATTTTGGGAACTTTGAGACTGGGTATTACTCCAGAAAAGGAAACCTAGATTTGGAAAATTATAACTGGGGCTTACTCCTAAGGAGAATGCCCAGTTTAGGGGACTTGGGGATTACTCCAAAAGTGGATGCCAAAATTAATGAGAATTTAGACTGTGGATTATTCCTGAAAAAGAGGCCCAAGTTAAGGATTCTCTCATCTTAAAGGATGAGGTTGAATGAATGAAATCTCTATCCTTAGTCACATAAAGATGTGTAAATCTCTAGGTTTTAAGAGATTTTACACATAATTTATTTCAAATAAGGAATACAATAAAGGAAACATTCCATGAATGGATTTGGAGAGAGTTCTGAAGGCATAATCTTGAATAGGATAGGTGGATAGATATAGGAGAGGTGAAATAGGCAGGAGGGGCACCCAAAAAGAGGGTGGTGTGCAAGTCCTGCGTGGGCGCGCAAGTCCTGGTTGCGCAAGTATACTTGCTTGACATAGGGGTACTTGCGCGATGGTGAATCCTTAACGTAATACTTGGGAGAGACTTGGCTCAAGCCCTTAATACTATCCCTAGAGGCTTCCATAAGAGAGGCGCACAAGTTCTGTTAAAGGGGTAAGGCGGCACGCAAGTGTAGCCATTCCCCTTTAAGGGCTGGCCACTTAGGCATGCATGTTTTGATGAGTTTCAACACTTTGGCCTTCCCCGCCCTCTTTAGATCATCCATTCTCAGTAATAAATTACCATATAAGTGTTCGGAAGCTTCGAGAAGAGACTAGGGCGTCAGGAGCTCAAATATGAGTTTTTGGAATTTTTCCTCTTAAATGGGGGGCCCACATGGGTATTCACGTAGGGTTAACCATTTTTTGTTTCCTCTAGAATTGGGGATTATCTCATTGATTTAAGATTCAGACATTCCAAGCGGTTTCTAACGGGTTTGTTCGTAGAACCAGAGACATTCAATGATTCCATATCCATTTGGACCAACTATCCAAAGGTAGGTGCTCATTAGTTGTGAACTGATGAGACTTAAGAATATGCATTGGTCGAGAGGATGGGTGGTCGGACTCATCAAACCTTTTTTAGGGGAATTATTGTCTACTCTAGGACTCTCTTTATATATTTAAGTCATGTTCTTGAATCCTTATTAAAATACCATGTATGAAAATGTGCTTTCCTTTTGTTCTGACAATCAATGATTAGTATGTTTGAGATTAAGAGAATATTCTATATGTATTCAGGGTTCTTCATCGATAGAGAATCATCTATATTTTTTTTGAGATTCTTGGTCAATGGTAACCTTTTACACATTGTATAGAAATATCTTGGTTATTATGATAACCATACTGGTTTTAAAGCCACTCAACAGGGCACTTGAAGTTTATTGTCATTCAGAATGAAATGAATTATTTCATAGTTGGGATCGTACCCATAGATGGGCTACCTATGTATACTATTATTTGGAAAAACAATCAGAACCCACGTAGTTCGAGTAAAGAAGTATGTGGTTTATGTATGATTGATGGATCAAAGAAAGATGTCATAATTACTTTTACACTCTAAGCTCATGTGAGTCATACTCGGTGTGAGAAACAAGAGGTATTAGTGAAACCAGAAAATTTTTCCCTGAAATATACAATTATAAGAAATGATTGGGGCTTATGTATGTATGACTAAACAAATAGATAAAGATTAGTATTTTCTTCAGGGAAGAAACCCGGGAACAAGTTCCATAAAGGAATATGTGCTTTATGGAGATTTGGATACTCTAACTTGGGGCTTATTCCTGAGGAGGATGCCAAAATTAGGAGGAGACTTGTGATTGGGTTTTACTCCTGAGAAAGAAGCCCAAATAAAAAGTAAATTAATACTGGTTAAGTGAAATTATGAATGGGGCTTATTCCTGAGGAGGAGGCCCATGTTAACAAGGATTTGAGAAATGGGGATTCCTCCTGAAAAGGAAGCCCATGTTAAAGGGAATTATAACTGTGGCTTACTCCTATGGAGGATGCCCATATTTGAGACTGGGGATTACTCTTGAAAAGGAATCCAAGGTTAAGAGAAATATGGTTCCAGCTTACTTTTAAGAAGGATGCCCAGATTTGGAGAACTTTGAGACTGGGGATTACTCCTGAAAAGGAAACCCATATTTGGAAAATTATGACTGGGGCCTACTCTTAAGGAGGATACCCAGTTTAGGGGACTTGGGGCTTACTCCTGAAGAGGATTCTTAAATTAATGAGAATTTATACTGGGGATTATTCCTGAAAAGGAGGCCCAAGTTAAGTATTCTCTCATAATAAAGGATGAGGTTGAATGAATGAAATCTCTAACCTTAGTCAAATAAAGATGTGTAATTCACTAGGTTTGAAGAGATGCTCCACATAATTCCTTTCAAATAAGGAAGCCAACAACATAAATATGCCATAAATGGATTTGGAGAGTGTTTTCAAGTCTTAATCTTGAAGAGGATAGGTGGATAGACAAAGGAGAGGTGAAATACGCATGAGGGGCACCCAAAAAGAAGGTGGCGCACAAGTCCTGCGTGGGCGCGCAAGTCCTGTTCATGCAAGTATACTTTCATGACACATGGGTACTTGCGCGATGGTCAATCCTTAAGATAATACTTGGGAGATACTTGGATCAATCCCTTAGTACTATCCCTAGAGGATTCCAGAAGAGAGGCGTGCAAGTTCTGGTTGAAAGGGTAAGGCGGCGCGCAAGTGTGGCCATTTCCCTTAAGGGATGGCTACTTAGGTGTGCAAGTGTTGATGAGTTTCAACACATAAGCCTTATCCACCCTCTTTAGATCTTTTGTTCTAGGTAATAAATTACCTTATAAGTGTTTGGAAGCTTCGACAAGAGACTAGGGCGCCGGGAGCTCAAATATGAGTTTCTGGAATTTTTCGTTCGAAATGGGTGGCCCATAGGGGTATTTATAGGCCAAAGATGACCCTATGCGAAATTCAAAGAAGGCGTGCAAGTCACCTACGCAACCAATGGGAGGCGCGCAAGTATACTTGCGCGACCTTGGTGGAACATGCGCGACCCAAGTGCAAATGAATCTTCGTTCATGACTTTGACAATTTTTTATGTTTCTTAAAAGGATAAATCACTTTGGGTTTATGGTACTTCCCTTTTCATTCATTTAGACTCTGTGATTTAAAGAACTGTAAACATAAGTCCCCCCTCAGAGTTTGATCCAGAGAGAAAAGAGGATTTGACTCTGAGGAAAAAGAGAAATCAGGGGTATTTATGGTTATTGGTAGTTTGAATTCATGCACATTGGATATAAAAATACTAATGTTTAAGGTAAAAATAGAGTTGACCAAATGGATTTAAATTGTCTCAATTTCATGAAAACATATATGAGAACATATTACCACACTCAAGTATGAAGGAAAACATGTAAACTATGACGTAATAAATTTTAAATATGAGGAATGACATGAAAAGGGATAAAAGGAATTAGAACAAGTAGTTCCCAAGAATGAAGTTAATACTATTTAACAAACCCATTAGGGGTTTGAATTTTGCAGGGCCACCTAAGTGCATTGGATGCATAGTAAAATAATAGTATCTTTTAGCTGACAAGTCTGTTATGTAAACTGTTTATGCAAAGCCACCTAAGGGAATGTGCTACATAGTCAGGCAAAAGAACTCTCATAAATTTACATTTCAACTGCTAAAAGCCAATGAAAGTTTATGGGGATTCAAATTTTCCTAAGAATAGAGTTTTCTGTATGGAGAGAGGTACGTGAATATGGAAAATGAATTTCCAAAAAATATTGTATAAGAACTGGATGAATGTCACTCCTACGAAGGTCTGACCCAAAGGTAGGGAAGGGAAATATAAACCATAGACGTGAATACTTTCATTTCATGAAAAAGTGTATGAGACAAATATATTAAGGATGATATTTTTTGCGTATCCATATACATTTTCCTTAAGAAAACTAAGGACAAAAGAGGTTTTCTTCCCAAAATGAAGTTACCATTTTTTTATCAAACCCGTTAGGGGGTTGAATTATGCAGGGCCGCCTAAGAGAATTGGCTGCATAGTAAAATAATAGTATCTTTTGGCTGATAGTTCCGTTATGTAGACTAATTATGCAAGGCCGCCTAAGGGCACGTACTGAATAGTCATGAATAAGAACTCTTAGATATTGGGAATTTTGTGACAAGAAGTCAAGAAAAGGGTTATGAAGATATGAAAATATTTATGGTTAGGGTTATGACATATAAAAATGGGTGTTGTCCAATGTATGTAGAGATACATAGATCAATTCTAACCATATTCATGTTGTGGCTAGGTCCTGAATTGAACTTTTGACTTCACTACATATCCCATAAGGATGGGAATCAAGCCATACGTATTTTTTAAAATATAGTTTAATGTCAAGTGGGACGAAAGTATGAGAGATATTAGTTTAGGGTCATATATCTCATACCATTATAAGAAATACACAGTGTGTGGTTTCACAGGGACTTTTCAACCAGGGGACTGAAAGTGGAATTTGGGGTTAGGCCCAAAAGACTTGGGGATGGATTTGAGGGAAGCTCGAAAATTCCTACATATCCCATAAGAATGGGAATCAAGCCCATGTAGTTCTAGAAATACCCTCTATACAGATTTGGTTCATAAAAGTGAAGGGTGAAAGGGGACATTAGTGCAATGATGGTTTCACCGAAGATAAAAGGTTTGGGCATTTCCATGTATGCATGTAGTCTTTGTAATATGACATGATTGGAGATCAATGTAAAGAATAATTCCCTCTTTGGTAAGGGTATTAAGGATTGTTGTAGTTTATTTTCATACAGGACAAAAGTGTTTTACAATTTAACGTCATGTAGCAAAGACAAAGGTAAACCAATGTGAAGAGATTGGTTTTGGGATTGAACCTTAGGAGGTTGCCTATGCACCTAGCCTAGAAGACAAGGATGAAAGTTTGTGTAGTTCAATTAAAGAATGAATTAGTGATCAAGTTGTTCATGGGGTGAACTACCTAAAAATGGTGTTGGGACTTACACATGGTTAGCGGCCCAGAGATGGTTTTATGGTTGAAGTTTTCTCTAATCTCACTTGAGTCATACTCGGTGTGAGAAACAAGAGGTAGAAACAACCCTAACAATGCACATTTTAAAGTCATGTAGGACATATGAAGGGATGATGCAGTTTAAAGTCTTGCAATGAGGACTATTGGTGTTGCACCGTTTATTTCCATGAAGCAGGGACAAAATACAGTTTAACATCATGTAGGAAAAATATAGGGACATAGTTTAATGTCATGTTGGACAATAAGGGTGTTGTACAATTTTAGCATCTTGTAGCTAAGACGATGGGGACAATATAGTTTAATGTCATGTTGGACGAAAGGGGGACTATGCAGTTTAATGTCATGTAGTAAGGATAAATATAGAGACACAGTTTAACATCATGTTGGACGTATTATGGATTTTTTTCACATTTTAATGTCCTGTCAGACTAGAGGGATGCCAATAGTTTATGGTTGTATGCATGGACGGTTGGTTATGCAGTTTAACGTCTTACTAGACGTAAGGGGATTCTGTATAGTTTAGCATCATGTATTTAGGACGTCACAGTTTAATGTCATGTTGGAAGTAAGTTCCAATAGTTTAAGGTCATATGCATGGACCCTAAATGATGATGTAGTTCAACGTCCTGTTGGACGAGAGAAATGCTAATAGATTAAGGTCGTATGCATGGACCATTGGTGTATTTTTTGTTTATACAAAATACTTCGTCAGAAATCTAACATTGTTTGGAGTAGTGATGAGTTCTCAATCCATTGAGATTAAAGAATACGCTCCATTAGAGTAGACGTTATGTATTTAATAAGGTCCTTCCCATTTTGGCTCCAGCTTGGAAGGTAGATTTCCTGGTATCATAGGAGTTCTGAGAACTAATACCAATTCTCCCTGAATGAATGAACGAAGATGAGTTTTTTTGTTGAAAGCTTGTGCTATTCGATTCTGATAGACTTCCAAGTGGTGCAGGGTGCACAATCTATTTTCATCTAACCGTTCCAATTCATCCAATCACTTTTGAGATTGTTTATCTGTAAATGATTGATCAAAAATGGATACTCTAAGCGAGGGTAATTTAACCTCAATGGGCAAGACTTCTTCTGTTCCATATACCAATGAATATGGAGTTGACTGCGTTGCAGTGTGAGTGTTGGTCCGATAAGCCCATAAGGCATGAAAGAGTTTATCAGGCCATGATTTCTTATCTTTATCCACCATCATTTGCAGTATGTTTGAAAGAGTCTTTTTGAAAGCTTCTATATGGCCATTGGCAGCTGCATGATACTGAGATGAATGATTTTATTTAATGTTGTATTCTTGATACAACTTCCTCACTTCAGATGAACAGAAGTCGGTGCCATTTTCCTTCAATATGGTATGAGGGACACCAAATCCGGTAATGATATTAGACTTGATGAAGATAACAATGCATTTAGAACTAACTTCTTTGAGAGGTATTTCCTCTAACCATTTGGAAAATAATTCAGTAGCAGTAAGAATATACTTCAACTGCTTGGATGTAGCTGAAGGATAAGGTCAAACTACATCCATTCCCCATGTGGAAAATGGCCATGAGTATTTAGCTGTATAAAGAAACTCTGGGGGTTGATGAATGAAGTTGGCATGTACATGGAAAGAATGACATTTCTCTGTGAAATCAACACAATATTGTATCATTAAAGGCCAAAAGTATCCAAGCCTTCGAATTTTATCAGATAGTCTATGCCCAGACTGGTGGGCACCATAGAATCCTGCATGCACTTCTTTTATGACAGCCATTGTCTCTTCACCATCAATGCACCTGAAGAGAACTCCATCAAAACCCCTTTTGCAGAGAACATTCTCTAATTGATCTGGGCTATCATAAAGAGTGAAATTAACCACACGCCTCTGAACGTATTCTTTCCCAGCTCTGTCAGGTAGAAGTGTTCCATTTTCAAGGTATTCCCTGATAGGTGGAATACGTCCTGTAATATGACCATATGGTTCAGAGATGGGACTAATTTCATTGATTTCCTCTGTTCAGGCTTGAACATAAGGTGAAATTGTATGACTATGGGCAATAATGATGGTTGTCTTGTCATGGTTTGGATATTCCAGGGTTGTGGCTATATTATCCAGTAAATCAGCTTGTGGATTTTGTGATCTCGAGGCATAAAAAATGTCGGTTCCATAGGAAATTCCACCAACAACTCTATGACATAATCATACACATGGATTAGTTCTTCTTTTCTGATGGCATATTCCCCATTGACTTGTTTGATTACCAGGTCCGAATCACCTTTCACATTAAGTGATTCACTTGTGCTTGAAGTGCCAACTCCAAGCCTGTGATGAGAGCTTAGTATTATACTTCATTATTTGAACCACATCCCAGCAATGAGTAGGAATAAGGTAGCACTGCCTTTTCTGGGGAAATGAGTACAATTCCTTACCCAACTTTGTTGAATTTAGGATTTTCCATTTTTCTCCATGTTGGACTTCTGGAAGCACCATCAAAGTACATTTCCCATGTTTGAAGACTATCTTGAATAAAGAATACATCCTCATCAGGAAGTTCCATATATGAAGGTGTATCTTCTACTAAAGGATGTTCAGCAAGGAAATCAACCAGAGCTTGGCCCTTTATTGCCTTTTGAGACACATACTGAATATCAAATTGTTACAAAATAACTGCCCACCTTTCCAGACGTCCTGTAATAATTGGACGACTAAGGATGAGTTTGAGTGGGTTATTGAGAGATACCAATTGGACCTCATGATGTTGCAGGTAGTGTCTCAACTCCTGAACTACAAAGATTAATTCTAGGCATCACTTCTCAATATTTGAGTATCAGGTTTCTACTTCAATCATAGTCTAGATGAGATAGTAGAGGCTGTTTTCATTCCCAACATCATTCTTCCGAGCAAGAAAGGCACCCAATGATCGCTCTAAAGTTGTGACATAGAGGATACGTGGTCTTCCATCAACAAGTGGCATTAACACCGGTGGACTCAAGATATACTTCTTGAGAATATCTGATGCTTCTTGAAATTCTTCATTCCACTGGTAAGTTACTCCCTTCTTCATCAATTTGGTGAAGGGTAAACTTTTTACTGCCAAATTGGCAATGAAACGCAGAATATAGGCCAAGTATCCTTGAAGTCCTCTCAATTATTTCAAATTTCGAGGAGGTGACATACCAAGGATTGAATATTTCTTCTCAGGATCGACCTCTATACCACGATGGCATACGACGAAGTCGATAAATTTTCCTAAGGTTACCCCAAAATCACATTTTAAGGGGATCATATTCAAATTATGTTGCCGAAGTTTGAGGAATATGAATTCAAAATCATACAAGTGATTAGAGAGTTTCTTGGATATAACCACCAAATAGACCATATAAAATTCAACAAATTTCCCTAAAAAAGGATTGAAGATATGATGCATGGCATGCTGATATGTTGCACCTACATTATTCATGACAAAGGGCATAACCCGATAGCAAAACACACCCTGAGGGGCTCTGAAGGCTGTAGATTCTTCATCTTATAGAGCCATTCGGATTTGATTATATCCATAATATCCATCCATGAATAAAAGTTATTTAGAGCCAGCTGTTGCATCAATTAAGAGTTCTGTAATTGGTACTGGAAAAGCATCCTTAGGACAATGGAAATTAAGATCTCTAAAATCAATGCAAACTCTAATTTGTCTGTTCTTCTTTTTCATAGGGACAATATTAGACAACCACTTGGGATATTGAACTTCTCTGAAAAAGTTAGCTTAGATAAGCTTATCCACTTCTGCTTCAATTTTGAAAGCATAGGTTGGGTGTGTTCTTCTCGCGGCTTGTTTGAATCCTCGATGTTCTTCTGGCAAACCCAAGCAATGAGTGGCAACATCAGGATCAAGCCCTGGAATCTCTATATATTTCCATGCAAATATATCTTGATTTTGCTTTAAAAAAATATACATCTCTTTCTTTCCAACAGTCACGACCGCACTAATTAAAGTGGGGCGTGGATCTTCTTTTGTACCCAGATTTATTTCTCTGAGTTCATCCACGGTGGTAGAGATACACTCTTCAAATGCTGGAGGAGTGTCCTTGAGATCTTACTCTTCTTCTCAACATGTGTTATTTCTTCTGTTTCTACCTGCATAGTATACGATGAAGCATAATTTCTATGATCAGAAGAGATGTTAAAATTTTAACCCCTTGAAGAAGAAGCTTCCATTTCCGACCTGATTGATGATGAAGGGTCTTCCTTGGGTAATATAGATGACATGATGGATTTAGAATCGACATAATCTTTCACCTCTAACACTGCTATAACTTCTTCTGATCTAAAGAGTGAAGTATAGAATTACTGAATTTCAGCAGATGAAATAAATACATCCCCATTTGAGCTTTCCTCATTGCTTGGTGAATGACCAATTTCGCCCATGCTGTCTGGCTTGATTGCTGTAATTGACATTATGGAATTTTCCATAAGAGTATTTTGATTTGGGTCTATCCTATCAATTTGACTAATAGGAAACACATAATCTATATTCACATGTTAATGGGATTACTGGAATCTTTTCCAAACCATATGGAGGATTAACTTTGGTAATCTCCATTGTTGTGAATTTCTCCTTTCCCTTCATGTGATAGAATTCCACCTCAATGTATTGAGATTCGCGTGTCTTGAATGGGGATTTATCACAATACAATGTTCCAATTTGGCCATCAAAAAAATAGTTGAGTCATTGATGGTATGATGAAGGGATAGCTGCATATTGATATAGCCAGGGTCCTCCAAGAAAGTTGTTGAAGGATGAGTCTTGATCAACAACCATGAAATCTGAATTGGATACAAGATCTCTAAACTGAGTTCTGAGTGTAATCTTGCCCAGTGGTTCTCATTCATTTTTATCATATCCTTATAACATCAATGTAGAAGGAGATAAATCAGATTTTGTGAGGCCCAATTGACAAAGTGTACGAATGGGGATGAGGTTGACTCATGAAGCATTATCAATAAAAACTCTTCAGAATTCTAAACCATTGACCTTTCCAGATAAGTACAAAGGTCTAATATGTCCATGCACGACATCATCTTCATCTTCATCTATGAATGATATCACTGCACACCATTCTGTAAGATTATTCTCTACATCGTAGACTTCAGCTGCAGTAATTTCAGTTTCAAACTCCTGAGGAATCGACAAAGCCTCAATGAGTGCCTCTTGAAGATCCTTCGATAAATTCAAAGCATCCATAATTGATAACTTGGCCGCTATTTGGTCCAAGTGTTTCAATACATCATAATTTTGATCCAAAGGTTTTCATTTCCCAACATGAACATGTAGTTTCACAGGTGCCTTAGAAGTTGATGCTTTGGAAGTAGATGCATCTTGTAATGGGATAGGAGTTGGTAATACATATGGATTTGGAATATTACACTGACTAGATCTATTTACATGATGAGAATAAGAATATGTAACCTTTAACCAATCTTCCAGAATAATTGTGCCAGGACTGAGTCAGCCTTGTGTGGAAGAACATTCTTGTTCTTGTTGAGCTCGTTGAAGGGCTCTACCACGAGTTTCTGCCGCATACACAGTTCTAGTAGGGGTAGAGTAAGAATAGTGGCCTCTGAAAGATCCACATATTCCCCTATATCCTGTGCCTCTGGAACATCCTCTGATTCCTCTGTTTTCTATAGGGAACTTGGTCTCATAAAAATCAAAACCGCGGCTGGCATTTGGATCTATTAATTGAATCATATTAACAGAACCTAAAATCAACTCATCATCAGATGAAAACTCTGCCTGATTAGCCTGTTTAGGATGCTCTTTTTAGTGGGTCGGTGCCCGTGACTTGGAATTAGATGGCATAAAATCATCCAGAGTCAAAGAAAACTTTGTCTTTGACATGATTTCAACTTCATCTGATTGTTCCTCTTTCTTTGAATTATGCCACCCTTTTGAGGATTTTCCCTCTGATGAAGAGGGTTTTGCTGTGGTATTCATGGAAGAAGACATAATTGGTTTCTTTAATTGTGGTTTCAAAATGGCATGAGTTTGGTTGATGATATTTCTGACCATCCAATCATTATATTTTTGCACATTTTTGTTCTTGACTTTTTTCCACTCGCCTTCTTCCTCTGGATATGTAGCAATAACACATGCTACCTGAGCTGAAGAACCATTCAGTTTGACTTTTACCAATTCGACCATTTTTTGTAGGAGGTCCATGAATACAAAACACTCATGAATGGGATGCCCCAACATTTGATGAAATGGGAAATAATTGGGATGATCTTCATCTCCTTCCTTGTTCAGCCTCTTGGGCCTTGGAAATTGAACAAAATTATTTTCCAGAGACTAAATGAAATAACCAAGAACTTGTTCATTTAGGAAAGAGTAAAATTTTCTCTTAAAATCCTTAAATTGTTTTCATCTTTGATCTCTTTGATCATCCTGACGAAACTGCCTTTGTGTTTGGCACTATGGAGGTGGAGCCCTTCGAGAAGCTGAATGTTTTAAAGTAAAATCAGGTATAGGTGCTTGTTTAAGAATAACTGTAGCAGTCTCAAATTTACCCATTATCCTTCCTGGAGCTGATGGAATTACCCAAGCTTTATCCTTAATCTTCATAAGAGAATCTTCAATCTGTTGAGCGATTGAAGTAAGGTCTCGAAACCTTCCTGTGTATTTCACAGGGATCAACGGCGTGTGTAATTCATCATGTAGATTTTCCACACATATTGGCAACAATTCTTTTTGTGGGAGTTCTACACTCAGGGAATATGTTAATCCCTTCCAGTGAGCAATGAAATCTGAAACCCTTTAATTTTCCCTTTGCTTACAATTTGTAAGATAAAAAACTATTGTCTTTGGCAACGTTGAACTGAATTGAATAAGGAATATTTGGCGGAGATCCTCCCATCCTGAAATTGAACATGATTGCAAGCTTCAGTACCAGACAAAGGAAGGCCCTTGTAATGATTGTACAAAACACATGAACTTAACTGCTTCTTTTTGCTGAGGGGTTCCCATCATAGGATCGAAAAAAGAAACAAAATGTGTTAAGTGTTTCATTGGGTCTCCCGAACCATTAAGGATTGGGAATGTGGTACTTGAAAAATTTTATGGGGGAGGAATTGCATCAACCCACTCAAGGTAAGCTCTATTTTTTGGTTGAGTGTGAGCACTATTTCCCTCCATAGCTTCCAACCGAGCTTTTAATGACTCAATAGTAGTTATTAACTTTTGAGAAACATCCGGTTGGGCTTGGACCTGAACAGGTGCACTGAGTGGAGTTGGTACAGATGTGGTGGCTGGTGCTACAACTAATGGTAGCACCGCCAATTGTTGTTGCACTTAACCCATAGGATTAGACCTGCGAGGATGTAATGTTATAAGAGGATATTCTTGATCCATCTCAGTAGCTGCAACAAATTCCTTTGGTTGGCTGACTCCAGCACGCTTAGAAGGAAGACTGAATTGAAGTAATTCTGCATTCAACCTCCTTAATTCCTTCATTTCCTCCTCTTGTTGTGCAAATGTTTGTTCTATTGAGAGTGATTGTCCTTATCTAGAGGAAGGGTATGTCACCTGATTCTTTCCTTTCCCCTTGTTGGATCGCTTTCGGAGAGGGGAAGTGGGTTACTGGAAGGATCACCCAAATTCTGGGTAATCCTTTGATTTTGGGTACGCACACCTTCTTTATTTGTGTCTGTGCGTACAAATTATTGAGCAGGAACCTCTTCATCGTATCCCTCTGAGTGAACCACATCTAGTGGATCATCAACAATGGAATTAATGACATTAATTGATGCATAATTCAATGCATCTCTTCTATCGGTATTTCTGCGATAATGCCTTTTTCCATATACCTGATGAGACATTGCCTTTTGTCGATTTGATCCCTCAGGAATTTCTTGACGAATCGTAATTTGGAGAGAATCTCCTTATAGTTTGGCTCTTATTTCCTCTTGAGGCTTCTTCCCCAATCTAGAAATGATTGAATTTTTCTGAGGGAGGGATTGAGGATTTGAAAAAGTCCCCTGTCCAGTGGACCGGGGTTGTTCCTGCTCAACTCCTCGAATCCAATTTAATGATTCTAAGGGTTGGGTTAAAAGTGTCCCTAGTCTGGAAAGATGATGGGGTTCTTGACATGATATATCTGATACATTCTTGAGATCTATACTGATCTTGTAGACTTTATTATGGAAATTATCTAGATGCATCAACCTGCATCGACTTTTATCACCCGACTCAAAAGGACGTTGGATGATTTCTAACACTTCTGTCATTTGATGATGTTATTTATCCAAATGATAGGCCTATTCAATATTCCTGTTTTCTTGATGTAGGAGTAATTCAACAACTTGTTCTCAGTATGCTTGATTTTGAGAGAAACTAGTAGAGGCATGTTCTTGGGAAAGATTTTGATTACAAAAAAAACCCATTGACTGTGGCCGACAATGTGAAATAACATTTAATGAGACCATTTTCAGTGGGCTTTGCTGACTGGAGAGTACAGTGAAATGTAGCGCTCCATGAACACCCACTCCCCAGATATGAATACCAGATGGGGCATTGGAAATTAACTGTCACAATATTCTTAGTGCACCAAGGCATGAACGCTGAAGGAATTTTTGTTGTTTTTCGCCCTTCAGATATCGAGAAACTAAGAGAGATGCCAAATCAATTTGGAATTGTAACCCTTATATTATCTTAACATGATTTTCATATTCATCATAAGATAATATTTTCTTTTTCAACTGACAAAGAGTTTTCCATTTTTTGAGACGAATATCATGAATTCCATATTCCATCAACATCTCTGGAATGTCATACTGAGAATCAGCCAGAGGCCAAAACATAACTGGCACTTCACATTTCTCCAGTTGTTTTCTCATATTAATTACTTCCTCTTTATCATTCAATGAGGATTATTCTTCCTGATTTGACCATAGCTCGTGTTTCCTTACTGTTTCATCGGATTCAACAAGATTGGTAGAGAATTCACTGATTAAACTATAAGATGAATGACCTAGGGGTGGTTCGAATAATGACCTACACCCCATGATATCTTTTGATAGAGAAAGTGTTTCACCTGATAGTGGTAAAGCAGTAGACATGACTGGATTCACATTTTCAAGTGCATCAAGATAAGAGGGCTTTCTCATCACTACATTGTCTGTTGAAGAATTTTCCAAGTAATGTGAATCACTACAGTAGAGAGGACGTTCATAGCTAAATTCATCATCATGGGGAGGACCACCATGATGGGTTACCGAAAAAGATAAAACATTTTTCTCCTTGGTATTTTGGCCACACAGAGGGTTCTTGTGGCTCTCATCTGAAGATGAAACTTCAAGATCGACCAAATCTTCATGAAGAAAGCCTTCATAAAGTAGTATCTGATGCAAACCTTCAGAATTAATGTTCCCACTATTGGGAACAGAAAGAATAGAATATTGAGTTGCAATAGATTGTTGGTTGAGTGTATCAAGAACACCAGCATTGAGTAAGGCCTTATAACATATTTGATCTTGATTTATTGACTGTTCTGGGAAGGTCTTCTTTTTAGACGCCTTTTTACTCGCTTTAGGAACCAGTTGTTGATGAAAGTGGTCATTATGGGTAGGTGTATGTGCCTGCTCATGAGAAATGATCAGTTTAGGCTGATTATCTCCACTCAAATTAGGTGTATGTGCCTGACTTGGCCATCCGTATCATATGGGGGAGTACGCCCCCAACCCTCTTGGACTAGAACAGATGTGTGTGTTTGTTCCAGAGTGAACTGTTGAAGTGTCACTCCACTGGTAGGGATAGATTTATGTGTCTTTCCTTGAGATGCTGCTGATGCTGTTATAATATCCTGGCAGGCATCCAAAATATGAGCAGGAATTTTCTTCTTCTCTTTTACCATTGACAGAATGTTCTTGGTGAATTCAGTGGCTGGAACGGGGATATACGTCCATTCAGTGCTTAGAGTAGGTTTATGTGCCTGCTTTTGTCCTCTTTTTCCTATCAGTGAATTCTGACAGTACTCATGTGTAGTGGCAGAGAGTTGAGTTTTCCTCTTGTTTGTCTTCGGAGATTTCTGACTGAGTTCTCGGAATGCTACCAAACGAGACTGTTGGTAGGCTTGATCAATACTAGCAGGTGTATGTGCCTGCTAATTGCACTCCGCCGAATGTGGTGAATGAGCTTCCCTCAATACTGACAGACGAGGTTGTTGGAAAAATTGATGAGTGAAAGAATATGTATGTACCTGTATACCAGTTGTCAACACATTGGGTTGGCGGGCTCCATCACATGTAGTAAGATGAGCCTGCTCACAAGCCGATGATTTATAAACAGGTGTATGTCCCTGTCTAGAGTAATCCGTCAGAATTTCCTGGTGTGATTGGTGTGCTGCTGCCAGATGAGTCTTCTGGAAGCGGAATTAAAATGGACGGGTGTCTGTGCCCGCTCATTACATGCCACCAAGTTAGGTTGGCGGACTTCTCCGGAGTTGGGAAAGATGAGATCCTGATCACTATTGATCGGATTTCACCTTTGGTGGTTCGTTTTGCCTACTCGGGTTCGAGGAACCTGAGTCGAACACCTGGTGATGACACCCTCATCATGTTGAGGGTGTACTGCCACACGAGTCTGGAGACGATTATTTGTGGGAGCCCTCGAGAAGGACTCTTGTTTACTTGAATTAAGGCCTTGAGTGGCCTTCTCATTCACCTCCTCAGAAATGGTTGGAGACGGTGGTTAGCACCGCCTACTTCTTGATTTCTAGTCGTCGCTGTTCAGATAACCAGGGTGAAATATTGACTTGGAGGGCTTGTCTAGAGGCCTCTAGAGACGTAATAGTACAATTTTGATGGTACTCCTTAACCAGTGCATTTGATACCCAGCGTTGAAGACGCTGAGAAGGTGATGTCATTCTCAGAGTGGACGACGAACATGAAGGAGTAGCAGCAGATGAATTTACAGTAGATGTTTTCATAGCAGAAGTATTCACAGCATTGAAATTAATAAAATCCATCCTTGTAATGTAGAAGATCTTGGAAAAGAGTGCCTATTTGATATAAAAAACATAATGAAGATAAATTCGGCCGCTACATCTTTTGGATGAGAACATATATTATTGACTGTCTTGTTGGCCCTCTCATTGAGTTTAAATAGGGGCCTAACAAATACGTAAAACATCATTTTAACTTGGTTAAGGATTCACGTCGGGTTCACCATTTTTTTGTTTCCCCTGGAATTGGGGATGATCTCATTGATTTAAGATTCAAACATTCTATGTGGTTTATAATGGGTTTGTTCATAGAACCGGAAACATCCAATGATAACATATCCTTTTGGACCTACTTCCCAAAGGTAGGTGCTCATTAGTTGTGAATTGATGAGACTTAAGAATTTTCATTGGTCGGGAGGATTGGAGGTCAGACACATCACACCTTTTTGAGGGGAATTATTTTATACCTCGGGACACTCTTTATAGATTTATGTTATGTTCATGAATCCTTATTACATTACCAGGTATGAAAATGAGATTTTATTTAGATCTGAAAATCAATGATTAATATGTATGAGATTTAGAGAATATTTTTTATTTATTTGAGGTTCTTCATCGATATAGAATCATCTGTATTTGTGAGAGATTCTTGGTCAATGGTCTCCGTCGACACA
Source organism: Viscum album (assembly GCA_963277665.1). NCBI lineage: Eukaryota > Viridiplantae > Streptophyta > Magnoliopsida > Santalales > Viscaceae > Viscum > Viscum album. The sequence goes on from OY728144.1 coordinate 338,978,704, forward strand.
CTATATAGAAATCTCTTAGTTATTATGATAACCATACTGGTTTTAAAGCCTCTCAGTGGGGCACTTAAAGTTTATTTTCATTTATAAGGAAATGAATTATTTCATAGTTGGGTTCATACCCACAGATGGGTTACCTACGTATACTTTGTTTTGGAAAAGGAATCAGAACCCACGTAGTTCGAGTAAAGAAGTATAAGGTTTGTGCATGATTGATGGATCAAAGAATGATTTCACAATAACTTTTACACTCTAAGCTTATCTGAGTAATACTCGGTGTGAGAAATAAGAGGTATTGGTGAAACTAGACAATTGTGCCATGAAAGATGCAATTATAAGAAATGAGTGAGGCTTATGTATGTATGACTGCCCAAATAGATAAAGATTAAGATTTATTTCAGGGAAGAATCTTGAGAACAGGGTCCATAAAGGCATATGTGCTTTATGAAGATTTGGATACTCTAACTTGGGGCTTATTCGTGAGGAGGATGCCCAAATTAGGAGGAGACTTGTGATTGGGTTTTACTCCTAAGAAGGAATCCAAAATCAAATGTAAATTAAGACAGGTTAAGGGAATTATGACTGGGGCTTACTCCTGAGGAGGATTTCCATATTTGAGACTAGGGTTTACTCCTAAACATGAATCCCAAGTTAAGAGAATAATGGTTAGGGCTTACTCCTGAGGAGGATGCCCAGATTTTGGGAACTTTTAGACTGGGGCTTACTCCTGAAAAGTAAACCCAATTTTGGAAAATTATGACTGGGGATTACTCCTAAGGAAGATTCCCAGTTTAGGGGACTTGGGGCTTACTCCTGAAGAGGATGCCCAAATTAATGAGAATTTAGACTGGGGATTATTCCTGAAAAGGAGGCCGAAGTTAATGATTATCTCATCTTAAAGGATGAGGTTGAAGGTATGAAATCTCGATCCTTAGTCAAATAAAGATGGGTAAATCACTAAGTTTTAAGACATGTTCCACAGAATTCCTTTCAAATAAGGAATACAACAAAGGAAACATGCCATAAATGGCTTTGGAGAGATTTTTTAAGGCTTAATATTGAAGAGGATAGGTAGATTGACATAGGAGAGGTGAAATAGGTAGGAGGGGCACACAAAAAGAGGATGGCGCGCAAGTCCTAGTCGTGCAATTATACTTGCGTGACATAGGGGTACTTGAGCGCACTACTGGAAAAATGACCTATACCAACGGTTCAAAACCATGGGTATAGCCCCCAAAACCGTGGGTATAGGCTATACCCATGGTTTTGGGAACCGTGGGATGGAACGACGTCGGGATAGGGGTCTTGACTTATACCCACGGTTTGGTGGAACCGTGGGTATAGGTGTGTCACACACCAACACCTGTTGTACAGTGTGGCAGGGAACTTACCCCATGGTTTTCAAACCGTGGGAAATTTAAGTTTCAAAAATGGCGGACAGATGGTTTTGAACCCGCGCCACGCGTAGGGACTCAGCACCACAGCCAACCAAGTTGTGCTTTTAATCTGCTATATATTGATCTATCTGGAAATATATATTAATATTACGTATTTAAATTCAACAAAATGCGCTCGTAGGGTTTCGATCCCAGGACTCGCGCCAAGCATTACGACCGCACGACCAACCTAGATACGATTTTCATCTGTTTTATATTGATATATCTGTGACTAAATATTAATATTGCATATTTAAATTCAAAAAATGTGCCTGCTGTGTTTTGAAACCTGGACTACTGTTGATTCTTGCACCCAAGACCCAACCGACATACCAGCCAACCTGGTATTTTTATCTATTATATGTACATATATCTGTATATATATATTAATATGTTAAAAAATGTCTACCAACCACATTTTCCAATGTCCCGCCTAATTGTTTTTCCCACTATAACGCGGGAAAGCTATACCCATGATTCTTCAGAACTGTGGGTATATGACATAAAAAAAAACGCAATACCTACAGTTTTCAAGAACCATCGATATAGGTTTTTAGAAATTTCCCTATACCTATGGTTTTCTCCAAACCTTTGGGTATAGGTCTTAAAAGAAAACTATACCCAAGGTTTTTGGCACAACCGTGGGTATTGGTTCACCTTCTATCCCTATGCCCACAGTTTTGGATAACCGTGGGTATAGGGGTACCCTATACCCACGGGTTTTTGCAAAACCATGGGTATAGACCAATTTTCCAGTAGTGGTGATGGTCAATACTTAAGGTAATATTTGGGAGAGACTTGGCTCATGCCCTTAGTACTATCCCTAGAGGCTTCCAGAAGAGAGGCGCGCAGGTTCCATTCAAGGGGTAAGGCGGCGCACAAGTGTGGCCATTTCCCTTAAGGGATGGCCACTTAGGCACCCACGTGTTGATGAGTTTCAACACTTAGGCCTTCCCCACCCTCTTTAGATCTTCTGTTCTAGGTAAGAAATTACCTTAGAAGTGTTCAGAAGCTTCGAGAAGAGACTAGGTGTAACACCCCAAGATTTTATAAAAAATCTTCTTTTTAATTTCATTGATGTCTTGTGTTGTACGCTACACCAAAATGGGCTTGCACTACATGCATCCCTGACTTGGCTGGCATTACACGAAATAACGGCCATCCACGATAGCATGTGTTGTACGCAATATCGAGTTTTTCTAAACAACGATATGTTATATAAACCAGTTGTTATGAATAATAATACCCACTTTATGAAATTTTATAATATATATCATTCAAAATGGACTTCATTTTTGGATTCGGAATATCAAAATTATCCTCGAGAGATGTTTTGGTATTTTTCTGAAAAATTTCAATTTTTGATGAATAGTGAAAACACTGGGTTACTATTTAAAAACCAACTTTTTATTTAAATAATTATTTATTTTATTTAAATTTATTTTAGGTCAAAAATGATACATAATACCTATATAAGTTCAATGTAATTCATTTGAGTCATTTTATAATGATTTTAGATATATAAAAATTTTATTTAACTTTTCACCGTCTTTTACCCACCTCCTAGGAGAATTTGAAAATTTACATAAAACATAATTTTCCCGTTTCTGTGAGTGAAATTTCAAAAATCCGAGAGACACGGTTAATATGAAGGAGTAAAATGTGGTTCAATAAGATAAAAATAATTTTTGGTGAATAGTCACCTTTTACTTTTATTTGACACCGTTAAAAGTAAATAGTGTAATTAAGGGTAAAAATGAAATTATTATTACCCTAACGCATGTACTAATTCTATTAGAATAGTGTAATTCGACCAAAAACAACCTTAGGAATAAAATATTTCTCTTTAGTTCCACTTGGATTAGATTATGACACTTATTATTATTTTATTTAAAGAAGAGTTAAAATAGTTAAAATCAAAGTTTAATAACTAAATCATTTTTAATATAGGGTCATAAATAAGATAAATTCTCCTATAAAAATTATTTAGAAATATAAATATATTTCCTACATAATGGTTTTTTATTTATAATTTTTAGACATTAAATAATTTAATTTATTTATGACACAATGATGAAGCGGTAATTTCATTATTAATGAAATATTAACATAATTGATGTTATTAATACCCAAATAAATGTAATTTTAGACTTTTATGAATTACAATAATTTTATAGGTTAATATAACATGTTATTATTTATTTAATTAACCTTGTTTGAACAAATCATGCTATTATGATTCTCACAAAAAATCAAGTACCAAATAGTGTCAAAATTGACATAAAATAGTTTTTAAAACAAATATTATATTATTAATTGTTATTTTTCCCTAAAAATATAAGGATCTTCCAAATGACTTAGATAAGGGTATATATATTAATAATAAATCACTTGGGGTTCGTTTGGCTTGTTATAGTAAGTTTGTTAACCATATAGTGTAAGAAAACAAAAAGACACGGTAAAAGTAAAATTATTTAACATAGATTTAAATCTAAATGATAAGGATAAAATAGTAGCCTAAACTTGTAAAAAACCTATAGGTTGAGAGGATATCGACCCATACCCACTTTATCTTATAAATAAATCAATTTGGAGCTATTAAAAAACTCCAATATTAATTTATTATAAAAAAATATTTTAAGTTTTCCTAAGGTTCCCCTCTCTTCCCTTATAAAAAGGGAACCACTTCCCTCTTCTATTCACACAATTTTGAGCCTTGATGCTCGGAAAAACCCTTCAAAGTTCTATTCTCAACCTCTATAGTTATATCATAGAGGTTTTGGTCTTCTAAAAATACCAACTCTATTGCCCTAAGAAGATGTTTAAAGGAGGTGCGTCAAAGAAGATGTAATCTCTTCTAATGATTCTTTCATGTTTCTATCTTCTTCAACTTCTTCTTCTTTAGTTTTTTTATTATAAATTAATAACATCAGGATTACTTATATACTGATATGTTATTATAAATATGAAACAACCACATTTCACCTTGTATCCATCCTATGGAAAACGAAATCACCGCGCGTGCGTACGTACAGAATACTATCTCCACGCCATGGTGTAATCTGTTTTTTCCACCACCACCTTACTTGGATGGGTATAATGGTTAAAAGAATAACTATATATGATTATTATAATATCTTACCAATTCTATGATATTATATCATACACTCCAATTCCATTCAATAAATATGGGAATGATATCATCGCTCGTGCGTACGAATAGATTTCCGTCTCCACGACGCGATGAGATTCATTTTTAATGTTAACAATTCAAGAGTGATTATAAATTATATAAAATAAGAAATCATGAAATATATGATATAATAATTATACTGGATTTATGTATATATATATGTATGTCATCTACTTCATTCAATTCATGACAATAAGGAAAAGAAAACAACGTTCATGTGTACGTATGACCTACCGTCTCCATGAACGGTGTATTTCATTTCATTAATCTATCTATTATATATATATATACTGAATATATATGATATATAATCATTATTTACATTATGTAAGTAAGAAAATCATGATATAGGTAATAATAATATCATGAAAAAAAATCAAAACACGTACGATAAATGAAACGATTTTACCAAAAACGCTGCTTTAACATGGAATTTATAAAAGAACGAGTATTATAAAGTCATAATTAAACCATATATGGTATCATAAAAATGAATATGATTTTGTAATAAGTCAATAAAGTTATTTAAATCATTCTACAGGAGGTCCGGATACATACGAAGCATATCGTACATAAGGTAAGGGATAATTATTCCAATCTCGTTCTTATCCAAGATTGTTTATTCGTATGTATATACTGGGGTTATTGTTATAATCCATGTCCATGTTTTATAAAATAGTTTTTATATGTTTAAAGTCCTTTTTACCCATTTTTTACTTTTACCACATGTTATGAAAGGAATATTTATTTTTTTACCATATTATAAACTTTTTGACTTTTCCATAAAAAGTAAGAGAAGAATGTTTTTTTAACTTATACGACATGAATGGATTTTTACAGTTTCATAATGCCTTATTTTTATGAAGCATACTCTACATGATTTCATGAATATTTTCAGAAAAAAATCATTTCTTTTAAAATTTCATGGAAATTTGATAAAAGAAAATGATTTTGAAGAAGGATATCTTTCTCAAGAATTAATTTCAAGTGTTTTTTCAGAACTATTTTACATGTAAGATGAAATTATTTAATATGTGTATGTTTCAAGTATAATGCCTCTATTATTTACATGGTGTGATTTTTCTTTTGATGAAATGATATCCATTTGTTTTATATGGATTATGTGATGATGGGATGATGTTTATGAAACCCATTTTATTCTTTGTGTTATGATGAATGATTTATGTTTATTTTGTGGCACAAGTAAGAATAATTTCATTATGAGATGGGTGGGACCTATATATCCCTCTAATGCATTGGGTAAAGAATTATATCTCATGAGATAGACATGGCTGGAATGGTAAGTTAATCTAGTTCAGTGATACAGGACAGGAACAGGGAGTGAACTCGATTCAGAAAGGGACTTTGTACACTAAGATGGTCTTAGCAGCAATGCCTTGGCTACTATGGAAATCATATCATGTGCTTAATGTTTTTCCACAATTACATGTTTTATTCCCATTCTAGTTTATCATTATTTATGTATCTATGCCATATGTACTGATATGTTTTATATCATTTCTCAAGATTTTGTTGTTTAAACATTATGTTCAGCTTTTTATATTCAAATGTATATGGTTTTTTTATTTTCTCCATGCTTACCCTTACTAAACATTTGATCTCTCCCTTTATATGTTTTCTTTTCCCTAGGATATAAATAAAGGTTTTAGGTAAGAAAACAAAAGGGGAAGATCGTTATGGGAGATGTTGAAGATCTTTCACCACGATTAGAAGATCATGTTCCGAGTTTCCAAAGACAATAAACTGTTACAGTCCTTGTGTGTTTGTTTTAGTTATGTATTAAGTATTCCGCAAATGTAAAGTAATGTCTATGTACGTCAAGCTTTGGGTCTCTATAGTTGGTATCAAGGGAAATTTTTAGTTACCCTTTGGTAACTAGGATGAGAAAAATTTAGTGAAATCCGTAGATATATTTCTAAGGTATGCTTAGGGATGTCCCTAAGGTTAAATAAGTACAGGTTATAGTCCTAGAATTATGGTAACAATCTTAGAATTAACCCTAAGATGTTATATATTTAAGGTACTCCCCCTTTATTATGTTTTTTCCCTAGCATGATTATTTCCTCTCACACTATTATTTTTGGGTTTTAGACGATGGATGGAACCCGAAGGAACCATGTTGATCAATGTAATGGACAATGAAATGATTTTCCTCCTGAAAAACCAAATGTGATGGGATATGGAGTGAAAAATCTTATTACTATACTTAATCAAGGTATGAATCATTCTGGATTTCCAAATGATCAGAGAAGGGAACAATATTATATAGATTCCTTCATGAGGCAACACCCACTTTCTATTAATGGGTCTTCTGATACACTTGTTGTTGAACAATGGATCAGCACCATTGAAAAGATATTTTCTATACTTCACTGTTTGGAACATGATAAATTCATTCTATATGTTTACCGTTTAGAAGGTGAAGTATACTAGTGGTGGACTCTAATTAAGAATACAAGGCCCCAAGATGAAATTGAATCAATGGAATGGAATGAGTTCAAGAACATATTTTTCAACAAGTACTTCCCTTGTATCCTTCGAACAAAGATGGAAAAGGATTTCCTTGATCTTAAGAAAAAGGATAATGAATCTGTTGGTATATACGAAGATAATTTTACAAGACTTGCAAGGTATGCATCTGGCTTTATTATCCAATATGAAAGTAAAGTTGATCGATTCTGCAATGGCTTAAAACCAAGTCTCTGAAGGGCTTTAGCTCTAAGAGACTTCAGTAGCTATGAAGAAATTGTGTGTTGTGCTATCAAGGTTGAACTGGAAGTTGGTGTTACATATCCATCTCATGGTTTTGATAAGAAACGAAATATGGAGTTCAAGGAGATATCTCAGAATAATGGTGAAAAGATGATGAATTTTTTTTTATGCTCAAGGTGTGGAAGGAAGCATGGTGGATATTGTCTTAAAGGGACTAGAAAATGTTTTATGTGTGGAAAAGAAGGTCATCGAGCAGCTGAGTGTCGAAGTAATGGAAAAAGGGTTGCTAATGATGTGAATAAAGAAAATACTGCAGCGAATGCACCACCAACACTTCAATGCTTCAAGTGTAAGGAAATGGGGCATTATGCTAATCAATGCCATAATCTAAGGGTTAATGATGATCAACGTGAGCAACTTCTTAAGGAATAGGATAAAGGGAAGTCACATGCGATCACTATTTGTGATGTTGACAATGAAAATGATGTTCTGTAATGATTATGTGTTTATGTAATGGGATTTCAAAATAGTATCATGGAATCTCATTTACGGTATCAAGGAATTTTGGAATATCTATGTATTGGTTTTCAATAATTATATGGTACTGGTAAAAATGAAAAGTGATTGAAATATTTTTGGAAAGTAGATGATATGCGTATAATGAAAGGATAAGGATAAAATAATATGTTTGATAGTATTCATTAGCTCATGATTCATATAAGGATAAAGTGATATCCTCGTTTGAGTATATAGAATTTTTGGGATTTTGGTATGTTGAAAGAGTTAACTTTTGACAACATTCATGTTTTAATAAAGTTCAATGGGTATTCATTTTTCAAGATAATACATGATTAAGGTATTCACATTTTTGTAATGTGACCAACAAGATATATCTTATGATATATGGGGGATAAATGATGGTATTTACATGCTTGTTATATGACCTTTCTGGTAATTGTTTTTTTACTATGAGATTGGACAATGTATTTTGGAAAAGTCTAAATATTGGAAAAGATTATGTTGGACATCAGATAGTATTATTTAAGGATAGAACTTGTTTTTGATATTATTTCAGAAATTTTATAATAGTATAGTTTTAGAAAAAGGACAACCTGTAGGATAGGCGACAACCCATCGTGTCAGACAAGGCTGTGGGAATCGAACCCAAAACCGAAGTGCGACATGCCTTTATCACCTACCATTGGCCTACAAGATGTCCCTGGTTAGTAGAAACTAGTTTTATTAAGTGGTATGATAGATGAAGTATAAGTCTATTTTTGGAATCATATACGATTAACCTCACAATAGAAGCACTTATGTATATTTGATAACTTTTGTTAACCTTTTGTTTGAAACAGATGGAGTGAACCATCATTCTATCACATGATCAGCTACCACTTCACAAATGACAAATTCAACTTCATTTATTTAAGAGATGAAGTGGAAATTGTTCAAGGCCCAAAAAATGGTGATATTGTACCGAAATAAAGTATGTATTTTTTCTAATTCAAATTCTTCAACTTTAGGGAAATCATATTTAAAACCAAAAATGTTTTCCCAGTGCCCTTATATCCGATGAATCATATGGTACCATAGATCATCACAAATTTATGGCTTTGTGAGTGTTGGTTTTTTCATAGCCATGTTCTCTACCACTCTCCATCAGATCATGATGGATAGATTTTTCTTCAATATCCATATTTTCACCTATGTTCTCTTATGTCGAAACCCAGTGATTAGTTAATTTGGGTAACTATTATGTTTCATAATTTAGTTTTTAATGTTCAGTTTTGGAATTACTTTTTACGATGTAGGTTTCTATGAAAGAAACTTTCAAGTAGTAAACCATTTATAACCCAGACGAATTTCGAGGGCGAAATTCATTTTAAGGGGGGTAGAATGTAACACCCCAAGATTTTATGAAAAATTTACCTTTTAATTTCATTGATGTCTTGTGTTGTATGCTAAACCAAAAAGGGATTGCACTACAAGAATCCCTGACTTGGCTTGCATTATACAAAATTGAGACCTTCCACGATAGCGTCTTTTGTACAAAATACTGAGTTTCACTAAACAACGATATGTTATATAAACTAGCCATTATGAATAGTAATACCCACTTTTTGAAATTTTATAAATTTTATCATTCAAAATGGACTTCATTTTTGGATTCAGAATATCAAAGTTGGACTAGGATGAATTTTTGGTATTTTTCTGAAAACATTCAATTTTTGATGAATAGTAAAAACACTAGGTTACTATTTAAAACCCGACTTTTTATTTAAATAATTATTTATTTTATTTAAATTTATTTTAGGTTAAAATTGATATATAATACCTATATAAGTTTAGTGTAATTCATTTGATTTATTTTATAATGATTTTAGATATATAAAAAATTTATTTAACTTTTCACCGTCTTTTACCCACCTCTTAGGAGAATTTGAAAATTTACATAAAACATAATTTCCCAGATTCTGTTAGTAGAATTTCGAAAATCTAAGAGACATGGTTAATATCAAGGAGTAAAATGTGGTTCAATAAGATAAAAATAATTTTTGGTGAATAGTAACTTTTTACTTTTATTAACCATGGTTAAAAGTAAATAGGGTAATTAAGGGTAAAAATGATATTATTATTACCCTGACACATGTCATTATTCTATTGGATAAGTGTAATTCGACCAAAAACAATCATAGGAATAAAATATTACCCTTTAGGTCCACTTGTATTAGATTAGGACACTTATTATTATTTTATTTAAAGAAGAGTTAAAATAGTTTAAATCAAAGTTTAATAACTAAATAATTTTTAATATAGGGTTATACATAAGTTAAATTAGACTATAAATATTAATTAGAAAGATAAAAATATTTCATACATAATTGTATTTTATTTATAATTTATAGACATTAAATACGTTAATTTATTTATGACACAATGATGATGCGGTAATTATCATATTAATGAAATATTAACATAATTGATGTTATAAATACCCAAATAAATGTAATTTTTGACTTTTTATGAATTAAACTAATTTTTCAGGTTAATATGACATGTTATTATTTATTTAAGTAATTTTTTTTGAACTAATCACGCTGTTATGATATTCAAAAAAATCAAGTTCAAAATAGTGTCAAAATTGACATAAAATAGTTTTCAAAACAAATATTATATTATTAATTGTTATTTTATTCCTAAAAATCTAAGGATCGGCCAAATGACTTAGATAAAAGTATATATATTAATAGTGAACCACTTGGGGTTCTTTTGGCTTGTTATAGTATGTTTATTAACCATATAGTGTAATAAAAAAAGACATGGTAAACGTTAAATTATTTAACATGGAGTTAAATCTAAATGATAAGGGTATAATAGTAACATAAACCTGTATAAAACCTATTGGTTGAGAGGATTTCGACACATCCCCACATTTTCTTTGAAATAAATCAACATGGATCTATTAAAAACTGAATATTACTTTATTATAAAATAATATTTTAAGTTTTCCTAAGGTGCCCCTCTCCTCCCTTATAAAAAGGGCACCCCTTCCCTCTTCTCTTCACACCCTTTTGAGAGTTGAAACTCATCCAAACCCTTCCAATTACTCTTCTAAACCTATCTATTTATATCATAGAGGTTCTGGTCTTCTCAAAAGACCAACTCTAGTGCCCTAAGAGGAAGTTTAAAGGTGGTGCGTCGAAGAAGAGGCAATCTCTTCTAACGATTCATTCAAGTTTATTCCTTCTTCAAATTATTCTTATTTAGTTGTTTTATTATAAAGTAATAACATCAGTATTAATTATAGACTGATATGTTATTATAAATATGAAACAACCAAATTTCAATTTGTATCCATCCTACGGAAAACGAAATCACTGCGCGTGCGTACGTACGAAATACCGTTTCCACGCCGTGGTGTAATTTGTTTTTCCACCCCCACCTTACTTGGATGGGTATAATGGTGTAAAGAATAACTATATATGATTATTATAATATATTACTGAATCTATGATTTTATATCATCCACTCCAATTCCATTCAATAAATATGGGAAAGATATCATCGCTCGTGCGTACGTACTGATTACCGTCTCCACGACGCGATGAGATTCATTTTCAATGTTAACAATTCAAAAATGATTATAAAGTATATATAATAAGTAATAATAAAATATATGACATAATAAAGCTACAGGATTTATGTATATATATATATGTATGTATTTTATCTAATTAATCCCATTCAAGTCAATAAGGAAAGGAAAACAGCGTTCATGCGTACGTACGGCCTACCGTCTCCATGAACAGTGTATTTCATTTCATTCATCTATCTATTATATATATATATAAACTAAATAAATATGATATATAAATCATTATTTACATTCTTGATGTAAGTAAATCATGATATAAGTAATAATAATATCAAGAACAAAAAATCGAAACACGTATGATAAATGAATCAATTTTACCCAAAACGATGATTTAACATGGAATTTATAAATGAACGGGTATTATAATGTCATAATTAAACCATATATGATATCATAACAGTTAATATTATTATCTAAAAAGTCAATAACATTATTTAAATCATTATACTGTACGTCCGGATATATACGAATTATATCTGACATAAGGTAAGGGATAATTATTCCAATCTCGTTCTTATCTGAGATTGTTTATTCGTAAATATTTACTGGGGTTATTGTTATCATCCATGTCCTTGTTTTCTAAATTTTTTTTTTATTTTTAAAGTCCTTTTTTTCCATTTTTGACTTTTACCACATGTTATGAAAGGAATACTTCTTTTGTTTGCCATACGAGGAACTTTTTGACTTTCCGACAAAAGTACGAGAAGAATGTTTTTTTAATTATACGCCATTAATGGATTTTTTTGGTTTCATAACGCCTTATTTTTATGAAGCTTACTCTATATTATTTCATGACTATTTTCAGTAAAAATCATTTCTTTTATAATTTCATGGCATTTTGAGAAAAGAAAATGATTTTGAAGAAGGATATTTTCCTCAAGAATTCATTTCAAGTGTTTTGTCAAAACTATTTTACATATAAGATGAAATTATTTCATATGTGTACATTTCAAGTATAATGTCTCTATTATTTACATGGTGTGTTTTTTCTTATAATGAAATGATGTCCATTTGTTTTATATAGATTATGTGATGATGGGATGATGGTTATGAAACCCATTTTATTCATTGGGTTATGATGAATAATTTATGTATAATTTGTGGCACAAGTAAGAATGATTTCATTATGAGATGGGTGGGACCTATATCTCCCTCCAATTAGTTGGGTAAAGAATTATATCTCATGAGACAGACATGTATGGAACGGTAATTTAATCTAGTTCAGTGATACATGACAGGAACGAGGAGTGAACTCGATTCAGAAAGGGTCTTTTGTCCACTATGATGGTCTTGGCAGTAATGCCTTGTCTACTATGGAAATCATATCATGTGCTTAATGTTTTTCCACAATTACAAGTTTTATTCCCATGATATTTTATCATAATTGATGTATCTATGCCTTATGTATTGCTCTGTTTTGTGTCATTGCTCAAGATTTTGTTGTTTAAACATTATGTTCCTGTTTTTATATTCAAATGTATATGGTTTGTTTTATTTTCTCCATGCTTACCCTTACTGAGCATTTGAGCTCACCCTTTATATTTTTTCTTTTTCCCAGGATATAAAGATAGGTTTTAGGTAAGAAAAACAAAAGGGGAAGATCTTTATGGGAGATGTTGATGATCTTTCACCACGATTAGAAGATTATGTTCCGAATTTCGAAAGATAGTAAACTATTACAATCCTTGTGTTTTTGTTTTTGTTATGTATTAAGTATTTCTCAAAATTAATGTAATTTCTATGTACGTCATGCTTTGGGTCTCTACACTAGGGCGTCGGGATATCAAATCTGAGTTTCTGGAATTTTTCCTCCGAAATGGGTGGCCCACAGGGGTATTCACGTCAGGTTCACCATTTTTTGTATCCTCTCGAATTGGGGATGATCTCATTGATTTAAGATTCAAACATTCCAAGAGGTTTTTAAAGGGTATTTTTGTAGAAGCAAAAACATCCAATGATTCCATATCCATTTGGACATACTTTCAAAAGGTATGTGCTCATTAGTTGTAAACTGATGAGACATAAGAATTTGCATTGGTCGAGAGGATGGGAGGTCAGACTCATCAAACCTTTTGAGGGGAATTATTGTCTACACCAGGACTCTGTTTATAGATTTAAGTTATGTTCGTGAATCCTTATTACATTACCAAGTATGAAAATGGGCATTCCTTTAGATCTGACAATCAATGATTAGTATGTATGAGATTTAGAGAATCTTTTATATATATTCGAGGTTCTTCATTGATAGAGAATCATCTGTATTTGTTGTAGATTCTTGGTCAATGGAATCCTTAGACACATTATATAGAAATATATTGGTAATTATGATAACCATACTGGTTTTAAATCCACTCAGTGGGGCACTTGAAGTTTATTATCATTCATAAGGACATCAATTATTTCATAGTTGGGATCGTACCCACAGATGGGATACCTATGTATCCTTTGTTTTGGAAAATGAATCAGAACCCACGTAGTTCGAGTAAAGAATTATGAGGATTATGCATGATTGATGACTCAATGAATGATGTCATAATAACTTTTACGCTCTAAGATCACGTGAGTCATACTCGGTGTGAGAAACAAGAGGTATTGGTGAAACCAGACAATTGTGCCATGAAAGATGCAATTATAAAAAATGAGTGGGGGCTTATGTATGTATGACTGCCCAAATAGATAAAGATTAGGATTTACATCAGGGAAGAAACCCGGGAACAATGTCCATAAAGGTTTATGTGCTTCATGGATATTTGGAAACTCTAAAATGGGGCTTATTCCTGAGGAGGATTCCAAAATTAGGTGGAGAATCTTGATTGGGTTTTACTCCTGAGAAGGAAGCCCAAATCAAATGTAAATTTAGACTGGTTAAGAGAAATTATGACTGGGGATTATTCCTGAGGAGGAGGCCCAGGTTAAAAAGGTTTTGTGAACTGGGGATTACCCCTAAAAAGGAATCCCAGGTTAAGGGAATTATGACTGGGGCTTACTCCTAAGGAGTATGCCCATATTTTCAGACCAGGGTTTACTCCTGAAAAGGAAGCCCAGGTTAAGAGAAACATGGTTAGGGAATACTCCTGAGGTGGATGCCCATATTTTGGGAACTTTGAGACTAGGGATTACTCCTGAAAAGGAAACCCATATTTGGAAAATTATGACTGTGGCTTACTCTTAAGGAGGATGCCCAGTTTAGGGGACTTGGGGCTTACTCCTGTAGGGGATTCCAAATTAATGAGAATTTAGACTCGAGATTATTCCTGAATGGGAGGCCCAATTTAAGGATTCTCTCATCATAAAGGATGAGGTTGAATGAAGGAAATATCTAACCTTAGTCACATAAAGATGTGTAAATCATTAGGTTTTAAGATAAGTTCAATATAATTCCTTTCAAATAAGGAAGACAACAATGGAAAAATTCCATAAATGGCTTTAGAGAGAGTTATGAAGGCTTAATCTTGAAGAGTATAGGTGGATAGACATAGGAGAGGTGAAATAGGCAGAAGGGGAACCCAAAAAGAGGGTGGCATGCAAGTCCTGGTTGCACACGTATACCTATGTGACACAACGGTACATGCGCGAAGGTCAATCCATAAGGTAATACTTGGGAGAGACTTGTCTCAAGCCCTTATTACCATCCCTAGAGGCTTCCAGAAGAGAGGCGCGCAAGTTCTGTTTGAAAGGGTAAGGAAACGCGCAAGTGTGGCCATTTCCCTTAAGGAATGGCCACTTAAGCATGCAAGTGTTGATGAGTTTCAACACTTGGGCCTTCCCCACCCTCTTCAGATCTTCCGTTCTAGGTAAGAAATTGTCTTATAAGTGTTTGGAAGCTTTAAGAAGAGACTAGGGCACCGAGAGCTCAAATCTGAATTTCTGGAATTTTTCCTCTGAAATGGGGGGCCCACAAGGGTATTTATAGGCTGGGGAATACCCTGGGTGAAATTCAATGAATGAGAGAAAGTCACCGACGTGACCAATGGGTAGCGTGCAAGTATACTTGCGCGACCTTGGTGGAACTTGTGCGACCCAAGTGAAAATGAATTTTCATTCATTCCTTTGTCAATTTTTGATGTTTCTTCAAAGGATAAATCACTTTGGGTTCAATGTACTTCCCTTTTCATTTGTTTAGACTCTGTGACGGAAAGGAGTGTCAACAGTCTCAAGTGTATCTTTTGGAACTGGGAACCCAGTATTGGTGTAGCGGCTGACGTGTCCATTCACCAAGACCTTGAATTCCTGTATGTAGAATAATCATACGAAGACATTGGTTGAATGGACAAATGATACATTAATCATATAGGATTTAGCCTTTGAATTTCCTACAAGAGAAAACACTCTATTGTATATATATTCTCATATGACCATGGTATGTCTTGATTAAATTTTCAGGATGCCTCTATGATGATAGCCATCTAGGATACCAATTCTCCATCATGATCATAATATGAAAAGTGATGAGTCCTCATTTCAGGGTATATACCATTAGATTCTTCCTATATATGGATTGGTTTTATAACCCCCACCTGTTCAGTTGTAGGTCATACTAGTAGATAAGAATAAGGATTCAAACAGGCTTAGCGCACTTCAAGAGTTACAACACTAGAGGAAACTGAGGCTTCATGGTGACCAAGATCCCAAGGAAGTGGAGG
The DNA here is from genome assembly GCA_963277665.1 of Viscum album. Taxonomy (NCBI): domain Eukaryota; kingdom Viridiplantae; phylum Streptophyta; class Magnoliopsida; order Santalales; family Viscaceae; genus Viscum; species Viscum album. The sequence goes on from OY728144.1 coordinate 338,994,865, forward strand.
ATTGGATAAAGTCAGTATTCTATGTTTTTAGGATATTATTAACATCTACATATCAGGTTTTTTGTTATCATATTTCCTTTTCCAAAGAGAATTTGGTCATTAATGGAGTCTTGTTACACAGATTCATGATGATTCGACCTCTCATGTCCTGAGTCCGAGTATTTATCCAGTGAGGTGCACTACATCTCATTATTACAGTCAGTTTGGATTGAATATATTCCGGAGCTACAACATGGAGGTATGACAGTTACTAGGTATACTACGAGGTTCACAAACCATACATGACACTCCCTTGAAGTGATCTAAGATAGCTACATCAAATAAAATAAGGTTTATCATGGAATCCATAGATAAATTCATGCTAGTGCATTACTATTGAATATCCCTACCTATTCCTAGGTTCTGGAGAAGGAAATGGTGATAGAGAGTCTCCTGTTAAATGGAATCTACGTAGCTAGAGCTGGCACTGGGTGTTATAAAGCTATGTTTTCTTTAGTAGCTATAAGCCTTAGTCGATAAGATCTCGGTGTAAGATATCATCATGAGATCTGCCTCGGAAATTTTGGTAGGGAAAACATAGAGGACCACGGAATAATTTAGAGGGGAGGTTCTATGATTGTTATGGGTGAGGTCACATTGTGCATGAGTTCCCAACCCAAAATGTTAGGGATCCCTAAAAGATAGTGGAAATACCTTCATAGTAGAGGCAATTTCATTATCTGGGATCTCCCAGGCATGAGCATGGTGTTTCCCAGGGAGGTTAAGAAAGCAGTTGACCATGTAGTGGTCTTGGAGGATGATCTATGAGTGGTGGATGATTATATGAGATTGATCCACCACCACCATCAAGTGGCCCATGTCACTCTCAAGGAGCTGGCATTTGAGGTCGTATACAACTATATGCAATGATGGATTCTGACTGTTCAGAACATAAGATGATTAATGGTATGATATTTTTTTATTCTACTATTTATTTTGTATTATTAGACATAGGTGTGAGTCATTCATTCGAATCTTTAATCCTAATGTGACAGTTTCAGCTCCCAATTAAGGCTTTATCCCAAAAGATTTATCTTGAGGTTTATATGGGGAACTATTATTCTAAAACATTAGTATTTTAATAGTGAGAGAAACCACATGATCGATAGAGGTTCATATGGAAACTTTAGGTTATAACAGTAGAAACCTATGACAAGATATTTGTTATCCATTGGTTTTCCATGGTCTGAGCCCAGATTGACTATCACCATTGATGAGATAGATACTGATGAGACAACATTCTACATTGTTTACTAGAGTGATCTCATTGTGGGATATGTGAGTTTTGTGAGAAATAGAATGAATACCATCTCCCATTAGTTTTTGAGTGTTTCCCTTAGTGCATCAGGAACATTAGGAACTTTTATCCCTTCAGACATGGAGGATTTTTTGGTTGTATATTCCGAGAATGTTTTGGGAAAACCTCCATGGTGAGAGATGGATTTTTCTATTCTTTTTTATCACAATAACTCTCTGATATCTTCTATGATATACCAAATGGCACCTACTGAGATATGAGAGCTACTATTTCTTTTATAGGACCATAAATAGAAGGGTTTCATCAATTCCTATGTGTTCCCCTAGGAAGATCCGGTTTATTTCATAAAAAAGGTATTTGGGATATTGTTTATGTTAATGGATTATCATCCCCCAAACAAGGAAATGATAAAGGACAAGTACCCATTGTCATGGATTGACAACCTCTTTGATCAGTTACGAGGGGTGATATAGTTCTCAAAGACTAATCTCTGATATGAATATAGACAATTGAAATATTTTAATTCCGATATCGCCATTTACCCTATTAGTTCATAGTGAGGCCCTTCACTGGGACAAATTCTCCCACCGTGCTTATGGTTTTGATGAAACATATTTCCTATCAATACATAAAACAGTTTCTAGTTGTATTCATTGATGAACAATTTATATACTATGTGTCGGATGAGAAGTATGAAAAGAACATGAGGATGGTATTAGATTTATATTAGGATCACCATCATTATTGAAATCTATCTAATTTTATTTTTTTATTCATGAGGTTATCTTCTGGGGTTATATTATTTCTGAGAATGTTTTAATTGTGGACCATGTGAAGATCAATATAGTGATTTCATGGGATCCAAAAAATATCATGTCAGAGGTGAAAATATTTCGGGGCTTTTCTGGATACGACAGTAGGTTTTTGGAACACTTATTCATGATTTTAGTCCCTTTGACTATCTGGACATGTAAAATACATCCTTTTATCTAGTCTGGGATGTGGTAAAGAGCCTTTAAGGTGTAGTGGCTGAGTATGATGAGTGATCCTTTTTTTAGACTACTAAAAGAGGGCATGTAGTTTATAGTGTGTTTTGATTCCAAGAGAGCTGGGATCGACTCCATGTTGATGTAGTGATAAGATGAAATTGTATTTGGGTCAAGCCAGCTGAGACCGCATGAGTTGAAGTATTTGACTCATGAACAAGAAAGAAAAGTGGTAGTGTTCTAACTAATTAATTAGAGGAACTAATTTTATAGAGAGAGCTTTTTTGGTTGATTTAGTCAATCAGAGCCTCATGAATGTCTTCACACAGAGAGACATTAACCTGATATAGAGGCACTTCTTTGTGTTTCTACATGACTATGAATTTTAGAGATTCTATACTCAAGGTAAGGGAAATGTGGGGACAAATTTTCATAGTAGGAAGTCCTAGGATCGTTTGGTGTAGGAAGGTTTTAAGCAGTTGGAATATTTATAGATGAACCTAGCTGAGAAGGATGGTACAACTTTTCATTAGTCTATGATATAGACTATTATACTCCTACATCATGTGAGAGATTCCAATTTGGCATAAAAATAATATGAGTTATTGTGTGACAATATATCCTTAGCAGATTCACATGATGGATATCTCAAAGGAGGGAATCAAATCATCCTTTTTCATGCGATGGGTTGTGGTATCCGTCATGATGTTGGAGGAGGTGATGAGAGAGTTTCAAACTTCTACTTATGTGGTACATCATGGTGAGGGGATGATTTATAGGGACCTTTAGTGGTAGTTTCAGTGGTCTTCAATGATATGGATCGAGGGAGAGTTCATTTCATTGTGCCTCACCTATCAGTAGGTGATGGCTTATTACCAGGTTCTGAAATGTTTTTTGTAGCCTCTTGATATCTCAGAGTGGAAATGGGATAGAATATCTATAGAGTTCATGATAGGGATTCCACAAACAGTTTAGGGCCAAAAAACAATATAGGTGTTAGTTTATGGAATCATTATATCAACACACTTCCATGTTATCATGGAATATATTTTAGTGGATATTTTTGGGTAGATGTAGATACAATAGAATTTTCACCATCATGGGGTGATATTGAATATTATCATCGACCATGATTCATAGTTCACATCATTATTTTAGAGTGGCATGAACGAGCCATTAAAAAACCATTTGAGGACAAGTATTTTCTTTAATCACCATAAATATAGAACACAAAAGCACACTATTTAGGTTTTGGGGGATATTTTGAGGGATTGTGTGTAAGAAATTTACCAGAGACTACATGACCACTTTCTGTTTTTAGTGTTTTTAAACAACAATAGCTGTGAATCTACAACCATAATGATTCATTTTGAGGTCGTGTATAGGTGACCTATATGGTGAACGTTGTAATAGATAAATATTGTGAGTATCACTTGTGGATATAGAGATGGTACAAGTGACAGTAGATAAATTCTAGGTCCTCCATGAGTGGATGAGGTTAGTAAAAAGAATGTAGAAATATTACACAGATTGATATAATAGACCATTGGAGTTCATATAGGGAGATAATTGTTTCCGTAGAGTATCCCCATTATTAGGATCACAAAAACTTTATTGGTTTGGAAAGCTATCATTAAGGTTAGTTGGTCAATTCGAGATCTTTTGGGTGGGGGGGATGTTTTTTACTCCCTCACCCTACTCCCATAGTTGGAGTGGGTGCACACCATATTCCATGTGTCTCAACTGAGGAGATATATGCATGTCCCCATATATGTTATTTAATGTACTTATATGGACATAATTTATGGAAAATCCTTTTCGATGCACCTGATGATGATCGATGGTCGACAGGAGAGGAACCTCTACGGATGGGCCATCCGCTTTGTTTGTGATCTGTGGTAGCATTGTAATGTGCATGAGAGATCTTGGGAGAAGGTAATATGGATTTATGATTAGTATCATGAGATTTTTTGTTATTTTTAATTTCTATGGAATAATGTATTGAAGGAGGGAATGATCTATAGAATATTTTTTCCCTTGTATAACATTTTAGTACTTCTACAATAGTTTCTCTGCTGGGCGTTGAGGCGCCATGTAATTCTAAAGCCTGTTGTGTCTAAAATTAATTTTATAATAATATTAAAAAAAATTATAATATGATCACACTATTTCATAATTAAAATGGGATAACACTTACACAAGAACCTAGATAAAAAAACTAATACAACGTTGAGTTTGAAAGGGGATGTCTACCCAAGGAGTCGTAAAAAACTATTCAGCACAAAGAATTATGATGTCATGGCCATTGGAAATGCATTCAGCTGGTTAATTAAATATTTAATATAATTTTTTTATTAATTAACATAATTATAGATTCAGTATAAATAAAATGTTATAGTGATATTCCTAGGGGTTTCTATATAACCATGTTATCCTTGATGGACGTTCTTCCCCTCCTCAATTAGCGAATCAAAATATGATGATGATGAGACCAAGATCTACGATGTTCATGATGAAAAAAATGTAATAACCCATGTCATTCATTAGAGAGAAAATTATTCAAGTAATAATTACCTAATCATCAAGTATGAAATGAAAGTTTATATTTCTACATCATTTAATTAGATAAATTGTTGACGGAAAACTATTTATATGATATGCCCTAGTTTCTATACTTTTAATGGAACAATGTTTTGAAATTAAATTGATTATTCAATTTATTATAACCCCATATTTACCAGTTGTATTCATTGTGGAAGAAAACAATGAAAAATATATAAAAATAATATTTATTGTTTCTTTATCTAATAAACTCTTTACATCAGTCATCATTAGACCATGAGGCCATGATTCGACATTGCCTTCTAGGAATGATGCCTATTAGACCCCGAGATTTACTATAGATTCATGGGTGATAAAGGTATTGGGAATAATTTATGGATTTAGGGATGATTTACAGTAGAAAAAGAGTTATTTTTTATAGATTTGATATTTGAGACCAATAATGGCGACGATAGATGAGAGGATGCACGATGATATATGAGTTTTCACATGAGAAGAATTGAGATTTGTTTTCTGACCACTGGGGGGTTGGAATCCTTCATAGATTATAGATCTACCATTTTCAGGTTTCTATAGGATAGATACATATAGAAGGATCTAAATATGGAATACGTGAGTGTATATCTTAGAATCTGTGAAAACCATGACTACTCACTCTATAGTCCAAATAACACATGGCATGAAAGTCTGTGGATACAACGGCTAGAGTTCCATAAAATTATAAGTATCACATTGTCTATGGAACCCCCACATTATGTGTAAATTTGTGATAAAAAACATGGCATGTACATTGGGAGTTCATTGTCATGGGCATGGCCAGGAACACACCACATGACAAAGTACACATATAATGAAAATGTACACATACATGACTAGAGACAATGAGAATGACCTCAATTACCTCAGACACATTGTGTATACCCTATACACATTGTGTATGGATACATTTTCATTGATCTGTGTACATGAAGGGACATGAACAAGAGATGGAGAGTGACCATACACTATGTGGTTCCCCTCACACACCATGTATCACTTATTTCCTTTTATGGAAACATTAACATTCTATATATTCTTATTTTGAACTCGGATTTTGGATCATATATTACCTATCATAAGGGTTTTTCCAAGTAGAACACTATAGATGTATCTAATATTTATGTTGAGATACGATTCAAGAATTTATTGGAATGACACTTATTTAGGCTACACTTGATGACAATAGCAATTAGACAGGATCACAAGGGCGGTCTAGAGTGGCTCCCTCCTACTATGATAGAGTTTGGGTCCTCTACCCATCTATATATTAGAACCCTCCATCTAGTTTGTGAATGGTTCCTCTATATAATCAATTTAGTGGAAACTTTTTAATGGGATAGGGCATGGGTCCTCAACTGATATTTGTAGTGGAAGCCTTCTATGGAGATTCGGAAAGGGTCATATATATACTATTTAAGTGGCACTCTAGTATTGGGAATGGTGCAGGTACTTGACTACTAGAGTGTAACCATCAATCTCGGTTAGGAATAGATCATATACTAAATATTAGAGTGGAAATATAGAGCTAGTATGGGCATGGGTACTCTATCGACCATCAAAGTGGATCCATCTTATGGAGTTAGGGTGTGGGTCCTCGATATTTAGAGTGACACCCTTTTACAGATTTAGGGTATGGGTCCTCTAGCCATCTGCGGAGTGGAACAATACCTCTATATACTATCATGGAACCTATACCTAATTTTTTTTCTATGAATTTGTGGCATAATAGTGAGGTGTTTCTTGACTTAAATGTTTTATTATAGGCATACACATGAGATAATGGTCTTCATTGATGGACTTATAGAAGAGTAGTCTCTCTCTACATGAGATTTTATATAATATGGATATTCCATTCTCTCTCTTTTGAGTTTCTTTGGATTGAGAATATATATATATATCCATTTTTTTGGGATTTTTACTAACTTTCTTTGGGTTTAGTTGTTTACTGTCTACTATTCATATTGTGACTCTTATAGCCTCCATCATATTTGGGGGAATCCTATTAGGGTTGTATCTACTCATCACTACATGGGATTTTACTATAAATGAAATATATTATGATGATTATAGATAGGTAGGCGGTGATTATAGAGGATCGTTGGTATAATTAGGTCATTGGACTATATAAGATTGTGAAACATTTGAGATTAAGAGATGATCTCTCTAAACATTTTACATTATCGGTTTTTTAGGTTGGCACATATTTATTCTTGGGTGTTTATTTTTCCCATTTACTTTTAGTTTACATTATTGTACTCTTGTAAACCATATATCTTTTTCATATATGGTTATTGCACTAGATAATGAATATTTTCCTTTTTTTCCTATGAACATTTTTGCATTGAGATAGTTTGGTGTGTTCGTACAAGTACATTAGAAAATCGAATCCCATGTTAGGTGTGTCTTTCGACCCTTATCACCCCCTGGATTATAAAGGTGGGATCAGTGTGGTGGCGGCTCAAGCCCAATTAGGTCGGGTTGTGAAAATCCTAAAACCCATTAAATTCAATATAAATGTTTGTAGAGTTATCGAAAATAATATATTTAATAGAGATATCTAATGAAAAATACCCACAGATAGAAATTTATATTTGGGTAATACTATTTTATGTTCTGAATATTCTTTTAATTTAGATTAAAATGACAATGGAGGAAGGAAAACGATTAACTTTTTACAGATATTTTGAAACTTTTAGCATCAAATATGGAAATGAAATAGTGTTTTCACCTACCAATATGATATCATTTAATAAAACTTTCCACCCTCTATAAAATAATTAAGCACAGTGAAAACTCAATCTTTCACTAACGAATTCATCATTAATAAAAAAGACATGTTATATTTTAATGATTGCCCCCACTCAAATTATGATTTTTTTCTCAAACTATTTGTTTTAATGATACTCAAGGGAAATTTTTTTAATATATTTTAAAATAATTACTAAGATATTATCACATGAAATGTTTAATAAAATTAGACAAAAAATATATATGGAAAAAATGATATATCAATTTTACATAGAATTATATTGATTTAAAGAATAAAAAGAATTCAAGATGACTAAAAAATAGATACATTTAGTGAACAAAATTAATGAATAATTACCCACATAATCAGTGTTCCTATATAAAAAAGGTAAATTTGATAATCGCTATGAATTGTATTAAAAAAAGATAATAAAATAAAATTTAATCCGAATAGATATTAAGATATTTTATTTGGATTTTCAAGTTGGTGAAAATTTATTAAATACATAGAATATGGTTTTATATAGTCATAAAATGATATAATATATATGTGTTTTTAGGTACACTATATTCAGTCAAATATTATTATCTTTAGTACGCAAATAATTTATATTATATCACCATAATGAATCAAAATCAAAAGAAAATGCATTTTTAGTTCTAGGATCCTTAAACTTATATAATTTATTATTATATATAGATTATGAATTTTAAGAAAAATAAAATGAGTAAAAATAATATAAAATAATATAAATATTTATTAGGATATTTTTTAACAATTTGATACATATGATCAATTATATATTTCTATCAGTTTCAAATCTAATGATATTTCTGAAGTTCCCATCAGTTGATGATGATAATAGTTTATATTTGATTCAATATTTTATAACAAGGTCAATGATAATGTTGAATGAGAAAACATTCCCTATATATATTCTAGAATAAATCCACCCGGAGGATATATTAATGATATAGGAACCATCATAAGTGTTATGAAAGAGATAAAATCCTATGTGTGTTTTAGAAAATATACCAATGGAATGACATATTCAAAATGGAGGTTTCATCAAATACAGGAACGATATACGAGGTATATACTTTCAATAGATGATTAAAATAAAGGTAGATAGGTGAAGTTGATGCTACTAAAAGATAGATGATAGATACATATTAATACTTGAATATGAATGTTCCCATTCACATTAGACAATTAAAGAACTGATCATAATTATATTTATAAATACTGATAAAGAATGAATAAGTGAATTAAACCTCATGTTTAGTTAGAAAAATGAGTTTCTTAATATGAAGAGATTATACACCCTATTTGTAATCTGAAATATTAAATTCTAATGAATATTGAAAACCAAAACTATTGAAATTTTTAGAAGTCTGAAATGAGATTCCATAAGAAGAACCTTGAATGTATTTTTTATGATTTTACGATAATATAAAAACATTAGTATGTGAAGAATATTTTTAAAAATCCTCAGAAGAATATTATGAAGAATCTAGTCCATTAAAGGATTAATAATTATAATGCATACAGTTTTAAAATGTTAATTCATTAGAAGAACATCATGTTAGTGGGAGAATAATAATGAATAAATCATATATTGAATTCAAAAGGTCCTACTCATCAAAATATTAAAATGTATGTAAAGCATCATAATTTTTTGATGATACCATGAATTAATAAATAAAAGAAGAAATAATCGAAAGGATGACGATACTCTTGAGAAGAGTGATAAACATTGAAAAATTGAAATATCATTTATGAGTAAACAATAAATGAAAAATATTTTAATGATAGATGTCCAAAAGGATGATTCAAAGGTTGATGTTGGAATTATTCGAAATGATGATCAAAATATAAAATTATCATTAGAAAAAAGTGTCTAATTGTTATTATGAGTCTAGATTAGTGGAAGGTCAAATAAATTAATGATGAATGTTTAGTCAATCAAAAATAGAGAGTGTTTATTCAATTTGATGAAGAAGTTTTCATCATAGTTTGAGTTGAATGAAGATAATATAAAATATGGCCAATAGAATCACATGTATCATACTAAAAAAATTTCGAACTATTAAAAACTATATAAATTTTCATTGAGGAAAATGAATATCTAGACAGATCATATTTATTACATTAGAATAAGATGTTTTAGATCATTATAGAATGGATTTAGATTTTTGTAAATTCATAAATTATAATGATACTGAGATGAATGTTTAAATAGAAATATTCATGGAATTAAGGTATTTGATTTAAGCTGGATTTGATAATTAATTAAAGATAGTAAATGCTATATTTTGGGGGAACATTGATATAATGAAATATTGGTATCAAAGGATGATATTGATAGTATGAATATCTAAGGGTTGATAAATTTTCTATTGTTTATACAATTTCATATAGAATTTTAAGACAACATTATTTATGTAGATAATCATCATTATTTCATAGAAACAAAAATTCTAACCACTAAATTTATTTTAATAACATGGAAATTACTTCTCTTTGGTCAACCATTTTATAACTAAAGGTAAATATTTATCATTTGTATCTTTTTGTTTTTATTATATTAGGATAAATAAGGTAAAATATATTTAAGAGTGATATCTAATACCAAATGTTTATATCAGGTATAATGACGATGTATAGAAATATATCATTAAGATTAATCAAAGTAGTGTAGAGATATCAGGAACTCGACATTGATAAAAAATGGTGTCCTACATATATTGATTAAAAACACTCAATAGGGGGTGGGGTTAATTGAGTTCAATAATATCACACTAGATTAAAACAAACATTTTCTTAAGTGATTTACCATATCCATTAAATTATAATCATATATGAATTTTAAATGAAATAAAATTCCTATGTTGTACAAAAGTGGTTTTTATATTTGTTTGAGGATGTAAAATAATTTTAATAGTCCACTCCAACAACACCCAATTCATGTTTAGTGATATTATTTTGATTTATTTTGATTTTTTCTCACAAATAAGTAAAGGAAACTAAATATTAGTGTACATGGTTACAATACAATTTACTAGGATGTCTCTTAAAAGGATTTGGTAAGGACTCACTTCCAAGCATAATATGAGTGAAAATGAAAGAAAATAGAATAAATGTAGAAATTTGAATACATTTTAGTGTAAATTTTTCTTCAAGAATTGAAATATTATGAATTTATTCTATATAAACTTAATTCCATCAAGTTTCATCACAAAACAAATTAGTAAATTTTATTTGAATAGAAGTATAATAACAACAAAATTGATTATTTACTTTAATCCTTCTTTATATTTATGAAATATAAAAATCATAGATACAAAATTTTCTATAATATGTAGTAGACTAGAAACATCCTCCTTTTTTTCATTCAATCACACTATTGAAATTAGAATAATAGTATTTTCTAAATAATTATAATATTAAAATAATAATTAATAATTTATTTTTTTCTTATATAATCCTTTATATTTCATGTGTGTTGTTACTCTTATTTTTTAACTTCTATATCTCTTTCAAGAATAATATATCTCTAATTATAATATATATGATTTTTTCAATGCAACCTTAATATATGATTAATTGAAAACAACCTAGACAATAGTATTCATTAAATTCTAATCCATTGTAACTCTTCAAAAAATATGATCTCATAAATACTTGATCAACATCACTTTAAAATAATATGGATTTAATTAAAACTAATTATAAATTAACTAATCATCTACCAAAATACGCTTATATAATAATTATATAATTTATTTACAAAATTCAAAATTCAAAAATACTCAATAAAATAATCATAGAAACAATAGAATTAAATTAATCTTTAATTATAATCATTATTGTCTTTTCATATCTATAATATTTCCTAAAAAGAATATCTAAACCATCTAATATATTATTTGAAATTTAAATATTCCCTAAGATAACTATATTTGATTTATATAGAAATTCACTTGTTTTCCTATACTATATTTAATATTTCCTTAAAATATGAAGCTAGTCAAATAATGTTAATTTCATCCATTATGGAAGGATAAAGGTATATTCCATTATCCCTGTATGAATAATTTATTTCTATGATTTATATATAAGAAAAAAACATTATTCCAAACTCTTTTGGAGATTATGTGTGGATAATGTATTAATTAATCCATTCCATTAACATATATGTGATTTTTTCCCGTTGAGAAAAATATAATATGTTAGATTTTTCAATTACATCAATTCATGTGAAAGATTAATCAGCAACAATGTAATATTTTTAACATTGAAAAATATTCAAGTAAGAATGATATTTCAAAACAACTAAATATATAAGAATATTTCTTTATAACTTATTATTTATGAAACATATAAATTTTGGAGATTTATGTTTCATCCTTAAAAAATTCAACACTAATGATTCATTTTTTTAATAAAATAAATATGTAAAATTTCATCTTTAGTGTAATATCCAATAAATTATGATTTCTTTTAATATGAATTATATATTTATGGGTTTTTACTTTTATTTTTTAACAATATTCATAGAATTATATTTCTAAAATAATAATTCAATATTTAAAATGTTTCAGAAAAAAACATTTTCAGTGAATATACTTAAAAACCCAATAACATTAACCTATGTAATTAAAAGTGCTAATTTTTTTGAAACATTTGGATATTTTGGGATAAATAGGAATTCTAAACAAAATATAGTTTCCCCAAATAATAAGTTACATAATAAAAATTTATTCAATGTTAGTACACACTTATCTCTAATAAGTTTTTATTTCATATTTCCTCTAAGGCCTTATATTTCATATATTTTTCAATCATTTTACTAAATACCAGAATAAAACATAAGAAATCTCATTGCATCTATTAAAAAAATAAATACAATAATTTTCATGCGATATAGTAATCATCCAATAACTGAATATAGAAAACTTACCAATATGCACATCATTGAAAATTTTCATTACAAAACTCATCAATAAAAAACTAGATGTCTTAATATGTGACTCTATCAAAAAATAATTGCATAGAATATACAACATATTTATCATGAACATCCCAACCACATTTAATTACATGAGTTTTTTTAATCAATGTATGATTAAAAAACTTTCAAATTAAGGAATTCTTGTAAGTGAACTCCATAATCCCAACTCTAATATGTACGGATGATAACAACTACAGTTGAGCTATCATCAAAATATAAATGGTGTTATTACATATAATAATCACCAATAATCTATTAAATTTAACATAATTTACCTAAAATAAAAAAATAAAAGTAATATAAACATTAATTTTTAATGAAAACCTCCATAATAATAAGTAAGGTATATTAATGAAACAAAAAAAATATCATATCCAATGTATATTTAATTAAACATTGCCTAAAAATTTAAATATTCAATGAGGTTTCCCGAATAAAATATTTAATATACCAGCTACCATATCTTCTATCAATCTACTTTCTCCAAGATCATTCCCTATCTTTATACGTTTAATTTTATAAAATAAGGTTAGAAAATAGTCATATGAGGATGCATAACTGAATAATACTATTTAGTAATGTTATCATAATTGGTGAGTCAAATAAAATAATAAAATTATATATATGTGAATGATCAATATATAAACTATATTAAGAACTAGTAATTTCACACACATCATCATCAATAAGATTAATATTCATAATAAATTTACATTGAAGTACCCATAGCTCATATCCATTACACCCACCAAATGAAAACCAATTAACACACACACACACACACATATATATATATATTCACACTTCCAAACATTATAATAAGTAGGTATACTGAAAAATATGCCCTACTAGAGTCTAAAAGAAAAATAACCCCTAATACCATGTCTTAATCCGATCCATAAAATAATATAATGAAGTAAAAATCATAACACTCTTTCCATTTGGAGTATTTATTTGTACCCCACTTTATAAATTTTGGTATTATTTTACATCATCTATGAATGGTAGTTTAATAATAATAATATATATATGAAAAAAAATTTATCATCAGATGTCTTTTTATACAATTTATATCCAATAAATCAGCAAAATATGTGTCAAAATATCATTTAAAATATGTACACTTATAAGATGTGTCATACTAGATGAATACAACACTGACTAGTCTAATTTATATTTATAACTATGACTCAAGAAAAAGTAAGTACTTATGGTATCATGATCCCCCACAATCCTAGATCAAGGAGAGTAAAAGGATGTAAAAAATTCATCTAAACCATCATTAATTTTAATTCCACTTCAATGGGTGTAATAAAGGTCAAATTATCAAGTATACCAAATTTTATATATAATACAATACTATTGTAATTAATTATACTATCTTAATTTATATGTTTCATTGATAAACTCCAAATGAGGTTAGTGGGACAATTTTGGAATAGACACTTTATTGTGACATCTTCAGTAACAACCAAAAACCACCAAGCTGCAACACACATATATTTCTTGGTGACTAAAATATAGTCATACTATCCAACCCATTGGAAATATATCATCCATATAGAAATATAGTATTATCATTGACAATAAATCAAAACAAATACTTGGATTCTGATATCTTAAACATATAATAATCAACTGACAAACAAGTTTGATTTATGGGTTATTAAGTATAATTAATACTTCTAATGTTATTATCAATACCTATTTATATATTTATATTCATACCTTCATTTTTGATATAAATAATCTATTTGAAATTTTCACATAATTATAATATTTTATTAGCATTACCAACTCATGAAATTATTCATAACTATTGATAAGGTTTAAGTCACCATTCCTCCTTATCTACATAATAATCAAATGTCATCTATTATGTTATTCATAACAACATCAAATTGATAATAATTCACTACTATAAAATTTTATTACAATCTATATAAATAATATTCCCTTAATAACCCACTTCATTAATCCCCATCATCATCATATGTTATCAATATTATATTTAACACTTATCAATGTCTCCATTAATCACAACTAAATCCACATCATATTTAAATATTTAATATTTTTTATAATATTTTTTAAAATTATCTAACATCCCTCATGAATAAAATTAATAACCTATAAGAGTTGGTGTCATATAACCAACTGTTTCTACATTGAATAAATTTATATATTATGTATTTAAATATTAAACATCTTATTACATATTGTTCATTATTCTTCATGACTATGATGTAATAATGCCCTAGATTATTGGTTGCATTGATAAGGTAATGACTGTTCCCTGCTATGATGAGAACATTGAAATTCATTAAAAATATTCTAAAACATAGTTCTGTAATTGGGTGACATACTATTATGGGACACATTGTATACAGACTGTCAGGTGTGTGTACTTGTAAGTAGGCATGAATTCTTCTCATGAAGTTCACACTTGGTAATCTCCAAGATGGGATATTATGAGAAAAGAAATGTCTATAATAATTCCACATGTATTATGTCATCAGATATTCGTATTTTCAAGCATATGTAATTTTCCTTAGACTTTATTATTATCATTAATATGTGTCATGACTCACGCACTTTTATTTACTATCCAAAAAGTCACACAATATGATGGCGGGATGTAAGGTATGTTGGGTGTGTCACGAGTGACATGTTATTAATGGATAATTCGAGGATGGATTTGTCAATTACATTTATGGATGTTTATATCTCGAACCATTTATTGAAATAAAACCATCACAAAAAATTCCTTGGGCATTGTGTAATGACGAGTTTTTTTTCGGATATTCAATGAAAGATGTATCAAGAATAAAGGTTGATGACACTATCATCAAACCTACTTGATGAGATATTGAGAGAAAGGGATTATATAACACAATGAGTGTTTGAATGTGGATTTTATTGTTGGGACTTTATGTTCTTTCTCTTGTGTTCTTTCAACCGTTGATGGACAGTACTTTTGGAATTTAGGCAAGCCCGCCTAATTCCAACAAGAAATAATCTTAGAGGGTCACAAACTATGTGTTTTTGGTGGTCTTGGTTAAATTTTATTGGAATTTAATTAATAAAATACATATTATTCTCAAAACCATGGATTAATTTTATTCAAGTTAAAATTATCACATAAGTTAAATAAAATATATATATTTATTTTATTGGTCATTTAACAAATATTTATTTACTAGTTTGTAAATAAAATATTTATTTAAGAGAATAAATGATTTATTTATTTATTCAGGTGTTCAATAAATGTAAGTGGAGTTCGAGCAGACCAAGGGTGGTCTGTTAGTAATATAAGAATTTTCAAGATGGTAAATAATTATTTAACTAGTTAGAAGAAGTTAAAATATTAATGACGTTGCTATTATTTTGTGATGAAAAATTTTATTTATAATTATTATTTTTTCGAAGTAGGATCACCATTAATATTGAAGCGGTTTTATTAATATGAATATGGGTTTTCTCTAAGTTCATGAATGTACTTAATTGATGTTATGTAATTAAATATTATAAATGACGTTCCATGCATATAAATAGACAAGTACGTGTACTGTGCCAAAAGGAACACACCACACACTTGGTGAACTGAGAATTGTTTAGCCAAAGAATTTCTCTCTTGAATCCACCCCCTCCAGCTCTCAATAACGAGAGGCATTATTTATGTCCGAATAATAAGAGACCAATAATGACTTACATAATATAGTCACATCGTCGTGATAGAACATAGTGAATGAGTGGTGTCGATCGGAGGCCATCGAAGCACGTGTGGATCACAGTTAGAGGGAATTTGTGTTTGTTCTTTACAAGAGCAATAAGAAAATATAAAAGGGTCATTCCTAATGATCAATAACATCATCAATAAAATTTCTGAAGAACCAAGTATCCTTTTCATTATGAAATTCATTAAATTAATTATAAACAAGATGTGCAAGATCCTCTCTAAAGGTTTCATCCCTCTTCCTTATTTATCTAAATCATTGATATTATTCAGTGGAGGTTGGAATTCATCGTCTTATAGATCATGAAAAAATCATTGATCATGGTAAAAATTAATGTTCGGCGCCAGCCCAACCACACTTCCGCTGTGCCCGAAACCTTCAAGTGGTATCAGAGAAGGTTCATCATCATGTATAATTATTTAATTAACATTGAGTATTTACTATTTAATAATTTATTTTGTCAATCCAATGTGTAATCATTCATATAATATGATATTTCATGATATGCTCTTTGTTTTTTGTTTCTCGCAAATTTTGCAGAAATGAATAAATATGGATTAAAATTAAAATGAGAAATCATCCAGGGGCCCAATGATTCTATCCAGGTAACAAAAATGTATACGCTGTGTGTTTGGACTTACACTTCATGTTATCTTCCATTCAAATCATGTAATCTAGACTACATGCCATGTATCCATGTAAATCACATCGTGAGTTATTCATTAATTACTCAAGCCATGTGCATTTTTTACATGAGATGTAATTAATTTTACACTGCGTGTTGACCAGGACAGATAGGCACATGCTTATCAGATTACATGCCATGTGGACCACTAGACACGATGTGTAGTCCCTTCGGGTTAGGGGAAAAGCCATGTATCCCATACATGGATTGAACGAAATAGTAACCATGTAATGAATAGACAACAAGGAATGTGGCCTAATGTACACGCTGTGTACTCCAAATTTTCCAAAGGAAGCCTCACAGACCGAGTCCCTAGGCATGTACTTCAGGAAATATAGTGACGGTCGTACATGCCGTGTAGTCGGAACTGCATGCCGTATACTTTAACAAATTACATAAAATTAAAACATTAATTTATTCATAATTTTTTATCATCATAACATGTATAAATCATTATAAAGGTTGTTACTAAATGCAATAAAGCATCTAGTATAACATATGTCATAAGAGTAAAATATTATGGGAATATATTACATGTTTTGTAGATTCGAATGAGTATTCACCAGGTTACTTCTAATGTGCATTTATGTACAAGGATGAGAATCTCAAGGAAATTTAGAAATAGATTAAGATAAAAGGATTTATTAGTTAAAGATAATAATTAATCAATTCCAGAGAGATTTATATTATTAAAAATGAATAAATAATTGAATAGTAGTTTTATTAAATGCGTAACACATTGTATGTGTATGTATGATCCTGAGCTAGACCAGAACTTGTATGTGGTTGGTTACCCTTTTAATTTATTTGTAAAATTAATTGTTGGCCTGCACACCATCTCTCATCATTAATATGTAGCCCATTCATTCCCATGGTTTCTTTTATGTAAACCACCTTTTACCCCTCACTTACACGTGAGTTAAAATCATATGTAATTGATTAATATACCATGTTAGTGGAGTCGGTTCAAGATGGATGAAAGATGATACCAATCCGAAGAGATACAAAGGTGGACTGGTGGAAATTTGTAAACACGAACTCAAAAGGTTCAGGGTTTTTCTCTCGTAGGTTAGGGATTGTTTATCAACCGCTATATACACTAACCATTAGAATATCTCATGACCATTCCCTTTAATTTAGTTTATTCTATCAGTTCCATGGTTTATCATTATGGATGTGTTGTCGCGATCACATAATTAACAAATTAAACAAGCATTAAAGATGGAACTAAAATAAAAATGTCTTATGCATAAATATTATCAATACATGGTTAATCACGTAAGTAAGTTACAATTAATATTAAAAAGCATGTGAAAATTTTAATAATCAATTTACACATTAGATATAAAAACCCCTCAAATAAATTATTAATTCAGGACTGGACATCCATTACTTGATTAAGGAAAAAACTCAATAAAACAAGGTTTTTAACCAACTCTTGATTGGACACTTAATTTTATACAAGAATCCCTTATGTAGGGTTTCGAGTTTAATTAACCATATTTCATCAAGAGGGGTAGCCCTTGCTAGACTTGGTGTAATAATGGAGGCAAGAGTTGAGGAAATCCAAGTCAGGATTTCAGGATTGGGGAGTCCTCTCAACAGATCAAGGAGCTACAAGCCCAGAGTTTGAAAAGGCCTTCATTCTTAAATGCCTTCAAATATTGTGAACAACCTTGTTAGGGTTATGTGAAGTGGAATATGGATCCTTACCACTATAATGTCATGAAAACGTAAAATTCTAAGTTCAATGGTGAGGGCCATTGGGACTTGATAAAAAAGTGGGAGACATAATAAAAATAATTAATCATTTCTCATAAAATGTAATCAAGAAATTTCTAATCATATACTCATTTAATTTTATAATAAAATGACAAGATCGTCAACCACAATATCCATGTGATCAATTCTCTGTTAAGACAACATCCTCACCGGTAGTAAATTCATGGATTGGATTAGACACCTTTAGGTTTTTCAACACCATGAACAGAAGTCTTATGTACTAGAGTCATCATTACTAGATATGCATGCCAAAGAGTTGAGTGATCAATATTTCCTTGTTTATGATAAACATATAAATTACACAGTCGACGTTCAATGTTTGATGCTCTCATCTATGTCTAGTGAGCGTATGAAGTCTTAGGAAAATATAGATTCCTATTGCATGATCGAGCACCTCCATGGTCTTTAACAAGAGAGATAAAGAAAGGAAAGGTTTGAGATCACCAAGGCACTCTTTCAGAGTATTCTTAGATCAGGTTCCCTAACTGGGCCTCAGGTAGTCTAGCTCATTGGCTACATTTAGTTCTTGGAGGTTCAAGGGTTTAAACTTCCTGAAGAATTGGGCACCGATCACAATCTTGAATCACTCCCTCAGAGATTCTCCTTTATTGTTTTAAATTTCAATATGAACAACATTGATAAGTATTTATATGATCTTCTTATCCTCATTCTCCAAGTGGAAAACCATATGAAGTGTGAAAATCCTTCTTTCCTTATGGCTAATAAGAGGAAATGGAAGGGGAAGATCTTTAAGACCAAATATTCTTCATGGCCTTCCAAGAAAAAAAAGATCAAAGGGGAGGTAAGCGAATATGGGGCCATTTGTTTTGCATGTGGCAAGAAGGGAAACATGAAGAAAAACATCACCTAGCCTAAGAAGCATGGGTAAGCTTCATTTGTGTTTGTTTGAAAATGTAATTTACCTATTTCTACAGATTGGGTATTTGATACAGCATGTCATGCTCACATATGTTTCCAAATATAGGATCCATGTATATTTAGGAATATTGACCCAGGAATGTAAATCTTTGAGTAGCCAATGGAGCCTAACTTTCTTCTTTAATGTTAGAAACTACCACCCCAGGTTCCAATCATGTATGATATTGGTGTTAATGGGTTGTTATTATGTTCTGTCTGTCACTAAAAACATTTTTTTTGTATCCATATTAGATATATATGGATTATTTTCAAGTTCTGAAATGAATTTTTCTTATTTTACAAAGATAGAATTTGTTTTGGTAGGGAAAATTTATAAAAAAATCTTTATGTGTTTTATTACACAAACCAAGTAATGGAAATAAAAAAAAGACAATTTACATGACTCATACCACACCCACCTTTGTCACCACCGGCTAGGTCATGTAAATGAGAAATGCTTGACAAAGTTACATCAAGATGGACATTTAGATTATATTGAACTAAAACCACTGGGCGTATGTCATGCATGTTTATAAGGAAAAAAGTCCAAATCCACATTTAGTGGGAAAGGTGAAAGGGATAAACAGATTCTGGAATTGGTTCATACCGATGTTTGTGGACCATTTCTAGTTGAAGCAAGGGGAGGGTACTCATACATCATAACATTTAATGACGATTTTACTAGATATGGATATATCTACTTATTGAGGTATAATTTGGATTATTTCGATATGTTCCAAGATCATAGGAATGAAGTTGAGAACCATCTTGGTAAGAAGATTATGAAACTCCACTCAGACCGAGGTGAAGGATATCTTAATCAAAACATCACTAATTATATACGAGAGTTTGGGATCGTTTCCATAATCACTCCTCCATACATTCCCTAGTGGAATGGTGTGAGCGAAAGAAGGAACCGCAGCTTGTTGGACATGGTGAGATTCATGATGCGTCATACAAGTCTTCCATTATCCATTTTTGGGATATTCATTACAAACACCAACCCACATACTAAATCGAGTACCAAATAAATTGATAAATTGTATTCCATTTGAGATCTGGAGTGGAAGTAAATCCATATTATCTAATTGACATGTGAGAGGAAGCAATGAATTTGTTAAGGCCTCTTAAAGTAACAAACATGAACCCTGAAGCATTATGTGTACCTTTTTTAGGATTCCCCTAGGAAACAAAGGGATATTAACTATAAAACCCCTTATATAAAAATGATATAGTGGAAAGACATGTCATATTATTTGAGATAGGGAACATCTCTAAAAGAGATAGTGGGAGCGAGACAGACTTTTATAATATCAAGGCTTATGGTACACAAGACTTTGTAGAGGAATATATTACACACAACTCTTTTGTAGAAAGAGTTGTTCTAGTGAAATAAGAACTGGGTATGAGTACAAGATAGGATAGAGAACTGGAATGGTATGGTTTTCTAGTTACCAAATAAGATGACTCATTATTAGTTGATAATAATGATCTTCAAACCTATAAGGATGAAGAATGTGGAATAGATGTTACCATGTGGCTAGATGCCATAACCTCTGAAATGGATTCCATGTACCAAAAACAAGTCTGGATTTTGGTAGATCCTCCAGTTGATGTAAATCCTATTAGTGGAAAATGGGTATCAAGAAGATACTGGACATAAATGGAGACATCCGTACCGATAAGGAATGACTGGTTGAAAAAGGGTTCAAGTGGTGTCAAGGCATTGACAATGAAAAAAACTTTTCACCAGTTTCAATAATTAAGTCCTTCCGGATTCTATTGACCATTTCCGCTTAACATGACTATGAGATTTCAAAAAATCTTCATTAATGGGAACCTTCAGGAAGTTTTCTACATAACACAAAATGAAGGGTTTATGGCCCCAAAGGATGAAAATAAGGAATGCATGTTGCAAAAATACATTTATTGATTAAGGAAATCATCCAGGTAATGGAATATTTTCTTTGATGAAGCCATAATATAATTTGGTTTTATCAAGAATGAATGTGAGTCTTGTGTTTACAATGGTTTTTTGGGAGTGTAGTCAGTATCCTAATATTATATGTTGTTGACATATTACATAATGTAAACGAGATACCAATCTTACAGTTTTTTAAGGCATGGTTGAGTCAATGCTTCTCTATGAAGGAATTGGGTGAAGCAACATATATTATTTGGATCAAGATCTATCGGGATAGATCCATGAGGTTGTTGGGCCTAAGTCAAAGTATATAATTTGATATGATACTAAAGAGATTCAGCATAGAACAGTATTAGATGAGATTATTTCCAGTTTCACATAGAATTTATCCTTCCAAGAAAATAAATCTTCAGATAAATGAAGAAATAGAGTGAATGGAATGGAATCCATAAAAATTAGGGATTGGGTCAGATATGTTTTCGATACTCTATACTGGGATAGATGATTCCTACAAATTGTGTGCAGTAGTCAGATATCAAGATGACCCAAGTGAAAACCATGGGATGGAAGTCAAGACTATACTTAAGTATCTGAGGCGTACTAAGAATATGTTCTTGGTTTATGGAGGAGATGATGAACTAGTCATTAGAGGATATAAAGATTATAGTTTCCAAATTGATCAGGATGAAAAGAATCCATAGATGAGATACATATTCATTTTGAATTGAGGCACTCTGAGCTGGAATAGCTCAAAGAAGAATGTGGTCTGAGATTCTAGAGGAGAGTCCATGTATATCTTAGCTTATGAGGTCAAAAAAGAAGCAGTTTGGATGTGAAGCTTCATCCAAGATCTGGTTGTGGTACCTAGAAGTAAGGATCCCATCACACTCTATTGTGATAACACTACTGCGGTGGCTCTCGAAAAAGATCCAAGGTCAAATCATTGAAAAAAGCACATATTTCCAAAGTACAATCTCTCAAGGGATTTTTCACAGAGAGGTGAAGTTGTAGTGAGTACACTTTCCATGGAAGACAATGTGGACGACCCCTTGACTAAAGCCTTACCTCAGTAGAAACATGATCATCATGTGATGTCTATCATGATGAAATTCATAGGCTATTGGCTCTAGTCGAAGTGGGAGTTTGTAAGAGTTTATGTCCTTGAACGAATTGTTTGTACATTGATTACATGGATATTTAATTTATTTAAATATGAAAAATCTTATTACATATTTTTCATTATTCTTCAACATTATGATATAATAATTTCCCGGAGTAATTATTGCATTGATAAGGTCACCGAAGTTCCCTGCTATGATGAGAAGCTTGAAATGCTATGACAATATTCTTAAACATAGTTCTGGAGTTGGATGACGTACAATGATAACAAACATAGTATAAAAACTGTCTGGTGTGAGTACTAGTAAGTAGATGATACTTCCTCTCATGAAGTCTTCAATTGGTAATCTCTAAGATGAGAGATTATGAGAATAGACCCCCCAGTAGAATTTTTGTATGTTTGGTTTCATCGGTTATTACTTTCTGCAAGCATGTTATTTGGTCAAAATACATTAATATTATCATTAATACATACCAAAAATTTCACACATTTATTTACTAATGAAAAGATTCCCACCATAAGAAAGATGGAAGTATTGTATATTGAGTGCATCACAAGTGACATGTTATTAATTGATAAGATAAGGAAGGATTTGTCCCTTCCATTTATGGAAGTTCATATATCATCTATATGATTGAAATAGAACTCTCATGCTAAATTCCAAGGACATGGTGTAATGAATATATAATTTCAGATATTCAATAAATGACGTATCAAGCATAAAGGTTGATGAAACTATCATGAATCCTACTTGATGAGATATTGAGAAAAAATGGATTATATTACACATTGAGCATTCATATGTGGATATTGATGTTGTGACTTTATGTTCTTTCTCTTGAGTGCCTTGACCCATTCCTAGACAGCACTCTTGGACTTTATGCAAGCCTGCCTAATGCAAACAAGAAAGAATCCTATAGGGTCACACATTTAGGGTTTTTTGTGGTCTTAGTTAAATTCTATTGGAATTTAATTAATTAAATAAATATTATTTTAATGATCATGGAATAATTTTATTCAAGTTAAAATGATAGCCTAAATTTAATTAAATATATTTATTTATTTTATTGAACATTTTATAAATATTTATTTACATGTTTGTGAATAAAATATTTCATTATGAGAATAAATAAAAAAATTATTTATTTGGGAGTTCAATAAAAAGATGTGGAATTTGAGATGACCAAGGATGGTCCATTAGTAAAATAATAATTTGTAGGATGGAAAATAATTATTTAACTAGTTTGATCAAGTTAAAATAATAATGACGCAACTATTATTTTGTTACGTGGAATTTTATTTATAATTTCTTTTTGTGCAAGTTGGCATACCATAAATGATGATGTGGTATTATTATTATGAACATGGGTTTTCTCTATGTTCATGAAGGTATTTAATTACTGTTATGCAATTAAATATTGTAACTGATGTTCCATGAATATAAATAGACAAGTGCGTCTATGGTGGAAAAAATAACACACCACAGGCTTGGTGAATTGAGAATTTTTGAGACAAACAATTTCTCTCTTGAATCTTATTATTCCCCCTCTCAAGAAAGGGAGACATTTTCAAGACTGAAGAACAAGTGATCAAGAACGCTCGACACAAGATACTTACTTCACCACGCTACCACACGGAGAATGAGTGGTGTTGATCGGAATCCATTGAAGCATGTGTGGATCACTACTTGAGGGATTCTGGTTTGGATCCTTGCATGCACAACGAGACAATCTTGAAGGCTCATTCCGAACAATAAACATCATCAATGAAGAAAGCACCGAAGAACCGGAAATCGTTTTCGTTATGAGATTAATTAAAATAATTATAATCAAGATGTGGAAGATCCTCTCTAAAGTGTTTAGGAAACATCCTTATTTATCTAAATATTTGATTATAATCTTTGAAGACTGGTATTCATCATCGTATTGATCCTAGAATAATTCTTTATCAGGGAAAAAATTAATGTTGGGTAATGGCCCAACCACGCTTCTGGTGCACCCAAATCCTTCATAACCCTCTTCCAATAATTTATCCACTTAATTCACATCAATTTCAAAAAATAAATAAATAAATAATATATAAATATATTTATATATATCATTAAGACACTTTCACTAAATTCCCACTTTATTCTAATGATTTTAATTCATTATTATTATTTGATATTTAATATCAATTATGTAATAAATTTATTCTCACTATATGTAACTCAACATATTTTCATTAGAGTACAAATTTATGAAATTAAACTTTGAAACATGTGTTCAATTTAATTAAAATTCATCACCATTCGAGTTTAAAATAACACATTGTAATAAATTAGGTTATCCTAATTCAGGGAAAATTTATATTATTACCTTTAATATTTCCATGGGCCTGTTTTTCATCAATATCAATGTGGAATTATTTAAAATATTTTAATAAATCATTTAAAAAATTAAAAATAGATATAAAAATGTAATTGATGTATTCTATATAGAGAAAAATGTAAAATGAACAACTCCATTTTTGAATTTCTCACTAGCGTGAAACAATTTATTTTTTCCCAATAAATAAATTTGATGGTGAACCTTCTATTTAGAAAACCATAATGTAGGTAATTATTTTTAAATTTTAATATATTCATAAATTGTTTATAAAAAAAATTTATCAAAATTTATGATTATATTCATCCCGTCATGATTAAAAATTTATTATTGTATTACAATATCACATTCTCATATGTTATTCAGATAATCCTGGTTAATGATAATTTAGGCATAAATATTGGTTTTAGTTTTTTGAATGTTCACTAGGAAGATCTACAATAATCATATGTTTTTTATTTTTTTCATTATAATGAATTAATAAATACAAAAAACTCTTATGAAAATATTCTGTAAAGGGAATGAAAATTTAGAGGAAAAATTTTTTACACATAAACATCTCTCTTCAATATCATTCAATCTGTATATTAGATTGTTCGGTACTTTTCCTTTTATAAATCATATATTTGTAATACACAAAGTATATAATTTGAATTTTTATTCTTCCTAAGTTTTATTTATTAATAATTTTTTAAAAAGTTACCATAGAAATTCCCAATATTAGATATTTAGGAATAATATTAAAAATTAAAAATAATAATCTAGTTGAAAAAATTTGAAAAAAATAATTGTAATATATAACCTATCATATGTGAATTTCATATTTTAGCCTCAAAATCAAAGTGATAAAACTATGATTAATAAAAATATATTGAATAACAAACATAATCTATAACCCATGTTATTGTAATTGCAATCTCATAATATTTAAAATTATTTAATATTAAATTTATTTGAATTTCATGAATCATAAATAAATATAATATAATATCAAATTCTCATAATTTGGTATATTCTATAACTCTTATGGTGTCCTTGATTTTAAAGAGACATTTAAATATCATATTAATATTGATTATTTCAAAATATTAGTATATAGTGGAAATAAATTAAAAAATATTTTTTTCAAGTAATAATAAAATCTATTTAAAAACACACCACCACCACCCAAAATTCCCCTAAATGTAGAACCAAGGAAAAATTCCCACCAAAAAGGATACTCTCCATTTACAACTCAATGGTGATATCTGTTTCTAGATACATCTCTCTGTTAGGGATATAATTATATTTTCACACTTTATCTCTTAAAAATTAAATACATGTTTACTTAGACACATTGAGTTTTCAACTAAACCCCTAGAATGTATCAATTAATAAAAAAGAGTTCCAATAATTTCATTGAAACTAATGATTGCCAAATTCTAAGCACAATATAATTAATTCTCAAAATAAGGTTAATTTTTTAAATTCTCCCCACCTTTTAATAATTTTACATTGTTATATAATTCAATTCATAAATTATTTGGCCACAATGTATATTTTCCAATGTCTAACAACTCACAAATAACCAATCATATTAATGGAATATGAAATTAAAGTGTAATAATTCATAATGATGTAATATAATATTTTTAAATTTAAAAAATCTATATTACACATTCCCAAAATCAAAATAATGGACTCCTATTTGAAATAGTATACTATAATGCAAAACCCATAACTTTATCTTCATTTTTAGAACTATAACAAAGTAAAAAAAAAGTTTGGAGACACATTAATCACTAAAACACATCCCTTATATCATGAAAAATACCAATGCATCCCATGCCTTGAGTACCCAAAGTCTACCTCCAATAGGTTAGGAGTTGTGGACTAGTGTTGGGTAGGCATATCACTCACATGGGAGCCTTATCTGAATGTACCTGTACACATGCACACATCTCCAAGAATATATAATGATGAAATGTAAAACAACTGATAAACCGTGCATAGATATATCTAAATCTCACTATCATTGTATGATAACAATTACTAGGATCAAATAATATTTAAATACAATCCAACTACAATTAAACTAATGGAAATTCTCGAATTAATGTATAGAAGAGGACTACTGTCAGTGAAACCATAGGAACACAACTCGGTTAGTTCAGTTCACTAATTTCTACCTAGTCGTAGGTCCTCTATGAATTTTTATAAAGTTTAATTGTCTACAGAAGGAATTATATGTACATGAAAATTCCATATAGGGGTGAGTATAACAATAATCAACAGGAATCCCTGAAATCATTTTGAATATGACAACAATAATAATAGGAATCTCATCATATGTATTTTTTTACAACACATATAAAAAGAGTATATTGATATAACCAACAAAAAACACAGTATCAAAGTAATTTCACAACCATAATGAAACTTATTATTCCAGATAAAAGTACATAAAATCACTCATACATGAGAAATCACTCCACAAGTCACACCGATCTAATGGCGTCTAGCGAGGATATCATGCTCCTCTATATATACAATGGAACTCTAAAGGGAATTATACAAAGTTAAGGGTCTAACCTAAGGACAATAAGTATACCAACAACTCAATCTAAAATATACATTAATTTATTTGATTAAAACAACCTTAGTGTTAGTCATGATGATTCCGAGAAATCCACCAATGAAAATTATGGGGATATATGATCTCACTCAGGGCCTCACAGAAGGATTTCAACAACTCTATCCAAGACTATAATGTCCCTCTGAAGGTATCACCACCTGAGGTATAAGATGTGATTCCATACTACCCATCAGGGAATGGATCAAGGGAACATCCCCATATGAAACATTTCCAAGATAAATAGTAAAAGGTATGTTTTAAATGTTTGAAAGAGGATATATTCTGTACTGGTAAAACTGGGCATGTCCCTTTGTCACCAAGTCCTTTCCATGTATCAAAACTCATCCTCGTTTCCATGTCTATTCCTAAGTACACAACATGTATGATTAATTTAAATTTTAATTGTGTTCATGTTTGAGCCCATTTACTCTTAACCATGTCCATGTACACGATGTTTCTCATGTACACCTAGCCGGGATATGTTCATACAGAATTAGACAACATATATAAGCTCGTGTACTATTGTTCATGTCTATTTACCCTTTAAGTTACTTTTTGGTCAAGTCACATGCCATGTGGCTAGGTTCCCACGTCTTGTAATATAAAAATTTCCATAGAAACCCGAGTTCCACATCCAGGGCCCAACTGAACATGTAATCATGAATTACACATAGTGTTTTGTAGGAAATCAAAAAAACTGTAGTTTTAACTCTACCTATGAAAAACAAATATTTTGAAAAATTTCACCACCAATTTCATTGGAATTGACATATCTCCATTTTACCATCCACTTTTTTATCCTGTTAGCAGCATTTCAATTTCTGATTCACTAACCAGAATTTAAATGAATCGACACCATCATTGCATTCCAATACCCATGTATGAATTCCTAAAATATGAAACAAATCTATCATAACCATCATCGCAAATCAATATATAATAAATCTATATCTAGATCTATGTAATAAATCTTTTATGCTTAGAAACAACCATGATACAATTGATTACCATCAATTCATCGAACCACAGGCTTAAGGGGATTCCTACTATGAATGAATTCTAGGAGAAGAAAGACGGAATTTCAAACATATGTAATAGACCTCAAAAAATGTTCATGATGGCCATGATTATTTTCTATTAGAATGATAAACTAAGATATAATAAAATAATGAATAATGAAATTTAAATAACTAGATAACATCAATCTCGTACTTGCATTATACAGGATCCTTAAACCAACTCACTAGTTTATTGATTCATGTTCGTCATTGGAATAAAAAATGGAGAAATTATAAAAACTAAAAAAACATCAAAACTAGATTTGTATCAATCACTGGTCAAGAATAATTGGGTGACACTGTTGTCGGTGAGATCCTGGATTTCCATCGCTCACCAATCGATGATCCAAGATCCGATTTTCATTTACTTATAGAAAATATTTCAACAGTCTATATCAAGTATTCATGGATATTAGGATAAAACTAGGATATTATCATAATATAATATATAAATATAATCATCCAATTATGGTAATTAATTAAAAAATTATTTTATTTAAACATCCTACCATAACCACGCCCAACCTAAACTTTTGATGTGCTCCAATTTTTTGTTGTGACTAGGTGAAAACTCACACTCTATACTAAATAGTGACCTTATATTTCTGATATATAAATAAATTTAACAGTTATTCAAATTTTTTAGAAAACATGTTCATGAGTGATATTTAATATAATTTAGAGATTTATTCTGGCACACTGGTCCTTACAATGTCTCGCTACCACTGCACCAAGCCCTTGAAATAATCCATACAATATTCCAAAATATACAATGATAAAAATGATTTATTAAATTCTCTCAACCATGGGAATTTATTTCTGGGAAAGAAAAGAAATGATACACAAAGAGATGTGGGTACTAAGCATGTATCTGGGTTTCTATTTCCCATATACTCCATGAAGATTCCTATGATGTGACCAAAAATTCACTTTGGGGGATTGATTTCCCATGATTGATCCTCTCTTATTGATTTTTGATCTCTATTGGGTACACAGAGATGGTGCATCCGTCCTCAATATCCTAATCGCCCTAGATTATAACATGTGATGGGTCATCTATATACCTCTTTAATTGTTACATGTAAAAGATGTCATGTACCTAGTCTAACTACAATGATGGAGGTATGAAATATGCTACCTGGCCCACTCTATGATGTATCTGAAAAGTTCAAATGAATCTCAAATATATCTTTATGATCTTGTCATATATCAATTATCCACATCAAGGTGAGACCCTCATGAACACATGGTCTCCCTCCTTTAAATCTTGTGGCCTCCATGTTCAGTCCCTGCAAGAATTTTTATAGCTCAGTGTAGTCCTCATCAAGTGTTGGATGATATTTATGTTTACTATAGTGGCTCACATCAACTCTAGGATTGTATGTTTTGACTATCCGAGGTTAGTCCAGTGTAGTGGTTACCTGTAGGGTCTCCCATTCAAGGCCATGAACATTTTCATACTAATAGTGTAATGGTAGCTGTTATTTTACACAAACTACACCAATGGTATGTGGTCATCCCAAATATGGTTGAAGTATAACATGTCTTCCAAAATAATATCCCCCAATACATGAATGGTCTTATTAGTCTAACATTTTTTCTAGAGGTGAAACACTGTGATCAAACATAATTGAGTCCCAAAAGCCTCATCCAATCCCTTCTATAACCAATATGTGTAGTGACAATCATAGTTATAAAATAGTATCAGCCAAAATTCATGGAATTTAAATATATATTGAACATAGAGGTGTCCCAAGATCTCTACTAAACTCGTCTCTCAGATAGCTAGTAAGTGGGAGGCATGTTGACTCAGTCTACAATCAAGAAAATGACATCATATCACTTAGACATATGTGGTAACCCAATTAGGAATTCCATGTATGTACCATCACACTTCCACTAAAGCATCACAATGGGTTGAGCTAAACATGCTAGGATCTGGTGCTCATCATTATTTTACTTGAATTTAGGGCATCGATAGACTGACCCTGCAACCCATTTCTTAATCATTTTCCACCAAAACATATGTTAGAGGTCCTGGTATATATTTTGTACACATGGGTGTACCCCCAAATGAGAAATATATAACTACATAAAAACCTCTATTAGTAATGTCACAGGTACCATATTCCTCCATTTTCAAATAATGATATACTCCCTACCTTCAGAAAATACTTTAATAGCATATCCAGTGGATATCTAAGTACATATGGTATCACAATCGATATCCCAAAGCTGTGACTCCCTATATCATTGTATATGAAGAAGAGTAAAAACCATTTATTGTAGGTAAAATTATCTGTCTCCATCTATAAATGACAAATGAAAAGAGGCTAACTACTCTGATGCCTCACTAAGAATATACAAACAACATCTCCTACTGAGATAATATACTACCTTTTTCTTCTTCCAAGAATTATATATAATCCCAAATTCATATTATAGTTTGAACTATAGACATAACATCAATATTGAGACAATATATTTCTTAGAGAAGATATACTAGTGAATATTGTGGCCATAATTGATGATAAACCTATCACTGATAAGTTTGTGTCACCACGTATTCATCTTCAAGACTACTGATGATAACTAAAGATCATGGGTCGCGTAGTTCTTTTATTGGGGCCTCAAATAACCTAAAAAATTTTAAATCATTAGTAAAATATACATTAAAAATCAACATATCCCTTTCCCCTATGCATCACATATCACTATGTTCTTGATAACTACCTCTATAAATCTCAAGAGGGTAGAGCTTTCAAATCTAAACCTTAACATCTGGGAAGTGTGGTAGAACATATCTCCACATGAAATGATTCCCCTTATGGACAAAAGCTATCATAGTAGATGATATAATAGATAAAAATATTACAAATCTCTGACATTAGCTTCAAAACCCGTGGATGATCTGCATCTTCATCACATGCTTGGGTGTATTATAAGCTAACACAACCTCGAACATCACCATGTCCATTGCAACACTATTTTCCTAGATAACTTGTCCCAAAAATTGGAAGTCATGAATCCATAGCTAGCACATTAATATCCTTCCATAAATCTAGTTCCCTCAAAGAATGTCAAAAAACAATCTTCTGGATTCTTGAATGATCCTCCTCGGACAATGAGTACACTAGGATATATTTTATGAAGACTACCATGGACTAATATAAGAAAGGTGTAAATATCCATTTCATGATCCCAATTAACAGTGCTGGGTTTTTTCCACTAGAGGGTATTTTTATGTACTCATAGTGATTGTAACAACATCATAATGTCATCTTATGTATATCCTCATCCCTTATTCGAAAATGGTTATAGCCTAATATGAGGTCAATCCTCATAAACCATCATGCCCATTTCAACTAATAAAAGAGGCACTCAATCCTTAATAATAGATAATTTTTTATGGTCATATAGTTTATGTGATGTTAATCCATTCATAACCTCAATCTACCATCCACCTTCTAGGAAAACAACACTAGGGATGACTAGGCTGAAGAACTAGGTCAAGCAAAGGCCTTTCTCTCCAAATTCTCCAACATTAACTTAATCTTGAGAACATTTACTATATCCATATGATATGATAGAATAGATATCAAGGTTATCATGGTGGTTTGATAAATGTATATGTCTATAACTTGGGAGGGAGGTAATTATAGAACATCATTATGGAATATATCCCCATACTCCCCCACCAATGAAAAAACTACATGATCATAACATCTACTATACCTAGGGGAATGTTGTCCAACTGATGAGTATTCGGCTACAAACTCTCATATTCATGAGTCCATCCAACTTTTCCTAGGTTTCATTTTCACCAACAAAAGAAACAACTAGATCCATACCTACATACACACCTATTCATCCCCCTGAAATTGTCTATTTGGGAATGAACAATAGATAACTAGTCCATACATAAAATGATTTAATAATGAAATATCACTGCTATAAAAATATCCCAAAAGAAACTATCTTCTCCCAGAGTCATATCAAACTGTCGGCATATGTGTTTAGTCACTGAGTAACCTTCATTAGGTGTCTCCTAGCGCAAGGGTCTATTCAAGGGCTCAACTAGAATCTCTAAGTCTCGCAAGTGAAAAGTGAAAATAATGGAATGAATCACACCAATATATGTCAATACTAAAAAGAATGAAAATATACATACCATATCATCTATCGTCCCAAGAGCCTACAGGTCATAATTATTGACTACTATCATATGCCCTCAGCCCAGACCACCATCTTTTTCATATTTGTGGGTGTCACCCAGGGTGGTGGAAGAAACAGGTTATAACATCTCTCACCTACAACTACAATCCCAACTCATATTACACGCCCACTACATTGTAGATATGACTTCTTATACCACTGCCTCTTCTTGGTAAGCCCATCCACTAACTCTATATCTGTCGTACAATGGTTAGGAAATTCCCATATGAGATATCCCCTATCTCACAAGAGAATAATCTCCTCTCTTTAGTCTGACATGATCTATTCTTTGAGCCATTACCCACATACCCTATGTCCCAAGTCCTCATCCTAAAATATCACGAATGTCCTCATCCCTATTTCTTACATCTTCTATTTTTCTTCTAATGTCTCAGCACCTAAGTTCCCACTACCGGAAACAACTATCTCCAACTTCTTAGCCAAAAAACTCTTGACCATCAAATAATTATCCAGAACCCCATCAGAACTAGGAATTCATAGAGGTATCTTTCTAGATTAGTTTTATATATATCATTGAATTTCCAATCCTGAAATAACTGACCACATAAAATATACATCGAGTACTAATAGATGATGGTTAACCTCGATGAATACTCAACCACAGCCATACCACACTACTGAAATGATAGAACTACCTTGATGGAATTCACTAAACAAAGCTAGAAATAACTACTCTATAAAAAGGTTATACAAATACGACAGTTCTATGTTCGTCACATCATACGTATGGGTCTCCAAGACCCACCATTATCTTACAGATCCATGGATATGGCTAGTAACCAATACCACCATATGATGTACATATCTCTAGACTAGATAAAAACCTTTTTCCACTACCTCATGGAAGTCCTTTGTCTCATGTGGTTCAGGCTCCCCTCAGAACATGAGGGGTCTATGTCACTGAGTTCCATGAAGAATGCTAATTCTGTTCAACTCATGTGCTGGTATTACATGCACAT
Organism: Viscum album; assembly: GCA_963277665.1. NCBI lineage: Eukaryota > Viridiplantae > Streptophyta > Magnoliopsida > Santalales > Viscaceae > Viscum > Viscum album. Next base: position 339,028,911 of record OY728144.1, read on the forward strand.
TTTCCATCTCAATATGTAGTGGTATGACTGGTTCACCACCTAGAGGTAAAACCACCATAATAGGTCCCTCTATCTAAGACTCAACACTTGATTGGATCATCCTTGTGATTATGATGCCAAATCCTAGTTTGGAATAATCACTGAGGCATCCTGAAATAGTCAAGAAGTACTATGCTCAATGTGTATTTCTAATGATATGAATGAGAAGGAAATGGAAACCATATCCCTTTCCAATATGACTCATGTAGAAATATATTTACCTACATCAAGTGTGTTCATATAATGAGTCAAAAATATGTTTATTAGAGTCTAGGTGTATGGATACATGAGCCACCACACATAAATTTGAGTCCCTAGAAGAAAATCCATACTTGAAACACATAATACTATTTTTACAAACCAATCTCATAGAATTCAGTCATATGCTAAAACTGATTTCTTTGATTCAACTCTGTCGTGACCCGTAAAAATGGGGCATGTTTCCCAAATGCCCTAAGCCCACCTCTAAGAGGAAAGGGGATCATGACTAGCATCGAGTAGGTATATAAATCACATTTTATGCCAGGTCCAAATGTATCGGTATTCACACACCATTCTCTAACCCCATGCGAAGATGAAATAAAAAAACAAATAAACCAAGCATGAATAAATCTAAATCCCACCACAAGATTATGGGAAAAACTACTAGATATAAAAAATGTCCAAATAATAGACCACCACAATGAAACTAACAAAAATTACAACAAAAATGTATATAAGATGACTAAAATCAATGAAACCATATGAACACACCTTGGTCTATTCGGGTTGCCAAGCTCCATCTGTCCTTGGTCCTTCTAGGACTCAATCAAATGGTCTATCTTCTGCATAATACATGAAACATGAGTGAAAAACCTATACAAAAGTGATTATAACAATACCTAGTCAGATACTAAAAAAATATATAATCATATAACACAATAATATCACTAAAATCATCAATGGTATATGTATACAACGCATATAATAATTATATCTTGGTATATTCAACAATGAAACATAGTCTCAACCTAATGTAAAAACTACAATGCCAATTTAAGATTCCTAGTTAGTGTTTTCACATGGATATCATCTTGTTGAAATAAATCCAGGAGATGTATATCAATGCTTATTACCATCCATGATATCATGATAATTACTCATTATATAAAAAGTACACATAAGAAGATTGAATAGAATGGCACATAGATTAGGATCACATCCACAACCATGGTTTATAACAACAACTCAATCAAGAATAACCCAATAAGTATAGGATCAATGCCCATGTAGTGATGGTCACAATGATACCGAGAACTCCACCTATGGATGAAATGATGATATAGGTTCTCACTCCATGCCTCATGGAAGGATTAAAAAAATCTATCCAAGACTGATGTCCCCATGAAGGGGTCAACATCCTTTGTATAGGTTTTGAATACAAACTAACCCTTAGGTAATGGATAAAGGGAATAACAAATAATTAAAATTTTCCAAGATGAAGTGGAAAATGTTTCTGAGAAATGTTTGATAGAGTAAATGTTGTGTCCCTTCAGAACCATGTCTTGCCCGTGTATCAGAATCTATGTAGTGTTCTTGTCTATGCCTGAGTACATAGAGTATCTAAACATGTCCACTCTTAGTTTTGTTCATGTATGAGTATATAGAGTTTCTGAGTTCATTTACTCCTGACCATATCCAATTACATTTCTATGCCCATGTGAGCATTTCCTAGACATGTTCGTGTCATAGTACTTAGTATGTATTAGCATGTGTACTCCTAGTCGAGATCTTGTTCCATCTAAGGCACACACTAATATTCGAGGTCAAGTCACATGATGTGTAACTAGGGTCACTAACCATGCAATATTTAACATTATGTGGAAACCTGAACACCATAACCAGGGCCCCACACACCACTTACTCTCAGATTATATGACTTATTTTGTGTTTTCTATAGAATATGTGGTTATTCATCTGCCTATTCCACACCTCTACGACTAATGATCCTACCACTGGTTTCACTAAGGATAACTGATCAAGGGCCATCCATCCACTTTTGTTTCCGAATAACGGGATTTCATGTTCAAATTTTCATAAAAACGCTACTCGAAGCCACACCATCATCACCCATCAAAACACCACATGAAAATTCCTCATATATGAACCCAATCTATCACCACCATCATCACTACTTGTTCTATCATCTATCCATACCTAGATATAAATTATTAATTTTTTGTGTCAAGAAACCAGCACGTAATGATTGGTTACCAGGTATATGTTGAACCGTGGGCCAATGGGATTGCTCCTGACAAATTGTTGATGGGGTGTGAAACTCACACACAAAAACATGTGGAATAGACCTCAAACATATTTCATGTTGGACTCAATTAATTTATATTAGAATGATAATATAAGAGTTAATTAAATCATCAAAATATAAATTACTAAACATGTATAATACCATTCCCATACCCATAATATGGAAAATATGTGATTCAAATAATTTTTTGATTGATTTAAATTCATCATAAAAATGAAAAAACCAGGTAAGAATCTGAATAAAGTAACATCCTACCTAGATTTGGATTAATCATTGTTAAAGAATGGTTGTATTACATTATAGTTATTATGTTACCCATGTTCTATAAATCACAGATCGATGATCCAAGATCTGGTTTTCGTTCATCAACAGAATCACTTCTAAGTATCTCTCTCAAATCTCTATGTTTATATGGATAACCACGAGATTTTATCAAAACATCCTATTTAAATACAATAATTAGTTCATGGTAATTAATTAATTAAATTAATTTATTCAATTAATTTATTTAAATGTCCTCCCATGACCACGTCGAACCCAAAATTTCAATGTCCTCCACGGTTATGTTGTTCATAAGATAAAACCCATGCTCTGAAATTGATAACGTCCTTATATTTCCAACATGAGGCTCCATTTCGGAGTTATAACAATTATTCAAGAAAACTATGCATAGGTGATATTCAATATATTTATATATTTCAAATATTAATTTCGGGCACACCAGGCATTAGAATCTCAAGCCATCTCCACAAATAGCTGTGTAAATAATCAATAAAATATTCCAAAACATTACATGGAAAAATTGGAGTCATTAAATATTAAAACTTCAAAAAATAAAAAAAAATACTTGCCAACCTTAGAGAATATTAAATCTCAACATTCTTCATCCTAGATGAGGGAATGTAAAATTAGTGAAGGAACACATACCATTAAAAAAAACTACACAATCATTATTATTTAGTTAACACTCCTACCCAATAGTGAGAAAAATGCTAAAAATATTATTTATAACTCATCAAATTTAATAATAAATTTATAGAAAAGTGTTACAGTCTCCTCACATTTGAGAAGATGTATAATGATAATTCACTAAAAAATATTTTATCACAGAAGACATGCCCATCATTCTATTCCAATTATATCTATATATAATCAAAATTAAAACATTGTTAGTCAAACCTAAAAACATGATATTATAATTCATCATACAATTTTTGTAAACTGAAATCTAATTTAAGTTCAATGAGATAAAAATAATGAGAAAACATCATAACTAATCACCATAAAAAAATTTTTTAAACCCATCGTTATATTATAGTCCCCACAATAATTATAAGTGATTCAAAGAAATAAAAGATAAAATATACCTTTATAATATAATAAATTAACAAATATTGTTGACAAATAGTTGTAATAAATAATATTAATTTTTTTACAATGTTATATGGAAAATTATTAAATTACATATATCAAGGATTAAAAAATTCAGGGAAATTTATTTCTCTTTTTTCATTATATAATATTTACCTTTTGTAAAGAACCACTTATTCATTGATTATTACTCTAACCAGTAACCACTATGTCTTTATCCTCATATAATTACTACAATATGTCCCCAAAAATATGATTACAAATCTATAACAACTAGTTTTTCTCCCATTCAAAAATAATTACAATCATATGATAATTACTAATGGTTATAAATATATAAATATTACATAATTAAGGTTAAATTTCATTCCATGTAATTATATAAATCCATCCACTAGTTAGCACAATCACGTAAACATTAATATTTACTTAAAAAATGGATTAAAAAACTCATAAATAAAAAAATATATAATTTTAAATTACATGAATTTACTATAATTTTATACATCTTAATCCGCTAAAACTTCTAATAATATTGACTTTAGTAAGGAAAAATTTTCATCACACCAAAATATAACATTTTGAGTCATTTTATTTCTATTGTGAATGCTATTGTCAAAGAGGTATCATTCCAAATTATCATATTCCTACCTCCTCTAATTGTTTTCCAAAAAGAATAAAAATTTATTAAGAAAACTTACACCCTCATATGATGTAGAATATCCAATCTATATATATAACTATGATCTATTTAGACTAGATCCTAAAATAATTCCCCAAAACCCTAAATAAACTCTGAAGCCACATATCCCAATCTATTTCAATAATCGACAAATGAATCATATGTTTCTAAAAGGTGAAATACGATAATTTCATTTACTTTAATTGAAATATCTAATGTTTAATATTCAAATTATAATAACATTAAATCTATATAAAATTCAATTTACACCCCTTTAACAAAATATTGTTATTATTTCTTACAATGGAATCACTACAAAAATGAAAAATTTGAAATAACCACCCATTTTCATTCCATTGAGCTTGTTCATGTAAATAAATATTTGAAAAAGTACTATTAAAAATATTTAAATGAATTACAATGTATTTTTTTAAAAAAGTTATTAATTAATATATAATACCATATCAATAATAAATCCAAGGCCAATTGAGAAGCATCATCACACATCTCATGAGGTGTTCTCGAATTTGGAATAATGATAAAAAATGGAATATTTAGGTATACAATAGAAAACATTACCTACCATGTAACCAAAATGTAATATAATTTTGAAAATAATTTATCATAAATGCATATTTTATTAAATGAAAAACATAAAAATGAATCATATTCAACTTAATTTCACTAATATTATTATCTTAATGTCATACAATGAATCATTATCATGAGATAACTCATGACCATGAATGGTAGAAATTATAATTTTCACCAGTCTAGTTTACGTAAACATAAATTTAGAAATAATCAATTTTCATGATACAAAATCACATAAATTGATGAAATAGAAATAGTTACAGATCATTATTCTAGGAATAAGTTCATATAATTAATATACCATACAATCAATTTCAAAAAAAAATTTAATACACTACATATAAAATAATGAAATTCATAAGAAGAAAAAATACAATTTCAATCATTAGTAAATCAGTACTTCTAGGTACGATGTGTACTATATGAGTCTCCACTGTAGTACAAAAAAATCCTCAACATTGAATTCATTAGAGCTCTATACCATGACTTCGTGTCTACTGCCCCTCACTCTATACACTATCACATAAATTGATATATTATATAATATAAAAATACATCTAAACACTACCCATTGTATACATGAAATACTGCTTATATTTTGACAAATCAAAATTACTTATAAACATCAAATCTCAAAATTTAACATAAAAATGAATTTGGATTAATAATCCTTCAGCTGAGTCCTCAAAAAATATCCATAAATTATATTAAATTAAGAAAAAAATAGTTTCATATCATAAATATATATGATACCCGCCTCCATCATATATACTCAAAGATTATAGATTAAGTTTTAAAAAAATTGATTAATTAATCAGAGTCATTTCTGACTATACTTAAGCCGCTCATGTCCTCTTAAAATTCAACTATTCTAACTATATGAATTAGATTTCATTATTAGATTTCATTTTAAATTATCTATACTAATCTTCACTTGTTCATAAATCCAAAAACCATTGGAATCCCTTGATACGAATCTCTCAAATTATGTTATAATTGAAAGTAAACTACATAGATACTACCCCAATATTCAAGGGGATACCAATTATAATTGAGGTATACACTGAAATATAATTGGAGGAATTTTCATCAAACACATCATGTAATATAAAACATGAAAAATCATATCCATAATGGATGAAATGATGAGAAATATTATACAATATATATATATATATATTAGAAATTTCCATAATAAAATATATGGTAGTTGAATAAATTATCACATACATATATGTTATCCAAAATAGAATAAATGAAACATCAATAAAAATTGGGTTCACTAATAAATTGACTTGATATCATGCACTACATATTTCATCAATCTCTAGTCTACAAGATTATCCAACAAAAACATCTTTTGATCTTCATGAATGAGATCCTTAAATTATCATCAGGGGATAATGCGGTGAAAAATTATAACCATTACGGTTATCCTAATATGTTAGCAGACAACCGTAAAAAATTAGCATCTACAAAGATCATTAATAAACAAGTTTTAGTAAAGAAAATCAAATCAATACACCTCATTATCAATTACTATGATATACATAAGAACATTTTATCAATATAAATATTGACCACTATCACCATTCCCATCAATTAAAAAGTATTTATGATATATATATATTTTTTAGATATAAATATATCAAAATTTGATGTCCCTATTATGAAAGATAGCATTCTAAAGGCCACCAGGAAGCTAGGCTCTAATCCAATACAGCAATCTATAACACAAAAAATCAAGGTGGGGCAACATTCGTATGACTATATTCATGTATAGAATCAATATATGCCCCCCACAATGGCTTCTAGGACTAATTTAAATGATATATGAATTATAGTAACCTAAAAAATTACACATCTAAAAAAATTATCATCTCAAATACATTCATAAAAATTTGTACAATGAATCACAAATGATATATCACTATAAAAATATAGATATGTATGTCAATATCTTGAATCAAAATAGATAAATACCCCAATAGTTTTTATATATAAAATCATAGAGTTATTTCAGATGAAGAATAAGGTACCCAGTTTTAAAAATAATTCCCAGACCCAAGATAATTGGTAGAGAAATGCTGTAAAAATTCAATAGAACCGTTGTTTATCTCAAAACTAGAAAAGTCAGTTAGATATAGATCAAATAATATCTATCCTAGGACTATTATTAAGAATAATAATATATAAAAATCTATATTATCATAGAAAATATATCCCTTATCAATGGGTGATTATATGATTAAACTCTATAATGTGTTTTCATTATCACAATCTACCATCAAATAGAATAAAATGCACATATAATGTATAGAGAGGAAAAAAAATTTAAATACAAAATCTATGAAAAAAATATTATCCATAATAAAATCCCATATATTAATTCATATTCCTTCATAACCTCATTAATATTTCCCATATCCTAAATATATTATAATTTAATGAAAAACATATTCCATTTATCAAATTATTTGGTAAAAAAATCTACCTAGTGTTAGTATCAATATTTACATCCACATCATAAGATGATATCCAATTAAATATATATAATCTAATGAATTGGAATGATTTTTTTAATTCATTATCATATATTATCATTATTCCTGTATTAATAAATTCATCACCTCAGTTGATAACATTCCTAATTTTATTCCCCACTATCTTCACAAGAATCAAATTTTATCAAAAAAATTATTTATAACATCACTAATAAGATAAAAAATCATTGAAATAACATTTCATCATCATCAATATGAATATAATTAATTTAATGAATATATTTAGTTTTTCTTTTCCTCATCATAAGATATCTATATTATTCATGTGAACAATTAGTGTCTCATTAAATAATAATTAAATTTCTATCATACATAAAAACACATTAGTCACATTATCCTTTCCAATTATGTATCATCCTACATGCATAAAATACATCACTATATTTTTCTAATTAATTTTGGTAATTCTGGTTAATAATATATCTATATATATAAAATGTAAATTCCACTAGATTGAAACATTACTCTCATGATATTAATTCATCAAATTATCATTATTATATACTCTCATGTTATAAATAAATATATTTTCTCCATATGTAACCCTGGACATCATAAATAATTTACATCCTTCAAAATAAATCAAGGTCATTAGCTGGATCACATTCTATCTTTATTATTTTCTAATTACTTCTCAATTTAGTACAATACTCTGACTATAAACCATTTATATTTTAATGATTTTGTATTATAATTTTCAACTATAGTAAATTATACCGTCATAATTATATTTTTTAGTTAATGTAATAATTTTAGTTCCCCACCTTCGCAACTCTATATATCAACAGAAACAATTTCATTAATGAATGAAATGAAGAAACATCAATATAGACTAACATGTTCACTTTATATAAAATCTATCATATTAGGAGTATGATATGACATTGTGGAAGAAAATATTGTGTTATATGTAATAAAATGGACAAAATAGTTCTATCTAATTATTTTCTATCCATGTTATCTTCAATATTATCAACCAGTTATTCAAACTCTAAATCCCAATTTTATATGATTCCACATAGAATCGAAAACATCATAACTTAGTTTTAAATGAATAAATAAGGAAAACATACCATTACTTTTTCTTAAAAGGAAATCGACCCAAAAATATGTTTTTCAAAAAGAATAGATATAATATTAATTAATATATATTTATTAATATACAAACAATTATAAGGACAATTATCTATATAGTAAATAAATATGATTTAATTTTTTATTATATAGTTCTATTAACTAGAATATATTTATATATAAATTTTTAGATAACATTAATTAAAAATTTTTGTCAATAAATTCTTATTTTACTTTTTTGGTATTTTTTTCATTTTTGACTTACACAATGAAGATATTTATTTTAACCCACTAAAATACTTCCTAAAAAGTTTACTTTTTTTAAATTATATATGTGTATATAGATATATATGTATATATTTATAATATTATAATTATTTCAATTAATATACATAATATGGATGGCACATCTTCAATTTAGAAAATCCCAACATAGTTGAAGTTTTTATTTGATTTTATATATTGAAAAAAATTGATATAAGCTAGAGATTTATAAAAGAGCAGGCTTTGATCCATCTCATCTAGGTCTTCACATTATATTTTTGTAACAATGAAAATTTCATAATAACTATAGAGATAAAATATGACAATGATCATTCAGATATAAATTGAATTTATAGTTTCATGAAGTTATATCAAGGAAACTAGGGAAATCCATATTTATTTGTAATTTTCATAGTATAATTATTTTTCCAAATATATTATTTTTTAAAAATAATAATTCATTAATAGAATGAAAAGTTAAATAAAATATTTAATTCATATTAACTTTTCTCTGAAATATCATTTATTCTATATGTTGTAATGTTGCATTCAAGCTATCTTTAGAAATAGTTATTTGTAATATAAATAATTATTTATTATTTATAATTTTATTCTTCAAATATTTTAGATATTCATAATTTTATGATAAATTGGAAAACAAATAACTCTATATTCTATCCCTATTTATTATTTATGAAATTAAAAAACACATGTGTATATAAATATATTGAAAAAAGGAATCCAAAAATATAATTGATGATTTGTGAAAATATTTTTAATTATAAGAAATCTGTGAGAAATTTTTGAGACTGATGAAATTTTCACTATGAATAACACCAATCTATAGATTAGATAAATAAAATTACAATATATTATTTTTACACATTTTCTAGTATTAAATATTTGTGAATTTCAATCTCATTCGATAATAATAATTATTTTTTGAGAAATAGACAAGGGTGATAACAAAAAATTCGTAATATTATTATCACAACATATAAACATACATAATTATATATCAAATCCTCATTCTCTGGTTAATTTCACATCTCTGATAGAAACCTCAATTTTAGAGAAACTTATAATTAATGGTTTTTTTCAAGTAAATTTAAAAATTTATATATTAATTTATTTTTAATAAAATTATAGGTTTAAAATAAAAAATATTATTTAATTTAATTATTTCTACAACCATCTCAAATTACTTTTGGTGTCACACCAACACAAAATCCACACCTAGAAGAAAAATTACTATTCCAAAATCAATGGTAAAAAATATTTCTTTATCTAAATCCCACTTAAGGATAAAATTAATAATTTAACTTTTTTCAAAAATAAATAAATTTTTTACGAAAAATCTATTGTTCTTAACAAAAAGAGTTACAATAATTTATTCAATATAAATGATATCTAATAATTATAATAAAAAAATAATTTGATAAATATAAATCATATGAAATGATTCATTATTATAAAAAACATTCCTTATTGTAGAATTTTTATTTTCAAGAATCGTTTTGTAAAATATTCCTTATGAATACAATGTGTGATACGTTCATTTAACTATCAAATAATTATTTTTCATATGGAGGAATGTCTCTTTTAGTCCTATCATGGACTTGTTTCATTAATTAATTTTTTTGTACTATAATATTTATTCTAATCCTATTTTTAATAAATACTTACTACTTTGCCATTCTAATAAGACATTAAATAATTAAATAATGTAAAATATAATGACAAGGTAAACTTATTTTTCCTTTTCAGATATATGAATTTAATTAGGAAATGTAGGCTACTTTGGTTATAATAATAGGTACCTTATTTCCACTCAAATGTATATTTGATACATTAACAAACAAAATTTTGATAATCCTAGTGGATTGTTAAGTAATCCTATATCAACAATCACTTTTATCCTTTTTATCAAATACTATCAATTGAATTAACATGATTTTTCTGGATCTGTAAAAATAAAAAATAATAGTTAAAAGATTAAATAATTGAAAACCAAGATGAGATAAATAAGGTACCTCCTTAATGATGCATCGAGGATAATTTGTAATACAAAAATTAAAATAAAGATGTTTAAAATATTTTCATAGTCTAAAAAAGACTAAGTAGTTGTAAAGACAGTTTAATGGATGTGTTAATATGGATCATTGTGGTTGATAAATAAAGATGACTATTAATAGATTTGTGTAAGAGAATGTATGAATTTGGGAAGATTATATATGTGTTAAATTAAAAATAAAAATCCAATGTATGATATTAGGTATAAAAAATACATATATTTTTAAATATTCTGGAATAATGAGCTATTAATTTTGATTGATATATAAGTTTAATTATGAAAACGAGTTAACCATATAAGAGTAAAACATTTCAGTGTAAACATTAGTGGAACATTGTGTTATAGTGAAATAAATGTTACATTTTTTATAAAACTATGAATGATGATACGATTAATAGTAAACATAAGTGTTTTATGAGTTTCATAAAGATAAAAAATATTTATCCAAGTCATGTAAATGGTAGACAAGTGATAACTATGGTTTTAATGAGTTATATAATAATTGAACAACCAATATAGTGAAAGAAGACTTCCAAAGTCTATATAACTGTTCAATTATGTGAATATCTTAGAATATTTTATAAACATATGTTTTGTTTGAATTTCACAAATATACACATTATTGATCCAATTCAGGTTAATGGTAGACAAGTGACCACTACTGTTTTATTTTTTGGTGAGATATTTAAATGAAATAAATAAATACATGGGGGATTATTTTTTGAGTTTAAATAATTATATAAAGAATGATATCTTAAAATATTTATAGGATAGACAGACATAATTTATTATAAGAGGTATTATTGAAATAAATTTCAATAAAATTCATAAAATATGGTAATTTATTCCATGGGAAAATTTTTATTTTAATAAAAGGATTGTGTAAGATATTCAGGATAATAAAAATTATGATATTGAAAATCCATTGATAAAATCAATGGTATCACTGGGGGTGATTCAATAAGTGAAAATTCTATTACAAATACACATTTACAAAAATGTTGGTATATGTTAGTGTAATTTAATTCACTTTTAAAAGACACCCACACTCACACAAAAACAACAAACTGTATAATTTAAAAGGATCACTACTCCACAAGAGAAGTTAATCCTTTGCCTGAAGTAGAAACATAAAACATAACATAGTCTACCTGAAGAAATCCTTGTGATTATAAAAAGAATATAACTTCCATAAAAAATTTATATAATAATATATAAATATGTTATATGTGAGTCATTCATAGTAAAAATTAATTTACGAGATTTACACCAATATGGAAAATATTATACTTCTTTAAAGATCAGGTATTTTTTCACTATATCGCTCCCTTCTTTTAAGCTTGTACTGTTTCATTTTTTGAATTCTTCTAGATCAATTTATACAATAGATATAATTAAAAAATTCACATTCAATATTATTCTCTATCCCTCTTTTATATAATATATATTTAGTTTTTTAGTGTATAAGATATTATAAATATTTCAGAACATCTCTCTTCATTATTTTCTACACATCAATATTAACTATATTACATAGATATTATTTCCATAATTAATAATAAATATATAATTAACATAAACCTCTTCATAATTTAGGTTCAAAAATAATGTAACCACCTCCACCTTTAAGGCATATCTTGATTCCAAATAAACAATCCATAATTCCATCCAATATTACATATGTTTTTTTTTGTTTTTAAAATTTCAGTATGTATCAACCTAATTCTACATGAAGAAGGATGGATTCAATGAATTTTAATATGAACCCCAACTGTTAATATAATGTGAATGAAATGATTATAAACCCGGCTCATTGTTTTTCGGAAAAAATATCTTAAAATTCATTCCTCATCCTTTATCATATGCTATAATAAATATTTTCAAAATCCTGAATTTCGGATACATGAGAAATCTTCTTACATTTCATACATGTATTTAAAATATTTAAATATAAAATTTGTAAATATGAATTTTTATATCAAATTCAAAACTTTTAATGTACCCACAAAAATATTTTCTTACACCCAATAAATTTCTTACAAGCTCAGAATATCCCATAACAGAAATATATTAAAACACCTAAAGAATTTAATTTTATTATGAAATTGAAAAATATCATATAGTTTACATGAAATTCATTTTTTTTACTGGTAAATATAATTTATTAGGATTCATGTGTAAATTAAAATTCTTATACATAACATATATTTATAACAAAACATTTATAAATGAATTTTCTTTATATAGAAACTAAAATTCTTAAAAAGACTCAAATTATTGTTTTTGAATATAAAATGTCTTGTGAATCATATCGAAAATATATTATGGGAATGACCTATATATTTTTTATAATGAGCTCCAATAGAATTGATTTAATTAAAATGACTCTAAATTTGTTCCAAATACATTCAAACAAATTCCAACAACCATCAAACAACCAAAAAACCTTGATGTTATAAATAATTTGAGATTTAATATGATTATTAGGTTTAAAATAATGTCAATGTAATGAAAATATTCACTATGACCTTACGTAGGTGTTCTTCATGATTTGAATAACAAATTCTAGTGGAACTTATTCAATGTAAATACACATTATATTCATTTTGGTTTATTAAATATTTTCTCCAGGATTTTATTCTCTAGAATTTATGTAGAATAAAAAATGATCTCTAAAATCATAGAAATTTTATTTTATCATTAATAAAGGTAAATAAATAAATATAAAAAAACATATAAATGAAACACCTTCCAATAAATCTTTTCCTAATTGAGTAAAATAGTTGAAGACACATGAATATTTAAAAACGAAGCATGATTTCCAAAAAAAAGTGATGAATGATAATATTCCCTGAACTGATTTTAAAGTATCCTCATTGATATCATTTTAGAATAAATATAAGAGAAAATAATTCTTCATCAAATACTTCTTCATCAAATACTTCATAATCTCAAAATATTTATTGATGAAACCTTTTAATGATCCATTTCCACCATGCATGTTAATATAATTTTTTAATTAACTAACACAAGTAACATATTGAATTATTAGCATAACATTTAAAAAAAACATCTCTCAATATTTTCTCCCCCTTATGTTATTAATCACCATATAGGTAAAAGATAAAAATATATACTCCCCTAATGAATATTGTACAACTTTCAAACATATGAGGAAAAATATAAAAAAATTAGGTTGTATTTTATTTTTACCCCCTTCGAAAACTATACCCACATACAATATGAGAGATGGGATAGATGAACAATATTTATCCTTGTGAAAAAGAACATTGTCACCCTATTTAATACCTCATTCATTTGATTGCATCATTTGATAATTATTCGGCGAAGACATCACATATATGATTCAAAGTAAGAATATATTTAACTTTAGATCTGTTCACTAAATAATATCTTTAATGAAGTTATATTTTGTATCAATATTCATGAATATCAAATATTGAATGAAAGTATTTAATAAATATATATAACACTGATTATCACAACACAAAATGTAATGGAATCTCCACTTCCACATTGAGATTTCCAGCTCAATTTCCGTGAATATTAATTGAGTGGTGGGTAGACTTTTAGCCATATACTCTCCCTCATCAGTGTACTAGGTAGTATAATTATTAATATTTATGATATAATAAACACATTTACCAACATAATTATCACTCCAACTGATGTGGATCTTCTATCATTAACACTACATACCCAATCTATATCTGTATGCCCAAATATATTCATCTCATAATTTTTCATATTTCAACCCAAATTCATATGTGTTTTTTTGTATCATAGAATTCATTTTTATACCCATAAGATATGGATTTGTTTTTTCACTTTTAAATATATCAAAAATATTAACAACATTAACTATATATGGAATTTATCTTGTAATTATTAACTAACTTTAAATGAACATATGAAATTCTATTTAATCTACTTCCATTCATTATTAGTATTTTTAAAACACGGTTCTTACTAAAATGGTTTTAGAATCTGATATTGAATCCTTTATGATAATCTATTTAATAAGAACGACAACATAAATCTCTTGATGATGAATTATGTGATCTAACTCTCGGGAAATTTTTATGGAAGGAATAAATCTTATCTCCCTAACCGAAGGCCCCTCAAAGAGCTTGTCACACACCTTATATATTTCTTTATAGGAAAAATAATTATTTCATGAAAATAAATTGTTATATATATAAATAATAACACTTATAGATAATTAATTCCCATCATTATGGACTGAATTGTTGTACAATCATTATTTTCCTAATTGTTTCTTCAAAAATCAGGTTTCTAGCTTCAAATACCAAGTTATTGGATCTTTATTCCGCCCATATAAGGCCTTCATTAATCTAAAAAGTTGAATTTGATCTTATATAAGAAAAATACAATAGTTTTATTAAAAAAAATCATCTCCAAATAGGAAATTATGAATATAATACTTGATATCCACATGATTGATCTTTTATTATATTTTGAAAATAATGAATAGAAACATTCATATGGTTTTTTTCTAATAAAATCATGAATATGTGTCATCCAAATATACTCATTCATTCTGAGAATAACTATTACTCACAATTCTTATATTATTTTATAATAAATTCACCATTTTCATTCAACATAATTCAGAATACGTATTTTATTCCAATTTTATTCTTATATTATTGTTTGGTTTTCAAATTCATTGTATTATTATTTTATATTTGGTATAATTTTTCATTCATAACAATATCCCATTATTGATTCTTTAGATATTATTTAATATCACATGGTCCATCCTATAAAATCAATGTGGTTTGTGATAATACCTCATGGTTATCCTTGTTTGACCATGATACCCCTAATCTCCAAAGACTTTTTGACCTCCATCTATCTTATCAGCCTGGGATGATATGAGTTGGGATTCTCTTCATCACTTGAGTAAGTTGAATCATAAACTTAAACCTGAACATCATCAGAATTTTCAAAATTATCTAAAACTACATCCTAGTGTTTAATCAAATATGATTCATCTTCATCACATAAAGAACATTTTGCTTCATCATTTTCCTCCATATAATGTTGTAATAGTTTAACCCCATGAGTATTAATGACCCAAATTATCTTCTTAAATTATAATCAGTATCATCTACTACTTAGTGGATAACCAAAAAATTTACATTCTACAACTCTTTTATCAATCTTCCCAAATAACATAATTTTACATTGATAATGATTGGAAGTATAAATACACTTAGAAACATAAACATGGAGTCTCCATGTATGTTTTAATTTCAAAATTTGGAATGTATATGCTTATGTTTTGAATGAAAACTACAAATCTAATCTTTCAATAAACTATACCAAGAATGATCATTCTCATTCATTAAAACCATTCATTAGAGGTCTATATGATGAACTAGTTTATATATAATACCATGATCCACAATATATTATTCAAAACATCCATTAATGTAATTAGTACCATTATCTATTTGTATATTTTTCATATAGTGGTGAGAATTGTGTTAACAACTTCTCATGAACACCTAGATAGACAATGAAAAATGATTTATGTTTTATAAACATAATTCTAGTAATGTGAGGAATGTAGTCAATAAAAGAAATAAAATTTTTATTTCCATTTTTTATTTTATCCTTAGGGGTTCATAAATTTCATAATGAATAAGAATTATGGGTTGATATGTATGAATCTCATCTTTTTTATGAAAATAATTATTAATCAAACCCTTCTCAAAAGATGCTAATATCCATTCACTTCACCTATTCATATTAGTAACATAAGGGAAAATATATCTTTGTATAATATTTCTATTATTTCTTTGAAATATATTTGAAATCTTATTATGTTGCATTTTATTTGTGTCCTTCACACTTCAGAATCATAAATTACGAGCTTATCTTAATAGAGATATTATACATTTTCATATTTTTCATTTTTACTTTCCTTCCATATTTGTTACTATTTAAAAGGAATCCATTATAATGTATAATTAACTCATTCCATTCATCATAGAGATAAGAAACAATTAGAAAATTTAGTTTCACCCCATCAACAAATTTAACTAATGTTTTTATTTAAAATCACAACTCGACCAACTCCTTTTAGTTCAAATTACCCATCATAACCAAAGTTCACTATATACTATTTTAATTATTAAATATTATTAAATATCTTAATTTGTCTTGTTATATGTAAAAATCATCCATAATGAAACACAAATGGACATAACCCTCTTGAATCCTTGGGGGAAACATCAATAAAAAAATTTCATTTCTCTACCTTCAAGCATTTTTTGAGGGTTTTGGGATTTTAAATTTATTCTACACTGATATGGAAAAATAATGACACATTCAGTTTCATGGTGGCCCACCTGATCACCAATTATAGATACCTACTGAAGCACTTTTAACCTATTCAATTACTTTATCACATAATTTTATACTTTCATATGAATATGTCATCCTTGAGTGGGATAACACCTCCTCATTTTGTTTCTTTAAAACCATCATGATTCATGAAATGTATTTATGGCCATGAAAATAAAATATTTTTATTTTTTTTAAATCCCTAGTTAAGAAAACATTCTAATATACTATGCACTAAGTGGGGGGGGGTTCATTGAGTCTTCATATAAATTTTTTTCAATTTTATAATTTTAATAATTTACTCTTATATCAGTTTTGTTGAGAAAAAATACCTGAATGCATCCTCTCGGTATTTTTTGGGTTTTTTTGTGTTTGTGGAAAAATCTAGATAATCACAAATGAGAATGGATGGTGTTAGATGATGAAATGATATTAAGGTGGTGCAGTTTCCCAGTGTTTTCCAAATTTTGGGGAATCAAAATTGGGAATTTTGTGTGAATAATGGTGAACGAAATTGGAAAAGGAAGGGGAATTCAGAGCTTGGAAAATGGATCATGTACCGTGTCCATGAAGGGTACAGGGCCACATACCAGGTAATGGGAATGGTACGTAGATGCGGTTCATGGAACCAAAAACTGTTCGAGTTGAGCAACAGTGTGGTACGCAGATGGGTTCACTACTGGAAATATCACATATACCCATGGTTTATAACCATGGGTATATCCCATCAATCCATGGGTATAGTATATTCCCACAGTTTTAGAAACTGTGCGTTGCAGTGTCGTCGCAATAGGTCTATACCCACAGTTTTCTGAAAATCGTGGGTATAGACCAAGGGAATTTGATAATACCCACAGTTTCTTAAACCGTGGGTATATATGTATACCCACGGTTTTCAAACCATGGGTATACTGATTCACAATTCCCCATATTTACCCATGGTTTACCTAACCGTGTGTATAGACAGGTTCCCCAGGCCGAGCAGCTGCACCTCCTTACCATTCTGCACCTATATTAGCACATATATATGGCTTCTCAAACTGGATGTTCGATAATCCAACCTAATCCCCAACATCTAAACAGCTAATCTTGAAGTTTCAATCCACTTTATGAATGGTTAAACACATGATCCTCTCTATATAAAAATAACATCCTTAGCTCATACATATGAAAATAAAAGCACAATACCGGAACAGGATGATTTACAAAGTTTAGTGAAAAGCCTACTATTTTCCATGATGGTTATACGAGACAATATGGATACTCTAATAATATCAATAATAATTGTTTATACACCATGATTATAAAAATCCATTAAATGGTTATACACCCTATCCTTTATTCAAAAATTGGTTATACACTACAACTTAAAACTCCTTCATTGATTTGTTATATACCCCATCTAAAACCCTCCTACATCTGTTTATATACCCCATCAACAAGCTCCGTTTTAGATTTGATCAAGTGTAGAAAAATAAACTTCTTTAAATGTTATTCCTCAACAATAATTTTGAATCATTATATCTTCTATATAACTACTTTGATATCTTTAACATCTTTTCAGAAACGTATACTTGTCTTGAAACTTCCTATGGATCTGGGATGATTTGTATCTACTCAATTTTCTACATTCTGGAACTTCATCCAAAATGTCGTTCTTCATGTTATTCTTCTTACAAAACTCTATTCTTCTCGTTCTTCATACCTATTTTGACCCAAATAAACTTTTGATGAATGTAGATCATAAAATACCCTCCTTCAACTCTTTTTCTTAGTAAGTCTCAATATCTCATTCTCAATATTCCCTCTTTTTCATATACACAAATCATTTGATGTTCCACCTTTATATATGAAGTTTTCCTCTTATAGATGTGGGAATTTATGGGCTTTAATTGGAAATTATGACTACCTCAAGAGTTGACTACTTTAGCATCTTCTAAAGATATTGGTATTTTACTTTTTCAATGCTCCCACAAAATTCAGCATCAACTATATTTACCTCATCCTAAAATATCATCATGAATCATTAACATTCCTTCCTTTAATATTTATAGTTTAATTTTTATCTCAACATAATCATATTTATTAGCTTTATAATAATGTAATGCCCTTTTGTAATCTTCCAAAGAGTGTTCTTTTGATTTAATAAATATTCTCATTATGGTTCTTTTGTTTCGTCAACTCGAACATAAATACATTCATTCTTAATATGCTTCTATGAGAGCCACTAATCACTTTATCAGAAATTATCCAAAAATAACATCTTCAAGAGTCCCTTAGACTTGAACCAATAGTATAATGGTACCCTACAGTAACATCTATCAAAAGGAGTCATTCCTTCCAAAAGACTCCAATATATGTGGTCCCCAAACTCAGGAGTCATACCTCAATATCTCTAATCTTGAGCAAATGGTCCCAATACACAAAGTAAAACAATGATATACTCATAGAAACTACATGAAATCTCCTATAGTGATCCAACCAATTGAACATTAAACAACACTAGTTGGTATACACAATCCATTTCTAAAAAATGAGCTCACACCCTCACAGAGGCTTTGCAGCTCACAAACCAACCCCATGAAGAATCTAAAACCAAACCATTCAGAAATTATCCTACTAAGAATTCAAAAACAACAACCCCATTTAAATGGACTCTAAAAGCGATATGATCTGACCAATATGATCTATGTGAAAAATTCTCAGAATGTGGCGCTCACAAGTCCAATTTTGAAACTAGGGTGAAAATAGGCAATAGAGATTTAGAGAGAAATTGTACACAATGTTTACAATGGGGTTAATGAATTGTAACCTGAATGGACCTCATAGACCGTGTTCCTTGGACCACATGGTTTGAAATTTTCCAAATTACACGGCATGTTCATCCTGGTATATAGTGTGAACCCCTTCATGGACACCATCCCATATACCCAGCTCCACTAAAGTGTATGACATTTGAGTAAATTTTGTGTACTCTTCATACATAGTGGGTAAACCCACTAAGGGTCCCATCTAAATTGTGTATACCCCCCCTGCCCAGCCCCTACCCCTCCCTCCCCACTGCCCAACTCCTCCCCCTCCCCCTCCCTCCCCACTGCCCAACCCATCCCCCGCCCCCTGCCCAGCCCCACCCCCTCCCTCCCCACTGCCCACCTCCTCCCCCATCCCCTCCCCTTGCCCAGCCCCTCCCCCTCCCTCCCCACTGCCCAGCCCCGCCCCCTCCCCACCTGCCCGACCCCTCCCCCTCCCTCCCCACTACCCATCTCCTTCGCCTCCAACTACCCCTCCCCCTCCCCCTCCCCCTACCCAGACCCTACCCCTACTCAGTCAAGTAGAATGGAATATTTATAGAATCTTTTGGATAAAAAACACATGAAATAAAAAACACAAACATGTATTGAATTGTAATTCAAAAGTTGATATATATACAATGTATCCACCATAAACAGAAAATGTTATCAATATTCAAGACTTGCTCATGTTAAAAGATTAAAAAATAAAGAAAAATAATAACTGTGAATACCTCCTGAAAGTACACCGTGATCCATGATTTCTAATAACATTCTGATCCTTTTCAAATGCATCAATAGTTGAATGTATCCGAAACATACACAACTCTACACCTGAATATTAAAATTAAAATGTTGGATTAAAGCCTGAATTAGGATTCCGTTGAACAAGATTTTTATTTTATGTTTGGAGTCATCCAAAAAAAACAATTAAAAATTTAGATAAAGGAAATATAAAAACCACAAACAACACATGCTACCTCTAAATTAGTTGGTCAACTCTGAATATTCATATAACTGTCAGATCACATACCAATCAGTCAAGTACAATGACATATTTGGGGACAATTTTGGATAAAAACACATGAAATAAAATACACAAACATATATCATAATTTCATTCAAAAAGTGATATAAATAAAAATTATCCACCATAAAGAGAAAATGTTATCAATATTAAAGGCTTGTTTGCATTATCAAGATTAAAAAATCAGCACCTCATCTCACCACTACCCAGCAAATTCCCTTCCCCCTCCCCCTCCCCCTCCCCTCTACCAAGCCCCTCCCTCATGCCCATATCCTTCCTGCCCCGCTCCTCCGTCATGCCCAGATCCCCCCTGCCCTGCCCCTCCCCTTCCCCCTCCCTCATGCCTAGCTCCCCCTGCCCAGCCCCTCCCCATCCCCCTCCCTCATGCCCAGCCCCTCCCCCTACCCCTCCCTCATGCCCAGCTCTCCCCTGCCCAGCCCCTCCTCCTCCCCCATATTTACTATATACCAATCAAATATGAGATTCATTGACATCCCAAGGCATATAGTTTTTTTAGGAAAATAAAATACACAGGGAAAGTGTTTTAGTTTTTGGTGTCATGACTGAACTGTGTAATAATAAAATCATAAATCAATGACCAAAAGGGGAAATGGGAAATGAGTGGAGGTTACATTCATTTCCCTGAAGAGTAATCATAGTCCTGATCACATTAACACCACAATTTTGTGCAAAGGATTGAGGTATTTTCTCAAAATCAACTGCAGCTGCTTCGTAAGGCTACTATTTAAAAAGAAACCAAACACAAAAAATATGAATCACTCTAGGAACTAAAAATCAGTGCCTTTATGTTTAAATAAAAAGATTAGAAGTAAATAAACCCTCTCAATGCCTTCAATAGATGATCTCTTCTACTTCAAAGTGGAGGACACGGTCATACTCGCCTGATGAACATCCTCTGCATGACGAGTATATGAAAGAGAGATTATGTCAATGCAACCCCCTCCCCTACCAACCCTCCACTGCACCCCCTCCCAACCTTCCCCTCCCATCCCCCCTCCCAAACCTCTACTGCAACCCCCTAGCCCTCCACTACAAACAACCATCCCAAGCCTCCCCTCCATTGCTAATCCCAAGATTAGATGGCGAGATAATAATAAACACACCAAACCAGAAAACAAATATAGGCCATGTGAAAATTTCCTAAAGAATTTTCAAATAACTCCCATGATAAAAGCATAATCTAAAATGCATTTCATTGCATAAAGAAATTCACATACAAGCAGTCCACCAATACAAGAAAAAATTAAACTCCAACAAAATTCTCTCTGCTATGTAAAAAATAGAGGGAATTAATATACCCCCCATCACCATCATTATCATCCCTATGTCCAGCATCATCATCATCAACAGCAACATAGGAAACAACAACATCATCAATGTCATCACCAACCGCACCATCAGCATCATCATCAGCAATCTCATCGCCAAAAATAGAATAAGTAGCATCCTCGCTAGCTCTATCGCCACCAACATCATCGCCACTAGGACAATCATGGGAATCACCCGAGGCATTATTTAAAGAGATCACTGATTCCATACATAAATTAAAAGTGGAAGAATCCTCTGACAGTAGTGACTGACTCAAAACTGACATATCTTTTATGAAATGTTCATTCATTAGCTTAATTTTTTCACGCTCCTCTGATAATATTTTATTTTTCGTAGCTAATTCAGCACACACACTTTCAAGATCAGAGGCCTTAGAGGCTTTATAGGAGTCTAATGATGACCAATACCTAGACGGGACAATGTTTTTTCCTGGTCTACAATAGACTCTTCCTGTATTCTCCACACCTAATACCAGACTGAAAATATCATTTTTCCCTAAGTTGTTAGCTTCCTTCTCATCCTTGGAATCCACTGTATACTTTTGAAATTATAAACATATTAAATTATGAATTTCATAAAAATGTTTGAAATATAAATAAAAAACTTAAAATTTTCTCTTGTGTTTGTGAATTAACTACAGTTCCATCTTTTTTTTCAACTGGATAAGAATAAATTGGAACGAGGTACATGACCTTCAATGCCCAATATATCTTGCTACATATGAGAAATGCACAAATTTTGATTAAAACCATATATGATAAATGAAAAAATTGGATTGAAGTGATTTTCAACAAATACCTACATACATTGAGGTAAATGACATTGATAACCGATTGGTGGTTTTCTAAAATGGTTTTTTGAAGTGGGATTCAAGGAAATATAATGCTTGTTTAGGAAAAATAAAAAATCCTTCTCCTAGTATAAGATGTTATTTCCATGATTCATGGTCTAACCAAGGGAAGGAACGAATAAGTTATGAAAAAATGTTATAAATAAGGAAATTATTTTCATTCAGATGAATGTACCATATGCTTCTCATGATCAGGCATTTTAGTGCACCCCAATGTGTTTAGAAATGTCATTTCATCTTTGTTCTTTGTTTTTCGCTGACACTTCCTAAGAAATAAATAACAATTCATGTAATAAGAATTAAATTTTATATAAAAACCATTAAAGATGTGTATTAACTTATACTTTTTAGTCTTCAAATGTGCAATCATTTTTTGAAATTGACTTTTTGTACAGTCAAGGTTGGTGGGTACACCATGTAACTCAGTACCCACTATTCTCCTCCAACCAATATGTAACTCATTCATGAATGACCACCAATACTCTCCAAGATCACTCAACCTAGTAGATTTAGAATCTTCACCGTTAGGAAAGCTAAATCGACTCTGCAATGAACATGTTAAGTCACATAAATACATTACTAATATAAATATAAATTTATAAAATATTTGTACACATATCTATTCCCAATCCCTATCCTTGATGTCTGCACTGATATGTCTCTATGAGACCAGTTCCACCAGAACAATATCATGATATTTGGATAATGTATCCATGAAACTTCTACACTCCTTAGCATTTTTTCCTACCATTTGATTTTGAGAATTTTAATCAACTATAATATGAGTTTCTTGATTCCAGGAATCCCACATTCGAGTGCACCCACATCGCCTACTAGAAGATCCCACTAAATAAGATAATAGGTGAAAAGAGAAGAGTTAAGTGAAAATACAATAGAAAAAAATTGAAATTCTATAATTTGATGAATTTATAATAAAAACCTGATGCAAGATCTTGAATAGGATGTGAGGCATCTGTGGAATATGCTAGATCAGCATCCTCTGAAGGAAGTTTTTGTTCAACAACATGCTCCAGCTAATCTTCATGAATATGGGTGGAAACTGAAGGAACAAACTAAATATGTGTAAGATGAATGGTAGAAAAATTAGGTGGCATAGACATGTCAAAATATGAGTATTAGGTCCGTGGATACATGAATGGATATGGAAATTCTGAAGGTGAGAACATCGGTCGAGTCGGCATGGACAAAGAATGGGAAAAAGAGGATAAATGGGTTGATGACAGAGACATGTATGGGAACATCCCAGGGGTCTCATGTAGAGGGCTGACATGTGTGGTAGATGGGATGTCCACCGAGGGTTCAGTGTGGGGAGTGGAAAGACGGGAGCTCTGCCTAGGTCTAGGAGGATCCCTGCTCGATCCCATACTGGGAAAAGGACACTCTGGTGTAATATATCCCTAAAAATATTTGATCAAAAATTTGAACTTGATATTATATGTAATGCAGAAGACAAATATTAGAATTATTATACTCACTGAAGAAAACTCATGCTCACGTCTAACATGATCAACATCAAATAATCTATTCTTGGGCACTTCTGTAGTTTTATTCATAATCTTTATAAGAATGAAATAAATATTTTTTAGAAACAATTATTAAAAATCAGAAATAAAACTTAGAAGCCAAATAAGAAAAAAAAAATTCATAACATCTTTCAGTAATGATAATTTACATCCAAGTTATACAATTTTTAAAACCACATTTTAATCCCAGTTCTCTAAATTGAAATAAATATAATTAAATGAAATAAAACCAAAAAATACTAAAATAGACCTATCATTCCAAACTAAAACTAAATTAAAGTAATTACATTAGTACCAACATGAGAAACTCATGTCAAGGTAAAATGAATGAAATATGAATATATATTGTTGCTTTTATATATTACCCTCTACTACCTCTTGTTCAACATCATTTCTCACAATGGGACAATATGTTTCGTCAAATACAATATTTTGGCGAACACTGATGGGGGCGTCAATGGTGACATTTTCATCCCCTACATCATGAAAAATATGTATTGGGATTACTTCATTAATGACACTGTATTCAGGTTTTATATGATCTTTCACATAAAACACTTGTTTTTCCATTGATGCCAAAATGTATGGTTCATCAGTATGTAAGAATCGACTCATTTCAATAAATCTAAATCCATAATCATCAATAAATGTACCATGTCGCGTCATTGAATCAAATCATTTAAATTTCTTCACAGTGACTTGACCATGAGAGTAGTAATCCAATAACAATATTTTCTCAACTAGTCCATAATAATACACATCTTCATATCAAGGTCGATAATCTGATGAACTGGCATAACAATCCATTCTAGCAATTAACATAATGCCATCATGTAGGGTTCTCATTTTCACTGCTCTATCAGTTTTAACTAATTTATATCCATTGATTATTAAAGAATTTAAGTCACGAACTAATAAATTAGGACCAAAATCCAATGCTCTTAATTCTTGATAAATGATGTCAGAAGGTAAACTCAATACCTAGAATACATATGAGTAATATAATTAAAAATATATCTATATTTTATGGTATTTAATGTAATGCTCAAACCTTTGATTTCTACCAAACTGGGAACTCATTGCTATGCATAGCCTCTCTCCTTCTCAACGGTAAAGGCCGCTGAACTCTTCTTATAATTTGGTTATTTTCCGTAAATAAAATGAAAATAAATGTATAAGGTATATGTCATATGATATCATACGAGATAACAAATATATATACATATTACTTACTTGATATAGGCATCGAACAAACCACAATTAAACAAGACTGTATGATGTGCCATATTCCTCTCTCCAAAGCTCATTGTAACCAATGTATATGACCCGAAACTTCCACCTGTTTGGGGAAGAGATGGAAACAATGTTTGAATTTCCACATACTGCTCATATTCATTTCTCATTGGTCGATTATTTCTTGTGCTAACATCAGACAAATACATTGAACAAAAATCCATACATTCTCGGGCCAGATAACTCCTCACAATGGAACCTTTAGGATAATTATTATTTCAGACATATGATTTCATTGTGCACATATTTCTTTTAGTGGGATACATCCATCGAAAAGTGACTAGTCCCCCAAAAAGTGTCTCAGTTTGAATCTGAACTGTTAAATGTAGCAAGAAACTGGAAATGGATGGAGGAATTTTTTTTCCAACTCACACTGAATTAACGGTGTCTCTTGCTGCATTTTTTTCAATAATTATTTGGGTAACCTTTTAGCACAAATGACTCTAAAAAAATGACACAACTGAATCACTTCCACCCTTACATTATTGGATTGAAAATTCAGAATTGTTATTGGAATCAATTCATGAAGAAGGATGTGATAATCATGAGTTTTTAGGGATTTCAATTTCAAATGTCTTCTGTTGACTGGTTTAGATATGTTTCTGGAATATGCATTTGGAACCTTGATATTCTCCAATATTTATAGAAATTGATCTTTCTCTGCCATTGTCATCACATAAGAAGCCTAGGGAACTTTCCATTTGTCTTTACTGATACAAACAGGATGTAATTATTATCGAATACCGTAATCCAATAAATCCCGACGAGGTCTAAAGTCAAATTTGGTCTTCCCATTAATATTCAAAAGAATTGCAAGAAACATTTCACATATATTTTTCTCAATATACATTAGTTCTAAACAATGATGCAAAAAATTAGTATACCAATATGGAAACACAAAAAAAATAATTCCCTTTTTCCATTTGTATGTGACTTCAGTATCAACATTGTTCCACTTTTGAGATTTCAACTGTCCATTCCCAAATAAAAATCTGAAATCCTTCAATTCATTAAGCACATCACTTCCTGACATACTTTGAGGTGGTTCCTTAGTGGAAACATTATTATCAAACCTCCCACGATTCTTCATGTATTGATGATCCATTGGCAAGAATCAATGATGCCCCGTGAAACTGAAACTACAACAATAGTTAAGAATTATTGATCTTGTATTCTTCATACAAACGAGAAATGATTATTTTCCCTTCATGCTCCACCCAAACATCATTGCATTTGTAGGGAAATCACTTATGGTCCATTGAAGGTCAGCAGTCATCTGAAACATATTCTTTGAAAAAGAATCAAATGTCTGCACACCTAAATCCCAATTTTGTTTCAACACTTTTTTAAAGGCTTCAAGTAGTCATCTATATCATTACCAATATCTGAAGGTCCATATATCAGTATACACAAGAAAGAGAATGATATTTTTCATACACATCCATGGAAGAAGATTATAAACATTAATAAACACTGGCCAGGTGCTATGAGTAGTAAGCATCTGACCAAACAGATTAAAACCATTAGATGATAGGCCCAATATGACAATACTCACCTCAGCTGCAAAATCAGGATGTTGTGCATCAAATGTTAACCATGATAATCTAACTGCAGGATGAACCAGATCATCATTACCTTTAATTCTCTCAACATCGTGCCATCACATATTTACTGAGATTTCTGGAGACATGAATAGATTTTGAAGTCTGGTAATCAATGAAAGCTGCCTCATGACATTATGTGGCACATGAGGTGGTGTTCCATCTGCATTTTTCTTCTATCAAGATGTAGCACATTCTTTACAGCCATTACGGTCAGCTGTTTTCTGCAAAAATAAACTATAATCTTTCGGACAAGCATAAATTTTATTAGTAGCAAATCCAAGCTTCTTAATTAACTTCTATACCATTTAATGAATTTAGGGAATATCTGCACCATCAGGAATCAAGTCCATCAAAAATGTACGAATACTTTCACTAGAAGTATTAGAAATCCCATACATGGTTTTACTATGATATAACGACATTAAATATTCTAACATGGTAATTTTAGTACATTCTTGATAGACTGAAGTTCTGGCATCATCCAATAAA
The DNA here is from genome assembly GCA_963277665.1 of Viscum album. Lineage (NCBI taxonomy): Eukaryota > Viridiplantae > Streptophyta > Magnoliopsida > Santalales > Viscaceae > Viscum > Viscum album. Next base: position 339,057,220 of record OY728144.1, read on the forward strand.
TTCTTCACTCTCTCAACATCATTGTCTTCAATATTTCCCTCATGTGTACTGATATCATTTTCTTCTTGCACCGATAATATATCTCTCTCAGAATGATGCACATATGGAAACTGGTCAAATATCAAATTCCCCATGTCACTTCATTCATTTAGTTCATATACAGTCTAAGATTGACTCGTCTCTATATGGTGAAACCAAACTTTATAGTTTGCTTGAAATCCAAATTTCATTAAATGGTAACTAACATCTTCTCATATTAATCATGGTCTTCTAACACAATTATAGTACGTACACTATATAAAACCTCTATCTGAATCATTTTTAAATGCAAAATATAATAAATTCTCCAAATTATTTTGAAACTCGGTTGAAATCTGATCAGTATGATACACCCAGATTCTATCCATTCTATAACAAAGAAAAAAATTATCATTCAATCAACAATGTAAATCATATTTAAAAAATTCATTATAATATATTTTATTATTAAATTAATCAAATAATATTAGTATCTAGAAATACATATTTAATGATATGAGGAGTCCACGATTGAATAAGTGGGAAAAAGGGAAAAAGTTCTTCCTTGAGATGTAAACAAAAGAAAAAAGTTAAAAAAGAGCCTCCAAAGTGGTCATTGATGGGGAATAAAAAATATTCAATGTAAAATAATCTTTTATAGTTATAGAGGCATTATACACATGGGAAAAAAATTTATTTTAATAATATGAATTTTTAATTTTATAGATTATTTGGTAGGGGTTATTTGATGAGGAATAAAAAATTCAATGAAAAGAGAGTAGTTATAAATTTAATGGTTTGGAATTAATATTGAAGAAATGTTTCAACCATAAGAGGAAATTGTTGAAAGGTGTTTCACTTCTGGAAAATATGTATAAAAATGTCATAAAATTATACATTTTCAAATATTTATGAATTTTAATGCTTGAAATTATCAAAAAAAGGGTAAGGGGAAGGAGAAGGTATTAGTAATTGAAGTGTTACAAAATACATCTAAATAAAAGAATCCAGGGATTCTGGATAGTGGAATCACTTCATATATTAATAAATAGTTAATGTGTCAAGATATTGGGAATTTCATTAAAAACAATCCAAAATCAAAAATCGGAGATGATAGTGACCAGAAGAAATTCTAGGATTATTATATAAGAAGAAATAAAATAATTCAACAGTTTATTCTAATGATAAGGGTAAAATTTTATAAAAATTTAAAAGAGGTAAAATATTATATAAGGATAGTTAAGGTTATGAAGATAATGATATTAATGTATTTTCTGGAGATGAAGATGGTGAAAAATTACTTATTTCTAAATTTAATGATTAAAATATTAGAAGTGATGAACATAGTTATAAAAGTGAATAAGAAAATATTTAAATGGATTTAATATTGAATAATTAATTAAAAGAGTATCTCTTAATGATCTTTAAACTGGAAAAATAGATCATATGGTTGAAGAAAGGAAATCAATCATCCAACAATAATGAATTTGTTTTCACAGAAGGAAGATCCAAAGTTCTAAAGTATATTGATGGTCTTAATAACATTTTTAGTGATGACAATACTCTTAAAATCAATATAGAATAATATTTTAAAAACAATGTTAATGGTTTTGATCATATTCAATAGAATTTGATCAAAATAGAAAAAGAATTGAACAAATACATATCTAGTTTGTAGAGTTCTATTTCAAAAGATAGAGAATGTTTCAAGAAGAGTGAGAATGAATTATAAAAAATATATTTAGGATAATAAAATAAGTGTGAAAATATCGTCTAATAGTCAAATAATAATGATCAAGTATTGAAGGCTATGTTTGTAACTAAATTCAGTGATAGTCAGAAATGTAGAAATTATGGGAATGCCAGCTTGATGTCAAAACTGATAAAAGTTATGAATCTAAAAATGATGATAATAAGTGTTATATGAATAAGATTAAGCTTCTAGGATATCAAAGTATTTTTTATTTACAAAAGTATCCAAGATTAGTGACTGGATGAAGGGATCAAGGTATCCTACAAATTTTGTACAACATGATACTTAAAAGATATACTTTTTATGGATTCTGTTGGAACTTTGGAATATTTTTTCATATGTAAAAGATATGTTTTTTAAAATAGAAATCATGATATACTTGGGATTATTGATAATCAATGGTTGGCGGTTTCAACCCCTTTAAAGGAATAAATGTTAGAAACGTATTATAAATTCTATATAGAAATCACAGAACATGTTTGATATTCTTGAATAAGTCTATGGAAGGTGTGAAAATCCTATTCATGATGAAAATGAATGCCTCATTAGTATACCATCCTCAAAAAAGTTGAGTTTTAAAATTTAAAACCCTCAAAATAATAATAGAAAAGTGGAGGAGAAAGATTTAGTTGTTGATGTTTCACCCAAAGTATCTAATGGAGAAAGTCCATGGATCTTGGAGAGTGGATGTTCTACTCACATGATAAAATATTTAAAAACATTGAAATCTATTAAAAAATAAAATGGATGCTTATTTGACATCATAAATGATGGGTCACTAAAGGTTAAAAGAGGTTGTTTAATTGTATTTTTGAAGGAGAAGCTTAAATCAAAAAAGACTCTTTATGTTTATGGATTAAAACACAATATATTATATTTTTCTCAACTTCATTATAAAGGAAATTTATTTTTTTAGGAATTATGAGTTATTGGTTGAGAACATTGAGGATGGAAGAGTGGTTAAAAGAGGATAAGAGTGTTAGAGGCAATTTTTTCCAATAGGGTGATGTTGAAAATTCATGTTATCTAAGCATGAATAAAGAGAATGAATTATAGTATTAGAGGATTGCAGAATATAAATGGTCTATTTTTTTTAAAAGGATATGGACTCTATTTTTTTATAGGATATTATAAATGGAGAATATATATAGAGAGTTTTCCTTATTGGGGAGACACTGGGAGTTGGCAGTTGAATTTTAGAGAAGAGTTCATGTGTTGTTCCCCATGTTTTCGAAAATTAAAAAGAAAGAAATTGAAGAGCCCATGATGATCAGAAAATATAACATGTATTAGATTCTAAGATCCATCATTAAGTTAATTTATTAAGGGGGTGGTTATTGGATCTTAATTAATACATTTCTAGTATACTGTTGATCTTTACTCTACGGGTTAGAAAAATAGGAAAACCTTTATTCATTACAATAGTCCAGTGTTTAGAAAACATTTTAGAGTTTGATTACTATGAAATTGTTAATGAACAAAATCCATTTAGGGATATTGAATGAAATTTTTATGTTTTATTTACTAGAATCATAATCATTTATGGGTAATAAGTTAATTCGAGATAAGTTTAAGAAAAATTAATAACGAAATCCATCAAAATCCATGTCTACATCATGGTTGTAACGACCCCTAATTTTTATATGGGAATTTACCATTGAATAAATTATATGTGTGATATTTCATAAAAACATAAACAAAATATTATTAGAAATTCAGAACTTTACATGTTCATAATATGATCATTGGCCATTATAGACATTGGAGATGTAGTTGTTAGAATGTGATAATTAAAATTGGTGCATATTAAGGGAAACGATGAGAGATAATTTATATATAGGTGTAAATGATGGCCTCAACTAGTAAAAAAATCATTTTTGAAACATAGTAATCTAAACATGGGAGTGATGTTTCATAAATGGGGTTTTACCATGAAAAATTAAAATAAGAACATTATGAAGTGAGACTTTATCATAATAATAAAGTGATGAGATGAAGGTGTTGAGAGTATACATATTGGAGAAAAATATTCATCAATTTGAAGTGATGAGTAAAAATATCATTCATCTTATACAAGGCAGATAATATAAGGGAAGCTCTAAAATATCTTTAAAGATCAAATACAGAAAGTACAAATGTGGAGAACTTCAAGGATAACAAATCATACATCATTATTTTCTTAAGTAGAACCTAAAAGTACTAGAGAATCATTAATGAATCAAGACTGTTTTAATGATATGAATGATTAATTATAAAATATTGAGAATAATAAGACCTGGTAGTTGGTACCCAATCATAAAGAGAAGAATTTCATCATGATAGTTTGGGTATTTTGAGACAAATGGAATGAAAAAGAAAAAATAGGGAGAAATAAATCAATATTAGTGTGTAAAGGTTATTAGCAAGATGAAGGAATTGAATTTGCTGATACCTCGAGGAGAGGGAGCCGAGAGGGGGGATCGGGGACATCGCCAGAGCTAGGGGTAGTGTGGCGAAGGTCGGGATGTTGAGGCGGAGTTGAAGGCCGCGAGGTCCAGGTCGGGAGTGGAGGTAGAGCCGGAAGGCAGAGGTCAGGGAGTGGATGAGATGGCCTTGAGGGGGAGGTCGGGTGGACCGGAGGCGGAGGTCGGAGTGGGGAGGAGAGGGTGGGGAGGTCGAGGTCGGATGGCAAGGAGGTGGTGGTTGGGGAAGGGAGGACAAGACCCGGAGTCAGAGGTCGAGGAAGTAGGGTTGAATTGGGGGGAGCATGATGGATGAGTGGGGAGGAGCCTGATACTTAGGGGTTGAATACTCACGGTATTAATAAAACCATGGGTATATAAAATTAAAAACCATTTATCCCCATGGTTCTTTAAACCATGGGAATAGATGCGTGGGGATAATCCCTATTTCTAGTAGTGTAGTCAGTAGAGGATGTCGACCGCGTAAGAGAAAAGGCGGCATGTGGAGTGTGTTGGAAAATGGTTCTTTGATGTCTTGTTATTTGCGGAAGTAGAATATTCGGTACGATGTGGGGGAAATTTTGAATCATGATTTGGAAAATTTTGATTTAAAGGATTACGAGGGTATCTTCGCCTATATAAGAAACGCTAATCCTATCAATTACTTCGGATATGAAACATCATTAGAATGCATATATTACTCTGGGAATTTGGAAAATTCCAAAAGTGGTTTGCGCTGATGATTTCGGCGATTCTTAACCCACATAGGATGTCTGGTATGCAGAAATTGTTGTCTTAGTACAAAGAGGATGAATCTCTGATACGCTGGAGGGAGAATTCAACAAGTATTATGTATAGTGGATCTATGGAATGTGGAAGGTGATGGTAGTCCGCAAACAAGTAATTGTTAGAGGAGAGAGAGTTAATCGTAGTGGAGGTTCGTGGAATCTGGACGTCAAAGCGGTAGATGATCGTGAAGGCGAAGGCAGTCCGCATATGAAGGGCGGTTAAATATAGCGGTTGTGGAACTCAAATAACATGTTATACATACCAAACCTGTTACTCAGTACCTAGGATAGGAAATTGGTTCCTGATTTGCACAAGGAAACATGTGAGAGCTTCAAATCAGTTTTCGAAAGTATTTCTCGGTACCTAGAAGTACACAAAAAGGTGAAATTCATCTACCGGTGAAACCAGAACTTCAATAGAGCATCTATCTACATTAGGTGATGCATGAATTCATGAAAATGAAGTGACCTACATGTCCATAAACCGTGTTTGACCTACAAGCCCAAAAACTATGAGTGGATTTCATTCCAAGAGTAGTGAGAAAAGGGAGAGGAACACGATGACTCTTTCCACCGGTAGTGAGCCAGAGAAAGAGGCATAAGGAGTGACCCTTGGGAATGTAGTGAGAACACCCTAAACCATGTAAAGGTTGTGAGTCTAGGCATAAAACATCAATCCTAAACATTATACACATTATTGGTCATCAACCTTAGTGAACTTGGTACATCGCCACATTGTCATTGTATGCTCATTGGACGAAGCCCAGTGATGGTGAACCAAGTAAAAAATCGTTGTGTCCTATGCATTATTTCATATCAATATTCATATTCCCATAAGAGAAAGAGATAATTGAGTTTTTTTAACAATAAAACAATATCATAAAGGGAGGAACTTTTAATCTATCATTCCTTGATTCACCCCCTCTCACGGTATTCAACCTAGTGGACCAAACAATTGGTATCAGACGAAGGTTTAAAGTTAGTGATTCTCTCTTAGAAGAATAAATGAAGGTGTTAAATAATAAGGGAATTATTATATTCGATGGAAATAATGTTTCACTCTAGGAGAATAGAATGAAGCACTACTTCTGATCAGTTCAGATGGATGTCTTCATAGTAGCTATGCATGGAATATTAGCTAACATTAGTAGTGGTGCTTTATTTGAATCTGAAAGAAGGGAATTGGATGCTGATGTTAAAGGTATCGATGCTTTAGGGTAAGACCTATAAAATGAAATTTACATGATGGTGATGTCATGTAAAACCTTACATGCAATTTAGAAAAAAATGATTAGCATTTATGAGGGCGACACAAAATTCCGAGAAGCAAAGAGTCGGGTTCTATAGAACAAGTATGAGAATCTCAAAATGAATCCTAATGAGACTATTTATGCATTATTAGATAGTATAAATATTAATGTGGAATACATATAGGGTCTTGGAGAAGTCATTGAATATATAATGATTGCGAAACAAATCTTGAGCAAACTTCCACGGCGATTCAATCAAAAAGTTTAAGTGTTGGAAGAAAAAGACCCAAAAGAGCTAACACTATATAACCTGCATAGTACGCTTGTTGTATATGAAATGAGAAACAGTGAAAACATTGTAGTGGAAAATGGGATGTCAAAGGAAGTGGTGTTCAATTCCATGAAGAATCTTTCCATTGAAGATAGTCCAGAGAAAGGCAATATGGATGATGTCATGTCATTTCTATCTTCTAATCAGCAAAGAGGAAAAGGAAAGTTCAGAGGTAAACTTCTATATTCATGATATTTATGTGGAAATATTAAGAATTTTTCATCTATGTCCCCTAAAAAGTTTGATGATGAAATTGATGAAATTACCCAAAAGCAGTATTCATCAAATGAGAAAGGGAGGAGAAGTACTAGGAAAATGTTCTTCCAAAAGAAGAACTCGCTTTCTAGAGAGGATTAAAGTTCAAAAGAAAATGAGGTAGAAGAGTTGGAGGGCTGTATAGATCATAAATAAGATTCTTTGGGGGAAGTTCCTATAAATTATTTAACAAGAGAAGAAATTGACAATGACGATGGAGAAATTAAAGGAAGAGTTGATCTTCAGACTGAATTAGATACTACCGTTGAAGAGGTAGATATTTTGAGATCCAGAAAGAAGAAATCTAACAAAGTTGTTCGTGATGAAAAAATATTTATTCAATAGCAGGAAGAAGAGAATTTTGAGCTAAATGAATAAATTGAAATGGTGAGGTCTTCAATTCTAGAATGTTTGGGAAATGTGGTTTAGTAAAAACCCAAAATTGATGAACTAGAAATTGAAATTGATAGTTTTACTAAAATGTGAATTGATCAGATAAAACATATCAAACAACATGAAGAATAAGTCTTCAATCTACGATGAAAAATTAAGGATCCAGAGAAATATCTATGATATAAGATCATACAAGAAAATGAGAATTTTAGATTTGAACAAAATGGTCCATCGGAACAAAAGTAGAAATCCACTCTAAATAATAAGGATGTTATGGGGCTTGATCTAAAACAGAAAGCAGTTATGGTTCAATTAAAACTATAAGAATCTACTCCAAGATTGATAATTTATTTGGGTACGATACAGAATTTAAATATTTCTACAACCCAATAAAAAACTAGTGGTCCATCATTGCCACTTAATAATGTACTTCATATAAGAATATTCTATTATGGTACGATGGGACACTCTCGAAATGCATATTCCATTAAAAGAGGTACCAAAAGGAACAATACCAATAAAGGTGGTCGTACATAGTTCAAAATTATAGGACATAATTTGATGGTCATTATTTCAGGTGTAATGGTCTCAGACATATGGCAAGATATTTCACATCAACAGTGCAAAGGAATGTGCCGAGGAAAATTGAATTTGATCCTAAGAAGCATCCAAAAGTATCTCAAGAAAGCTGAAAATTAAAAATCTATTAGGATCACTGTAGATTGAATGTGACTAATCATATAATAAGGAAGATCAAGATTATCATTCAATTTTGGTTATGAATTCAATGTCTTAGGTCAAAAATAAAAGGGTCGAGCAGGACGTCATTTCATAAATAGAATTCAAGGCATCAGATCGCGCAAGGATATGGATAATTGATAGTGGATGAACTTCCCATATGATGGGAAATAAGAATATTGTTACTGGAATTGGGTATGATAAAGAAGGTAATGTAGGATTTAGTAATGATGAGGGCTTGAGAACTATTGGTTCAGGAAAATCCATGTTTAGAAGAAAATACTTGAGATGAGAAGATGTCTTGGTTGTTGAGGGGATTAGTCACAACATGCATAGTGTTAGTCAATTCTATGTCTTGGTACATGCCATATGTTTTTCCAAGAAATTATGTATCATCAAGGTAAAGGATGGTGTTGCTGTATTGCAAGGAAAGCGTATGAAAGGGAATCTCTACCTCGTAAGAGGTGAAGAATATTTGTGCTTTCTGTCCAATGATGACGAAAAAATATTATGGCATAAGCATCTTGGGAAGATTATACAATGTTAATTATAAGATCTAGTAAAATATGATGTAGCTCAAAATCTCCAAAGATTATCATGTGATCATACTCATACGTGTAATGCATACCAATAGGGGAAGATCATTCGAAAGACATATATGCAAAAGGAGAAAAAGTCAACAAGATTGCTTGAGCTGGTGCATATTGATGTGTGAGGTCCAATTTCCCCAAGGGATATTTATGAGATGAGATATTATGTTATATTAATAAATGACTATAGCAGAATATCATGGGTTTCAAAAATTACCCATAAATTGGAAGTGTTCAGTTTTATTACAAGTTATCGACGGTAGTGTGAAAAGATGATTGGTCATAAAATCCGGATGATTCAAATTGATAATAGAACATAATTCCAAAATAGTTAAGTGGAGGATTATATTGAGAAACATGGGATAAAACATCATGTTTAAGTAGTAAAAACTCAACAAAAAAATTGAGTAGTTGAGAGAAGAAATCGGATTGTATAAAACTTGTCCAGAACAATGCTCTTTGAGAATAACCTTCTAGAGATATTTTTGAAAGAAGCAGAGATGATAATAGTATTCAATTAAAATAGAGATTTACTTTGTGAAAAATATTATAAGACTCCAAATGAGTTATGTCATGGAAAGAAGGCGTCGTTAAAAGTACTTTTGAATATTCAGAAGTAAATGTTTCATTCTCAATAAAGAGAATCATATGAAATTGGAATCTCGTGGGGATGAAGGGATATTTCTTGGATAATCTAAGAAAATTAAAGTGTATAAATTGATCAATAAGTGGTTGGGAAAGATAGTAGAAATTCAAGATGAGAATATTATTGAAAATGAATATAATCAATAGAAAATACATGATCAGACCGAGGAGGATAGAGATGAAAAGATGAGCAGGTCAGAAGATGCTATAGCTCCAGAAATTGATTTAGAAGAAGAATTAGATGATGAGAATTAATCATTGTCTTCCCAGAGACATACAAGAAGAGATTAAATTGATAGGAAGAACATTATTGGTGACCAGAAAATGCCGGTGCAGACAAGAAGGATGATGTCTCTACAACAATCATCATACTTATCACCAGTGTAGCCTAAATTATTTGATGAAGCAGCTAGAGAAGAGAATTGGGTTCAGAAAATGTCTTAAGAGCTTGACCAAATTGAGAAGAATCAAACATGGGAAATTGTATCATGACCACAAGACAAGAATGTCATAGGGAGAAAATGGGTCTTTTGCAACAAAATTAATGAAGGCGGTGTTGTGATTCCAAACAAAGCACGACTTGTGTGCAAAGGATAATCCCAGATAGAGGGTATATATGTCCATGAAACATTTTCACATGTTGCAAGGCTAGAGACAACTAGATTATTCTTGACATAGTTGTGCAACGAAAGTTTTATGTTTTTTAAATGGATGTCAAGTCAATATTTATAAATGGAGTTCTAGAAAAAGAAGTCTACATTGAGAAAATGGATTTTTTCTCATTCACGAAGATGTGAATAGAGTTTGTTGACTAAATAATCCTTCATATGGTTTGAAGTAGACACCAAGATCACATTATTCAAGGAATTATCAATTTATAAAGAATATCAGTTTTTAGAATGGTGGAGTTGATTACAAATTGTATTACAACAATGTAAATAGTCAAAGGATTACAGTGCTAGTTTATGTCGATGAAATAATTTTTGGTGGATCATATGAAGCACAATGCAAGAATGTTTTTGAATTCATGAAAAGTGAGTTTGAAATTTCGTTGATTGGAGAGATAACATTTTTTCCTTGGATTACAGGTGACACAAGGAAAGAATAACACTTTTATTTCTCAATCAAAATATGCCAAAGAGGTTTTGAGAAGGTTTGGAATGGATAATTCCAAGATATGAAGACTCTGATTTCCACCTAGTTGAAATTGTCACATGTTGTTTAAGGCAAGCCAGTTAATATCACAAAATACAAGAAACTCAATGGAAGTCTATTATACCTAACAATGAAAAGGCCTGATATTGTATTTTCCACCTGCCAAGTAGTGAGGAATCAATGAAATCCCATGGAGATCCACATGATTAAAATAAAAAATAATTATTCGGTATATCAAGGGAATATCAGATTTTGGCCTAATGTATAATGAAAAATATTGGCTAGAGTTATTGGGTTATATAGATGTGGATTGGGCTTGTTCAGCAGATGATAAGAAATCAACGTTTGGAGGTGCCTTTTATCTTAGAAGATTGTGTATTTATTGGTTAATCAATAAACATTATTTCATTTCATTGAGCAACGTATAAGGTGAATACATTATAACTACTCAGTATTGTACATAGCTATTGTGGATGAAGTAGAAACATGATGATATGAGGATTGATGTGAATTATCTGATCAAAATCTACTGTGATAATTCAATTGTTAGAAATCTGAAAAAACAAATCACTCTATCACTCAAAGAAATAACACATTGAAATAAAATATCATTTTATCATAGAGAAAGTTGAGAAAGGGATTGTTATGTTTGGGTATGTTCCTATAGAACCAGAATTTGTAGATATTATTACCAAGGTATTACCAAAAGAAGCATTTGAAAGGCATCGACTGACTCTGGGAGTCCAGTCCACTTCCTACACATAAAAATGTGTGGATGTGGGACACCCTCTCTCCAAGGTATGATATGACTTTACCTAGTGTTCTTCTAGGTGTTCCTTTCCCTATTTTAGATAACCTTTATGTTTCATTCAGGTTTGGTGACAAATGGGGAGAATTTCTGACTTCCAGGGGGAGAGAAGAAATGGGGAGATGTTATTAAGTGGAGCAGTGAGATAGGGGAAGTTGAAGCTGAGATAAAGATGTTTGGATGATCTATTAGATAGGGGGAGAATTAAATATAATAATAATATAAGTGATCTCTCAAAGAGTAGATATCATGATAGATGTGGATAATGATAAAAGAAGAATAGTGATGTTGGAATGGTGTGAAAAGGTTTCCAGTGATCAATAATTGGTATCGGTTCAAGAAATTGGTACCAGGTAGGTTTCAAAAGTTGGTGTTTGATATGAAGTGATTAATTGATGATCTTTCCATTTACTCTTTTTCCTCGCAGTGATAATTTCTCTTGTGGGCTTAGAGCATGTGTTGGGTGAATCATTTATTGTTATCTTTATCGTGTGAGGTGAATGGTGGTTTATGTTGGAAAGATATTTAATGAGATATCAAAATGTAGATAATTGTTTTAAGAATATTTTTGAACAAACCCAAAGGGGGATATTGATGGGAAAAAATACCTTAATACATACCATGTCTAAGAAGTATATACAACCACATACAAGGTAGTTGTAATGGTACCTGTATGCGGTTAGCAGAAACAAAAATGGTTTTCAGATGAGGGAAAATGCGGTATGAGGATGGGCTAAAGTTGGTGAATGAAGTCGACCATGTAATTGAAAAGGAGGTATGTGGAGCGCATAGGAAAATGGTTCATGGATGGCATGCAGTTCGTGGTGGAAGAAGATTCAGTATGTGGTGGGGGATGTTTCAAATCACGGTTTTGTAAATATTGATTTAGAATATTAATCAGGTTTCTTTTCCTATATAATAAATGTAATCTTACTGATTACTGGAGAGATTGAACATCATTATAAATCATAGTTTTCTCTGGGAATATGGAAAACTCTGAAAGTGGTATGCACTAAATTTTGATGGGATTCTTAACCTATAGAGAATGTCCGGTACGTGGAGGATGATGTCTGGTACATGGAAGGATTTGTCTCGGTATGTAGAAGAGGAATCATTGGTACACGAGAGGGATAATTCCTCAAGTGGTATGTAGAGGGGAGATCTGTTATGTAGATGGTGAAGGTAGTATGCAAACAACTAACAGTTCACGAATATAGAGCGATCAAAAAAGTAGGTTTGCGGTATTGGTATGCAGTTGCAGTATGTGATCACAATGATGGAGGCAGTCCACAAATGAAGGGAGGTTCACGGCAGCAACGATTGTATGCGAAGAAGGTGTCCCACATACCAAACCTGGTACTCATAATGTTGGAGATGAATGTGGTTTACGATTTTCATAAGGAAGCATGAGAGAGCTTCAAATCAGTTTACAAAACTATTTCTTAGTACCTAGAAGTACCTGGGAAGGTGGGCTTCATCTACAGGTGAAAATAAAACAAAAATAGAGAATCTATCTATAGTTGAGGATGTAAAAATTCATTCAAATGAAGGGACCTACATGTCAATAGACTGTGTTTGACCTAAAAGTCCATAAAATTGGAGTGGATACCATTCCATGAAGAGTGAGCGATGGAAGAGGAAGATGATGAACCTTTCCACCAACATTGAGAAAGAGAAATCGGCATAGATATTGACCCTTGGGAATGCAGTGAGTTGACCCTAAACCTTGTAAAGATAGTGAGCATGGGCAGAAAAGATCTTGCTCGAACATTTTACTCATTATTGGTCGTGAGCCTTAGTGAATTTGGTAATCGACACATTTCCATTGTATGCTACATGGATGTATCCCAGTGAGGGAAAACCAAGTAAAAAGTCAATGTGTTCTGTGTGTGATTTCATATAAGTATTTATATTTACATGGGAGGAATATAGAATTATGAATTTTCTAACAATAAAACATGATCCCAAAGGGATGATGTTTTAATATACGATACCCTGATTCACCCCTTCTCAGGGTATTTGACCTAGTGGACCTTACAAGTTAGGATCATGATTATATCATTATATTACCTCTCTTTTGTTCATTATCACACACACAATGTGGAAAAGAGATTTAAAAATATCACCTTTCAATAAGAAACCCAATACCATTCTAAAATTAATAAACAATCCTCTTTCATAGAATCCACTATAATGAGATATCTATTAATGTGGGTTTTGTGGAAAAAGTTGGTGATCATTAATCATGGTAGCGTACATTCATATAGGAGGAGGTTGAACAAATTATGATTCCTTAGATTGATGATATTATAGTCCAACTACTTCTCCTAGCTGAACCGTTATACAACGTCTTTATATTTTCTTTAACTTATTCATGATCTTTTCATTATCAACAAAATCCTACACCCGAAGCGACTTCTGAAGATTTTCACCATGCTGTAATATTCTTCTCATCATTATCTCTTACATGAAAAACCCATGAAATAAATTCATCCCCATCTACTCTTGTGAGTACAATAGTGCTCACACTCTTCATTGTATCAAGTATGTGAATTGATCCTTTTCTTCTTGTTTTCTTAATAGGTATGCACCAAAAACTATTTTCTTCTTATCATTTCTTCAAAATTCTATTACATTATTCATCAATTAATACAACCTAATATAGTTACTCCATGACTTTGACTCAAAAAATATATTATGTTTTTATTCAAGTCGAATATTTTTCTTATCACCGGAATATTCTCTCTTTTAATAATAGTGTCAAACATCTTTAAATTATTATATATTTCATTCAACATTCATGAATACATATATATATATATAAATTAATTAATATCTAAAACACTGGGTACTACTTCACACGTTCTTATCATTCATCTTAATTTAAAATACCATGTGAGTGAATTATTTGGAATTACAAATATTTTCAGTAATTCAAAGACCTTAGATCCCACAATTCAATATCTTCCACTATATCCACAATATTTGACCATATCTGCTTCTCATTAAAAATTCCATAAGATTTAATATTAAGATGTACCATGAGAAAAAATATTATCAAATAACGTCAACTATAATAACCATATTTAATAATTTTATGTTAATATAAAATAATTGTCAAAACATTGTCATTCTTCAAAAAAATTCCAACACTAATGTTATTCTATAGTAAATATAATCATGGATACTTCATTATTTTAGGAATAGACCAAAAACTTTCTTCTTCCTAATATATTAGTTTCTCCTTATTCATCGATCCCTGAGTAATATGCATACATTTATTCTCACAATGTATTCAACAATATTTGAATGAAACATTGAAGTACCAATGGATTTATTCATTCTTAACATCCGATAATCATAAAAAATTATTCATTATTTATTAATTGAAATAGACTTCATATTTATTGGATTTAGAATTTTTATAGTTCTATTAAGTCATAAACCCATGAAATATTATGGTTACAAGGACTTGCACTTCTACTCGGCTACGATAACAACTTAATCATCATCCTAACATTATATTTGATTTGATTTTGTTCACTCAAGAATAACTATTATTAGCCAATTCACATGCATATTAAATTCATATATGTAAAATATTTTACTATGTTGATCCATTCATGTATGTAACAAATTTTACAACCTGACCAATTCATATATTTTATATGGAATTTATATATGTCTATTCATATACAAAACAAATCATGTGTCATGTTCTACATCATTGCATATTTTTATATGTAAGATTTTATTTGGATATGTAGTTCTTTTTATGTAGAATAATATTTATATAAATATATGGATATTCCTATACATGGACCATGAATATGAATTTACGTACATGGTTCCGAACATCATCATCGAGTTTCAAAAACTGATATTTTTTTCATGTTCTTCACTTCCCCACTTTTTCACTATTTATATAATAAAATATTTAAAAGACAAATTAAAACCAATATGATGATATTTTTTATTTTTAATAACACCTAAAAATTAATCAAATTAATTTATATTGATTATCTCCACATCCACATTTTTTATCATCTTTTATCTTAATCATCTAGTCGATCAACCTACTATGTAATCCGAAAGTTACTCAACCAAACATGTGTATCCATGGTCACTATAACTGGCATGAAATTACATAGTCATTTTACCTAACATGTGTGAGAGAATAAATATTCCATGGGGAAAGTTTTCCATTCATCATGAGGTGGATTCCGTTTTCATAACATGGTATGTTGAAATTTATCATGTGGCCAGTTCAGCTTACTTCATTTGCTGAGATCACATTCTTTCTGGAAGTTAGTTTTCATCCCATCATACGGTCAGTCCACATTCTCTTATGGGGTAAATTATATTTTCATAATTAATTCACTTATAATTTCATTATGCCAATAGTTCACTAACCAATCCTTCACACATCATGTTGTCTTTTTAGTGACCATGGGGGCTTCTATATTTTTATAAACAGTGTGAACTCCCCAATACTAGAAAATGATATGAACATTATTACTAGAAAAATAATAATCAGATCTTTCATTTACCTAATCCTAGGAAGGAACTCCATTTTTCATATACATCAAAAAATATTTATTTAAAAATATAAATCCACTAAATATAATGTGACACGTGTTTTGGGATCCTCTTAAACAATCGTAGTTTCCACATCATTCATTGTCAACACATTATCATTTACATCTTCCATTTACATCCATGATTCTTATTTTTCATTAAAAAATGAAAATCCTGGAAAATAATTCCCTAAAAAATGTACAAGTAAAAAAAGATAGATTGACAATATGTCCCATTTGTATTGTTTCTTAATATATTTTAAATGATATGAAAATATGTTCTACCATCATTTATACTCCCCCATTTCCCATTAATAATTCATTTCAATTATCTCCTCTTAATTGTAATGAAAAAATGATATCTGGAAATGAGTAAAAATTTATACTTATGTATTGTATATTTATCATCTCACTTTAAGTCTACATGATCCATTCTTTGTGTGTATTTATAAGAATTTGGTTTTGAAAAAGAAACAACTTCCATTTTTAATATACCCGATGAACTAAAAATATCATTACCTTTAATAAAGGATTTATAACTATTTTTCCTACTGGTAGAAATTATTATCCAAATAAATTATAGAATAAATCAACATGATACTCGTGTACCCATTTCATTACATATTTCAAAAAAATCCAAGAATAATAAATGGTTAATGTTCTCGGAAACTATTCTAATCCATCTCTAAAAATTAACCTTCAATGAAATTTATTTAAAATATTTTCTCCAATATATATAATAATGTTATTTTAAGTTACTCAGCATTGGATATTTTTAAGTATGTTCCTTTTTTATGAAACTAAAATGAATAACTTGAAATAATAATCAGATGTGTATGTGTTGAATAATTCTTGATGCTACATCATTATTATTCACATGAATCTCCCTTATAAATACAATCCTTATAATAATGAATATATTTAATATACATGATTTAGTATTTCTAAAATGAAAAGATAGATAATGGAGTGGTTCATGATGATTTTCATATTTTATGGCCTCTACATAATTAAAATACATTATCCTCTTCAATGAATGTTGTTTAAAATAGGAAATTGTATGATTAGACCAAGTCCGAATATTCATAATTTTTATATCAAGTGTTAAAAATAATAACTTCATTAATGTCATTAAAGAAAATCCTTCAATTATATTTTACAAGAATAAAAATTGAGGAATTATCATATGATGATGACTTTTATATTATTATCTTGTACTGATAATGTAACCACAATTTCTCTTATTCTCTCATAAGACCATATTTGACCATTAGATACCTAAATTTTAAGGAAATTTCTAATAATGATAATATATAATAATGTGGATCTTCATTACATTTCATTGAGAACAAAATAGTTGGGAGGCCTTTCTCAACAATGTTACTCCACTCTATATGCTTCCATATATGGACTCATGATAAATTTATTTTTTGTTTTAGGAATATTATCACTATATCTTTTTAATTATTTAGAAAACATTACTTATCAATTCCCTTTATATATAATGCATTATTTAAGAAAACATATATTTTTATTAAACATTATTTTATAATATACTAGATAATGAAACACATAACCCAACTCCGAATGATTGAGGGACCTTGTGTGTTTTCTTAATTAGATATATAACATAAAAACATGAATTAGAGATACATAAAATATTTAAAATACTCAATAATTTGAAATTAAATTTCAATGATCTTTTAAAACTATATGGGATTACCTAGGGTGTTCAAAAGAATTAAGTGAGAAATAAATACAAGTGTGTTAATAATAATTACAGAAAAAATTAAAGAAATACAAGATAAATATAAAGGTTACATATAATCCCGACAATAATAAACATGAACATCTATGAATTATATAATATTTTAACATCATGGAATCCTAGGAATATGGAAACAACATAAAACGTGAAATCATAATCATAAGTCAAGGATAACCACTAGTGCATCACTACATATTGTGAAAATATAACAACCCATTTGTCTTACATTTTATTTCATGGGAGAAAATCATCACCCAATGCATTGGAGGGAAATAAAATTCTAATACCACCCTCATATACATATTATGTACATGAATTTTTGTTCTATATAGATTATACTATATAATAAAACATTTCATCAGTTTTAATCAATTTATTATGGAGTGTACGTTACATTGATGGATATCCCTGATCAATTATGGAGGGTATCATCTTGCTGAATTCCCTTTAGTGTAAATGGGTGTGGGTACTCACAAATAAAAACTTTTTATCGAAAAATCAAAAGATTATTTATGTAGTTTAATAGATGTAAAAAAATTACGATGGGAGGGTTTAATGGGAGTGAAAGGTTGTATATCATTAATTTTAAATTATAATGTTATAAAATTTATTTGTGAAAAATATATTTAATTATACATAAATAGGAATAAAATGGATAATTAAAGTAAATTAATTGAATAAATAGGAGGATGTATATACCTTACATCGAGAGGGTGCCTCTAAAATATTAGGAAGATATTATGAAGAGCCTGGTGACACCATATTAGAGATATAAATAGGGATTTTGGTGATTTAAAATTTTCACAGTGGATTTTAAGTGAATAGGAATGGAATGTTTGGTGGTTATATTTAGAAAAAGAAAGGGTATCTCGTTATAAATTCTTAAATTGAGGTAATGGACTCTAAGTGATAAAATAATTTAAACCAAAAACCATTCAAGGTGTATTTCCCGTGTTTTCTTCCAAATTTGAATGGGTTTCTATATTTTATTAGTCTATGTAGTAAAATCCATAAAATAATACCATTTATGATGTTGATGTGAGTCATGTTCGTAAGTACTCTATTCAAAAGCTAAAAAAATAATATATGTTTTGGAAGATTCATTATATGTTTATTAAAAATAAAAAAATTAAAAAACACATTATTTTATTGTATATATTTATTATTGGTTGTGGGTCCCATTTATAGTAATTATTAAATAACTTTGGACTATTATGATTTCATAATACATATCAAATACTTATACCGTATTTAATGATAACAAAAAATATTCCCTCTCAGAAAATTATCTAAAATTAACCATAAAAAATCACAATGTTTGGACTTCAAAATTAATTATTTTCCAATATAATTTTCTAATATTTTAAATTAGAAAATTTGAATAAAATAACCTATTTAATAAAAAATATCTATTTTTATTAAAACAAACCACATTATGGCCGATATAAAATTTTCATTGGAATAAATTATGTGATATTGTAATTTAAATTTGAATAAATATTAATAAATTATAATAATTTATAAAAATAAAATTTATTTTAAAATTATGGAAATTTTTAACAAAACTGTTTTAAATGAAACTGTATATTTTTCAAAAATTTAATTTAATTTTCATAAAATGAAAATAAATTTTCTAAGAACCCATTAATTAATAATATATATATATATATTATTTAACAATTAAAAATGGATAAATAATCACTATATTATTAAAAATTAAATATAAAATTTCAACCTACTAAGGTGCAGATAGAAGAACTCTTATTACACTGACATATTCCCTAAGGGTAAGGTGTGTAATTGTTTTACTTTCATGGGGTGGTTTGATGAAAAATGTTTTGGATTTTATCTCTTTAGTTTGTAAATTATCACATAAAAATATTCTCTTGGGTATTAGAAATAAAATATTGTCTTGTACTTGGTTAAGGAAAAATCCCAGTGACTCCAACTCCCTCAGATAGTTTGATAAATTGGATTCATAGGATATGATCTTACAGGTCATGCTCATCTCTTCCTCCATCCATGTCAATTATACTCTATCATAGTATTTAATATATATTAGTTTTAATGGTCACTCTTTAAAGGCTATGTTATCAACAGTTAGTATGTTTAATATACTCTTCTACATGATAAAAAATTATGGAAATATTTTATAGGGGTTGAAAATAACAAATAGAGATATATAGAATGTGTTTTATATATCTAAATTTCTTAATAAGTAATATATTCATCCAAGATTTAATCTCCTTCCAAATGAATTAGTAATTAAATATTTCCCCCTTTAGAAATTTAACCATCAACATCTCACATTATATACTAAAATAGATAAGGCTACATCAATTTCATCACTTCATATAGATTATATGATTCTTTTTCATACTTATGGTTCCACCAAAACCCATTTATTAGGTGAATTATCTTGTTTTGGTGAACATTGTGTCCATGATCTAATATCATTATCTGATTCTTCTATTATGGTGGATTGTTCTCTAAGGGAACAACCTATTTATTTAGTACTTCTGAGGTATTTAATAAGTAATTGTTTAAATGGGATACATGAAATACAACATTTAATTATGATTGGTTAGGTGGTAGTGTTATTCTATAGTCCATAACTTGTATGTGATCATGGATCTCAAAGGGGTTGACATATTTGGCACTCATATTTCCCTTTTTTCTAAACCTTGGGAATTTAATACATAGTGATAGTAGAATGAGAACTTTATCTATGAATTGATACTCTAAGTCTCATCATTTTTTTACATAGAATTTTACCATTATTTATATGTATTTTATATGATGAATAATTGTTTTAAATATATTTAATATATCAGGGATATGATCAGGTCAAATTAGCATCTTCACTCCAACTTTATCCCAACATGTGGTGTTTTAATCCTCTTCCCATTATGTTCCTCATAATGTCCCTTATGAATAATATAATTGAAACTATTTTTTTATGATAACCCCAGTAGGGGAATATTTTTATCACAACATCATTGGAAATCTATTAAATATGATTTTATCATATCATATATAGTTTAAATGGTTATCTCATACTAACCATCCTTCTAATGGTTATGTACATCACTAATACTAATGGTTGTATTCATTTCATTGATAAGGAAACTGAGAAACCTTGTGATTAACCCTAGATCATGATAAGGTATAATGGAGGGTGTCACTCAATGTAGTGTTACCAAATATCTTATATATAGAAAAAATGTTTTTTAGGTGAAAAAAATTCATTGTTAGTAATGAAATTTTCTAACATTGTAATTAATCCCACTAAAATGAATTATAGTTATTTCCTTTAGATTTCTTGTGGAGTTATATGATGAAATAAATGTATACATTTCCCCTTTTTCATATTATTTTTTGAAATTTATACATATTAAACATTGACTCCCATCATTTATACTTGAATTTATATTATACCAAGCATCATGATACAATTTCTTTTTGTTATCCAATAAAAGGATTTTCTTTAGATCTTTATAATTGATCATTTCATATGGGTGAATAGAGAAGGATGATATATTCATGTCATCCCAAAGATCCCTCTTTAGTTATATTTTTTATTTGACACATATCCCAATTCCCAAATTTTGGAATCCATTGTTTTAAAATATAATCTATTTAAATATCACTCCATTTAATTGTAGTTTTTTATCATATTTTTCTCTCCTTTATCGTATTTGGAATGGCTAGCTGATTAGTTATTTTATCATGGTAGGATGAATTTACTTTTCATAATTCCTTTTCTATTCTTCGTAGGTCCAAGATGACTTGACCCCTTTCCCAAATCAACATGGATTGGGTTTCCAGATAATTTTTACTAAATGATTCTACCAATTTTGTCACCATCATAGGATGATTATGGAATTTAAATTAATAATCCTTGATCTAATATAACCACCTACATTGGGGAATATTGATCTCAAATTCTATAAATTTATTTAAGAGAATTTTGGGTTGTGTATATATGTCACAATTCCCCTTATGGATATAATGTAAAAAAGCATCAATTTAAAGATAACTATAGCCAATTATAGACCATGGGTTAGGTATATGTAATATTGGATACTTTATTGGAAATATTAATTTTCTATCACTTTGTAATCTTATATGAGTACAACACCCAACCCCTTATTGGATGAATCATTCAAGGTAAACAAATTCTTCCAAATGTGTGGTTAATGTTTCCACTGGTGTAGTGTGTAATTGCCTAGTGAATATTATTGTATCACTGAGTGGGGGAGTGGGTGAATCATTGATATATTTTCCTATTAGGTTTCTTTACTAATGACACAATACTTTCCCCATTTTAAATATTTCATTTCCAACTGAAGTAAATTAAAAAACCATCCATAGGAACAAAAAAATTTAAATTTTTCATTTTTAAAAAAGTACAGCTACGTCATTGGTATGGATTGGATTTGAATGAATACCACACAATCCACTAGAAATAAATCCTTTTTGAGGAATACATTCAGTAGGATCTACCATAAAACTAGTGTAGCCCTATAATAGATATAATAGATAATGTGATTCAAGTAGCTTGATGATTTTATACTATTTTTTTACAAAAAACATGCTATAATGATTCTTGACCAACATTCTCAAATATGATCTTTTAAAAGAAATCTTCACTTTCTTAACCAGGATATAAGGCCCCAGCCATAAACATTAAATAATATTGAATTCTATTAAAAATTTACATTGGGTTTCTTTTCAGGTTAAGAGATTTAGAGAATAATTTCATAACATATACATAACATACTAAATTTTACAAATAGACACTACAAATCACTATCCATTTTTCATAAAACAAACTCTTTAAAACAAAATAGGACATGGTTTCATGTTTTAAAAGAAAATATTTTCCTTGATCCTATCCTTGACTCTATTATTCTTTATGTCATATGAAAAACATTTCAAAACATGGGATGAGCATAAAAAGATTAGTAAGGCGTACATAAATAAATAAAACTATTAGTATTTAAATAAAATAAATATTATGAATACATTATTATAATGTAATAATTTTCACCATTATGAAGTAATATAAACTCTTCACTGAATATTATCTCATTACATAACCTTTTTATATCCAAAAGATTACCACATTACCATAGAATACAAAATATAACATATGAAGGTATCTTGGGAACTAAACATACCTAAATTGAATAACAATACAGTTGACTTCCACACATATCTCTAAATGGAACAGCCATACGACCGACTTCCATACCCAATGAATTGGAGGTTACAACGTAACCACCAGTCATTGGTCTTTCACAGAACCACCTGTCAATTTTTTTATCCCATAACCACCCATCAAGAGGCCCAAGTACAATTATATTATCATAACACAAAAAATATTGAAAATATCAATATTTCACAAATAAAATTCCATTTGAAATAACAATAAATCATTCCAAGATATTGAAATACTAAATCCATTTGGAAAACCATTTTTAGTACCAAAAAACCTAATATAGAATTTGGGGTTTCTTTTTTCCTTTTAAAAACATTAATGCTTATAGAGGAAGAAAAATAACGATTATTGCAGTGGAGAGGTCATTGTCGCCACATACATTAAAAACATTCCTTTTGTTGTTTAGTAAAATGTTTCTTAGAAAAAATATTTCCTTTTAATGAATGTAAAAGTGAAATGGTTTTATTATACACCATATAAAAGGAGGTATATATTATCGAAATATTCCTCAATAAAAGGAGATTGAGACGAAGCCACTTACCTCATGTCTGATTTGTATCGTATATTCCTTGTTCTTCCTGAATAATAAAATTAAGTTAATTTTTACTTGCTTAATATCATTATACATGTTTATTATTCCTTTAATATCTCTTATTAACTTGATATAAAAATCAGATAATTATTTGAGTTCATATCAGACTTTTGGCCAATGTTCAGAACTTGAGTCAAATATTAACTTGCTATAATTACAAATTGTCCCTGTGGTAAAAAATAAATTATCTTTAGAATTATATTCATGATTTAGATATCATATATATCATATATATCTATTATATATGTATTTATAATAGTCCATAGCATTTATATATAAGGAATGAAATGCATTGTTCATAGAGAGGTTAAGCCGTATGTACGCATGAATTTCACATTCATTTCTTTTTCATATTTAAAGGAATGAAAACATAATGATACATACATATATTATAATTCATGTATAATATCATATATAAGTTCATTAACTCCATACCTTTTATGTTCCACGTATAGCGTGAATGATCCATAACATTTTGAGGAGGCAGTAGTCCACACTTCCTCAAATGAATTTATCATATTTATACAACATGAAAAGTATAAATTCATATTCTAAAATATAATTAATTATTCATAGATATGAAATAAAAATCATATATATTATATATAATTACAATTCCATCATAATTTCCACCATAATAGGTGGTTAGAGAATATTAAACAATCATCGTTTTGTGAGACAGTAGTACACCGACCACAGAAATAGTATGTTCTTTACCAATTAGACGGAGGTGTGTGTAATTTTTGTTAAAATACTTCTCATAAAAAACTAGTATATTTAAAATACTGGTGTTTTTTAAAAATTAATTGAAAAAATTGTGTTTAGGGGGGTGGTGAAGGAACATAAATGATACAATTTTGAGGGAAGATGTTAACTAAAATCAGGTAACTCCTTTTGATTTAATCTAAAAGGCCTTATTTAATTTCCTTCTACCATAATTTAGGATTCTAGGAGGAATAGAGAGATTATGTGAGCTTATTTTTGAAACGTTTTGATGAGACAAGGGGGATTGATAGGTGTGAGTAAGGGTTAAAGGTAATGTCCTTTTATAAGTGGGTACATGGGCACTTTAAAAAAGTTTGCATATATTATTTTATTATTAATTTTTTTTATAATTATAATAACAAAAACATGATGTATTTAAATGACAAAATTAATATGGGTATAAATATTAATATAAAATAAATTTTAGACATGTTTAGGGCATAAAGGTAACCTTATCTTTTAGCTTTGACCCTTAGTAAACTAATTTATCTTTAACAATGTCTTCTTTAATATTCATAATATATGGTTACCTTAGTTACAATAAAATAAAGATACCCAAAAATGGATCTTTAATGTAATTTTTAACATCCTATATTTCAGTTGGGTGAATAATATATTTTAGGAAAATTTTATCATTTAATAAAATTTTAATTGATTTAAAAACTAATTTTGGTCAATTTTTATACTATTCATATCCTGAATTTTTAAAAACCCATAACAAGTTTAGTATTTATAAAAACATCATTCATTCAAATTAATAAGTCATAATCCTCCCATAAATACGTGTATGACATAAAAAGGATAAAAATAAATTTATTTTAATATTTATAATCTCATTTATTTAAATCATTCATTAAAATTGAAATAACTACATTAACATTGTGCCATAAATAAATTTATTTATTTGATGTCTACAAATTATAAATAAAATACCATGATTTAAGAAATAGTTTTATTTTTCTAATTATTTTTTATAGTTAAATCTATATATTACATAACCCCATATAAATATTGTTTTAGTAAAAGATACATGTTTAGGTTATATTTTCCTTAATTTTAAATTAAAAGTAATTAAATGTCATTTTCACAAATAAGAGGCTGCATGAGGTCCTAAAATAGATCCACGGATGACAATGGTCAGAAATATATCATCCAATTGGGTTAGGACATTAATGAGTGTAATTTAACAATATTATAACATTATTTTTACCCTTATTTTATAGATTTACCCTTTAACCATAGTAAGTAAAATATTTACTGAAGTTACTATTCATAATGTATAAAAATAAAAGGTACCAATTTACACACATTGGACCTTCTGATTCCAAATATGGAATCCATTTTTCCAAATTCGAAACACAGAAGCTTCCAAAATTAATTTAAAATTAATTCTTGTTATCAAAACCAAAAAGCATGTTTTTAAGAATTAAAAACTTCCAAAAGATTGACATGTGTTTATATCCAATTTCAAAGTGAAATTACTTCCAATGAACTTAATTTGGTTAATTGATAAAAATATAATATAATTATATTTTAAAACCATTTTAAGGTACAATATAATCATATAAATAAATTAGATGAAAAGGAAATTTTGACTAAAAGCATTATTTTTCACAATACATTAAAAAATGAACTTTATCAGAAAAATACCAAAAATTTACCCAAAGTAAAATATTGATGTCCCTATTCTAAATAAGATGATTATTTTCTCAAATGGAAGATATAAAATTGAAAAAAACTATATTTAAAAAGGGTTCATCATCAAAAGTCAGTAAATCAACCTTTTAAAGATTATTAGAGTATTTCATGCCTAAAATCGGATTTATTCTTATTTTAAGCCGCAAAAATTTATTGGATAAAAGAAAAGACATTTAAAAAATAGGTGTAATCCTAATATATTTACTTATTTTCATTCTCATCATTACAATGGCTATGAATTAACTACCATTTAAAATAATAATTATACTATACAATTCTTCAGTATAACTCAATGTAAGACCACAAGCTTCTACGGTACATTTCCCTTTTAATAATGCAATAGCTTGTATTGTACGCAACCTTGAGATTCTAACACACCTCGACCAATCAAACTAGCCTTTATGAATAGTAATACCCACTTTTTTAAATTTTATAAATTTTATCTTTCAAAATAGACTTCATTTTAGGATTTGGAGTATCAAAATTAGCTTAGGATAAATTTTTTGTATTTTTATGAAAAATTAAATTTTGGACGAATATTGAAAAAACACTGGGTTATTTGTTAAAACCGAATTTTTATTTTAATAAATATTTATTTTATTTTAATTTAATTTGGATCAAAATAGATACATAATACCAATATATTTTCAATTTAATTAATTGGAGTCATTTTATAATAAGTTTGTATATATAAACTTTTATCAAACTTTTTACCGTCTTTTACACACCTCCAAGTAGCATTTTCTAATTTGTATAAAATGTAATTTTACAAGTTCTGTGGGTTGAATTTCAAAAGTTCAAGAGAAATGGTAAAAATATGTAAGTAAAATGTTATGCAATTACATGAAAATAATTTTTGTTGAATAGTAACTTTTCACTTTTATTTAACACGTTTAAAAGTAAATAGGGTAATTGAGGGTAAAAATGATACCATAATTACCCAAACACTTGTCATAATTCTATTGGATAAGTATAATTCGGCCAAAAAAACCTTATAAACAAAATATGATCCTCTTTGGTATAATTGTATTATAGTAGGACGTTAATTATTATTTCATTTAAAGAAGAGTTAAAAGATTTAAATTCAACGTTTAATAACTAAACCATTGTTAATTTAGGGTTAGAAAAATATAAATTCAACTATAAATATTCATTATAAATCTAAAATGATTTCATACATAATTTTATTTTATTTATAATTTTCAGTCATTAAATTAATTAATTTATTTATGACACAATGATGATAGAGTAATTTCCCTATTAATGAATTATTAAAACAATTGATATTATAAATATCCAAATAAATGTAAATTGAGACTTTTGATAAATTCCACTAAATTTTTATGTTAATATGTCATGTTAGGGTTGGTTAAACATATTTTATTATAATTTATAGTGTTTTTATGGCTTTCAAAAAAATCAAATACTAAATAGGGTCAAAGTTGACATAATTGAGTTTTTAAAACAAATATTATATTATTATTTGATCTAATATTCATAAAAATCTAAGGTTCGGCCAAATGACTTAGATAAGGTTATATATATTAATAATGAACCACATACGGTTATCTAGGATTGTTAAAGTATGTTTGTTAACCGTATAATATAAAAATCCAAAGATACATGGTAAATGACAAACTATTTAACTATGGGTTAACTATAAAGGAAAAGGTTAATATGAGGACATGAACCAGTCTAAAACCTATTTTATGAGATGTTTTCGACCCAAACCAAACTTATCATTTAAATAATACTTTTCAAATACATTAGAAACCGATAATTTATTTTATTATAAAATAATATTTCAAGCTTTTTCTAAAGTGACCCTCAATTCTATTATAAAAGGGCACTTCTGCTTATTTTAATTTCACACCTCCAAAGCCTTTTGGATTGGCCAAATCCTGACAAATTATCTTCCAAAATATCCTCCCTTAATTTTAGAGGCCTTAATTTGGTCATAAAGCCAACCAATATTTTCCATTAAATCAAATTAAAATGAATAACTTGAAGAAGATGTGAATATTTCATCACCTCTTTCAAGTTCTTTTCTTCTTCCACTTCCTATTTCGTTGTTGTTTCAATTATGAAATATTAAATCCAGTATATTATATATACAATTATGTTATTATAGAAATTGTACAAACACATTCATTATTCTATCAATCCTATAAATGAAAAAGTCACCATACTTGTGTACGTACGGATTATCGTCTCCACATCGTGGTGTAATTTGTTATTCAATCACTTCATTATTTATAGGGCTATAATAATGTGTATAACTAATGTAAATAATAAATATAAAATGTTGATGATTCTGTATATATTATATTCCATCCAATTTCATATGATTTCCCCATCAATATAATGATATTGTCGCTCGTTCATACGTATGGATTACCGTCCCCATGAACACAATGAGATTCATTCCCCATCGTAATCAATCAAAAATAATTTTAATTTTATGATTAAAAATAATGTTTAAAAAAATAATATCATTGTATATATGAATCAAATACATCCTATCCATAACAAACACGGCTTACGTAACAAAGCATATAAAGGAATACAAATCAGTTAACACCTGAAACGATGATACTACTATAATATTATTAAAAAATAAAATATTATAATATCATATATGATATCATAATTATGTATATTATTCTTGTATAATTTAAGAAAAATGTTTTAAATATTATAGAGAAGTTTAAAATACCATCGACTAAAGAAAAGTACATGGTAAAGATTAATTTCACAATCTATCTATTATCTGAGGTTGTTTTTACATAAGTATCTACTAGGGCCTCTTTATCATCCATATCCATGTTTTCTCAAACATTTATTTCAAAACATTTTTATCATTTACTATACTATGGGTTAATGTCAATTATACCCTTATTTTTCTTTATATGTTTTGAAAGGAATCTTTCTGTCATTTTCCAAACAAAGGTACATTATGACTTTTTCAACAAAATTACGGTAAGAATGTTTTTTAACATATACGGTGAGTGCGGCTATTTACTACCGTTATAACATCATCAAAGCATCCCTTACAAGGTTATAAGGATATTTTCAAAATGAATTTTTTCTTTTATAATTAAATGGCTTCTAAATGATTTCAAAATAGAAAGAGATCTTTCTCTGAAAATGATTTGATTTCATCTATGTCAACATCCTTTGATGGATTCTAAGCTTGTTTGAAGTTGATTTATTATGATACAAAACATACATATTGTATTGAAGGTTTTGAGATATGATTGACTGTGGATATGTTATTTTTGCACCATTCGTGGTTTATAGATATAGTATTGACATTTCATATGCTAGTGTTAAAATTAATGTTTATGTTATTTTTAAACCTTTTCATATGAGGAATTAATTGGACTTAATAAGTCCTGGGGGGAGCCAGCTATAGACCCTCGATACATCGGTATGTCTCATGAGAAAAACTTTTGAGTCTGCACGAGGCGTTGACAAAACCTAATTTGTAGTTTGGGAACACGGCCTTCACTATGTGGTTATGAAGTCTGGCATTATGCATTCCAACATTAGGAAAGAGGATATTGATATTCCATGTGATTATTTGATAACTAGAATATCCATGTAGATTTTTAAATGGAACTAGTTGATTTCATCTTTTCTATTTTTTGTTGAAGTTCATGTTTAAAAGGATTTTGTCTTGTTCTTATAAATTCCCTTAAATTTTTATGCTTATTTATGAAAGTTTTTTCCCTATTGTTATCTTTATTGAGCATCTATGATCACCCATTTCTATGTTTTATTTTTCCTAGGATATGAAGATGTATTTTCTGGTTGTCCGACTGGAATTGGATAAGGATATAAGTGTGTTCAAAAGAGGAAAAATGTTGTTGATGTTTTTATTTAATGATGTAATGTAAAACTTATGAATGTATCTAGTACTTCTAAGGCTACTAAACTGGTGGGTCTTTCGGGACATGATTCTTTGTATCATGCTAATGTTATGTAATTATGTACTAACTCTTGGTTTCTGGGGTCGGGGCTTAAAAGTTGGTATCAAAGGAAGTTTAGTAAAAACCTTTGAGGATAGATTTAGAAAAATTCTTATTAGAGAACATTACCCTAAGATAGACATTGATGATTAGTATAGAATAACTTCTTAAAATTTCGGTACTGTATATATTTTGTGGGATTTACAAGAAATACATCCCTGTCTAGATATGAGCATGTATAGGCAGATCTGGCATAGATTCACCTAGGGGTAAAACCAAAAAACATGGCTTTGAGTTAGACTGGAACGAGAACTGGAGCACGACAACAGGCCTTGCTGCACTCTGGGTTACGACACTCCCGGGGGATAAGCTTAGGATAATTCTTATTTTCTTTAAAAACAATTATGAAAGTTTTATGAGAATATATTTCTTCAAATAAAACATTTTTAGGATTATGGATCATATCCATTAATATTCATTTATGTTAAGTGTTTTACAAGTTTGGAATTATGTATTGCGATTCATAAACTAATCTAGTGCATGCCATTGTTTAGAAATGGCGCCTTGTGGAAGGAATGGAAACCATATCAATGAATTTAATCCATTTAGGTATTTACATCCTACTCAAGATAATTATAGTGGAGCTAGTGAAGAAACTGGTGCTGATCATCTTATCACCATACTTGGACAACTCACTCAGGTTATGAATAATAACCTTACCTATTTGGAGCATCCTCATCCACAATGCAAAGGATCAATGTTACACCGCTTCATGAGGAAACATCCACCAATATTCAATGGGAGGAAAAATCTATTAGTATATGAGCAATTGATAAATTCCTTAGAGAAAATAGGTCATGCTTTGAGGAGTAGTGAAAGGGAAAAAGTCATCATGGATGTTTATTGCCTAATGGGAGATGCAGATCAATGGTGGTCATTAATCAAAAACTCAAAGGATGATGAATAAGTATAAAACATGGAATTGAGAAATTTTAGATAGAATTTGTTAGAAAAATACTTTTCTCATGACCATCAAGCGGATAAGGAAAGACACTTTATGAGTCTGAGGAAAAAGGAGGATGAGAATGTCGCAAAGTATGAGGCTAGCGTTACAAGGGTAGAAAGGCATGCTATAGATTATATACATAACTCCATGAGTAAGATTGATAAATTCATTGATGGGTTAAAGCCCTTTATTAGTCAACAATTAGTCTCACAATCCTTCTCATAATATGGAGATATTGTCTCATGCACTATCAAGACAAAAAAGTAATTATCTTTGTATTATGAATTTAAAGAAAAGTAAGAGAAAAAGAGATCTACTGACCACTATGAAAATGGAAATAACGGGAAGAAGGGAAAAGTTGAATATCCATCCTTTGGTAAATGTGGGAAGAAACACCCCCGTACATGCCTAATTGAAATTGGAGTCTGTTACAAGTGTGGTGGAAAAGGCCACCAATATCGTCATTGCAAGGGGACGAAAGAGGCCGTTAATGTTGAATGCTACAATTTTAGAGAAAAGGGGAATTATGAAAATAAATTTCATATGTTCCAAGGGAACTAACCTCATAAAATACCAAGGGAGTACGACCATGTTTATGTTATCACTACTGCTGAGGTGGAAGCTCTAAAAGATATGGTGGCATGTAATTTAATGGTTTCCTAAAGTTTATCCAATTCTTAATTTGATTATGGATCATCGCATTGTTTCATATCTTCCCTATTTTCTAGGAAAATTATATATTTTTAATTTAACATTAAAACACCTGTATCATTTCAACAATGTTATGTGAATTAGTTCCCATTAGGGCATATAAATGTTCTTTATTTGCTGATCTCATCATCATAACCACGATTAAATTTAATATAATACTTGGTATGGATTACCGTTCTGACCATGATGTGAAAATTTATCGTAAGAAGAATGAGGATACAATTCTCAATGATTATAAGGAGAAACTTAACTTTAGTTATGAAATGTCACCACCTAATTCATATCTATATCCACCCCCAGTAGCTCAACTAAATTAAATTATTGGAGAGGAAGAGAATGCAATAACTATGTGTGTGGAATGTAATGTTCAAATAGAGGATGTACCTATCATGAAAGACTATGTTGAAGCGTTTTCAAAGGATTTACTTGGACAACCTCTAGAACGAGGAATTGAGTTTTCCATTGATTTAATTCCTGGTTCAAGGCCCATATCAAAGATCACATAAATAATGGCCACTGTGGAATTAGTTGAATTAAAAAAAATATAGGCATTGAGTAAAAAGGGATTTATTCTCCCTAGTATTTCACCATGGGGTACCCCTGTCCTTTTTTAATAGAAAGACGAATCTATGAGGTTGTTCATTGACTATACGGAGATCAACTCTATAACTATAAAGAACAAGTATCCCCTACGTCGCATTGATGATTTATTCAACCAAATTTATAGAGCTCAATATTTTTCAAAGATTGACCTTTGATCTGGATATCATAAATTTTGTGTGAAGAAGGATAACATTCCAAAAACAACATTCCGAACTAGGTATGGGAATTACAAGTTTACAATAATGCCTTTTGGATAGACTAATGCACTGTCTTTCTTCATGGATGTAATGGATAGTGTTTTCAAGGAGTATCTTGATGACTTTTTAGTAGTATTTATTGATGATATTTTGGTATACTCAAAAATCTACTAAAATCATGAAAATCACTTGCGCATTATCCTAAGGACTCTTAAAAGAAATAAATTATAAGGTAAATTTAGCAGGTGTGAATTTTGGCTTTAGGAGACTTCTTTTTTTGGCCTCATTGTATCTAAGGATGGAATCTTTGTTGTGCCTTCAAAGACCAAGGCAATCCAAGAATGGCCAGTATCAAAAAGTATAACTGAGGTACACCGTTTTATTGGTTTAGCATATTATTATCAACATTTTGTCCAGAATTTTTCCCGGTTGGCTAACCCCTACACCAATCTCACATGTAATGGGGCTAAATTTGTTTGGAAAAAAGAGTGTGAAGAATGTTTCAATGAAATGAAGAGAATATTAGTCAATGCACATATATTGACTCTACCATTGTGGAATTATGGGTTTTTTATTTATAGTGATGCTTCAAAAAAGGACTTGGTTGTGTCCTTATGCAAGAATGATAGAGTTATTTCCTATGCATCACGACAGCTAAAAATTCCTGATAAAAACTATCCAACTCGTGATATTGAGTTAGTAGCTGTAATATTTGCATTGAATATATGAAGACACTATCTCTATGGTAAAAAATGTGAGATTTATACTGATAAAAAAAGTTTTAAGTATATTCCCTCACAAAAATAACTCAACATGAGGCAAAGGTGATGGCTTGAACTAGTCAAGGATTATTATTTCACAATACACTACCACCTGGGGAGGGAAATAAGGTGGCATATTCTTTGAGCAGAAATGATTATGGAATTTTGGACATGATGAGAGTTGAAAGGGATCCTATTTTCATGGATCTATTAAAAATGGAAATGGTAATAATCATGGAAGGGGAAACATCAATTTCTTTTCAAATGGTTTCTAAACCATCTTTATGAGAAAGGATAAAAATTTATCAAACTTATGATGAGGAATTTCAAAAGAAAATTACAACAGTGAATGATTGGGGATTGTTTGAAATATTATATAAAGATTGAATTTTTAAATTTGGTAAGATACTTTGTGATCACGATATACCTAATCTAAAAATAGAATTTTTGGTTGATGCTCATATCTCCAATTTCTCTATACACTCTGGTAGCACTAAAATGTATAGTGATTTGACGGAACATTTTTAGTGGGAAAACATAAAGAGGGAGATTGCTGATTTTGTGTCAAGATGTATTGTTTGTCAACATGTAAAATATGGAAGGAAATAACCTAGAAGATTCATGCAACCTCTTCCAATTCCAGAGTTGAAATGGGATGATATTACGATGGACATTGTCATGGGACTACAAAATTCTCATAGAATGAATGATTCAATATGGGTCATTGTTGATCATCTTACTAAGTCAATAAATTTACTTTCTATAAGAGAATATTTACCACATGACTGTTTAGAAATATTTTAAATTAATTAAGTTGTAAAACATAATGGAATACACCTATCGATTGTTTTTGTTCATTATCCCTGTTTTAAATCATGATTCTAGAAAAGTCTTTAGAAATCCCGGGATACTGAACATTGTTTGAGATCTACCTACCACCCCCAAACTAATTGACAATAAGAACGGACTATTAAAACCTTGGAAGACATGTTGAGATCTTGATCACTTTACTTTCAAGGTATGTGGGATCAATATTTACCTATGGTAGAATTTTATATAACAATACCCTCCATTCAAGTATTCAGATGGCGCCATATGAAGTGTTATATGGATAGAGATATCACACACCAACTTGTTGGGATGATGTAGGCGAAATAAAACTCATATCCCCATAACGTGTTGAGGAATCAATGGAAAAAGTGAAGGTTATCCAAACCCACATCAAAGCATCTCAAAGTAGGCAGAAGAGCTACGACGATAACCGAATAGAGGATTTAAAATTTCTAGGAAGAGATCATGTTTTCTTGAAGGTATCTCCATGGAAGGGAGTTATACAATTCGGTAAGAAGGGTAAATTTATTCCCATGTACATCAGACCATTCAAAATTCTAGAATGAATTGGGGTTGTGGCTTACCATTTGGAAATGCTGCCAAGTCGCTTCAAAGTTCACGATGTGTTCCAAATATCACTATTGTGAATATACAAGCCTGACCCAACGCATGTAATTACCTATGAAGAAATTGAACTTGAACCTGATCTATTTTATTGTGAATAGCCTTTCAAAATTCTAGATACCAGAGAACAAGCGCTGAGAAATCAGACGACTCATCTGGTAAAAGTTCTATAGGGAAATCATAAGATGGAAGAGACAACATGGGAACCTGAGGAGTTTATGATGAAGAACCAGTCAAATATTTTTATTCAGTAATATTATAGAAATTTCATGAATGAAATTATTTAAACGAGAGGATAATGTAACACCCCAAGCTTCCATGGTATATTTCCCATTAAATAATGCAATAGCTTACATTGTACGCAACTTCGAGATTCTAACACACTGTGGCCAATCAAACTAGCCATTATAAATAGTAATACCCAATTTTTTGAATTTTATAACTTTTATCTTAAAAAATGGACATCAGTTTTGGATTTAAGCTTAGGGTGATTTTTTCAGAATTTTATGGAAACCATTCAATTTTTGATGAATAATGAAAAAACATTGTGTTATTGGTTTAAACAAAATTTTTATTTAAATAATTAGTTATTTTATTTTTATTTATTTAAGGTCAAAATAGATACATAATACTTATACATTTTCAACATATTTCATTGGAGTCACTTTATAATAAGTTTATATATATATATAATTTTATCGAACATTTTACCGTCTTCTACCCACCTCTTAGAAGCATTTTCAAATTTGTATAAAACTTAATTTTACTGCTTGTGTGAATGAATTTAATAACTACAAGAAACAAGGTTAATATCAGTAAGTAAAATGTGTTCCAGTAAGATGAAAATAATTTTTGGGGAATAATAACTTTTGACTTTTATTTACAATGGTTAAAATTAAATAGGGTAATTAAGGGTAAAAATGATATCATAATTATCATACCACAGGTCCTAATTCTATTGGATAGGTATAATTCGACTAAAAACAAACATATGAATAATATATGATCCAATTTTGTTCACTTGGATAAGCTTAGGACATTTATTATTATTTTATTTAAAGAAGAGTTAAAAGAGTTAAATTCATTGTTTAATAACAAAACCATTTTTAATATAGTGTTACACACAATATAAATTCGACAATAAATATTCATTAGAAATTAAAATATATTCCCTAAATAATGGTATTTTATTTATAATTTTTAGACATTAAATAATTTAATTTATTTATGACACAATGATGATGCAGAAACAATCTTATTAATGAAATATTAAAATAATTGATATTATAAATATATAAATTAATGTAAATTGAGAATTATGAAAAATTAAACTAATTTTATAGGTTAATATGACATGTTTAGGTTGGTTAAATAAATTTTATTCAATGTGATAAAGTTATTACGACATTCAAAAAAATCAAATACTAAATAGTGTCAAAATTGACATAATTGAGTTTTTAAAACAAATATTATATTATTAATTGATATAATATTTATGAAAATATATGGTTCGGCCAAAAGACTTAGATAAAGTTATATATATTAATAATGAACCACATGGGGTTCACTTTACATGTTATAGTATGTTTATTAATCATATAATATAAAAATAGAAAGAGATATGGTAAATGACAAACTATTTAACTAAGAGTTAAATCTATAAGATAAGCTTAATATGATGACCTAAACCTATCTAAAACCTATTGTATGAGAGTTCTTCGACCCATACCCACCTTATCCTTTAAATAATTAATTTTGGAGCCATTATTAAACGAAAATTAGTTTATTATAAAATAATATTTCATGATTTTCCTAAAGTGACCCTCACCACTCTTATAAAGGGGCACTTACTCTTCTATTAATTTCACACCTCCAAAGACTTTTGGCTTGGACAACCTAGACCAAATATCCTCCCAAAATTCCCCCATTCATTTTATAGGCATTACTTTGGTCATAAATCCATTCTAAAGATCCCTTTTGATCAAATCTAGAGGAAGAACCCGAAAAAACAGTAAATATTTCATAACCTCTTTCGAGTTCTTTTCTTCTTCCACTTCTTCTTTCTTTGTTGTTTACAATCTAAAATAATAACTCTAGTATCTAATATATACAGTGATGTTATTATAAAAATGTTACACTCATATTAATTATTCAATCCATCCTAAAAATGTCAAAGTCACCATACTTGTGTACGTACGGATTACCGTCTCCACGTCGTGGTGTAGTTTGTTCTTCAAACACTTCATTATTTGGATGGATATAATAATGAGTATAACTAATGTAAATAATAAATATAATGTGTTAATGATTTTTATATATAATATAACATCCAATTAAATATTATTTCTCCATCTATATAATGATATTTCCGCTCATGTTTACGTACAGATTATCGTCTCCACAAACGCGATGAGATTCTTTTCCCATCGTAATCATTAAAGAATAATTTTCATTATAGGATTAAAAATAATGTTTAAGAACATAATAAATGTAAATCCCCAGGTGAATAAAGAATATGAAATTTTCATATTTATCCATATTTTTTAATAAAATATTAATATGACTTCAAAGGGGATGCTATGCCCAATAGCGTACCCAACAGGCAAGAACGTGTTTCTTGGAAATCTTACGTTGCACTCTAATAATAAACTAATATTATTTTAAATGGTAGTTAACATGTACCTGTTGTATTGGCGGGAATGGATAGAAATAATTAAAATATGATTATATATGTTTTTAAATGTTTTTACATTTATCCAATAAAAGATAAAGGCTTAAAATATGGAAAGAATTCAATTTTAGGCGTATATGTCCTAGTTTTCACTAAAGGTTCACTTATCACCTTTTGATGGAGAACCGTCATTAAATATAGTTTTGTTCACTCTTATACATTCTATTAGACCAAATATAACTCTTCTTAAGAATTGGGACATCAAAATTTACTTTGTGTAAATTTTTGGTATCTTTCCGATAAAGTTCATTTTTTAATGAATAGTGTAAAATGTTGTATTTTAATTCAAAACCTCTTTTTAATCTAATTTATTTATATTATTAGATTATCTTTTGAATTGGTTTTAAATTGAAATTAGAATATATTTTTACCATTAAATCCAATAGTGGTCGTTGGAATTAATTTCACTTTGAAATCAGACTTAAACTAGTGTTAATCTTTTGATACTTATTGTTTCATAAAAACACACTATTTTCTCTGACAGCGGGGATTAACTATTAAATTAATTAATGTGACTTATATGTTTTGAATTTTTTAAAATAGACTTCATTTTTGAATTCGAAATATCAAATATATCTTAGGGTGATGTTTTGGGATTTTTCTGAAAAACATCAATTTTTGATGAATTGTGAAACCACTAGGTGGTACTTATAAAAACTGATTTTTCCGTTTAAATGAAATTTTGTCATCTTTGTGTTTTGAATTTCAAAAATCCTACATAAATGGTTGTCATTAAGAAGTAAAATGTGGTTCAATGGGATAAAAATAATTTTTTTTTGGTGAATAGTAACTTATTAAGTTTTAATCGCGATTAGAGGTAATTAGTGTAGTTTATGATAAGAATAATGTTTTAATAAAATTAAATGACCTAGACACAAGTCCTACCCACTTTGGATGTGTCATGGCCGACCACGAAAATCCATGGGTCATCTTAGGGACCCCATGGAGCCACTTTGGTTGGGAAATGACATAAATATCTTTTTATTTAATGTTAAAGTAAAAATGACACAAACATGAGATGTTTTACTAAAACAATTTTTACATGGGGTTATACAAGTCATATTTTTGACTATAAATATTAATTGGAATTCTAAAACGATTTCCTACATAATAGTAATTTTTTATAATTTTTAGACATTAAATAAATGAAATTATTTATGACATCATGATGATGCAGCGATGACCTCATTATTTAACGATTTAAATAAAATGGAAAGATAATGTAATATCTAAGACCTACACGTGTCCAAAACCTATTGGATGAGTTTCTGTCGAAACATTATCTACTTATCCTAGAAATAAATCAATGTGGGACCTTTAAAATATGAATCGCTTTTGAAAATAAAGTAACATTTTGTAACTTTACAAGAGTGCCCCTCCTCTCCTCTTATAAAAGGCCCCCACCTCTACCTCCTTACCCACACTCCCAAAGCCTTTGGCTCGGCCAACCCCTGCCCATTTTGTCTCTACACTTCCCTCTCATACTCCTTGAAGCCTCACATTGGGCAGAAGTCTTTCCAAGGAAGCCTTTGAGCTCAAACCAAAGGGAGTTACCCGATTTTAAGGTAATGTCTTCACTTGTGTCCTTTTGTTTTATTTTGCTTCTCCAACCCCCTAAACTCTTTTTATTCATTTATTTTGTAAAAAATATAGTATCTTCAATATACTGGGATGTTTTTATAAGATGTATTCGAGCTACACTTACACACACATACATCTAATGGTTAAAGAACATACTGTTTCCGTGGATGGAGAATTTCTGCCTCCCGAAACGATGATTGTTCAACATTCTTCTAACACCTTCAAAGGTGGCCATTAAGATTACACTATATTTATATATGATATCTAATATGTGTATGCTTTACTTAAGCTTAGGTATTTTTCATTTATGGGGTACCTTTATGGTTTCCATTATGGGTAAACGCGATATCTTCATTTATGGATGTGCGGACTACCACCCCCTCAAAGTGATTTGATTCGTTAATACCATATGTGGTACGTATAAAGGATATATATAATGATATTATATATTATAACATACTAGAATTAAAATAATATTATGTATCATAATGTTTTAATTCCATTAAATATGAAATAGAAATGAAAGTAGCGTTCATGCGTACGTACGGCTTACCGTCTCCATGAATGGTACATTTCATTTCTAATCTCAAAATGTTATGTAATATTATATGTAAATATATATAATGGATATATATGTAATATATTACATCTAAATTATGGATATCATTCTGGAATTATAACATATATATATCTCTCTCTCTCATTTTGTTTTAATTTCATTAATATGACAAAAAAATGAAAGTAGCGTTAATGCATACGTACGACCTACCGTCTCCATGAATGGTGATTTTCGTTTTTTAATCTCCAAATGATATTTAATAGTATAAAATTAATATTTAATGGATATATATGATATTTTAATCATTAATACTATTCCAGAAATTATTTACTTATAACTACATGGGAATTCTTTTTTCAAACAAGTTCATTTTTGACTCATGTACCAAACATTGGAAAAAATGTTTGATATGAATTAACATTATTAAACAATTATTATAACATTATAATATGTTATATGAACTGAATAATAATCTCTAAAGTAGGTACTTAGGCAATTATTAATTCACCAAAGTTTATTATTCAGGAATATAAAGAAACGAACAAGACAAGTTGGACTTGAGGTAAGGGATCCTACTCCTCTCTTTCATTTTATGTACACTCTTTATGTCATTACTTCTAAGATCATATTTCTTGTGATTGGGATGTTATATTATATTAATCTTACTGTAATTTTTATGTTAATTTTATGAGAGACCCTATTCTCTCTCATCAATCCATTTTGGATGTTTTGAGTGGCGCCGTTAGCCTGCCGAATTTTCGTAAGAGATCTAACCTCTCTCTTTCTCTTTAAGTACTCTCCTTTATGTCACTTCTTTTAAGATCCTCTTTTTTATGACGGGGGATGTTATTTTATATTCCTCTTGTGGTAAATTTTATTTTAATTTGATGAGATACCCTATTTTGTCTCATCAATCCATTTTTGGAGGTTTTAAGTGGCGCCGTTAGGCTGCCGAGTTTTTGTAAGGGATTTTTCATCTCACTTTTATTACTGTGAGATTTATGCTACATTTTCCACAATTTCTTTTGAGTGGTGTATTTACTGACCATTATTTTACTCATTGTG
Source organism: Viscum album (assembly GCA_963277665.1). Classification (NCBI taxonomy): domain Eukaryota; kingdom Viridiplantae; phylum Streptophyta; class Magnoliopsida; order Santalales; family Viscaceae; genus Viscum; species Viscum album. Next base: position 339,097,649 of record OY728144.1, read on the forward strand.
TAATATTCTTTCATTTATGAGTATTTACATCAATTTTTTATTGTCCTTCTTTCACGGGGCGTATGTTTCGAAAGATACCCATGTCGGTAAGGGAACCTTTCACCCTCCTCTTTTAAAAAGACTTATTTTGTTGGGTCTTTCAATTTACATATTTTTATGTTGGGATATGTTCTCATATATCCTTATTGATGTAAATTTTATGTCCATGTGATGAGATACGCTTTTTTATGTGACGCCGTTAGGCTGTCAAGGGAACTTCTTAACCCAATTTCGATTTCTTTGGGTTCAACATGTAGTTATTGAATATGTCATCCTTTGAATATGTGTGAATGACCTTTGATTATTTTACACATAATATCCACTTATATTTGTTGTATTTGTTTATGTAATTGATTTATCCTTAAACCAAGGATACCGTCTTTGTAAGGTATTTCGTCTGAATCTTCTTTCATTGAGGCATATTCTGTTTTATACACAACCTTCTTTTATACGGTGTATAAACCCCTTTGACTATTACATTTATTCAAAAGGAATATTTTTTATACGAAGTGTTTATTAATCGACAAAAGGGAATGTTTTTGTCGTACGTATGTGGCGACAATGACTTATCCGCCGCCGTGACCATTATTTGAGTTTCGGCTTCCTCTACAAGCCATAACATCTTTTTAAAAGAACAATAAATACCATGTTTTACTTTTCTTTTATTTTGGTATTGAAAATGGTTTTCATAATGTATGTATATCAATATTGATATATTGTTATTGAATGGTGGAAATGATATGTTTCTTTTATGAATGTTTTATGTGATAAGATTATGTTATGGTTCTTGGGCATTGTTATGAAGACGGGTGGTTCCGTGATAAACTAAGGGCGGATGAGCCCGATATAGCTCTCCAATGCATTGGGTAACACGAAGGAGTGAAATGTTAAGGTTTCTCCGAAGAGATTTAAGGAATATACTGTGGTGGGTATTCCAAACGTAACCAAGAGGGTTACTCCCATGCGTAAGAATGTTATGAATGCCTCAAGTTACCTCTATGTATTATGATTTCTATGATTTATTCATGATTTTATGAGGTATGTTAAAGTGCTTATGTTTTATGGGTAACGTATGATTTAATTCTTATGTATACATGTACTCATGTTTCCTTTCCATATTTTTATATCCCTTACTGAGCTTTTTATGCTCATCCCAAGTTTTTGAAATGTTTTTCATAGGTCAAGGGAAGGGTACATGATGTGATGATAGTGTCAAGGATGTGTCAAGAAAGAATCCATGTTTTATTTTATATATGTTTCCGTTGATGGGGAGAATGAATATTGTCTTTTATGTAACCACTTTGTTTAAATGTGGAATGTAATGCAAGTTTCATGATCTAATTCTCTAAAACTCGAAACCTGAAAAGATCCTCAATGTGTAATCTTGTAATAACTCAAGATTAAGTAAGGTTTAAGGTTGGGGACTTATAGTTGGTATCAAAGGTCGGTTTAGATAACTTTAGAGGTTAGGGTATTCTTTAAGCATAAGTGACATTACCATAATGGTTAAGATTTCAGAAAGAGTCTTAGTTTTAGATAAAGTGAATGAGTAAGTATATCTTAGTGTTTATCTTCCTCATTAGTACATGATGGTTTTGTTGATATACTCACACTGACCTTTTTGGTTTTAGTAAATGGCTGGATCTAGCAGGCACCAAACTAACAGTGGATGTGAAGGAAACTATGACAATTTTTTGAGCAAGCAAATGAATGATATGGGATCTGCACTGAGAACTCTTGTGATTATCCTCAACCAACTATCTGGAGTCATGATTGACCACCTACACCTTGGTGATTACTCTAAGGCATCATATATGTGAGAAACAAATCCCTACGGAAGTACAGGTAATAATCATAAAGGTAAGTGTGTTCAAAAACCTACGTGTCAAATATGTGGAAAGAAACACCTAGGAAAATGTTTCAAAGGGACACAAATATGCTATAGATGTGGAAATGAAGGTCATAAAGCAAGAACCGACCATAGAAAAAGGAATCATCCAGTTGACTCGAGGAAAGAGAAAGAAGTTCTTTCTGAGGGATCAATTGAATGTCTTAAATGTGGTGTGCATGGTCATTATGAAAACACATTTCCTATGAAGAAGTTTCGTTAATGGGATCACCAAGAGCGTACAAATGTTCGTTTACCAATACCTAATGCAATTCTGATTGAGGATGAAGAAACTGACGATGAACAATCAAAGTTATGTATTATTTCATGACTATTGTTTTCATATTTTGGAATCTTAGTATATGATTCATGATTTTGTTTGTAGGAAAGAGGTATTTCGGAATAAGTTGGAAAAAAATGGTTAATGGACCATGATGAATGTTGAATGATTAAGATGTCAACATATAAGGGATTCAAGATTTATGGTGAAATTCTTAAGAGTATTAAGTCTCTTTCGATGATGGGGTTACATTAGAAGACTTTTTATATTATGTGTAACCCTGATGTTTAATATATGAAAATTTTATTCAAGGAATAGTTATCTTTTCTTTTGTGGACATAGTTATAAAGAACCATTTGGGTTTATATGATCCTTACTTTTGAGGTAATTATGGGTTACTATATGTTATTATTGAAGTGAAAGGAATAAGATAAAATTGAGGTTAAATTATGTTATGGTTATTTTTGATGATTTTATCCCTTTTTGGGGAATTATTTGAGAATTATATAGTTTTGGAAAAAGGACAACACGCAGACCGTGTGACTACCCGTCGCGTCGGACAAAGCTGTGGGAATCGAACCCACAACAAAAGTGCGACTGGTATTTATCGCCTACCACTGGACTACGTGAAGTCCCTTGTTAGTTTGACTGATTCTTTTTAGTTATATGATTTTATGAATTAATAGTAAGTTTATTTTGGGTTATTTATGAAAATGAATAACCTATCATGGAGGATATGTTATTAGGTTAATTACTTTTCAATACGAGACTTTAGGAGCAACTGATGTTGTTTGGAGATAAATGTTATTATTTAACATGGAAGACTATGTGACTAAATCCTTCAAATATTTGGGTTTAAATCTTAGTTTTGTTTACTTTGAATAATTTTATAAACAAATTTATTATAGAATGGTCCTCGTTGAACTTTGGGTTTTATTGGACAAATTTTGGAGATTAAGAATAGATTTTCTTTTTATGAAGGGTTATCCTTTTCTGGATTATCTGATCTTGTACTAACCTTTTTGTTTTTGGTTTTGGTTAAAGTCTAAAGACATGGGAAGTATATAGTTCTCTTTTTTTGATTAGGTGACTCTCTTGAAGTTGATTATAGTACTCTTAATTCGAACAAGTCTCCCTAAATACTCGTCTTTTGGAAAAAAAATATGATTTTGATTAAGGAATATAGTAAAAGTTGAAATTCAACATGATAAGTGATTATGTTTCCTTATGAATAAATTCCCCAATAAAAAGTAACTTAAAACAAAAATGTTGTCTATTAACTTTTCCTATTGGGGAATCGAATACCGTTTAACCCATCACAAGTTTGTGATTTACTTATGGTTGACTTTCTCCTAGACATGTTTACTATCACTCTCCCTAAAGAACATGACCCTTTGCTTTTTCTTCCACGTACATGTTTTTCTACATGGAATCCTAGTATGGGTTAACTTGGGTGACCTCTATACTTATCTTCCTTTATTTTAAAGTGATTGTTTTACCGACTCTTGTTCCGATGTGGGACTTTCAAGGATGTTTCCAAGCTCAATTTTAAAAATTGTGAGGATGCAATTCCCAAAAGGGGGGAAGGATGTAACACCCTAGGTAAATAAAGAATATGAAATTTTCATATTTATCCATATTTGTGAATAAAATATTAATATGACTTTAAAGGGGACGCTATGCTCGATGGCGTACCCAACACGCAACAATGAGTTTTTAGAAATCTTATGTTGTACTCTAATAATAAAATTATATATTTTTCAAATGGTAGTTAACATGTAGCTGTTGTATTGGCGATAATGGATAGAAATAATTGAAATATTATTATATATGTTTTTAAATGTTTTTACATTTATCAAATAATAGATAAAGGCTTAAAATATGGAAAGAATTCAATTTTAGGCGTATATGCCCTAGTTTTCACTAAAGGTTCACTTATCGCCTTTTGATGGAGAACCGTCCTTAAATATAGTTTTTTTCACTATTATAAATTCTATTGGACCAAATAAAACTCTTCTTAAGAATTGGGACATCAAAATTTACTTGGTGTAAATTTTTGGTATCTTTCCGATAAAGTTCATTTTTTAATGAATAGTGTAAAATGTTGTATTTTAATCTAAAACCTCTTTTTAATCTAATTTATTTATATTATTAGATTATATTTAGAATTGGTTTTAAATTGAAATTAGAATATATTTTTTCCATTAAATCCAATAGTGGTTATTGGAATTAATTTCACTTTGAAATCAGACTTAAACTAGTGTCAATCTTTTGATACTTATTGTATCATAAAAACACGCTATTTGCTCTGACAGCGGGAATTAATTATTAAATTAATTAATGTGAGCTATATATATTTTGAATTTTTTAAAATAGATTTCATTTTTGAATTCAGAATATCAAATATATCTTAGGGTAAATTTTGGGATTTTTCTGAAAAACATCAATTTTTTATGAATAGTGAAACCACTAAGTGGTACATATAAAAACTGATTTTTCCGTTTAAATGAAATTTTGTCATATTTGTGTTTTGAATTTCAAAATTCCAACATACATTGTTGTCATTAAGAAGTAAAATGTGGTTCAATTGGATAAAAATAATTTTTTTGGTGAATAGTAATTTATTAAGTTTTAATCGCGATTAGAGACAATTAGTGTAGTTTATGATAAGAATAATGTTTTAATAAAATTAAATGACCAAGACACATGTCCTACCCTCTTTGGATGTGTCATGGCCGACCAAGACAATCCATGGGTCAACTTGGGGACCCCATGGAGCCACTTTGGTTGGGAAATGACATAAATATCTTTTTATTTAATGTTAAAGTAAAAATGACACAAACATGAGATGTTTTACTAAAACAATTTTTACATGGGGTTATACAAGTCATATTTTTGACTATAAATAATCATTGGAAATCTAAAACGATTTCCTACATAATAGTAGTTTTTTTATAATTTTTAGACATTAAATAGATTAAATTATTTATGACATCATGATGATGCAGCGATGACCTCATTATTTAACTATTTAAATAAAATGGAATGATAATGTAATATCTATGACCTAAACTGGTCGAAAACCTATTGTATGAGTGGATGGAGAACCCTTATCTCCTTATCCTCGAAATACATCAATGTGGGACCTTTAAAATCCGAATCTCTTTTGAAAATAAAGTAACATTTTGTAACATTACAAAAGTGCCCCTCCTCTCCTATTATAAAAGGCCCCCACCTATACCTCATTACCCACACTCCCAAAGCCTTTGGCTCGGCCAAACCCTGCCCATTTTGTCTCTACACTTCCATCTATTACTCCTTGAAGCCTCACTTTGGGCAGAAGTCTTCCCAAGGAAGCCTTTGAGCTCAAACCAAAGGGAGTTACCCGATTTTAAGGTAATGTCTTCACTTGTGTCCTTCTGTTTTATTTTGCTTCTCCAACCCCTTAAACTCTTTTTATTCATTTATTTTGTAACAAATCCAGTATCTTCAATATACTAGGATGTTGGTATAATAAGGATTCGAGCTACACTTAAACACACCTACAACTAATGGTTAAAGAACATACTGTTTCCGTGGATGGCGAATTTCTGCCTCCCGAAATGATGATTGTTCAGCATTATTCTAACACCTTCAAAGGTGGCCATTAATATTACACTATATTTATATATGATATATAATATGTTTATGTTTTACTTAAGCTTCTGTATTTTTAATTTATGGCATACCTTTATGGTTTCCATTATGGGTAAACGCGATATCTTCATTTATGAAAGTGCGGACTACCGCCCCCTCAAAGTGATTTGATTCGTTAATACCATATGTGGTACGTATAAAGGATATAATTAATTATATTATATATTTTACCATACTGGAATTAAAATGATATTATTTATCATAATGTTTTAATTCAATTAAATATGAAATAGAAATGGAAGTAGCGTTCATGCATACGTACGGCTTACCGTCTCCATGAATGGTACATTTCATTTCTAATCTCAAAATGTTATGTAATATTATAAGTAAATATATATAATGGATATATATTTTATATATTACATCTAAATTATGGATATAATTCTGGAATTATAACATATATATATCTCTCTCATTTTGTTTTGATTCCATTAATATGACAAAAAAATGAAAGTAGCGTTCATGCGTACATACGGCCTACCGTCTCCATGAATGGTGATTTTCGTTTTTTTTAATCTCCAAATGATTAGGAATAGTATAAAATAAATATTTACTGGATATATATGATATTTTATTTATTAATACTATTCTGGAAATTATTTACTTATAACTACATGGGCAATCTTTTTTCAAACAAGTTCATTTTTGACTCATGTACCAAACATCGGCAAAAGCATCTGATATGAACTAACATTATTAAACAATTATTATAACATTATAATATGTTATATGAACTGAATAATAATCTCTAAAGGATTTACTTAAGCAATTATTAATTTACCAATGTTTATTATTCAGGAATATAATGAAACGAACAAGACAAGTTGGACTTGAGGTAAGGGATCCTACTCCTCTCTTTCTTTTTAAGTACACTCTTTTATGTCATTACTTCTAAGCTCATATTTCTTGTAATTGGGATGTTATTTTATCTTACTCTTACTGTAATTTTTATGTTCATATGATGATAGACCCTATTCTCTCTCATCAATCAATTTTGGAAGTTTTGAGTGGCGCAGGTTAGGCTGCCGAATTTTCGTAAGAGATCTAACCTCTCTCTTTCTCTTTAAGTACTATCCTTTATGTCACTTCTTTTAAGCTCATCTTTTTTTATGATGGGGGATGTTATTTTATATTACTTTTGCTTTAAATTTTATTTTAATGTGATGATATACCCTATTTTATCTCATCAATCCATTTTTGGAGGTTTTAAGTGGCGTCATTAGGCTGCCGAGTTTTCGTAAGGGATTTTTCATCTCACTTTTATTCCTGTGAGAGTTATGCGAAATTTTCCACAAATTCCTTTGACTGTTGTATGTACTGACCATTATTTTACTCATTGTGTAATATTATTTCATTTATGAGTATTTACATCAATTTTTTATTGTCCTTCTTTCACGGGGCGTATGTTTCGAAAGATACCCATGTCGGTAAGGGATCCTTTCACCCTCCTCTTTTTAAAAGACTTCTTTTTTTGGGTCCTTGAATTTACATATTGTTATGTTGGGATATGTTATCATATATCCTTATTGATGTAAATTTTATGTCCAAGTGATGATATACCATTTTTTTATGTGACGCCGTTAGGCTGTCAAGGGAACTTCTTAACCCAATTTCGATTTCTTTGGGTTCAACATGTAGTTATTGAATATGTCATCCTTTGAATATGTGTGAATGAACTTTGATTATTTTACAATTAATATCCACTTATATTTGGTGTATTCGTTTATGTAATTGATTTATCCTTAAACCAAGGATACCCTCTTTGTAAGGGACTTCGTCTCAATCTCCTTTCATTGAGGCATATTCTGTTTTATACACAACCTTCTTTTATATGGTGTATAAACCCCTTTGACTTTTACATTTATTCAAAAGGAATATTTTTTATACGAAGTGTTTATTAATCGACAAAAGGGAATGTTTTTGTCATACATATGCAGCGACAATGACTTATCCGCCGCCGTGACCATTATTTGAGGTTCGACTTCCTCTACAAGCCATACCATCTTTTTAAAAGAACAATAAATACCATGTTTTACTTTTCATTTATTTTGGTATTGAAAATGGTTTTCATAATGTATTTATATAAATTTTGATATCTTGTTATTGAAAGGTGGAAATGATATGTTTTTTTTATACATGTTTTATGTGATAATATTATGTTATGGTTCTTGGGCATTGTTATGAAGACGGGTGGTTCCGTGATAAACTAAGGGCGGGTGAGCCCGATATAGCTCTCCAATGAATTGGGTAAGGCGAAGGAGTGAAACGTTAAGGTTTCTCCGAAGAGATTTAGGGAATATACTGTGGTTGGTATTCCAAACGTAACCAAGAGGGTTACTTCCTACGTAAGAATGTTATGAATGCCTCAAGTTACCTTTATGTCTTATGATTTCTATGATTTATTCATGATTTTATGAGTTATGTTAAAGTGCTTATGTTTTATGGGTAAAGTATGATTTCATTCTTATGTATACATGTACTCATGTTTCCTTTCCATATTTTTATATCCCTTACTGAACTTTTTATGCTCATCCCAAGTTTTTGAAATGTTTTTCACAGGTCAAGGGAAGGGTACATGATGTGATGATAGTGTCAAGGATGTGTCAAGAAATAATCCATGTTTTATTTTATATATGTTTCCGTTGATGGGAAGAATGAATAGTTTCTTTTATGTAACCACTTTGTTTAAATGTGTAATGTAATGCAAGATTCATGATCTAATTCTCTAAAACTCTAAACCTAAAAAGATCCTCAATTTGTAATCTTGTAATAACTCAATATTAAGTAACGTTTAAGGTTGGGGCCTTATAATAAAATTCTGTATATGAATAAAATACATCATATCCAAAACAAATATGGCTTACATAACTAAGCATATAAAGGAAAACTAATCAGTTAATGCCTGAAACTATGATACTACTAAAATATTATTAACAATGCAATATTATAAGATCATTTATGATATCATATTTATTTATATAGTTCATGTATAATTTAATAAAAATTTATTAATGATTATATAGGAGGTTAAGCTCCCATAGACTATGTAAAAGTACAAGGTATGGGTTTATTTCACAATCTCTTTATTATTCTAGGTTGTTTTTATTTAAGTATCCACTGCAGCCTCATTATCATCCATATCAATGTTTTATTAAGAATGTATTTCAAAACATTTTTATCTTTTACTAGAATATGGGATAAAGTCATTTATACCTATATTTGACATTATATGTTTCAAAAGGAATCATTTCATCATTTTTCAAACAAGGTACTTTCTGATCTTTTCGACAAAATTAAGGTAAGAATGTTTTTTATCTTATACGGCAGGTGAGACTATTCTCTGACGTTATAACATCGTTGAAACTTCCCTTCCCAGATTATAAGGATATTTCAAAATAAATGTTTTATTTTATAATTACATGAGTTCTAAATGATTTCAAAATAGAAAGCGATATTTCTCTCTAAGAGTTTTGATTTCATATATGTCAACATCCTTTGATGGATTTTAAGCTTGTTTGAAGTTGATTTATTATGATACAAAACATACATATTGTACTGAAGGTTTTGTTATATTTTTTATGGTGGATGTGTTATTTATACAGCATTCATGGTTTATAGATAATGTATTGAAATTTCATATGCTAGTTTTAATACGAATGTCTATGTTATGTCTAAACCTTTTCATATGAGAAATGCATTGGACTTAGTAAGTGATGGGTGGAGCCCATTATAGCTCCTCAATGCATTAGTAGGTCTCATGAGACAAACTAGTTTATTGGTACCAGGCCTTGAGAAAATCTTATTTTTATTCTTGGAACAAGGCCTTGACTACATGGTTATGATGCCTGTCATTATTCATTCCATCATTATGAAAGTGGATATTAATATTCCATGTTATTATATGACTAGTAGAATATCCATGTGAATTATTAAATGGAATTATTTTGTTTTATCATTTCCATAATAAGCTAAATATTAAGTTTAAAATTCTTTTTGTAGTCTTATACATTGCCTTAAATTTTAATTATTATTTTTGAATGTTTCGGCTATATTTTTGTCCTTACTGATCATCTGAGCTCACCCCTTCCTATGTTTTATTTTCTCTAGGATACGAATATGTATTTTATAGTTGTCCTACAGGTATAGGATAAGGATATAAGTGTGTTCAAAAGGGTAAAAAATGTTGTTGATGTTTTTATTTCACGATGTAATGTAATACTTAAGAATGTATCTAGTACTTCCAAGGCTACTAAACATATCAGTCTTTCGGGACATGATTCCTCGTATCATGCCAATGTTATGTAATAATGCACTAACTCTGGGCTTCTAGGGTTGGGGTGTTACAATCAACATTTTTTGAAACATAATATTTTAAAGAAACTCATTGTTTCATGTTGAGTACACTATCGAACAATGTGTCATCATTAACATAAAATAAATATATTATTCAAAAATATTAATAGATATGAGAAATTATTATTCTAAATATACTTGGGTCATTACATCCTTCCCCCTTTTGGAAATTTTGTCCTCTGAATTTATAATTTGGTCTTCGAAGTTTTATTTAATATCCTACATAGGAACATGGTCTATAAAAATATCACTTTAAAAGAAAGAAAAAGATCTACAAAGGTCAACTGAGATAACAAATACAATGATTCTATATAATAAATCATGGATATAGAAGAGAAACTGACTCTCATAGGTTAATTGAGTGTTAAAGAGAACTTGATCACAGAATTTAAACAACCAAAATACAATAAATTGGTGGTTGGGTAAAAGTCTAATGATAAAATAAAGCGTATAACATTATTGCTTCAAGATCCTTTTCATAGAGTTGAATAATTTTATTAGTATGTAGACTATGATCTTAAGGAAATATAATTACCTGAAATGTAGTGTTTCATCCATTAATCCCATTTCTACTACAAACTCATCTTTTCTTCATATGATGAGTATTCACGATGACTTGGTAACATCCGAATCTCTAGAATCAGCTTCTAGAGAATCACATAATCCTAAAACAATGAACTAAATATTCCCCTTTCATTAGACATTAACCAAAACTAAAACAGTTAGTACGATAGCAAGTAATCCGCGAAAAGGATAATACTTTAAAAAATGAAATACCAAAATTAATCTCCAAAATTTGAAAAAACATACCCAAAGTTCTACCAAGACCATTCAATAAAAAATATTCTTTATAATTCATCAAAGAAATTGAAACTAAGACTGAAACCCAAAACTTAGAAGAATTTAATCACATAATCTTCCACAATAAATCATAACATTTATTTCCAAATAACAATGAATACTCTTAAAGTTTATATTAATGTGTTATTAACCAAATAACATATTCTCTATTATTGGTTAATAATTTCAATAAATAACCCAACTCACCATATGTCCACAATAAAAACATATATTATTTAAAATTAAAATTTCAACCATTACTCCAAAATTTAGATCCCATAATATTCTATTTTCCTTAAGCATATTGTGTTCCAAAAAGAGAGAATGTATTCCAGAATAACCTTTATTACATCATCAAAAAATCAATTTACTATACTAAGGATATCCATTTTATAAAACATAAGTTCCCAAAATCAACTTATTCTTGACCCATAAATTTATTTGACTAAAAAAGAATAAATCAAACTAACAAGGGACTTCACATAGTCCAGTGGTATGTGATAAATCCCAATCACATTTGTTTATGGGTTTGATTTTCATATATTTTTCTGACATGAAGGGTTTTCACAAGGCATGGTTGTTGTCCATTTGCATAAAATAAATATACGTTTAGAATAATCCAAAAATGAGTTAAATTATTAAAAAATAACCATTAAATTTTTTAACCACAAATGTTATCTTATACCTCAAATTTTCATCCCAAAAAGTAAAAACCTGTAATTACCACAAATTCACAGATCATGTAAACCCGAATGGTTCTTTATTACTTTATTTATCAAAGAAAATTTAATTCTTCCTTGAATAACATTTTCACATATCAAATATTAGGGTTACACATACCTGAAAATGTCTTCCAAAGTAATCATATCATTAATACACATAAACATATCGTCATATATAGATCCATCAATAACTCTTCAATTAAAAAAACTAGACATCTTAATCATCATCCATTCTTCATGATCCTTTATCCATGTTTTCCATATTATTATTCTATACTTATTTTATAAAAAAAAACATGCATAATGTGATATGATTTCAATAATGTCAAAACACAATATAAGAAATAATCCATTCATTTTATAGGTCATTTTATTTTTCCTCATCTTTAATTGGAATGAAATTAGGAATTGGTAAACATACATTGTATGATCATTATAATCCCACTCCCAAATAGTATTCGTAGGACATCTATTTGTATAATGACCATGAACACCACATATAAAATATTCAATTGATACTTCGGAAATAACTTCTTTCCATTTCATGGAGTCAACTAGATGGGTCATTTTTCTAGTGCAGGTTATTGCTTTATGACCTTCATTACTACATATAAAACATCTTCCCATCCCTTTGAATAATTTTCCTAGGTGTATCTTTCCACATCCTTGTCACATAGGTTTTTTAATATACATACATTTCTAATTATTACTTGAACAACCATTGGGATTCATTTCTCGCATACACGATGCCTTAAAAATCACCAAGGATCAAGTCTTCAATCGTGACTCCTAATAGTTGTTTAAGAATAACCACAATATTTCTCATTTTAGCTCCCATTTCATTCAGTTTCTAATTCAAAAAACAACCACAGTTTCCTTCACACCCATTGTTTCTTTGGTGCCATCTATATCCACCATTTAATAAAACCAAAAAGGTCAGAGGGAGTATATAAGTAAACTCATTATTTACTTTTTTATGAGGGTAAAAAATAAGATATACTTATTAATGTTATATTAAACCCATTTCATTTATCTAAAATAACTATATCTATTTCCAATATGATAACCATTATTGTTATGTCACTTAGGCTTAAATAACACCCTAACCTCTTAAGTTATCTAAACCGGCCACTAATACCAACTGTAAGTCCACAACCTTAAACATTAAATAATATTTAATTAAGATAATAATTCACGTTGAGGATCTATTCAGGATTAGAGCTTTAGATAATTATGTCATCACATATACATAACATTTTGATTATTACAAGTACACACTTCGTCTCACAATCTACTTTTTTTATAAAACAAGAACGCTTTAAAAAAACATGACATATTTCCATGTTTTAACAACATAACTTTTACTTGATGAAATCCTTGACTCTATTATTCTTTGGGTCCTTTTAAATACATTTCAAAACATGGGATGATCATAAAAAGTTCAGTATGGGATAAATAAAGAAATAAAATTGTTATTCTTTTAATGACATGAAAACAATGAATAATTTATTATAAAGTAATAATCTTCACCTTTAATAAGTATTAAAAACACTTCACTATATATAAGTTCATTTATTACCCATTTTATAACCTATTTATTAACACAATACCATAAAATACAACATATAACATATAAAGGTAACTTGGGACATATACATACTTAAATGGAATAACCATAATGTCGACTACCACACATATCACTGAATGGAATAGCCATATGGCCAACTTAAATAACCAATGAATTATTTGTTATAACTTAACCACCCGTCCATGGATTATCATGGAACCACCCATCATTTTGTTTATCACGTTACCACCTTTCAAATGTCCAAGTACCATTATATAATCAAAACACATAAAATATTGAAAATATAAAAATTTCACTAAAAAAAATTCATTTTCAATCACAAGAAATCATTTCACTATATTGAAATACTCAATCCATTTCGAAAACCATTTTCAATACCAAAACATCCAAAAACATAATAAGGGGTTTCTTTTTTCATTTTTAAAAAATTAAGGCTTATAGAGGAATCCAAATAATGATAATGGTGACAGAGAGGTCATTTTCACCACATAAGTGAAAAAATACTATTGTCATTTATTAAAATGATTCATAATTTTTTTCCCCTTTGAATGAAATTAATATTCAAATAATTTTATTATACATAGTATAAAAGAAGGTGGTATATATTATTGAAATGTGCCTCGAATAAAGGTGATTGAGATGAAGTGTCTTACCTTGAGTCCGACATGTCTCCTATGTTCCTTGTACTTCCTAAAAAATAAACATAAATTAATTTATAATTACTTTAGATCCTTCTCTATGTTTATTATTACTTTTATATCACTTATTACCTTGAGATAACAATTAGTTAATTATTTTAGTTTATATAAAATGTTATGTCGATGTTCAGAACATGATTTAAAAATAAACCTATCATAATAAAAAATTGTCCATGTGGTAAAAATTACATTATCTACAAGACTAAATTCATGATTTAGATTTCATATATATCATATATTTCCAGAATATATGTATTTAGAATATTCCATTGCATTTGGATATAAGAAATGAAATACACCGTTCATAGAGACGGTAAGCCGTACGTATGCATGAATGCTACTTTAATTTATTTTTCATATTTAAAATAATGAATAATAAATGATAAATATTTATAGTATAGTGATTGTATAATATTATAAATAATTTCATTTAATCCTTCCACTATAAATTCAATGTACATCATGAATGAGTCATATCACTTTGAAGGGATGGTAGTCTGCACTTCCTCAAATAAAATTATAATAATTATAAAACATGAAAATCATAAAGGTATGTTCTAAATGATATTTATAGAAACATAGAGGTAAAAAAATATCATAAATATTATATATAATTATAGTCCCATAATAATGGCCACTATAAGAGGTTTTAGGAGATGATTAAACAATAATCATTTCATGAGACAGTAATTTTCTGTCCAATGAATAAGTATGTTCTATACCCATTAGACGGAGGTGTGTTTAAGTGTAGTTTGAACGATTCTCATAAAAACTATATTAAATATTTAATATATATTTTTTTTAATAAAATATATGAATAATTTTGTTTTAGGAAGTTGGAGAAGAAAAATAAATTAAATTATCTTGAGAGAATACATTACCTCAAATCGGGTAAATCCTTTGGATTTAAGCTAAAAGTACTTATTTAGTTACCTTATTCCCAAAATAAGGGTTATAAGAAGAAGAAGAAGGGGATGTGGGGAGCTTATTTGGTCAACATTTGGATGGGAGAAGGGGGAATGAGAGGCGTGGGTAAGGGTTTGATGTGGTGTGATTTTAAAGAGAGAGGTGGGCCACTTTAGGAATATATTATCTATACTAAACATGGCTTCTTCTTGCTAACGTGTCACATTACCATGGTTCCACATCACCCTTATTTCTCTATTCCTCTATCCAAACCCTAAAATCTAACCCGATATCGATCCCCCGCTCGGGAATTTCCTTCGACCCGTGCTCTACTCCCTGAAACCCCTCCCCAAAACCCTTCTCCCACTCTCTGGTTCTCGATCCACTACAAAAATTCCCTAGGTTTCTCGATCCCCACTTCGATTCCCCTCTATCTCTCCCCTTCACGATTACCCCCCATTTCGCACTACTCCTGTTCACAATTTTCATCACATACTCTAACACTTCCCGGATGTTATCATCTCCTCGACGGTCTCCTAAGTGTAACGCCTCTCCAACAACCCTCGGAGCCTCCGGATTCTACACCCCCTTCTCCATCTGGGAAGACCTTCATTAATTTCCTTCCCAAGGATTGAATTTGGTTGAAATATATCCTATAACCCTATCCACCTAATCTTAATTTTGGTCTAGAAATATAACCTATGGTTATTATATTTTTTATCACCACTTCAGTAATTTTCCCCCCATTTGGCTCGATGTTTTCTTTGTTCGGGTTCTGATGTGTGGATTCTTCTGATTTCAGGGGTTGGGTTCACATCTACAAACAAGTATTTTATTGGGAATGTATCGGTTCAAATGAAATTGGTACCTGGAAATGCTGCTAGGACTATCACTGCTTCTTACGTATTCTCCTTCAATCTTCTTGACATAATTTTAGTTTAAGAATTTTTTGGTACACATCTTTGTTTGCTTAGTTCCATGTTTTATGTGTAAATGAATAGTAGATTTTTTCCTACTTGTGGTAACAGATATGTGGAATCTATTGATTTTAGGAGATAGATTCGCATCTATGAGCACGTTTTTTCATGTGAAAGTGTTGGTTCAGATGAAGTTGGTACCTAACAAAACATCACTATATTTTTAAAATTTCTGTTTCTACATCCACATGCAGTTATCCTATTAACTATGCTTCAATTTTTTTCATCCTCACACAGTGAAGAAGTTATTTCCTGATGAATGTGCATGGGCATATGGAATTATGGTCTTAAATTTACTTGTATGGAGGAGGAAAAACATAAGAGACACATATAATTTATGGCTCAAGGAGGTTTGATTTTGTTGTTTTTTACAAATTAATTCTTCATCTTGATTTGATTCATGGTTAAGAACTCATAAATTTTATGTTGTTTATAACTCAGTGGGTTAATGATACATCGATAATCATGTGGTTCTTGAGTTTTACATGAAAGAACTTGAATTTGGTTTCAATTGACAGGTATGAGTTGTTTCAATTGTTTTTTCCTGTACATAAATGTTCAATTCCTATTTTTCAGCATGCAAGGTCGCCTTTTGCATATTCAAAATTAAATTCTCACATTTCCTTTGGTATTTTCTAATTAAACTGGCTTAAATTGATCTATAGGAACTGTTTTGGAAGGTATGAGTTGTTTTTCACAGGTATGTGACATCCAATCACTGTGTTTTTAAGGAGGTGCGCCATCGAAAAAAAATATTGTGCCTATAGGATTTGATGTATTGTCTATGGTATGGATGAATCATTCTAAAAGGTTTGAGGAGAAATCATTCATTATGTTTTTCATTTTATGGATTGATTAATTTTAGAAGGATACATATTATCACATTTTCAAGTATTCTTTTTATTTCTTAAACCCATTTAGAAAGGGTTGTGAGCAAGTTATGAACTAATTTTTAAATCTACTGTGAACTTCATCTCTTTTCATACAGCATTATATGATGAAATTTATCCATATTTAATTTAATATTTTACATGAAAATTTCCATTATTTATGTATTCTGAATAAATTAATTATTATTATCTTTGTTTTCAATTCTGTCAGTTGATTATGTCATTTGAGTTGGAATATAACAAATAGTGAAATGCAGTTATTAATTTTTCAAATCCTTGTCCGATTATTTATATTTTCGATTCCATGAAGCATGAGAGAAACTTTAATGTCATGATTTATTATCAAGGAACCTGGACTAACTAGAACAACCCACTGTTGATATCCATGTTATCATGTTGGTGTACTCCTCCATTTCTTTTAGAGTTATATCACACTACTATACAAAGCATTAATTAAATAGGTATGGTGGAAATCATATATACCATCCATTACTATATCTATAAATCTAATTTTTGTATGTACTATATAAATTTTCAAGGAACCTAGGCTAATAATGTGATATGATTGTCCATTTTTTAATTTGAGGTTGCATCGGGAATACATTACAAGTCTTTGTTTAGTTGATAATTTTATAATTGGAATTATTGTGCAGGATTTAAGAGGGCAGGATGTGAGAGTGAGTATTGTATACTACTTTTGAAGGCATGGTACATTTATTTGAGAACAATGTCTTGGAGTTTTTCTCCTTTCTGAATCTCATATTGCATGTACATGGAATAATTTTTACACCTTAGATGGATTGTCACATGTGTTCTATTATAATTTTCTAATGAACATGGAATTTGTTCATCCTGTTGATGAATATGGGTATGGAGTGTAATTATGTTATTCATATTCTGTATAAATTTACAATTTCGAACTATTTTTTTACTTTTTAATTTATTTATATCTTGAAATAATTTACTGTGGAACATGAAATGGTTGAATTCCCTTATCAAAATCCTTTCTCTTACTTCCTCCATTTCTTATATTGCATTTTATATTTTAGTAAAAAGAAATACTCTATTCTGGTCACTGATAACAGAATATTTTATTCTTCTAAATTCTTTTTATGGATGTGACCATGTCCCCACTATAGACAAATTGAATGCTGTAATGATTTTGTTAATGTTTCACGTTTCATTATTTATACCATTTGATGTGAATGTTTTTCATATGCATCTCTAGATCACAATTTTCCTTATGTCAGGCATGTTTATGATTAATATTCTGGGCAATGTTTCTCGGAGGGGATCCATGAATTCTGTGGAGTGATTCTAGAACTATTTTATCATGGGTATGATATTTTCTGGGTTCATTTCCTGCTGTTTATTTTGGTGAAGTTATATGATTTTATTCAATATACCCTTTTGGAATATTAGTTATTCATAAATTAAATGGAATATCTTTAGTATTAATTTTTTTGTATTTAGTTACTTCATATTTCGACTCAGGTTTGAATTCTTCCATTTTTTTATGTCACATAAATAAATATTTAACATATTTATCACTTATAATAATTGTTTTTAAAAATATTATTGACATAAATTATATATAGTAAATCTGGGTTACTTCTTCCTATGTGTCACCTAGCCATGCTTCCACTTCACCCTAAATTATGCATTCCCCAATCTAAAATAAATTCTGTTTTATTTTACAACAAATAATAAAGTCCAAACCCATTTGGTTTTACACAGTTTTTATGGCAGAAACCATGATGAAATAAAGCATTTGGTTATTTATTATGTTAAAACTGTGTTCAATTTTAGTCATAAAAAACATTGGAAGTGTTTTATCACCCTGTAAATATTGTCCGCATTAATTTATCTAATCCCCTTATTTTTCTTCAAAGACCTAGTGATTTGATACTATAAACCATAGAGAATCAGTCCTTTAAAGTAATATTTATCATAGAAGTTGAATATGTGGAAATTAGTTCCCGAATTCCATGGATTTAATCATGGTGGGGAAGCTTTAATTTTTTTTCACAATACCTCAGTCATAATGATGTTTAAAAATCTGTTTTCTATTAAAAAATTGGGTAGCAGGAAGCTGAATGTTTTACAAAGGTTTGAGGATAGATTCTTTCCATAGGCTATGAATGATATTGGGATTCTTCATTTTCAGAACAATGTCAAATTGAACACATTTCAGTAATTTCAGTTGGAGATATTGTGAAATTAATTCATTTATTTATTTTGTGCTTTTCTATTTACTTAGTTTTAGGAATAAAATTCTGAACAGACCAGATTTCCCCAATGACAGCTCCTCCATCTCCTCCTCCAGAAGCTTCACTAGGCTCCCGAAAGAAATGTACACCACCGTGGAAGGTTCCTTTGTGTCCAAAAAATCAACACTGCGGTCTTCGATGGACTATAATAGGTTCAATCCATACTCCATGTGTCCCTCCACCCTCTCGTCCCGATACAACAATGGGATCATGGGCCCGATTGTCATCACATGCCACTATATTTTCATCCAATACACCACCATTATTTAATATTAGGTATACTGAAAGAGTCCAAATTCCCATGAATTGGACAATAATATATTTATTGACTCGTGTTGCATGGGCTAGGGGTTTATGCAGATATATATGCAAGGATTCACGCCTTGATTTCAAAAAAACTCAAATGAATTGAATAATGTACTCTATAGCTGGTGAAGATTAGAGAATTGGTCATGAAAAATGATCTGGAGGGAAGGGTAGTATCCCATGTCATAAATTAATGATGGAAAGTCTTTGATGCTGAGCAAAGGCATGAAAGGCAAATTCAGTTCGGGGGAAAATCATCGGCATTCAACAGGCCTCTATAGACATGGTAAAAGATGGTGCAGACTATGCAATACTGCGTAAATATGGCCGCCCTGTCGAGGCCAAATATAAAATTACTAAAATAAATGTTTTTTTCATTAGTCCTAATGGGTAAGACATATTCCAGTTTGTATAATTATCCTCTATCAAGTTTTTTCATGTTGAATTTCCAATACTTTTTTGAAAGATAAAATCAACACTACTGCTATGGATTCTTTCAGAAACATCAGTGATTTGCATTGTATATATGTAAGTAAGCCACATCATTGATCCATGTTGATTTATTTGATTCATAATGAGAGTATCTTTTTGGAATGATCATATCCACTTAAGTAGCTACAGAAGTATCTTGAAGGACAATTGAGTGATGTGATTGAGAATAAGGTTAATACTTCAGTCGATACCTATACATTTACATTTCATTATTAATTTTATTTTCCATCATGCTTTGTAACATTGGTTTATTTGTTTATTCAATTTTTATTCTGAATAACATAACATTATATTATGTAAGTTCACACATTCTTCCACCTTCACTATTTTTTTTCATTGTACATGTACGTTGTAAACATTATACAATTGAATTATCAATTAGTTATGTTTATAAATTTATTCTATAAAATAGTTTAATTTATAAATTTAATTTTCAAGTCCTTAATTATCCATTTAGTTGGTAATATTCTTCTACATTTCAATATAAATTTTTAATTACCTCTGCAATAAGACTAAAATTTTATTACATGGATTTTTCTTTAAAAAACAACATAGATCCTCTGAAAATCAGATTTTACATATGTCCAATGACCTAAAAAATGTCGTTAGGAAACTATCTGTCATGTGCATTGATGTTATTTATTGATCACATGACATATTTTGTATGCATGAATCATGTCATATTTTGATTCTTAAATATGGTGGTATCATTTTATAATAATTAAAATTGAAATTTCATGTAACATATGATGGTTACTCATGTATGTGATGTGTAGTACCTCAAAAAACATGATTATATTTTATGTCTTTTAATATTTTTATTGTATTTATGTTTAATCAACTTTTATTGTAATATTCTTTAACACTAATTTACACTAATTTTTACTTCCCCTGTCATTTATCATTACAGGGGATCAATGCATGTTTTCAAATAACTAGGGATTGGCATGATAACTATGACAATTGTTTTGATAAGACTCTATGGTTTTTATGGAGGGATTCAGAGGAAAATACAGAGGTCGCAATATCAAAATTTTATTCATGTACTACTTATCATCAATACAAAGGATTAGAAGAAACTAAAATATTACGTTTACGGAATAGTTGCCGATTAAACTTTGGAACATCATATACTTGCTGGAAAATTTTTCCTTGTCTAAACATCACAACATCTTTGTTTCTCGACAACAGTTTTTTCATTATGTATTATAATTATTCCTCAACACATATCATATTTATTCTTAGAAAAACTATTCTTTAAGTTAATTCACTACAACTATGTGTTTCATTGTATGAAATATTTGTTTCCTAAATGTAGTTTATATTGAAGTGAGGTGTCCATCCATGAATATTCTGAAGTGTTTCACATTAATAAAATTAATGTATCTTATTTGAACTATTATAATGTTGTCTTCTTAATAGATCATCTTATAATTCAAAATTATTCACCACTTATTTGTTAGTATAATACATTAAACGTTACAATTTCATCGAATCTATTGCAAGTAGTAAGCTCTTAGTAAAAATAATAATAATAATTACATATCACCGTGTGTACGCACAGGAGAGTACTATTGTTTTAAAATATTATTTCATGATTAATTGATTATAGAATTATAATAACAGAAAAGTAATATATTTAGAATATTGGACGAGGATGGGTCAAAATCCTTTCATCCAATGGATTTTAGAAAATTTTAGGCTATAAAACTAACCTTATATGTAAGATTTAACCATTAGTAAACTAATTTATCTATTACCATGTCTTCTTGTATATTAACAATATATGGTTACCCTAGTTACTATAAAATGACCAGAGACCAAAAAATTGCTCTCTAATTAAATTTGAAACATAATATATTACATTGGACCGAATCATAGATTTTTAAGTCTATTATATCATTTAATAAAATATTAATTCATTTACAAACTCATTTAATTAAATTTTTATACTATTAATATCATGACTTTTTAAAAATCAATAACAACTTGATTCTTTAGAAAAACATCATTAATTAAGATATTACAAGTCACAATATTTTATAAAATTCATAGATGGCATAAAAAGTTTAAAAATAAATTTATTTTAATATTTATAATCTAATTTCTTAAAATCTTTTATTAATAAGGTATTCACTTCATTACCATTATGTCATAAATAAATTTATTTAGTTGGTTTCTAAAAATTTTAAATAAAATACCATGTTATAGGATATATTTTTACATTTCTATTTACTATTTATGGTGAAGTAGATCACTTATATAACCCCATATAATGTTTTTAGTAAAATTTACATGTTTAAGTTATATTTTTCTTACAGTTAAATTAATATTAATTAAACGTCATTTTCACACAAAAGTGGATCCATGGGGTCCTAAAATCAACCCAAGGATTCCCATAGTTAGACATATCACATATAATAGGTTTAGTACATGTGTTAGGGTAATTTAATATTATAATAGTATTTTTTTACACTTAATTACCGAATTTACCCTTTAACCATGGTAAATAAAATATTTACTGATGTAACTATTCATAATGTATAAAAATAAAAGGCAAATGTTTAACCAATTAGTAAATCCTTGTTGTAAATATTTAATCCATTTTTACAAATTCAAAACATAGAATTTTCATAAAATATTTTAAAATTATTTCTATTTGTCAAAACCAAAAAATGTATTTTTAAGAAGTAAAAACAACTAAAATATTGACATGTGTTTATGTCCAATTTCAAAGTGAAATTACATTCTATGACTGTCATTAGATTAATTGACAGAAATATAATATAATTATAATTAATACCATTTAAAAGGAAAATCAAATCATATAAATAAATTTAGATGAAAATATTGTTTTTACATAAAATGTATTAGTATTCACTATTTATTAAAAAATGAACATTATTAGAAGAATACTAAACATTTACCAAAGTAATATCTCCATTTACCACTTCTAATGAAAGAGATTATTTTTTCAAAATAAAACATATATAGGAGAAAAAACTATATTTAAAACGGGGACACCATCAAAAAGTTAAAAGCCGATATTTTATATAATATTAGAGTATTTCATGCTTAAAATTGGATTCATTCTTATTTTAAGCCTCTAAAATTTATTGGATAAATGTAAAGACATTTTAAAAACATTTGTAATCATAATGTAGTTATTTATTTTCATTCCCAGCATTACAACGGCTATGCATTTCGAACTATTTAAAGTAATAATAATAATATATTATTTTTCGTTATAACTCAATGTAGTGTGAAGCATAAGACTTCAAAGATACATGTTGTTGTGTGTTGAGTACACTATCATAAAAAGTGTCATCTTTAGCATAAAATTAATATATTATTCATAAATATTAATAGACAAGAAAAAGTATCATTCTATAAATATCTGGGTCTTTACACAGAAGCTGGTAAAAACATTCCTAGAAAATATAATAAAACATAGTATAATTTCCCTATTAGATTTTCTAGTTTAATTTCTCAATACTAATAAATTAAATATGTTAAAATACAGTCAAGACAATTTTGAAAATATTCTTCTTAAATACTAAAATCCCAATAAAATTTTCCCAAATCAATAATTTATCTCATTATGATGACTAGATGACTACAATAATTATCTTGAATACAATGATAGGATAAATATGTTTCAATCTTGTCTCTCATTTTTTCTCTTCTCTCTGTAAAGATTTATTAAAGAAATAAAATCTAGAAACATTTTATTATCTATATTTTTTTCTTCAGATCTCCACCTTCCCTCTTCATTTTTTAGTAGTACATATGTTTGAATGTAAAAAGAACATTCCCTTTTATACTCTCCCCAGAATTTTTTTGGGTGGGGTTCTATAAAATTTCCCACATAATAAAATTTTCCAATACCACATGTTACGTTGAATTTCATTGGCATCATAACTTCATAAACCCTTCTCAACACTTCTGAAGCCTTCCCAAACACTTTAAAAACACCATCTCTATTTCAGAATTTATTTAAAAAAATATTTCAATATCAATTATCCATTATGATTTTCATTATGATCTTCCTAATTATGATGAAGGAAAACATAAAACAATATATTCTTCTTCTATTTTTCTCTTGGCCCATTTGAATGAAAAAAGAAATTCATCCCATTATAAGTGGATGAATACATTTTTGATAATGGTATGAAATTTATTTCATATTATGAATAATGACATCAATTTTGTTTATCTCTGGTCCAAAAAACGTCCAATGAAAACAAAAATTACTGTGATGATTAAGATGGTATATAGAGTTTTATTGAATGGTATTTTAATCTTCGACATCAGTAACTTATTTCACTTTTAAAAATGATACCAATTCCATTTTCTACACAAAACGTTATCCATTCTATAAATACAATTACATACTAAATCTGATGGATCAGTATTAGTGTCTTATTTTCTTTCTGAATATGATGTTCATCAACTTTATTCTTTGAGGAATAAAATTAGTTGGATATTTTAGGCCTAAAACCTGAACCTTCGCCCTCCTCTTCAACCTTTAATAAAATCTACATTTAAAATGATCATTATGAAGATCATCAGACAATAATGCTTTATATTCAATAAATATCTTCTTCCTCAAACATTTATTAAGTAAAATTACTTCTTTTAGGTCTTTGAAAACATTAAAGATCAGCTTCAACATCATCCAAATTATGAAGTAAAGTATTTTAAATTTCTTATCAGTGTATTTATTTCCTTTTTATATGGAATACAGTTGGAATGATTAGAATATTTTTATCCCCCATTTATTCCTCATGATTTCATCACACTTGTTACAAAGTACTTATGATTTATGAAAAATAAAAAACAATAAGGCATCGTCATAATTATATTGGAGTCAGAAAGACTGTGATGCAGTACCTCAATACAAGTTTCTCTTCCACTCTGAACCCATGGTAATAATGATCAACGTTTTAATTTAGAAAACAATGTCCCAATATGATGGACAGTCATAACAATTATGAGTCTGATTTTCTAGAATAATATATCTAGTCCTACTTTCACCTTATAAAAAGTGTGGTGATTTATTTTCTTCTTAAACATCATTGAAATTAAAATAAAATTCATGAATATGATCATCGATATTATTATCTTAGTCCTAACAATCTCTCCATTTGGATTTTTTTTTACAACTAGTGTTCATAAATCACGTAACATTTTAACATATTGCTATGGATTACATATCCACTCCTAGAACGTTCATAGGGTAACTCATTTTTGGGAATAATAATTATTGAAATAAAATCCATGATATCTAAAATTAGTAATTATGAAAACCACATTATATTTCTTCCTCATAATTTATTCATAATCCTTTTAACATTCCTAGAGTAAAAATTTCTCCATCATAAAAACCCTCCACCAAATAGGTAAAATAGTTCACACACTTACACTGATGAATTAATAACATATCCACAACTCCCCCTTTAATCATGCTATTTTATGGATAGATTTGTGAAGAAATTATACCCCTTGGAAACATAATCCAAAGATAATATTGGATACGGTATAAACACATACAGTATTATTAATGAGAAGGTGGTCAGAATCTCTTGTTAAACCTCAATTTATTAAAATATTCCTTCGATAACTGATTTGTGAAAATATAGGAATCATTTTTCTGATGTCGGAACATTCTCTTGATTAAAATCATTCTTATCAATATTATATTGGATAAAATGATATTTTATATCAATATTTTTTTACTGAGAATGTTATAACAGATTCCTAGTGAGGTTTATTGGACTTTTATTAAAAATGAGTAAGGGTAACTTTACTTCAACAAGAAAATCACTTATATTAGTCTTTATCCACATAAGTAGGGTATCATCTTGACAAGTAGCAACATAGTCAGCTTCTGTTCTGAGATTTACAGAATTCAGTTTTTTTGTATGCCAACTAAAACAATTTTTTCCCATAATGAAATCTCCACAAGATGTGGATATTTTATCATCAACATTCCCTTCCCAATCAACATCTAAATACCTAAACTATTAATTATTTTTGAGCAATCAAACATGATTTATAATTTTTTTTCCTTTGATGTATTTGAGAATTTATTTTCTCACAGTAAAATGTGAATATTTTGGATAACATTAAAATATTTCACATAAGGTAAAAGAATAAACAATATCAGTTTTTGAGGCGATAAAATATAATAAAATTCCAACCATCTTTCAAAACTCATTAAAATAAAATACATGTCCTTATATATAATTATACTACTATGATCCCACTGAAATCAGAGGGGAAAAAGTGTTGAATTATCCATAACAAAAAATTTAAGAAGTTCTTTAGCATATATTTCCTCAGAAATATAAATGTGTTTCTTATTTTTTTAAATTTGTAACCTGAGAAATTATTTCATTTCACCAAAAAAGGGTATCTCAAAAATCATTTTAATTTCTTGAGAAAATATTTTCGCAATATATTTTATCTTTAAAAATATATATAACGTCATCAACATATATAACTATGATTCTGGAAAATTATTCACATTATTGGATGTAAATATTAATATCCACTCTTAATTTCTTGAAACTCATCTTCCTTGAGAAAGTATCCAATTTGAATACCACACCCTCAGAGCTGATTTCATCCCATACAAGGCTTTCATTAAACATCATACATAAATTTCAACTTTCTAACGGAAAAATAAAAAATCTTCTTATAAAGACACAAGAATAACATACCTGCATATTACATCATTTTAGATGAATATTTAGTACAATACAATAATACATCCTTGAAGACCATAATATTTTTGTGTCTTTGGGAACATGGAATCAAAATCATCTATATTTTTGAAAGATATTCAAAATAATCCATAAATATCTCCACATTTGTTAATTCTACCAAAAAGATTTCTTCATAACCTATATAAAGGAAACGGAAGAAAAGTGTGAGCTCAAATGCTCAGTAAGGTTAAATAAGGGTGTAATTTAATCATAATAATGGGAATAGGGGTTTGATAATGTGATCATAAAAATAGAATATCATACAATGAATATCAATGATCATAACAGAAATAGTGGCATAGAGATTCGAATTTCATAAGACATGTATCATAATGAAATATGAAAGAAAAACATCAGAATAATACATTGAATTGTGGAAGAAAAATAATCGTATAATTATTTTCATAGTAGCCAATACATCACTACCAAGACCATCTTAGTAGTACAGGTTCACTCCCCATACTATCTTAGTAGTCATGGTTCACTCCTACAGCCATATTAGCATCATTTTTTCACACCTCGTACCATCTTAATAGTCATGGTTCACTCCCATGAACATCTTATATCACCAAGAGCCATCCCCAAGGTGTCATAAAAATTACCAAGGTTATTTACCATTGTATCATAATACTTTTCATCTCTAGAGATTAATTTATTTACCCAATGTATTGAGGGATATATAAGTCCCACCCATATAATAATGAAATAATTATTATATATGGCACAAATATATAAAACATTTATTATAAATATATCCTAAGGATTACAATATGCTTTTTAAATATCATTGCATCATTACATAACCCAGGAAAAAAATTATTTCATGAATAGAATAAACATAACAAAAACAAAGAAACTATAGGGATAGTATACTTGAAACATATATTTATTAATCAATCCAAACGTATAATGAAAATAATATTGATTAAACACTTGAAATTAATTCTTAATGAAAATATTCTTTCTTCTTCAAAAATTTTTTTAATTATAACACCACATAATTTTAGTAGAAAATATTTATTGGTAAATAACCGTGAAAACATGTAAGGGAAGAATCAATAAAAAAAGTAGTTATGAATGATTAAAAATCCATTCATTCCATATAAGGTAAAATAAAACATTATTCTTATACTTTTACCAGAAAATTTAAAAATACTTTTTTTTTGGAAAATAAAAGATATATTCCTTTAAAACTATGTAGTATAACATAAAAAATGTGTAAAAATGACCTTAAAGATCCATATTATAATATTAAAAAATTTATGATTTTTTTATAAAACATGGATGTTGATGATAATATACCACACTAAATATTTACCTAGAAACAATCTCGAATAATAATGAGATTAAAAAATTATCCATTACCTTGTGTCTGGAATCTCTTCATACTCATATAAGATTCCAGTATAATATATACTAATCTAATATAAATCTTATAAAGAATCATATTCTTATACATAAGAGCATATATGGTTTTATTATGACCTTATATTAATATCTTGTTAATGACCCTATTTTAGGGTTTCACTTCGAGTACTATCTGCTTTGTCCATCGTATGTGTCTTAATAGGTAATATCGTTGGTCCTTATAATTATAACACGATTCTATAATATATATCATGATATAATTATCTTTTATATCCACTGTATGTATATTTTAATAATCTATAGAATAATAAATTATAATCTGGAATACACCGTTCATAGAGACGGTAGGTTGTACGTATGCATGAACACTGTTTCTTTTTTGTTATAGAATTGAACGGGAGAAAGTAATTGATATATATATATATATATATATTATTCCAGTAGCACTTTCATGTCATATTTTATATATTTATTCTTTATATATTGGAATAATCATTCTGAAATGGTTTTAATGGTGGATGAATCTCATCACGTCGTGTAGACGATAAACTGTACGTCCACACGAGTGATGGTAACATTACTTTGAGTGGTAAATGTTTTGTAATTGGATGGAATATTAATTTTAAATAAACAATATAATGTGATATTTTTTATTTACATCCTTTATATTCATCTTTATATCCATATAAATAAAATGTATATGAAAAACAGATTACACCATGGTGTGTAGAGAGTAAGTTGTACGTATGCATGCATGGTGATATTGTTTTTCATAAGATGGGTAAAATATGGAATGTGGTTATATCATAATTATTATAAAATCTCATTATTTATATGGTAAATGATTTATTATTTTATTATTGGAAAAACAGATAAGGGAAAGTAGAAAAAGAAAAAAACTTTTAAAGGGGTGATAAAACAATTACCTCTTTTCAGGTATCCCTTTTTTATTTTTACAAAAGGACTCGTTTGGTTGGCTTTATTACCAAAGAAAGGAATCTAGGATGAAGTGAGAAGGGTTGGAAGTATAATTTTTTAGGTTTAGTCCAAGCCAAAGGTGTTTTGAGGTGTGAATTAAAGAGAAGGAGAAGTTACCTTTTATAAGAGAGGTGAGGGGCACTTTTGGAAGATCTAAAAATATTAATTTATTGTAAACTATTTTTTCAATTTCTAATTGTCATAAACACATTTATTTAAAATATATGATTCTCTAGGGTCGTATCCACATCATCCAATTAATATTAGAGATGTTTGGAATATTTTTTAATCCTTATATTTTTTGTTTAACCCTTTTTACCCTTTTTGATCTTACCATGATATCATGTCATTTACCCAGGGTGTCATTTTAATTACCACAACAAGTAAAATGAACATTAAAATTGTAATCAATTACATATTAAGACTTATACTAACAACTTGGTCAAATCCTGTATTTTTATTGACTTTATAACATTTAATAAACTATTTTACATTTAAGACTATGAATTATGCCAATTTTTGACACTATTCGTACATGGGTTTTTAAAAATTCATAACAACAATATTCCTTCTAAAAAAAATTAATCAAAACTAAAATATCAAAGTCACGTATAAAATTAGTTTATGACATAAATTATATCATATACTATTTATTTTAATATTTATAATATTGTTTAATTGAAACATTTATAAATAATGTAATCACAACATCATCGTTGTGTCATAAATATTTTTATTTATTTAATGTGTAAAAATTATAATTAAAATACCAAGATATAGGAAATATTTTTATATTTATAATTAATATTTATAGTCAAGGTGACAAGTTTGATAACACTACATTAAAATCAATTTAGTAAAAGATTCATGTTTATTTTATGTTCCCCTTTACATAAAATTAAATATTAAAACATATCATTTTCATACCCACGTGGCTCCCAAATGACAATAGTTTAGCCTATGGATTTTTTTAGTCACCCATGACTCATAAAATAAGATTAGTAAACATGTTAGGGTAGTTTTATATTACTATATAAATATGTTTACCCTTATTTATCTAATTTACCCTTTAACCATGGTAAAAATAATAATTATTATAGTTACTATTCATAATGTCAAAAAATAAAAGGTATATATTTACATAACTTGTAACGTATGATTAAAAATATGGAATCCATTTTTTAAAATTCAAAACAAATAATTTTCGTTAATTAATTGATAATTAATTCTTGTTTTCAAAATGAGAAAGCGGGTTTTTAAGAAGTAAAAACTATCTAAAGATTGACATGTATTTAAGTCCAATTTAAAGTGAAATTGCATACAATTACCCAAATCTTTTAATTGAAACAATAATAATAAAATTACACTTTAAAAACAATTAAAAATATAATATAAATATATAAATACACTCCATAAAAATGTAATTTTGAATAAAAATGCGATATTTTTCACTATTTAGTAAAATATGAATTTTATTAGAAAAAAACAAAAAAAATCCAAAGTAAATTTTCATGTCCACGTTACAAAGAATAAATTTATTTTTCTAAATAAAATACATAAAATTGTTAAAAACTATATTTAAAATGGGTTCACCATTAGAAGACATCAAAAATTCTTTTTTTCTGAAAAATGCATATTTAATCTGAAAATTTGAATTTGTTCTTATATCATTTCAGAAAAAATAAATAATATGAATATTAATTTTACATAAGATTATAAATGGGGTGAATAATATTTATAATGTCTTGTTTATATTCCATTAAATAATAATGTTTTAATAATATATCATTGTTTAGTGAAACCCGGTATTGTGTACAACAGAAGCTATCGAGCAAGGTATCTCTTACGTGTAACGAAAGTCAATTTAGAGTTTAGTGTAGTGAATTTTTTTTGTGTTTCATAAATGTATAATAAACATATTTCTTTTATACGTTGAAAAAAATCAATACTCAGTGTAGCGTCTATCGTACACCATCTAAATGTTGTGTGTAACATAGCACAAGTTGGTTTAGTGTGAATGGAATGTTTGACATAGCTCATTGCAAGATATAGAAGAAAATTTTATTTTATTCAATGAAAAGGGTCCATAAAAACTCAAGGAGTAACATTCTATCCCCTTAAAATGAATTTATCCCTTGAAATTCATCATAGTTATAAAAGGTTTAATACTTGAAAGTTTCTTTCAGGGAAACCATCAACGTAAAATAGAAAACTAAGACATCATTTTAAAAGTAAATTTAGAAACACAACGGTTACCCAATGTAACTAATCACTGGGTTCCCACATAGAATAATATAGATGCGATCAGAAAATATGGATATAGAAGTAAAATATAACAATCATGTTTTTATGGATAGTGATAGAGAAAAAGATTCTGAGAAAGCTAACAACCATAAATTCCAAAATCGGTGATGATTTAATGGACAATTTGATTTATCTAATAAGAAGGTACTAAGAGAGATTTTTGGATTTTAAGATCATTCCCCTAAAGTTGTTGAACATGAGAATAAATACTTAATTAATTTCAGTATAATCTCACTATTGGCCATGCCTTCAACAATTCCTACATAATTTCTTATTCAATGAAATGAAGTTGAATTTGCCATTCCTAATGTGTTGGTAGATCATACAATCTATAAATAGAATGATAGGTCATTATGTATATCTAAAAAAATGTTACCACGGGTTATCACATATGCATAACTCCACATATAGAAATATAATACACTAATCTAACAAACATCAACAAGAGTATAACCAATACTATCCATAAATAGATAACATTAAAATTGTTTAAAAAACTGTAAATCTACTAATTTAGAAATAAGTGATATAAACCAGCTTATTATTTATCTCTTATATCTCATAGGGAAGTTATTTGTGTTCAAATTCCAAAATTGTGAACACCTTAATCATGTATTTTCTTGAGTCATGGTAACAACCTGAAATATCATATATCCTAATTAAATGCATGTATGTTTTCTTATTCAAAAACATAGTGGATTATTACTTATGTCTCAAAAAGGTTTATACATTATCCATGATAGCATAACCCTCTTATCAATAAATCTAAAATTAGTTCTCACCAAACTAGAATCAACCAATTTAAATTTTCAATTCCAACATCTCTTTATCCAAACATCATTATCTTAACATAATAAATATATTAAGTGTTATCATTACATTAATCATATGATATCAAAATATAATATTACCCTTGAATCAATTTTCTTGTCTATTATAACTATTCAATTTTTTTTGAAAATTCTTAGTGAAAAACATTAACTCAATACTCCTTTTATAATTCACAATTCATAATTATTGGATCCAAATGCATAAATGATGTAATCCATCAAATTTAATGGTTATAATTGAATAGGTTATTCCTTGATTTAAATGTATATTCAAATGTCGGGGCATTGATTTTTTTAATTCCAAGGATTTACACAGATGATACATTAAACTCCATAATAATTTTCCACTCTCTGAACATTTTTCTCCCAGAGATAACACCATCCCCTCTATTTGAGGTATTCCTCAGTGTTCTTCTTCCATTCCTCTTGACATGTAAGAATTCAAATCTTCATTCCTCTATACTTATTAAAATTTTAAAATTTACAAGCATTTATATTCATCTTAAAAAATTTGTTAGGAATTCCATAAAAGATATCTTTCTTAATCATATATCATGATAACTAATTTTGAATAATCGCAATATATTTTCCATCGAACCCAATTTTAATACAATTCCTTATTATTTCCTCCATTAACTAAGAAAAAAATGTATTTATAAAGACATATTATTGAAGAAAACCACATAATTAAGGGATGGTACATTCTATCTATAACAGATTTGGATTAACCCTTGATTTTATATGATCATTACCAAAATTCTAGGTTTTTATCCTATAATTTCACTTATCCCTAGGGAAATACCTCGATATATCCTTAGAAATAACACTAGTTATCTCACTAATGTTTTCACATACTTATTTCCAATGGATGAGAGAACTTCCCTTTGATACTAACTATAATGACCCTGGCTTAACATACATGCATATTACATCATTTTTTATGAATATTCAGTACATTACAAAAATAAATGCATGGGGACCAAAATATTTTAGTTTTCATTGAATCTTGGAAACAAAATCATCTATATTTTTGAATGATCTTCAACATCTCATATAAATATCTCCACCTTTTGTACTTAAAACTAAAACCATTCTTCATAACCTTGTGAAAGGTAGTATAAGAAAATTGTGAGAGCAAATGCTTAGTAGGGGTAAACAAGGGAGAAATTTAATCATAATCATTGGAATATGGGTAAGAAAATGTGATCATGAAAATAGAAGATCACACCCTATATATCAAAGATAATAAAATAAATCCTGGCATAGATATGGGAATTTCATAAGACATGTATCATAATGAAATATGAAAGCATAAAATAGTAATAAAAAAGGAATTATGACAGAAACATAAGCATATGATGATTTTCACAGTTTCTAGGCATCATTACGAAGACCATATTAGTAGTTTGTGGTCACTCCCCATACTATCATAATAGTCATGGTTCACTCCCATTGCTATCTTAGAGGCATGATTTCACTACTAATACCATCTTAATAGTCATGGTTCACTCCTATAGAAATCTCATATCACCAATGTTTATAACAAAGGGGTCATATCACCAAAATCATTCCCCATGCTGTTATATCACGAAGGTCCATTCCTAAGGTGTCATAAACATTTCTAAGGGTTTTCACCCTAGTATCATAAAACATGTGATATTTAGAGATTTATTTCATTAACTAATGAATTGGTGGTATATATATGTCCCACCCATCTCATCATTAAATCATTATTACATATGCCAGAGAACATAAAACATTTATCATTAATATATCCCAAGTAATAAAATGGGTTTCCTAATTATCATTCCAGCATAACATAATCAATGAAAAAAATGGATTTCCTGAATAACATAAAACTAATCAATATATGGGAATAATTGGTTTAGTATACTTGAAGCATATCTTTATTAAGTAATTTTATCTTATATGGAAAATAATTTTGATAAAAATGTTGAAATTAATTCTTGGGGAAAATATCATTTCTTCTTCAAAATTGATTTCATTTATTAAAACGGTGCAGAATTTAAAAAATAAAAATTTAATTTCAAAATATTCGTAAAATTAT
This sequence comes from Viscum album, assembly GCA_963277665.1. Lineage (NCBI taxonomy): Eukaryota > Viridiplantae > Streptophyta > Magnoliopsida > Santalales > Viscaceae > Viscum > Viscum album. The sequence continues at coordinate 339,131,912 of OY728144.1, forward strand.
GTAAGATAATCATTAAGTAAATAAGAAGTTAAGAAATTATAAAAATCCATTCATGATGTATAATTTAAAATAAAAAATTCTTCTCGTACATTTATCGGAAAATTCATAATGTAATTATTTTTGTAAAATGAAAGAAATATTCCTTTCAAATAGTGTAGGGAAAAGTAAAAAATTGATAAACATTAAATAAAAATACATATGTTAATAGAAAAAAAAATTATTTATTTTTTTTAAAAACATGGATGTGGAAGAAAATATACCACGATCAATATTTATGTTGGAACAATCTTGAACCATAATGTGATTGTAAAATTATCCCTTACCTTGTGTCCAGACTACCTTCGTACAAATACAATATTATTTTGTAATAAATATAAGTTTATTATAAATATTTTAAAGAATCATATTTTTATAAATAACAATATATATGGTTTTATTATGGCCTTATATAACCCACAAGTTAAAGATCTTATGTTAAGGTTTGACTTCAGGTAATATTTACTTTGTTCTTTTCATGTGTATTAATTTGTTATATCGTTGGTACATATAATTATATCAAGATTATAGAATTTATATCATTACATAAACATCATGTACATCTAGTGTATTTATATAATAATAATCTATAGCATAATTAAGTAAAAAATGGAATACAATGTTAATGGGGACGGTAGACCATACATACGGATGAACGTTGTTTTTGTTTTATTTTAACATTGAATGGAAGAATGTAATTAAATATATATATAAATAGATATAGATATAGATATTATTATAGTAAAATAATTATGTCATATATTTCATATTTATTCTGGATATACATTTTTATAATGATTCTGAAATGGTTGTAATAGAGGAGGAATCTCATCGCGTCGTGGAGACGGTAAGCTGTATGAGTGCATTAGCGACCCTATCATTTTCTTGATGGTTAAATGATATGGAATTGGATGGAATATTAATTTTATAGAAATAATATCATGTTAAATTTATTATTCACATCATTTATATTAATCTTTATACCCATAGAAATAAAATTTACATGAAAAATCTTTTACACCACGACATGGAAATGGTAATTCGTACGTACACACGCATGGTGATACTATCTTTCGTAGGACGGGTAAAATAAAGAATATTGTTTTACTATAATTATAATAACATCTCAGAATTTATAAGTTATGAGTTTTTTTATTTTAGTATGGCAATAATAGGTAAATATGATGTAAAAGAAGAAAAGAACTTTGAAAGTGGTGATAAAACAATTACCTTTCTTGTGTATCTCCTTTTTATTTTCACAAAAAGAACTCCTTATGTTTGATTTCTACCCAGAGTGTGGCCTCCAGGATGAATTGAGGGATGTTAGGAGAATAATTGGATAGGTATTGTCTGAGCCAAAGGGTATTTGAGGTGTGAAATTAAGAAGAGGATAAGTGACCTTTTTTTATAAGAGATGTTAATGGTAAATTTTGAAGATCTTAAAATTTTAATAGATTATAAGAGAGACCCTTCGGGCGGAGATGGATTGGAACCCTAGCTGCGACGCTCGGCCTTCGGGCAGTGGCGTTGCCCACCCCAGCCTTCTCCCCCTTCACCTCTCCAGCTTCCCTTCCCGATTTCCCCCATATCCACCTCTCCCCTAAAGTTCCTGCTCTCTTCCAAGACGCTCCTTCGCTCCCGATTTCTTTCCAGGAATTCTCAGAGGCTTCTTCGCTCCTCGATTTGTGACTCGTTTCCCGATTTTGAAGTCGAAGGTCGTCACTCGATATCTTTGATAGGGTTGTCAACAACGCTTGTCCCCAGAAGTCTCGTATCGTGGTTGGCCTATTGGACCTGCGTCATTTTCTTCTCCGCAATGATAGTGCTGATGATCTGGCCTCTGCTTGGTCTAAAGGGTTGTGCGCTTGTGACGGTTCCCACTGCTTCCTCTTCAGATGGGGTTATGAGTTCCACTGGAATTGCGACCCACCCTTTACGGCAATCTGGGTTAGTTTTCCAAATCTCCCCCTCCGTTTCCAGAATCCTGCTCTTTTGAAGATGTTGGGTAATATCGTCAGGAGGTTTCTGGATTTTGATGAGCGTTCACGGTCCTTTGGCCACCAAATTTCACCTCGGATCTGCGTAGAAGTTGATGTCTCAAAGGCTCATGTGGAATCTTTCTGGATTGAGGTTGGAGTTGATTTCAGATACAAACAATCAGTGATTTTTGAAAGCTGGATAGACTTTTGTAGTTCTTTCTCTCGTCTAGGTCACCTTTAGAATGCCTGGCATTCGTCCTATTTGGATCATGTGGTGGGACGTTCTATGGGTTTTGACCCCTCCAGCAGTGGTAATCCGCTTCATTTGGAGGCACCACCGTATATCCCTGTCTCAAAGGCGAATGTTCAAGAGGCGAGTGAGGGGGAAGTCCTCACTTCCTCTGTTGTTGCAGCTACATTTTCAGAGAATGATGGGGTGCCTCCAGTGAATGGACACATCTTAGAACCCCCCCCACTTCCAAGACAATGTCTGTGCACTCTGATCCAAGGGTTGATGACATATTTTTTAGGTTAAAATGTGGTTTGGATCCTCCCAAACCTGTTCAGCTATAGGGTGAATGCAGTCCCTCGGTGGATCCCTCCTTTGCTGAAATAGTTAAGGAGGGCGGCTTGCAGAAAGGGTAGGTGCCAGTGAGTAGTGATCATGGCCCCGGTGGCCCGCAAGGTCATGGATGAGAGGACAATATCAAGTGGTTACAGTTTATGGGCCTTGGATATGACCAGCTTGATGGTGTTGACATGTTTTAGGGGAAGTCCTCCTAGGAGGTTTCTCTTTACTACGGCTTGGAGAACAAGGATGGTATGGGGATGTCCTCTAGTGCCCACAACCCCCTCAATAAATTCATAGAGTTAATTTTGGGGAACCGTTTTGCTGGTTTGGAGGTTGATGAATCGCCATTGTCTCATGAAGAGTTTTCTTCAAGTGACGACAGGCTTTTCCACTCTTCAATGGACAGCTTGGATCATTTTCAAGGGAAAGGACCTCATAACGTTAGGAGGAAGAAAGGGAAACAAGGAACTCGGGACCTAGGGGATTGTATTGTGGTGTGGGGGAAAAATCTAAGGCTCGCAAAGACTACTCCCATCTGCCAAAACCTATGGAGACCAGGTCGGCCAAGAAGGGTAGGGAAAAGGAAAGCACAATCCCTCAAAAAGGGGGGAGTAAAGTAGTGGTAAGGACTTTGGGAGACATGGATAGAGATGATGGGGGAGCTTGAGGCTCATCTTGCACAGCAAGGAAGAAATGCTTGAACAAGAGGTACGACCCAAAGTCTCAGAAGAGGATCTCAGAAAAATCGATGAACGGAAGATACAAGTGGAGATCAATGAGGAGAAAATAGCATGGATAGATAAACAAGACCGCATTGTGACCCAAGGCTTCAATCAGAATAAAGTCAACTTAGAGGAATTAATTCATACAATGGACCGATTGATCTCTCACTTTGAAGAGCTCATTAACAAGGATCCGTACACCCAGGTTAGTGCACATCACTGGGAACTATATAGAATAGCTGAGTAATGTAATCATAGATTGGTGTTCAATGATTTTGTGAGCTCTTTTAGCACTTACTGGCTTTTTGTTGTGAACCTTGGTTGACATTTTCCCTTAAAATGGCATTATTTTATAAAAATTTAAATTTGGTGGTAATATATTATAAATTGATTTTTCAGTTTGTAATGGTCCCAAAGTTTTTTATTTAAAATATAATATGATTAAGGGTCCTATAAATATCATTAAATTAATATTATAAAGTTATTTTATATTTTCCAATCCTTAACATTTCGATTTAAATTTATTTTCCCCCTTTTAATCTTACCATGATGGACCAGCCGCAATGCCTTGCACTGATTGATATGAACAGTTAGTTTCAGAAAAATTGGGTGATGGAATATAAGAAGATGAAGGTTTCTTGTAAATGTGGGGATGTTTCTAAAAGTGAGATGGAAAATGAGGGTAGGGTCAAACCCTCATACAGTTCCATTGTTCAGGGGGCGAGTAAGAGTTTGCATGGAAATAAGGAGGATATGACTATCTCGCCATGAAGATGATTGAGGAAAAATTATTCCTTTATACCAAAGCCACTTTTTACTAGTTCCTCTATCCGTAAAGAATGTTGAGTATTCCCTGGGTAGACTAATAATGAAATTCTTTCTTTGGAGCGGTTGAACCTTAGAAGGAAGTATGTCAAAGTCCTAAGGCACTATGAATGCTCAGAATGGGAGTGAGCAACTGCAGAGGAAGCTTTTTAAAATGGAGATGGTGATGGTTTTGGTTTTGATGTGTTTTAGCTATTGTGTTTGGTTGTGGTTCTTGTTGTCCGAATTTTCCTTTCTTAATCAATGGTTAGAGGCTTTGCCTCTGGCTACGCATTTCGGGTAATTACCCCCACTTGTAAAATGACCATAAAAATTTTCATTAGTGACATATTAGTACATATAATAACCACTTTTTGAAATATTATATTTTTAATATTTTAAATCATTTAATAAACTATTTTATATTTAGAGTTATGAATTAGAACAATTTTTGACACTATTCATATATGACTTCTTAAAAATTTATATCAAATTGATTCCTAAAAACAAAATACAATGAATCAATCCTAACATGTCATATTCATATATAAAATTATTTTATGGCATAAATTACATAAAATATTTTTTCTGTTATTATTTATAATATCTTTTATTGGAATCTTTTATAAATAAAGAAATCACTACATCATCATTGTTTTATAAATAATATTTTTTATTTAATGTCTAAAAATTATAAATAAAATACAATGACGTAATAAATGATATTAGATTTATAATTACTATTTATAGTCATAGATATCAGTTATATTACCCTGCATAAAAATTGTTTTAGTACAAATATATTTGTTTTTTTTTATTCCACTTTACTTTAAATTAAATTTTATAACATGACATTTTCACACCCAAGTAGAAACCAAATTCTAAATGTTCAACCTAGGGATTTTTCGTGCTCACCCATGACTCGTAAAATATGATTAGGACACGTGTTAGGGTAGTTTTATATTATTATAATATTATTTTAACCGTTATTTACTAATGTACCCTTTAATCGTGGTAAAAAACAATAATTTCAAAAGTTACAATTCATAATGTCCAAAAATAAAAGGTACTGATTTAAATAATTTGTACCTTCTGATTCCAAATATGTAATCCATTTTACCAAATTCAAAAACTTTAAGTCTCATCAATTAATTTAATATTAAATCATGTTTCCAAAACAATAAATATGGTTTTGAAGAAGTAAAAGCTATCCAAAGATTGGGTTGTGTTTATGTATAATTTAAATTTGAAATGACTCACAAAGACCAAAATTCTATGAAATAATAAAAATATCCAATTATAATTTAAAAAAATTAAATATATAATTTAACTAGATAAATAAATTATATGAAAAGGTATTTTTGATATAAAATCATGTATTAATCACTATTCGTTAAAATATGAATTTTATTATAAAAAAGCCAAAAATTCAATCAGATTAAGTTTTAATGTCCCACTTCCAAATAAGAAGTTTATTTTGTGAAATAAAATATTTGAAAGTGTTAAAATGTAAGGACATGACCCCAGTTCCCTATAGTTTGTTCCTTAGTTGATTACATTGGCATACATGCAAGGAATACGAATCCGGAAGGACCAAGTAGTTTAGTATTATTTGAAACAAGATACATAAATAAGGTCAACATTACATAAGGAAAGGAAAAACAACACTAATTTGTTTCATGAGAGTCATTACATCTGCTAGATTATACATGCAAGTCATTCATAAAATACTTCTTCATGTCCTGAGAAAATGAAACATAAGAAAGGGGTGAGGTCAAATGCTCGGTAAGAGTAAGAAATATAGCAGAAGATAATATAAACATTAGAAATGGGGAATAATTTAAAACACATGGATTTAATAATAAAATTGACCACATTATGGTAGGAATATGAGCTCTATAAATAATTCCATAATAAAACATAATCATGGGTATTCTACTAGTCGAATAACCACATGAAATATCAATAGATGAACTCATAATGATGGAATGCTTAATGACGGAAATTCTGAAACATTTTTTCAATGCCTCATCCAAGACGTTTAATGATTAAGGCCTCGGCCAAAATCTATATCACATTGGGAAAGGCCTCAGCCAATTCCTCGTCTAGTTGTCTCATGATTCCTACTGATGCGTCAAGGGGCTATAGCGGCCCCTACCCATCGCATAATAATTCCAATGAATTCCTAATATGATAGGGGATATACATAATCAACATATACATTCATATTGAAACTATCATATGAAATGTAACAAACATTCCCCAATAATTGACCATAAACACTAACCATTCAGAATAATATGGTGAATGGTTTTAGGATAGATCATCCACAATAGAGTTCGTCATAAAGCATTAAATAAAATATGGTAGATGACTTCATAAATTATTAATCCGAATAATACCATGGAATCAACAAGAGTATTGAATTAGACGAAAACACTCTTATAAAATCATTAAGCAATTCTTGAGATAAATACTCTTTTATTTTCAAAAGAATACTTATTTTGGAATAATAATTGCGTAAACCCAGAAGTGAGGTAAGATAGTATTTTTAAAATAAAATGAATGATTTTATAAAAATAAAGGTTTCCAAAAAATAGATCATAGAGTGCCCTGTAAATTAGGAAAGAATTTGAGAAATTCCCATGGATCGGGCTTGTATTATGGAAAAAACATTGAAAGTTTTTTTAAAAATGTGAAATTATCCATTAAATAAAGAAGGGTTCAATTTTGTACATATATATATATGATAATCACACAGAATATATTATGATTACATAACAATACATAATAATTACATTGAGGTAATTAGACAATGAAATATCCTGAATGAAAATGGATGTTCGGGTGAAGAAACCCTTACTTTAACTCCAAACGTGTTCCACTCTAGTACTTAAGCACATGGAATACGAAATTCTACATGTTAATAACTTATTTCAGAACCTATTAGGCATTTATTTAGTTTACCATAATTTTGGTTAGTTCATTTATGTCTTTATTGACAAATTATTTTATTGAATTTCACCGTTCTTGAGTGTTTGTTTCCTTTATTTTCATATTCTGTTCACTTGATTTTAAGTAATGAAGTGGAATGGATGTCAAACTCTAGAATTGAAATTAAATATTATTTATGTACATATAGATTTTTTAATGTCCACTTCTATCATTTGTTTACATGGAATGAGGATGAATCATTAGATGACCACCACATCGATTATTCCGTGGTATTTGGAATATTATGAACTAGTTTTATCGAACAACTAAATTATATGTACATATTTTGGTTCCTGAATATTAATTAGATTATACCACAAATATTATAGTCTGGTTCAACCATGACTATGGTTTCATGACCAGTAATGAAGATGAAGTTGAAGAATGAAACTTCATCATCCACGAAGGTTAAAAATCAGAACCTCATGAATGTCGATTTCATTTATAAAATAAAAGCGAGGGAGTAAGAATATTTTTGATGGTTCTTCAATTCACATGATATAAATATAGTATATATATGTTTCTGGAGTTATCGTGATAATTTGGACAGAGGAGGTGAGGAGAGGATAACAAAATTAAATAAATTGAAATGAAACCAAATAAAAAAGAAGGGTACTTTACCTCTTGAAATAACCTCCTTGAGAAACTGATTAAGGGAAGGGGTTTTGGTCTTTTATAAAGACCAAAAGCTTCATGGACGTGGGGAGAGACTAGGGAAGGTTTAATGTGAAGAACCTTCAGGAGCATCAAGGCTTAGGGTAGTGAAGAGAAGAGGGAGTGGTGAGGGGTTTTTATAGTGGAGGAGACGAGTAAATTTTGAATATTTAATTCATTATTTTATTATTTTCCCCCAGACAACCAATAAAATTGTTTCATGTGACCCCTAATAGTAATAATGGCAAGTGATTTCGAACCATGTGGCCTTAAATCACATATGATGTCATAATTAGTCTATTTAACTAATAATTTTTATATACGGTATTTTAACGTATTTCACTATTTATAAAAAATTCTAGAATTTCCAAAAAATCCCAAAAATTCACACCTATCATTTTTTGATGTGTATAATTCAAAAGTGAAATCCATTTTTCATAAATAAGTTCCTAAATAGTATTGATTTAGTTTTTAAATAAGGCCATAATTAATTTGAAAAATAACAAACTTGAAGTGCAATTAATTTTATGTGACATTGAAAAATTAATTAAGATCCCATTATCATATTTCCTTAAGAAAATAAAATAATAATATTATTTACTATTCAAGGGGAATATTACTATTAATATTACTATTCATAAGGGTATGTTACTATTCACCAAAAATCATGTTTGTTCTATCAGACTCTAAATGACTTACTGAACACAACTCTAGTTGAGCATTTTTTGAAATTCAAAATAAAGAAGAGGAAAGTTGTGTTTATAAAATTTCATTCTTTATTTATTTTCAAAACATTGGGGTGTTACATTCCCCACTCCATAAAAAATTTTCATCCTCGAAATTCACAAAATATTACCTAAAAAGATTCGGGTATGTCATTAAAATAAGCTCTTCAGTCTCCCATGTTGCTTCCTCCATCTTATGGTTCGTCCATAGAACCTTTACCAGTCGAGTCGTCTGATTTCTCAATAATTGTTCTCTAGTATCAAGAATATTTATAGGCTCTTCATAGTAAGATATATCAGGCCCAAATTCCACTTATTCATAAGTGAGTATATTTGTTGCGTCTCACATGTACTTTCTTAACACTGACACATGGAGCACATTGTGAACCTTGGAGATACATGGCGGCATTTCCAAACGGTAAGCTACAGCTCCAATTCGGTCCATAATTTCAAAAGTTCTGATGTACCTAGGACTTTATTTTCCCTTCTTACCGAATCGTATAATAACCTTCCCCAGAGATACCTTTATGAAAACGTGATCTCCTTCTTGAAACTCCAAATCCCTCCTTCGGTTATCTTCATAGCTCTTTTTCTTTCTTTGAACTATTTTCATATGGTTCTTTATAATCTTCACCTTTTTCATTGTTTCTTCGACAAGTTCTAGGCCCACAAGCTTTCTTTCACCAACATCATCCTAGCAAGTTAGTGTACGACATCGCCTCCCATTTAATGCTTCATAGGGTGCCATCATTAAAAATGAATGGATGCTATTGTTGTAGGAAAATTCTACGAGAGGTAAATACTGATCCCATGTGCCTTGAAAATCATGCGAACAAGACCTCAACAAGTCCTCCAATGTTTGAATTGTCTGTTCCAATTGTCTATCAGTTTGTGGGTGGTAGGCAGTGCTCAAACGAAGATCATTATCTAGGGCCTTCTGAAGACTTTTCCAGAATCTTGATGTAAAACATGGATCATGATCAGAAACAATCGATAGGGGTACTCCATGATGTCTCACAACTACATTTACATATAGTTTTTCTAGATTTTCAAGTGGTATATCTTCTTTTATAGCAAGAAAACGTGCTGATTTGGTTAGAAGATCAACAATGACCCATATTGCATCGTTCCTTCTAGTAGTCTATAGAAGTCCCATGACAAATTACATCTTGATATTATCCCATTTCCACTAAGGTATGGGAATAGGTTTCAATACGCCTCTAGGATGTTTCCTTTAAGCTTTCACTTATTGTCAAACCAAACATCTTGACACAAAATCAGCAATATCCCTCTGCATGTTGTCCCACCAAAAATGTTCCTTCAAATATCTATACATCTTAGTTCTTACAGGGTGTATAGTGAAATTGGAACTATGAGAATCATCCAACAATTCCCTTTTAGATCAGGTGTTTCGAGAACACAAAGTCTCTTCCCAAATTTCAAAATTCCATCTTCATATATGAAGTCACTCAATCTCCCATCATTCTCAAATTTAATCTTCTTTTGAAACTCCCCATCATAATCCTGAGAAATTTTTTATCATTTCTAGTAAATATGGTTTGGCACTCATTTGAATAAGCATTGATTTGTCACCTTCCATGGTTATTCCGATATCAATCTTTACTAGATCCATGAAAACAAGATCCCTTTCAACTATCATCTTGCTCAAAACTCCATGATCCTTTCTGCTCAAGGAAACTGCCACCTTATTTGCCTTCCCTGGGTGGTAGTGTATCATACAATCATAATCATTGAGTAGTTCAATCCATATTCTTTTTCCTCATGTTGAGTTCTTTCTGTGAGAAATATACTTCAAACTCTTGTGATTAGTATAAATCTCACAATTTTCACCATAGAGATAATGTCTCCATATATTGAAATAAATATTTATAGCAGCGAACTCAAGATCATGAGTAGGATAGTTTTTCTCATGAATTTTTTGTTGTCGTAATGCATAAGAAATAACCATATCATTTTTCATAAGGACACAACCAAGTCTTTTCATTGAAGCATCACTATAAATAAAAAACTTATTATTCCCCAATTGTATAATAAATATAATAGCATTGAATAATCTTCTCTTAATTTCTTCAAAACATTATTTACAATCTTTTTTCCAAACAAATTTAACCCCTTTACGTGTGAGCTTCGTTAGAACGCTAGCACATCAGGAAAAATTCTGCACGAAACGCCGATAATAACCTAATAAGCCAATAAAACTGTGTACCTCAGTTATGTTTATTGGTGTGGTAATGTCTTGGATTTCCTTTGACTTCGTAGGATCCACTAGGATTCCATCCTTAGATACAATATGTCCAAGAAAATAAATATCCTAGAGATAGAATTCACACTTGCTAAACATCCCATATAATTCATGTCTTCTAAGATTCTTCATGATAATGCGCAAGTGATTTTCATGATCTTCATTCATTTTAGAGTATAGCACGATATCATCAATAAATACCACTACAAAATAATTGAGATATTCCTTGAAAACACTATTCATTATATCCATGAAGACATAGGGTGCATTAGTCAATCCAAAAGGCATTACTATAAACTTGTAATGCCAATACCTGGTCTGAAATGCTGTCATTGAAATATCTTCCTTCCTCACATGCAACTGATGATATCTTGATCAAAGATAAATCTTCAAAAAGTATTGATCTCCATGCAGTTGATCAAATAAATCATCAATACGGGGAAGAGGATACTGGTTCTTTATTGTTATAACATTGATCTCCCTGTAGTCGATATATAACCTCATAGATCCATCTTTCTTATTAACAAAAAGGACAGGGGATCCCCATGGGGAAACACTAGGGTGAATAAATCCCTTATTACTCATTTCATCTACTTCTTTCTTTAGTTCCATTAATTCCACAGTGGCCATTATTTAAAGGGTCTTCAATATGGGCTTTGAACCAGGAATTACATCAATGGAAAACTCAATTTCTCATTCTAGAGGATGTCCAGGTAAATCTTAGGGAAACAAATCAACATATTATCTCACAATAGGTACATACTCTGTTTGAACATTCCTTTCCTCACCCACAGTTATTTCATTATATTCCTTTCCAATAATTGAATTTAGTTGAGCTATTGGGGGTGGATCTAGGTTATAATCAGGTGGTGACGATTCTACTCTAATGATATGGTGTTCTTTTTCATCATCATCAAAAATTGTAACCTCCTTCTTCTTATAATAATTTTTTGCATCCTGGTCCGAAATCCAATCCATACCGAGGATTATATCAAATTCAATCATGGGTATGACGATAAGATCTGCAGATAAAGAACATTTATATGCCTTAATGGGAACTGATTCACAGAACTTTGTAGTAATGATACTTCCCTAAGGATTTTTTACTGACAACTCCCCTGTTAAATCAAATTGGAAATATCTAATTTTCATAGAAAACATGGAAGATATGAAACAATGTGATGATCCAGAATCAAATAAAGAATTGGCTAAACATGAAGAAAAAATTAAAGTACCTTCCACCATGTCATTAGGAACTTCAACCTCTGCAGTTGTTATTGCATAAGCTTGTCCCTGATCCCTTGTCCTTTTCTAGTGCATATTTTCTTGACTTTTGGACAATCATTATCATAGTTTCCCATCTTCTGAAAAACTATATAATCAAACATCATTAGATTCCTTCTTCCCCTTGTAATAACCATCAAGATGGCCTCTCTGAAAACATTTTTAGCACACTCTGTTTCCTTTTAAGCAATGACTAGGTTGTTTCCTTCCACAATTTTCACATGGTGGAAATTAAACTCTTTCTTACTTCCCTGTTTCTTTATTTCCTTTCCCAGGGTTTTCAACAGCCCTCTTCATTTCTTATTTTCCCTTAAAGTTGTAATACTTATAGAATTATTGTTCTGTGTTGATGGAACCTGAAAATATATCCTCAAATGATGAAAAACATTGGTAGACCAGTTCCCACTGGAGGAATGGCTTTAGGCCATCAAAGAATCGATCAATTTTGTTCCTTTGATTTCGTATGTAGTCTTCATCATGTCTTTCAAATCTTGTGAAGTTAGCTTCGTACCATGTAACATTCTCAACATCCTTCTTCCTTAGATTCCAGAATTTTCTCTCCATATCTGCTCGCTGCTCACGAGGGAAATATTTTTCTAAGAATATTCCCTTCAAATACCTACATTCCATCTATTCTATCTCTTCCTCCTTCTTTGTGTTTTGGATTATTGACCACCAGTTATCTGCATCTCCCGATAGACGATATACTTCCATGAAAACCTTATCTCTTTAATTACATCCCCAGGAGAGAAATATCTTCTCAAGGGAATATATCCACTACTCTGTAACAAATGGGTTTGTAGTCCCGTTGAATAATGGAGGTTGTTGTCGCATAAAGACATCTAGCATGGATCCTCCATGTGGTGGATCAGGATGCACCATACGGGGAAGGTTATTATTCTTAACCTGATAAAGTTGTCCCAGTATATTTATTTGTTGCTCAGCACCAGTCACAGCACCAGAGCCAACATCATTATCATGCGTCAGAGGAAAATCCCTACAGGGGACACGCGCATTCGTGCGATTTCCATTCCGTCCACTATGCTCCATATCTAGATAATGGCATACACTTTATTTGTTTATGAATCATAATGTATAATCTTAACATAAAAATACTCAGAAAAGTTGAGATCCTACGCATGGATAATCCCATATTCACAAATATGGTTTCTTTGAGGAATATTTTACATTTCAATCCTTCATAATTGCTTATAAAGAAAATGTGAATTATCATAAGAATATCCCCCAGGGGTGTCGTAACCAAGAGTGAAACAAGGCCCGTTCTCATGCACCAGTTCCTGTTCAAGTCTATCTCAAAGCGGTGTTTTCGGGTTTTACCATTAGATACATATGTGTCAAAGTCGCCTCTACCTGCTCGTATCCAGATAGGGATGTATTTCTTGAAAGATCCATATAATCTATTACATACCAAAATACCAGGACGTTATTGTATTTATATCCTCAAAGACTAAATTATGGAGTATTCCCTAATTCTATGTTTTCTAAATCTAGTTTCCAAGTATTCTACTAAACTTCCTTTGATACCAACTGTAACGACCTGATCCTAGTTTCCCGAAGTTTCTGCCTTATTTGATTATGTTGGCATACATACAAGGAATACGAATCTCAAAGGACCAAGTAGTTTGGTATTATTGGAAACAAGATAAATACATATGTTCAACATTATATAAGGAATGAAAAAACAACACTAATTTATTCCACTATAGTAATCACATCTCCTAGATTATGCTTGCAAGACATTCATAAAATACTTCTTCATGTCCTGAGAAAATGAAACATAAGAAATGGGGTGAGCTAAAACGCTCAGTAAGAGTAAACAATACAGTGGAAGATAATATAAACATTAGACATGGTGAATAATTGAAAACACGTGCCTTTAATAAAAAACTTGAACACATTAGGGCAGGAATATGAGCTGAGTAAATAATTCCATAATAACAAATAATCATGGGTATTATACTAGTCGAATAACCTCATGAAATATCATTAGATGAACTCATAATGATGGAATTCATAATGCCAGACATTCTGAAACATTTTATCAAGGCCTTGACCAAGACGTCTAATGATTAAGGCCTCGACCAAAATCCATATCACATTGGGAAAGGCCTCGGCCAATTCCTTGTATAGTAATCTCATGATACCTGCCAATGCATCGAGGGGCTATAGTAGGCCCCACCCATCACATAATAAGTTCAATGAATTCATCATATGAGTGGGCACAAACATAAACAATATATACATTGATATTGAAACTATCATATGAAATGTAACAAACTTTCCCTAGTAATTGAACATAAACACTAACCATTCGGAATAATATGGTGAATGGTTTCAGGAAAGATCATCCACAATAGAGTTAGTCATAAAACATTAAATAAAATATGGTAGATGACTTCATAAATTATTAAACCCAATAATACCATGGAATCAACAATAGTGTTGAATTAGACGAAAACACTCATATAAAATCATTAAGCAATTCTTGAGATAAATACTCTTTTATTTTGAAAAGATAAGTTCTTTTGGAAAAATATTTGTATAAAACCAGATGTGTGGTTACATAGTATTTTAATAATAAAATGAATTATTTTTTAAAGATATAGGTTTCCAAAAACTGATCATAGAGTTCCCTTGAAAATAGGAAATAATTTGAGAAATTCCCATAGGTCGAGCTTGTATTTTGGAAAAAAAACATTGAATGTCCCTTAAAAAATGTGTAACTATCCATAAAATAATGAAGGGTTCTGGTTTTTACACATATATATGATAATAACACAGAATATATGATGATTAAATAACAATAAATAATAATTTAATTGAGGTAATTCGACAATGAAAGTATCTCGAATGAAAATGGAAGTTCGGGTGGAAAAACCATTACCTTAACTCCAAAAGTGTTCCTCTCTTGTACTTAAGATCCTGGATTATTAAATTATATTTTTTAATAAATTATTTCAGAACCTATTAGACATGTATTTAGTTTACCATAATTCTGGTTAGTTCATTTATGTCTTTATAGACATGTTATTGTATTGAATTTCGTCGTTCTGGAGTGTTTGTTTCCTTTATTTTCATATTCGGTTCACTTGATTTTACGTAATGAAGTGGAATGGATGTAAATATATAGAATTGAAATTAAATATTATTTATGAAAATACAGAAATGTTAATGTCTGTTTCTATCATTTGGATAAATGGAATGAGGTTGAATCAGTAGATGACCACCACTTCGATTATTCGGCGGTATTTGGAATATTATGAACTAGTTTTGTCATATAACTTAATTATATGTACATATTCTTGTTCCTGCATATTAATTAGGTTCTAACACATATATTATAGTCTATTTCAATCGTGAATATGGTTTCATGACCAATAATGAATAAGAAATTGAAGAACGGAACTTCTCCGTCCACAAAGGTTATAAATCTGAACCTCATGGATGTCGATTTCATTTATAAAATAAATGGGAGGGAGTAAGAATATTTTTTATGGTTCTTCCATTCAAATGATATAAATCCAGTATATAGATGTTATTTGAGTTATCAAGATCATTTTTATATAGTAGGTGAGGAGAAGATAACAAAAGAAGATAAATTGAAATGAAACCAAATGAAAAAGGAGAGTACTTTTCCTCTTGAAATAACCTCCTTGAGAAACTCCTTAAGGGAAGGGGTTTTGATCTTTTGGAAAGGAAAAAAGAATATTGGACGTGGGTAGAGACTATGGATGGGTAAATGGGCCGAAAATTGAGGACCATCAAGTCTTAGAGGAGTGAAGAGAAGAGGGAGTGGTGAGGGGTTTTTATAGTGGAGGAGAAGAGTAAATATTGAATATTTAATTCATTATTTTATCATTCCCCCCAAGGAAACCAAAATTATTGTTTCATGTGTCCCCTAATAGTAATAATGTCATGTGAGTTCGAACCAAGTGGCCTTATATCACATATTTTGTCATAATTAGTGTATTTAAGTGATAATTTGTATATAGGGTATTTTATCGTATTTCACTATTAATCAAAAATTCTAGAATTTCAGAAAAATACCAAAAATACACCCATACCATTTTTTGACATGTAGAATTCAAAAGTGAAATACATTTTTCAAAAATAATTTTCTAAATAATATTAATAAATTTTTTAAATAATGTCATAGTTAATTTGAAAAATAACAATTTTGAAGTGCAATTATTTTTATGTGACATTGAAAAATTAATTAAGATCCCATTATCATATTGCCTTAAAAAATCATATTATTATTCAATATTCAAGGGGAATTTTACTATTCATATTACTATTCATATTACTATTCATAAGGTTATGTTACTATTCACCAAAAATAAAGTTTGTTCTATCAGACTCTAAATGACTTACTTAATAGAACTCTAGATGACCATTTTTTGGAAATCAAAACATAGAAGAGAAAATGTTGTGTTTATAAAATTTCATTCTATATTTGTTTTCAAAACCTATTGGTTTAACAAAAAAACTATATTAAAAATGTTTTTTCTATCAAAAGTAGGAAAAAATGCAATTTTTTTGAAAAATACTTATTTTTTCTGAAAAATTGAATTTGTTCTTAAATCATGTCTAGAAAATACATAAGAAGAATGTTAATTTTATATAAAATTAAAAATGTTGTTAATACTATACATAATAGATAGTTTATATCCCCCTAAATAATAATATTTTTAATATATTCCATTGTTTGATAAAACTCTGTATTGCGTGCAATGCAAGCTATCGAAGAAAGTTTCCCTTGCTTGTAACGCAATCCAAGTTAGTGTTGTATATAGTGATAACTTCATTTGGTGTTGCGTATAAAAAAAAATCCTAACATAGTTCTTTTATAAATTGAAAAAAATCTATACACAATGTTTTGTGTATCATACGCCAACTCGGTGTTGCGTGTAACAAATGACAAGTTTGTATAGTCTGAAAGTAATGTTTTACTTAATTAATTGTATGATTTAAATGAACATTTTAATTTATTTGATGAAAATTATCCATAAGAACATAGGGTGTTATAGTTCATCAATTCAAACGTCCTCATCAAGATACCCATTAAAAAATAAAGCCATTACATCCACATGAAATATTTACTATATTCCACGGAAAAAAAAGGAAAAAACATTTTGTTCATTTCAATCCATGACATCAGATAAATAGTTCCATAAAAATAAAAAACTTTAAATTTTGAGTAACCTTTATACACTAATATTAATTTTTTTTCATATCACTTCACCTTCTTCATTCAGTTTGTTCCGAAAAAACCATTTTTCACCACTACCATTTCTGTTATTTTTTTTTTGTATGAGTTCCCATCTATCATTATTTTACATCTTATATATCTTTTTATTTATGGCCGAAAACCATTCTAGATATGAAAAATCATCTTTCAAATCATTTGGATCAACATTTGAATACAAATAAGTATGATTAACTGAATTTTATTTTCTTCTTGTTTGGCCATTTTGATGATGATAATCAATAATGTTATGAGGTTCTACTTTATTCCTTATTAAGGATGAGTTTTTTTATTATCTTCCTCATTACTAGAAACAAATTAATCTAATTCTTCTTCTTGAGTAAGATCTGAATTGTCTATATCCTTATCAAAATTTTATGATATGTTTCCATATCCTTCTCAAATTACACATCTGCACGACCTTGTTTATATTTACCATTTTTCCAATAACATTCATATAATAATAATTAACAATTCTTCAAATTTATTTATTAAAATATCTATATAATATTCCTTATATACAAAATCTAACAAAAATTCAATCTTCCCCTTTATGCTCAAAATTTCCATTATTTCCACCTTTCTTCTTTATAATTCGTAGACTCTGAAAAACTCTTACGTGTTTCAAACATAGAGTTTTGGAATAAAATTTTTCGTATGGATTAATATCTGAATTTTCCTTGGAGAATCATCAATTTTTTATATATACAGCCATACTCAAAGATATCCTCCAGTATTAATGAGAAATACCATTCCCATGTAACATAGTTCTCCCCATTTCCACCAAACTTCTATTCATCCACTCAGAAAACAAAATTTTTAGGAGTGTATGGGGGAACAATACTCTTGCTAAAATATATGATTCTAAAGAAAAATTTAAAATTATTCATTATTATACTCACCACTATTTTCATTTCTCAACTTCCACAATGAATACCCACATTCTTTCTTATCTTTCCCATTAAAACATTTAATACTGTTAAGAGAATCTGATTTGTGTTTCTTAGAAATACCACAAGTAATGCCAGTTAAGTCATCAATGAGGGTGACGAAATAATTATATAAATTTTTTGATTATTTTATCATTGTCCCACATAGGTTGAAATGAATAAGGACCATTGATTATTTTGAACAAATCATTACCTTCGTATGCACTAATACTGTAAATTTTCCCTTCTGAAAAATATCAAAACACCAATATCTTATTCTAGAAAATAGATATATCTTGGACACTATCTCTCTTTGATAACATGCTCATGTTTCTTTGAAACATATATCCAATCCTTTTATTCCACAATTTTTTCTATTCCACTATACCCTAGAAACAGGAGTTCTTAATTTCATCAACCTAAAATAGAATACCTTTTGTTTGTTGGCCACTAATAAATATCATTCCATCTTCAACACTTTTCACAAAAAATTTCAATTTTCTAAAAATGATTTTTTTTACTTCATAAAAAAGTTATGAAACACTTAGAATGTCACATTTCATCCATGCACATACAGATTTTTCATGGATTTCAAATTTACATTCACAATAGTGGTTGATCCCACACCTTTGATTCTCTAGGATTCATCATTTCCAAATTTCAATGTTCAATATTCATCCTTTAACATAATTCAAAAAAATTAAATCTCTTATAATATGTTAAGAATACGCAATATCAATAATTTAAGGGCATTCTCTTTTTGTAGATTTTAGGACAATTTCAACCAAAATAATGTATTATTTCTTTATTTTCTACTTCTATGAATTGTTCACAATCTTTTGTTGTTCTGGTAAAAATACAAGAAATTATTTATCATGGTGTTTTGGTTGTTCACCACATTCAAAATTAGTTTTTAGGGATCAGAACCTATTATTTAATTTTAATAAAACCATATTAGGGTTCTTTAAAAAAAATCCCCATACATATTCCTTTGAGATGATTGACCCTTCCAAACATTTCCTTCTATAATTTGTGACGTAATAGTAAAGTTGTTGGTTGAAACAAATTGTTTTTCCATGTTACCAAATCCACCAAAACACCAACTGTAACCATAGAAAAAATATTTTCCTTTGAAACTTCCATACTGACCATATTTTTTAATATGTTTTCTCATAAACCTTTATATCTTTTTTACATAATATTATATCATCAATTAGAATTTTTTTTATAGCTCAATTTTATTATCAGCCTTATCAGAATAAGAAGTAATAGAACTATTTGAATATTTATAATATTTAGAAACATTTTTAGACATAGGGTTTTTAGAAACTTCTGAATTCTCCATATTTTGAAACTTGGAAATGTACATAACTCTACCAGTATTCTTATTTTCAGAATTATCTCTAGATTTCTTCTACAACATTAAAAGTAACTTTTTTTATCCATGTCAGGTTTCTTCTTGTGGGAATTCCACCAATTTCATAGATATAGTTTTAGAAACTTGTACATTTCTATTCATATTTAGAATGTTTTGGGTGAACATGTTCTGAATCTTCTTATTTTTTCCTTCATTCTCACTTACAAATGTTCATTACGATTCTTTTCTTCACCAATATATTTTTTAATCATAAATATATTCCATCATCTTTAATTTATCAGCATGAAAAAATTCTTATTTTTTTGGGTAAATTTGATTTTTCAACTTCCTGGTTTCTTCCTCTTTCCTTCCAATCATTATCAGTCATTATTTTAATTATTTATTTATATGATTTTGTAATCATGTTTCTAATTATTTCGAAATTATTCTTCCAAAATATTCATTATAAACTATTTAAATAGAAATATTCTCACCAATATACTCAGAAGTTTTTTTTGGATTCACCATCACTTTATTCTTCTTCATCAAGTTAATATACAAAAATTGCACTTTTGGATTTGATGAAATTTTTTTCATTTCATTTTAAAAAATATTTATCTTTATCACCCAATTTCTTCTACGATATTCCTATACCTTTTTCATCTTCATCACTATCCTATTATTTATTTATTCAAGGATAATTATCTAAAAAGTTTTAAATAGATCCTCATTAATATAATTTTAATGGATGTTTAACTTTGTATTTACCAGTATATAATACCTCATTTCTAAAACAAAAGATAAAATATCTTCATGATTTTTACTTACATCATTTTCAACATCAAATTCACTATCTTATTCTTTAATAGGTATCTTATTTGACTTATATTTATTGGAATATTTAAAAGAAATTTATATATCATATTTTGTTTTAAATTTCATATCATTATCCATTATCATATAATAAGTGACTATAGTACTACAAAAATCATCTAGAGATAAGGTTTCAGAATCTCTATCTTCCAATGATGAAAAATGAGCATCAAACTTATCCAGAATAATTTTTATGATCTTTCCAACAACTATAGAATCCTCCACTATTTAACCAAGACATCTAATGGTGTTGAAAATGTCATTTACAAGTAGTCCCTAACAGATAAATACTCACCCATTTTTAAATCCACAAACTTCAGGCTTCAGATAATTAATTTGTCATCCTTTGTAACATCCCAGTTTCGGGTGCCAGTCTACGGGTGCCCCGAACCCAGTTCGCCACAAGACCTCAAGCGTGTTTCCCTAAATGTCAGAGGCTACCGACTAGCAGTGAGGGCCCAGGTCTGATAGTGGGGAAACTATGCCCTCATTTGTCCAAGTGTAGCACAGCGGAATATGATATAAACATACAACAACAACAGAAGAAAAATTCCATACACATTTAATAGAACAACTGCAGTAAAAGATAACTAGCCAGATATATTGATGTGATGCAACATGCCTCAAAATATAAGAAAGTAGCCAGAACATGTTACACAAAAATACAGTGTAGTACAAGTACAGAAAAGCAAAACGGAGCAAATCAGCCGGTAGCATCGTGAGCCTAAGCCCGGTCCCATGCCCCCTACTCCTCAGCAACACTGAAGTACATGTATAAGGACCCTTGACCTTATCTGTACCTGCAGAAACATAATCTATTTGGGCTGAAAAGCATGACCCAACCAGGGTGTGAGAAATATATCTCAGTTGGCACCCACCAATGGCCCATGCCCAACTGGGTGTAAACATTAAACAACAGTGTGAAAAAGTAAAATGCAACACACTAAGAAGTACTCAATAGTAACCAACTAACTAGTTATATTGCCATTTAATTATTCATTTAATCGCTTCAATATTAAGAAATTACCACAGTGAATTTCTAAGTAGACAGTCAGTGTCCACAGACACTCAACCCTTACCCTCAGGTAATTAAGATCAGAACCCATAGGTACTTTCCCACAGGCAGAACAGATGTTTTTCCTCAGGCGTACGTAGTGTCTCCCTCAGGCATAGAGTCTATTGCCCACAGGTATGGAAGAAGTTTCCCTCAGGCTAAGAGATCATTTCCCTCGGGCTAATACAGTCATGCCCTCAGGCTATAGTAAAAATGTGCCCTCAGACACAAGTAATCGGCCCATGCCCAACATATAATCATGCAATTTACATACAATTACTCTTAAGGAAAAGTAATGCGTAATTTAAACATGGAATACCCTCAGGTATCCTGGACAAATGGCTAAATAATGGAACGCACCCTCAGGGTGGTCCTGGATCCAAGCAGTGATCCCAAACAGCATTTTAATATCACATTTAATTACCTATACAGTTCTAGGTATTTAAAATAGCCATGGCCTCAGCCAGACGACACCCCAAATATGGGTTCGTAGCTCAAAAACACACAAAAAACACGATAGTTGGAAAAATAAACACCAAGCCACCTACCTTTAACACCAACGAACGATATACGTGAACGTTGATTTCAGAAATGCCCAAAAACGTCGTAGATCTGAGGTAAATGAATTTTAATTAAAGCTCAAACAGCTTTCATCAGAGGAAGAATTTGTTAGAGACACACCAGGAGAAGGATGCTCTTACCCATGAAGTTCCAAAGAGATTGTTTGAGGTGGAAACGGATTCCTGACGTGCGCTCGGCGGATCACCAAAGCTCCGGCCTTCCTCTCCTGAGCCCTCTTCCTGTTATAATCCTTCCTTGTGAACAGGGGAGGCTACTGCCCATTTTAAGCGTAAAAAAAAGTACATGGTGTGTACTTCTCCTTTTTTAACTATTCCTCTAGCAGCTTCCCACCAGCATGGAACTATTCACTTACCGACAAGAATACATGGCGTGTATCCTTGAGTACACGGCGTGTTCTGTCGCCCAGCTGGCCACTGTCTTACTATTCACCTACCGACTAACTACACGGCCTGTAGTCGGTTTCCACACCCTTCATCGCTAACATGGCCACACGCCCCGTGTACTCATTCCACATGGCCAAAAGTAAATGGCATGTGGAAAAGTACATGGCGTGTACTTTCCAAAATTTTGGATTTTCCCCATTTTCCCTAGTTTATCAAAAACACTTTAGAAGAAAATACCAAAAGAAGAAACACGTACCTCAGAAATAAGAAATGGGTTCTTAAAAACCTCCCCCCTTAAAGTAATTCATCCCCAAATTTCCCTTCCAAGGGTGGCAAAGATAAAGCTATGAATAACTCCATCCACTGAGCACGTACATCAGTCTCCTACTCCCAGGTTTCTTCCTACACTCGGCTATGCCTCCATAGCACCCGTACGAGAGGAACTTACCGGCCGCGGAGAAGCTTCGTTCTCCTATCAATAATACAAATCGGATGCTCCTCAAAGGACGCATCTTCCTAAAGCTCAAACTCCTCAGGCTGAAAGATGTGAGATGAGTCTGAATGATATCGGTGCAACTGAGATACATGGAAGACGTCGTGCATCTCCCGATACCTCTGAGGTAACTACTACCGATAAGAAACCGGCCTGACTCTCTCCAGAATCTCAAATGGCCCCACATACCTCAATGAAATTTTTCCCTGTCTCCTGATCCGTCTGTGTCCCCACCATGGTGAAACACATAAGAAAACCTGATCCCTGACCACGAACTCCATGGGTCGTCTAGTGTGATCAGCATATGATTTCTGACGAGACTGTGCAGCAGCCATCTACTTCTGAATCAACTGAACCTGTTCAGAAGTCTCTTGTACGAGACGTGGTCCCAGTAAATCTGCCTCGCCTGACTCTAACCAGCACAAGGGTGATCTTCATGACCTACCATATAAAGCCTCGTATGGTTCCATCTCAATAGTTCCTAAAAACTATTTTTATATGAAAAATATACTAGGGGTATATGCTTCTCCTAAGATCCCTAAAAGTCTAGGAAAAATGCATGAAACATGTCCTAAATCACCTGTATCGTATGCTCTGACTGGCCATCGGTCTGAGGGTGGTATTATGTGCTCAGAAGCACCTTTTTACCCAGTGCTTTCTGAAAACTCTTCTAGAAACGAGATGTAAAATGGGCGTCCCTATCTGACATGATAGAACGAGCAACCCCATGAAGACGTATGATATCTTGGATACACAACTTCTTGAGCTTGTCAACAGCAAATGTCTCCTTGATCGGAAAAAATTGAGCTACCTTCTTGAGTCTGTCCACAACCACCCACACAACATAATTTCCTCTAAGTGACCTCCACAAACCATTCACGATGTCCATCGTGAAATCATACCATTTCCACTCCAGAATGGGTAACTTCTTTTATAGTCCTCCTAGCCTCTGAAGCTCCGCCATCACCTGCTGACTGGTGGAACACCTCGTAATAAAACCAGCTACATCACTCTTCATACCCGGCCACCAGTACTGACGTCTCAAGTCTCGGTATATTTTGGTAACCCCAGGATGAACTTCCCTAGCTGAAGCATGAAACTCTCGCATCAGCTCCTCACATATATCCCTTGGAACACATACTCGTCCATGGAAATGTAGAACCTCATCATCGCCTATCATCCAAACAGGAGGAGGGTCCTCACTTGCCACCGAATCCTGTAGAACTAGGCCTTCTGGATCAGATAGCTATCTCATCCTCACTCTATCCAGGATGGTATAGGTCACAGCTAAAGATGAATGATAAGTTAGCCCCTGACTGTCATGAACCTCCAAATGCATATCAGAGAACAAAAAAATAAGTTGCCACTCACCACTGGCCTCCTGCACAGCCTGTATCTGAGTCTTCCTGTTCAGTGCATCAGCTACTAGATTACCTTTACCAGGTTTGTAGGCAATATCAAAATCAAAAGACTGTAGGTATTTGACCCACCTTCACTTCCTCAGATTCAAGTCAAGTTGAGTAAAGATATACTTGACACTTTTGGGGTCCGTGAAAATCACAAAATGCTCTCCCAACAGATAATGTCTCCAACAGCGCAATGCATGTACCACTGCATCCAACTCGAGATCATGCGTCGGGAGATTCCTCTCATGTGGCCTCAACTGCCGAGAACCATATGAAATAACTCGATCGCCCTGCATCAACACTACTCCCAACCAAATACCTGATGAATAACAGTAAACTGTATAGCTCTTACCCTGCTCTAGGAGTATCTGGATCGGTGCTGATGTCAACCTTCCTTTCAGGTCTTGAAAGGTTGTCTTTCAAGATTCCGACCGAACGAACTTCACACCCTTCTTAGTCAAACCCATCAACGGTGCTGCTAAGCGGGAGAAGTTCTGTATGAAGCGTCTGTAGTAACAAGCCATACCCAAGAAACTCCATATCTCAAACACGTTCTAAGGATTCTCCTAGGAAAATAATGCTCTTACCTTCTCTTGGTCTACTGCAACTCCTTCCTCTAAGATGATATGACCCAGAAAGTGTATCTGGTCCATCCAACAGTGGCACTTTGAGAGCTTAGCATATAGATGATGCTCTCTCAGTGTACTCAATATGATCTCAAGAGGGCTGGCATGGTCGTGTCGAGTGTGAGAGTACAATAATATATCGTCCATGAATACTACCACAAAAGAGTCCAGATAAGAATGGAACACACGATTCATCAGAGCCATGAAAATTGATGGCACGTTCGTGAGTCCGAACGGCATAACCTTATACTCATAAAGACCATACCTACTCCTAAAAGCTATAAGAGGTATATCTGATGGTCTAACGCGTAGGTGATGATATCCCGACCTCATGTCAATATTTGAGAACACTTGTGCTCCACGAAGTTGATCAAAAAGATCATCAATCCTCGGCAAGGGATATCGGTTCTTAACCATAAACTGGTTCAACATCTGATAATCCAGACAGAGTCTGAGGGAACCGTCTTCTTACGTTGAAAAAAGGATCGGCGAAGCCCAAGGACAAGTACTAGGTCGGATGAAACCCTTTTCCTGTAACTCCTCTAACTACCTCTTGAGCTCCTGAAACTCAGGCGTAGCCATCCTATAAAGAGGAATGGAAACTGGTGTTGCTCCTCGCACAAGATCAATAGAGAAATCCACCTCTCACTCTGGAGGTAGACCTGAAAAGTCATCCAGGATGACATCCCTGAAACGATCAACAACTGGAGGGAAATTCATCTGACAAGTCCCCTGATCATCCAGATATAATCTCACAATCTGGGCTCTGACTCCACCTCGCCCATGATGCTCTAGTCCAGCTCGACTTGCCTGAACATCCGACTCGCCCTTGTATAGAAACTCTCCACCCCCTGGTGACGTGAAACTCACCCTGCGATGATAGCATTCTACAACAGCTCGAAAGGGAACCAACCAGTACATCCCGAGAATGACGTCATAAGTTGTCATCTCTAAGACATAGAGATCCCAAAAAAAGTGACACCCACCAACCTCAAGGGTACACTCCATTCACTAACACACACCAGCCGTTCTAGACCCCAACGGAGTTTCTAGCATCATGATATCAGAAGATGAAGAAACACCAAGCCTAAGGCTCTCCACAACGGGTACAAATATGAAACTATGTGTAGCAACCGTATCGAAAAGTACTGAAGATAAGACAGAAGCTACTAGAATTGTACCTCTGATTGTAGAAGGTCCGGGATCCTTCTCCTGTCAGGTCTGTTGCACTGTATATGCCTGCCCAGTGTCGTGGATCTATGACACAGCCCTGCAACCCTGAGCTGTCCCGCCCTGCTGCCTCTGAGATCTTGGTGTCTGGCTACCACGACCACGACCACCATCTCTGCAAGCACTCCCTGACGTATTCCAGTCCCCTGGCTGGTAAGAAGCTGCTGGTGCTTCCCCCGCACGCGGAGTCTGCACAGAACCCATCTCACTAGCCACTAGTGGAAATGCCCTGCAAAAGCACTGCAGATCACCCATATTTCCACAAGCTCGACACTCCACTAGGTCTCGAGGACACTGGGGTCTCCTGTGCCCCTTTTTACCACACTGGTAGCATATAACCTGGCCACCTGAAACATTCTTCCGGCTGGTACTTCCACCCTAAGAGAAGTCCATGTGTCTCATCCTCTTACCAGTAGAAATAGTACCAGTAACTGCTGCGGAACCTCCCTGTCCCACACAACTAGATTCTCGCAGGTTCCTCTCTTTAATTAGTACCTGATTTACTATAGCATGTACTGAAGGGAATCTGAAAATATTCACCAGTGCTTGGATGTCATACTGAAGACCATCCTCGAAGCGCATGTCCCTCAACGTCTCATCACCAACCAGAACGAGTGAAAACCACTGAATCTCGGTTAAATGAGAAGAATAATCCATCAGTGACATAGCGCCCTGCTACAGATTCACGAACACTCAAGCTCTATCTTCCCTCGGCGTCTCTGGAAAGAAGAAGTCATAGAAGAATGCTTGAAAATCTCCCCACGTCATGTCTCTGTGATGCTATGTCTGGGTGGTAACATCCCACCACCTCTTGATGGAATCATGCATCATGTAAGTCATGAGCATGACCCTCTACCCTGGAGGCATCTCAAGATGCTCGAAAATAGTCTACATAGATCCCATCCAAGACTCTGCAGCCTGTGGTCCGCCATCTCCAGAAAACGTAGCCGGATGCTGCTACTGGAAGATACGAGTAAGCTCTGCCATAGATGTGGCAGCCGACGGTGCTCCCTGAAAGGTCTTAATGAACCGCATAAATCCTTCACGGAACTGTGTATCCATGCCTGTTTCCAGTATAATGGCTTTTTCCGCATCTGGCTCTACTGGAGGATCAACTAGTATCCCATGTCCCACCATCCTCGGAGTATAGTCGTTGCCGCTCTCCTGGCGATCAACGCACGGTCGTCTTGGCAGCATGGCTCTACAAGATCAAAAACACGCCTTAGAACAACATTATCAATGACCAGAAATGAAGAAACCCAAAAGGGAAAAAAATGAAGAAGGAATTTCAAGATTTTCAAAACAAGACTACATGGCGTGTATACGGACTACACGGCGTGTACTTGACTTCCCTTCCCTGCCCGAGTCCTTCCATATGGCTATGCTATACGTCTCCTGTTGAACAAAATTACTTGGCGTGTATATAGACTACACGGTGTGTATGGTGTAATTTTACAACTTCCCGTGTCATCTGTGACACGGCCGACTACTCGGCTTGGCACTACACGATGTGTTATTTACTCACACGGCGTGTACACCACCCTGTTTCCCAGCCACATGGCTAACTCCACACAGTCTGTCCTTGGACAAGACTACACGTCGTATCCCACAGGTACACGATGTGTAATAGATGAGCTCTGTCAACACGTGTTGTTAGTTATACAGCCGGACACACAAATCACCCTACATGGCGTGTTCGATATACACACGGCGTGTACTCGAAGGGATTACACTGACCCGTGTTGTTAGTTACATGGCTGAATACCTAGGTCAGACTACACGGCGTGTTCCATAATGGACACGGTGTGTATGTCATAAGGTTTCCTCCGCCCGTGTTGTTAGTTACATGGTGGACACCGGGTCAACACTACATGACATGTACTTATGGTACACGACGTGTTCACCCCTATCTATTCCCTTCCCCATGTCTCCGCCCACACGGGAAGTGACTACACGGCGTGTACTTATAGTACACGACGTGTACTTAAACATTTTTCTTTTCTTCCCAAATAGAAGAACATACACGGCATGTGTAAAACACTACACAACGTGTATACTAGGTGTTCTGGATAGTATTCCTCAGAAACTTCCCCGGAACCCAGAAAATACCGATAATCAACACCTAAGTGTCAAATTATGATCCGTGAGGGCCCATACTCCCCACGAATCAATGTTTGACATCTTATCTGTGTTATAACATAATAAACAGCCAATGATCCACCAAATTCCGGTCAATGGGGGCCCATACTCCCCAAAAACCAAAGTTCGGTGTTCATTATTTAAACCAGATCCTACTAAATACCCTATCACATAGAAGGTATTTATCTAGCATCTATCACAACAACAAGATTTTCTTAGCACAGAAACTATCAGGACAGTATGAAATTTCTAATCCACCTACATGGCATGGAACCATGCATGGCATGTGATTTCTAACATTTTCCTAAATGATGCATGAGATGGCATACCCTCATCTCAAATGGTTGCAAATAAATAGAAACAGTGAATAAATTATAAACAGCACAATCACAAGTGCATCAACCAACGGTGAAATCAAATCAACTGTAAAATTGAAAAATCAAGAAAATTGTAATCCTATGTAAATTGGCATTTCCCTGTACACGGTTTAGCTACTCTAGGGCACAACTTATTACCAACTAATGTTTCATTCTATTCTTGAATAAGGCTCCAAATAGTCAGTCAAAGAAAAGAAACCCCTCTAATACCACTTTGTAACAGACTGGTTCTGGGTGCCACTCTACGGGTGCCCCGAACCCGATTCGCCACATGACCTCAGGCTCGTTTCCCCAAACGCTAGAGGATGCCGACTAGCAGTGTGGGCCCACGACTGATAGTGGGGAAACTATGCCCTCATTTGTCAAAGTATAGAGTAGTGGAATATGATATAAACATACAACATCCATGGAAGACAAATTCCATACACAATTAATAGAACAACTGCATTAAAAGATAACCAGCCAGATATATAGATGCGATGAAACATGCCACAAATTATAAGAAAGTAGCCAGAACATGTTACACAACAACACAATACAGTAAAAGTACAGAAAAGCAAAGTAGAGCATATAATCCGGTA
This sequence comes from Viscum album, assembly GCA_963277665.1. Classification (NCBI taxonomy): domain Eukaryota; kingdom Viridiplantae; phylum Streptophyta; class Magnoliopsida; order Santalales; family Viscaceae; genus Viscum; species Viscum album. The sequence continues at coordinate 339,161,243 of OY728144.1, forward strand.
GCATCGTGAGTCTATGCTTTGTCCCATGCTCTCCTACTCCTCACCAGCACTCAAGTACCTATATAAGGACCCTTTCCCTTATCTATACCTGTAGAAATGTAATCTGTTGGGGCTGAAAAGCATGACCCCAATAGGGTGTGAGAAATATATCTCAGTAGGCACCCACCAAAGGCCCGTGCCCAACTGGGTGTAAGCAAGCAACAATAGTGTGCAAAAATAAAATCCAACAAATTAATCATTACTCAAAAGTAACCAACATACCCATTATATTTCCATTTAATTGTTTATTTATTCCCATTAATATTAAGAAATTAACATTGTGAATTTCTATGTAGACAGTCAGTGTCCACAGACACTATACCCTTACACTTAGGTAATCAGTAACAGAACCCAAAGGTACTTTCCCACAGGCAGAACAGATTTTTTCCCTCAGGCGTACGTAGTGTCTCCCTCAGGCACATAGTCTATTGCCCACAGGCATGGAAGAAGTTTCCCTCAGGCATAGAGATCATTTCCCTTAGGCTAATACCGTCATGCCCTCAGTTTATAGTAAAAAACTTCCCTCAGGCACAAGAAACCGTGCCATGACCAACATATAAACAAGGAATTTACATACAATTCCTCTCAAGTAAAGGTAATGCTTAATTTAAACATGGAATACCCTCGGGTATCCTGGCCAAATGGATAAATAGAGAAACGCACCCTCGGGGTGGTCTTGGATCCAAGCAGCGATCCCAAACAACATTTTAATATCACATTTAATTACCTATATAGTTATAGGTATTTAAAATAGCCACGGCCTCAGCCACAAGATACCCCAAATATGGGTCCGTAGCTCAAAAACAGACAAAACACACGACAGTTGAAAAAATAAACACCAATCCACCTATCTTTAACACCAACCAACGATATACGCGAACGTCGATTTCAAAAAAGCCCAAAAACATCGTAGATATGATGTAAAATACTTCTTATTGAACCTCAAATAACTTCCATCTGAGGAAGAATTGGTAAGAGACACACCATGAGAAGGAAGCTCTTACCTGTTCAGTTCCAATGAGATCGTCCGAGGTGGAAACGTATTCCTGACATGCGCTCGGCGGATCTCCAAAGCTCCGGCCTTCCTCTCTCGAGCCCTCTTCCCATTCTATGCCTTCCCTATGAATAGGGGAGGATACTTCCCATTATATGTGAAAAAAGTACACGACATGTACTTTCATGTACATGGCGTGTACTTCTCATTTTTTAATTGTTCCTCCGGTGGCTTCCTACCAGTGTGGCACTATTCAATTGCCGACAAGACTACATGGAATGTCTCCTTGAGTACACGGTGTGTTCTATTGCCCAAATGGCCACCGCCTTACTATTCACATGTCGACTGACTACACGGCGTGTAAAGGACCACTACACGGCATGTAGTTGGTTTCCACACCCTTATTCACTAACATGGACACACACCCCATGTACTCATTCCACACGGCCAAAAGTACACTGTGTGTGGATAATTACACGGTATGTACTTTCCAAAATTTGGGATTTCCCCCATTTTCCATAGTTTCTCAAAAAAACTTAAGAAAAAAAATGAAAAGAAAAAACCCATACCTTATAATTAAGAACTGGGTTCTTAGAAATTAGCTTTTAGGAAGTGATGATAGTAAATCTTTCTTAGCCTTTCCATTATTGACAAGATTATTCTTATAAACATATGAGAGTGGGACTATTTCATCAATAGGATAAAACCCTATTTGTTGTAGATTCATGAAAATCATATCATATATACATGAGAAAATGACTAATTATATAGTTAATATGGTAGTTCAAACCATTGAAATAGGTATACCATTAATATTGACACAATTACAATTCTCCATAATTGTCTCTTCAAAACTTCATCAAAGAATAAATGAAGGGAACCTTGGATCGGATACAAATTATAACATTCTAGTCACTATGTTTTATCACTAAGAGTAAGGGGTGAATTAGTGATAATTTGTTTTATGTTTCCTTACTAATTAAATATCATTCACCTCCTGTTAAATATTTCCTTCCCTGAAGAAATAAATTAAAAGAAACAACCACATGAACTATTAATTTACAAGGATAAATTTTCAAAAAAATAGATAAATCATTGTTTTGTTTTATAATTGAAAAAAATACTAAATAATAAACTATAAAACTATCATTTTGAGTGGAATATAATGAGTTGGATGTACTGTAACTCTTGTGTAGCTCAATGATCAATAAAACAGAGATTATTCATCAATTAATATGAAGATGTAATACAATGTTCTTGTAATAAACATGTTACAGGGATTCATGAACAACATTCAAAAATATGATTTTTAAAACAATTCTTTACTTTCTCACCCAAAGGATAGTAATAAATTTTTTGGACTTTGAAATAATTTTCAGTTGGATTTTCTAGTCATATTCTCCAAGTCCAATTTCTTTATATGAAAAAAATAACATCATCAAAATATAGTTAAGACAGTTTGGAATAACATCTTCTTCATTCTTGAAATCTCAATACAATTTTAAGACTCCAATAATTCAGATCAATAATATGAATAGCTAACTAGCATAATTATCTTGAATTTGATGATAAGTTGAATACATCGCAATATTTCCACTTATCCTTTATCTTATGTACGAAATGACTTCTTCAAGAATGATAATCCCAAAACCTCTTCATATGTCTAGAATATATTCATCAAATAACCTTATCTATTCCTTTTGTGATTAGTAAATCTACCAGAAAGTAAAAAATCACTTTACCTTTTATATTCAACCCAAAAATGGGTGTGTGGGATTTTATAAAATATCTCTGTTCAATAATATTTTCCACATCTACAGCTTCCTTTGAGTTTATTGTGAAGATTATCTTCCTCGTGTTTTCCCAACGATTCATGAACCTTCTCTAATATTCTAAGAACATCAAATATTTTTCAAAATATCATTAAAAAATTCAGATACTGATTCATCATTCTGATTATCATTACGATCTGCATCATTATGATGAAAAAAGTAAAATAATTGATACTTATTATCGTTTTAACAGACACAATTTTAATGAAAAAAATTTAATTCAACTCATTTTAAATGGTTGGATAAAATTTTTATAAAGATTAATATTCTATTTTGTATTGTCCATAACGACATGACCTTTAGGTATGTATCATTGGTCCCAACAACTTCTAATAAAAAAATCCAGCCTTTGATGATTATGATTACATGAAGAGTCTGATCTAAACCTTATGTATTGGTATCCATTGAATCTTTTCTTTTTTGAATACGAAAATCAACGACTTATGTCTTTTAGGATTAAAATATTTTGTATTTTTTTATGACAAAAAACTATCTCTGTTGTTAGGATCCTCCTCCTCATCCTTTGAACAAATCTATATTAAGAAATATCATTTTCCTAATCTTGAGACTGAAAATAATCATATTCACCCGCTTTCATATTCATCAAAAATTCAGTAAGAATCATGAATTCCATCATGATATTGAATATGTTAAAGGTCAGCTTCATCTTCATCTAAATTACAAAGGAAAGTATTGTTACTTCCCTAGAAAAATATTTATTACCTTCTCATCTAGGATAATATTGACATGATTATGATCATAATTAATATTATTGGAAGAATATTTCCCCCCTTTCATTCATCAAATATTTCCTAAAAATCATTACAAAACACTAGTTATTTATGAGAAAAAAAATAGCAATGAATCACCAGAAATATATACGATTTAGGAAGACTCCGATGAAACAAATCATTATGATTTTCTCCTCCACACCAATCCCAACATACGTCCGATGAACTTTTTATGTTAGAAAAAACTCCTAATATGATGGTGTTTCAAAACAAGTTTCAGTCCCATTTTCTTGAATATGATTGTCATTCCGATTTTCACCAAATATAACATGATGTTATTTCTTTTCTTCTTAAATTTCATTGATAATAAAAGAAAATTTTTGAATATGATCATTAAACATATCAGTTTTTTCCTAACATAGTGATTATTACATTCATTAACTCGTAAAATCTCTCATCGCATTCACCATTCATGGAAAACTTTACTCCCTTCAGAGTTATCATAGTTAGTGGGGATGGAAATCCTAATATTTTCCCTATAAATTAACAAATGTACCTAGATAATCACATGAAGATAAAGATATATGTCATAAAAGTTTTTATAAGACCCCAGTCAATTGCCTTTGTTTTCGAATTACCCATATATATTCCTTTAATATTGGTAAAATTCTCCTCAAATGTTATTTATCTATCTGATCCATATATTTATTTTACCTTTTATATGAAATTTCCTTCTTCAAGGTATTCAGTAGGACATCAAAATACACCTCAACTTCTCCCTTTCTTTAAGAGGTGATAAGAATATGGTCTATAATGACTACCAATAATTTATAGAAACAATATATAAAAAATATATTAATTATGTATAAAATGATTTCTATAGGATTAGTATGTCCAAATTGAATCACTATAAACTCATAGTGACCATTCCATGTAAGAAAATATGTCTTGTGGATATACTCTTTATTCACCTTTTATTTATATTGTCTTCACTAATGATCCAATTTGGAGAAGTATCAGGCTCTACATATAATATGAAGTAAAACATTAGTCCATGGAAGTAGATGAGTTTTCTTTATCGTTATTTTATTTATATCACAATTCTCAATTCAGAGGTGCATTTACCAATCATTATTCATGATGAAAAGGACAGGTTCACCCCATGGTAAACCACTTGGGCATATAGACCATTTATATATATATTCTCTTATAGCTGATTCTTTATCTCTTCAAGTTCAATAGTTTAAATTCAATATCAAGTTATGGATAATAAACATTCTCTAGGAATCTGTTATAATTATAAATCAACCTCTCTGTCAGTAGGAATACTAGAAAAAATTTTCGGGACACAACATGATATTATCTTATAATAGACATTTCATTAAAGACAAGATTTCTCAAAAACTCAGTCATTTGTGCTAGATACAAAATCTGATAAGGAAATAATATCGACTATTTTTATTAAAATACCAAAGAAAAACCATTGACCTCCATAATGTTTTATAAGATAAGAGGATGATTTACAACATAGATGGTGTTTTCATTCCTTATACACTTTAGGTCGTCTCTATATAAGGAAATACAATTAATAACCATAATTGCATCGAATTATGCTGAAGTGGGTATCATAATGTTCTCTACTATGTTCAGACCAAAATAATGATACGAGAGATGTTATATTCTTAGGAAGAAAAAATTACCCCATCTTCCCCTTTCATTGATTTCTCATCTTCCATATTTTGAGGTTGTGATTGAATCATTTCACTGAAATTTTTATATATGAAATAATGTGTTGACCCAAATTAAAATTATATTTTCTCTATACTTGAATTAATAACGAGGGTAATTTTTACAAATTCATTTTCAAAATACACCACAATATTTATGATGGAAAAAATTAATTATTACTTTCATGGCCTTTGAGTTTATTATCATTCATTATCATCAATAACCATTGTCTTAGTGGACTAGTATGAATTGTTTCCTTATTATATAAATTTAAAACATTATACAATAGTATAAGAATTGAATTTACATTTCCATTCTTCCATCACATTATTGGGTTTATCATGTTAGAATTTACTAGCTAGGTATCCTTCCATTCAACACTTAACATTTGTTTCTCATTTAAGTAATTTCCAAGATGCATCTTCCCAAAATTTTTGACAAGTGCTATGTTGGATTTTAGTTCCCCTATGATATCTATCTATTAAAACAACTGAATTAAAATCCATTATCCACTTCTTATCTCTAGACCCATGATACAATTGAGAATACTTGATAATTATTTTGACTTGAGGGAATATTATATAATTTCATCATAGATTTAAAAGTGTCAAATCATTCAATATTTTCATATATTTGGATTTATCAATTAATGAAGAGGATTAAATTACATTTGGGTAAAATGGAAAATCTATAATCATATCACCCATGACTTCTAATGTTTTCCTTTTTTTAAGCGAATTCATCATCATTTTTCGTGATGATTGGGACCTCCCTTTTGAATGTAAACTCGAGAGTGTGAGTAATATATTTTAAAAAAACATTTTCCAAAATTCATTCCACTTTATCACTTCGATTTATTCATTAATATTCATGTTATTTATCAATGTCTACCATCAATCAAATTATTCCTCTATACGATAAATATATAGCATGGCCTTCTCTTGATGAAAGCATTGAATGAGAGGGAATAAAATTACGATTTAGTCGATCCATATTAATATATTTTTGTATTAGAAGATCCATTAAAATATTAATGCCTTTATAATATAAAGTTATATATTGAATCATTTTATTTTTTTAATGTGATGTAGGGTTTCGAAAGATTTTTTTCAATTCCAAACATCTGTTAGTTGTGTATATATTTCCCAGATGTTCCTAAAACATAATCCCACTATGTTAGACATATCATTTGGTATTTCACCACATTGTATATCACACTAGTAATTGAATACGTTCTTAATATATATATATATATATATTGTCAAAAAAAGGAAAAATTTAGAATGATAATTTTCTAAATATTAGTGATATAAATGGGAAACTATGAAAACTGGTGGGGTAACACCTAGATGAAATATATTCATTAACCTAGGAATTATTTAGATATAATATAAGTTATCCATTGTTTAATTCATAATATAAATTTTCTAAGAATTTTTTCCTCCTATAATAATGGATCATAAATTTATTTTGAATTTACGAAATCAAATTTTTAGGTAGTGTCAAACCAGGTGTACAACAAGGCCTCTTTTTTCAAAACCATTTGATGCCCATGTTATTGACCAAGGCCTCCTTTAGGTGTTATTACCTGATGAACATGTTTCCAAGTATAAAAAATCACTTGTAGTTTCTAGACAAGGATTTTATTTCATAGAATCCTCTCGCTCTATAATTATCCAAATTTAGGGACATTTTATTTTTGTTTATTCTATTCCATAAGGCTTTACCTAATGTTTTATAATATTAATTTCAAAAAATAACTAGATCTTACCCTGGTGTAAACTGTGAAAACCCACATTTTAGTACAACATTATTCTGATACGTATTACATAATGAGACACATAAAAAAACCAAAATATTGGTGTTCCTAGTGTATTTGGGTAATTAGATACAAACAATGATAAATTCAAGCTGGGAAACAAAAGCATTTATTATTAAAACACAATAATAGGACTTTAAATTCCATTGATATTCTAAAATTACAGTGGGCCACTAAAAAATGTACATAATACTGTGTGATATATAAAGCTTATAAAATTGATAATTAAATAATAAAAAGTTTCAATTAATACAAGATAGGTATACATGGGACATATATGGGTTTGAATCATTAACATGAACATGGAGGAATGATGTAATATGATATAATCACAGAACCCTAGTAATGTGAAAATAATGTAAAACATGACGTAGAAAGAATAAGTCAAGGATAACAATAAATGCATACCAAAGTAGTGTTCTTAAGGTAACTATTCATGCACCATACATTGTATATCAAGATATAAAACCAATACATGATGAATTAGGGGGATATATAATAATATTTCCACCTACCATGTCTATATAATGTACTTTCATTTGTGTGCCACATAGATATAACAACATAAGAATAAATTTTAATAATATCAGTCCCATGATTAAGGTGTGTGGATTTTATATATAAATGTATCCAATCAATTAAGGTTGATATGATATAGGGGAATATTTTCATTGAATATAGGTTTGGGTATTAATAAAAAAAATTGTCATGGAATTCACAAGATAATTTTCACTTTATAATAATTGCACATATGGTTCATGGAAGGGTTTAATGATATTTAATGGACGTCTCTCATTACTTCGGATTAATAAGAATAGTAAATGGATGTCTAAAAACATAGGCTACAATGAGAATATGGAAAATCAAATGTATTAATACAGAGGGAGCACATAAATAAATAGGTTGAGGAAGAGAATACCCTACCTTGAGAGCGAACATCTAAAATATTGAGAGGAAATTCTATTGAGCATGGGGTAAATGGGAGGGATTTAGAGAGGAAGAATAAATTCATTCTAAATGGGGTTTGATTAAAGTCGGTTTGGATGTTGGGTAGTTACTTATAGAAAAGTAAAAGGGATTTCTATATTAATTACTAATCAATGGTTTCGGAGTCTACGTTAGATAATAATTAAAACAGAAAAACTCCCCATGGTTTTCCCTTGTTTCTCCCAAAGAGTGGTGGTTATAATTATTTTATTTTCCTAAGAAACCAACTAATTCAATATTTCAATTAATTATGTAGAAGTGTGTCATATTCATTGGGATGAAATTCTTATGAATTCCCTATATAGTATTTATTACATCAATTTTCTCCTATTATAAGGTTATAATATATACTATATATTTATACTGTATTTAGTTTTTACCCAAAAATCTGACTGTCCACTACAGTTATAAAAATCCATTGGTCTATAATTTTTATATGTTGATTTAAAAAAATTATATTTATTTTAATAATATATTTTAATAAATATTACTATTTTAAATTTTAAATAAAAATATATACTTATTGGAAAATATTAGTTTTACGACACCAACCACTACTTAAACCTTGTAAAAATTACATTGTTCATCATTAAATTATAAAGTCATTTGTATATAAATAACATATAATTAATAAGAACATTTCATGAAAACAAATTTTTCTCAATAATCTGTGAATCCATCAAAAGTTATGTTTTAATTGAAACTATATATTTTCCAAAAAAACCTTATTTATTTATTTATACCAAAATATAAACATTTCCAAAAAATATTAATTCACATATATATATACATGTGAGTTAATAATTAAAAGGGTTAAATTTAAATTATTTAATAAAAAATAAAATATTAAAATTCAAAATACAAGGTTCTAGATACATATCACATTATTACAGTAGTGTCTTTCGTATTAGTAAGGTTTGTGATGGTGTAATTTTCATTGGATGGTTCGAGAAACAAGGTTTAGTCCATGATCTCTATGAGCTTGAACTTCTCCAAAAAAAAAATTTTGTTTTAGTAATAGACTATGAATCTCTACATGGGATTGGTATTGACCAAAGACCAATGATTCCATATCACAAAGTCAAAATGAGAAATGGGCTTCATAGGTATAATCATAATATTCAAGAGTATCACTTCTTTTGTTTGTGTCAATTGTACATTATCACAACACTTTAAATAAAGTTATCTAAATATTAATAGTGTAGTAAAAAAATTATAAATAGTTATGATTCTTAGTGATATTTTAACCTGAAAGATAAATTATGTACAAATTTTAAAATTGTCAATTATAATAAAATTAGATATTGAGATTTTTTTTCCATAACTAAAATTAATATTAAATAACTTATTCATTCAAAAGGGAATATTATTTATAAATATTTGGTTCCTTAAATTAATTATTATTTTAAGGGATTCTTCTTGGGATGGTCGAATGGGTTGACATGATTTAAATTTATGAACGACTTTTATACATCTATTCTATCTACTATAGACATGGTGGTAGTTTTCCTAGATATTTTTTTCATCCACACTAAATAAACTTTTGGTTCTAATACACCTATATACATATAAATTTATTTAGAATTTTTATTAAAGATAATAATGGATATAGAAATTTCTTTGAAAAGTACTCCAAATATATCAATATATTATGTAATGGTCATCTTTAAATATGATAATGACCTTTTATTAGTATAATCCACAATGAAACACTGTGGGTAAATGAATGTTATTTCACGAAATTTATACAATGAATCAAATTGGGTTATAATTAAATTTATAAATGTAATATCATTCTCTTGAGACATAATATTAACAATTTTTTTTATCTCTATATTCCTAAAATATATATTCACATCCCTTATTAATTATTTCAATATCATCATCATTCAATTTGATCATTGGATTAAATAAGGTGTCGAGTTCCTTTATTTTCTTAGACATGAAATTTATTAGACCATTCTTGATTTCAATATTTTCTTCAATAATGTGGAACGTTTTTTGACCTTTCATTTCCACCTTTACTTTTTCTTGTTTTGGGATATTTATTCAATTTAAATACTTTTCATAAATAGACTTTTAAATATTCATTGACTCACCTTTATGTTTGGTGATTTATTCATATTGTCTTTTTAAAATTATATATAAGTATAAAAATAAATATTTTGGAATACAATGAAGAAAATACTTTAACTATTATATATAAAAATCTATTTATATATGGTCACCTCTAATGATTCTAGGATATTATTCAAGAAAATTATAAAAGGAATTGGTAAAAACCTCTTTAACACTAGAGTGTATTTATTAAATTGATGTAAATGGATTATCCAACTTCTTTTTAGTAGCTTAAACCAAAAATTTATTTCTTTTTAATCTAGATCTACCTTTTTGGTTGTCATGTAATAGAGAAAGAAAAACATCCACATCTCTTTACAGTTGGGACCCCTTCTTAAAACCCCCTTTTTGCATTCTAACTATTATTAAACATAGTATTTAAAGTAATAAATCTCTAATCCGATACAAATAATTCATCACTGAAACCGAACATCATAATCCAATATAAAATAAACTTAAATAATCAAAAAGTGAAAAACAACCAATGTAGATAATTCATAAGAGGTTAACCCCTTGTGATACCATTCTTTCGGACTATATTGGTATATACTCAATAATGAGAGGGTTGGGGTGTGAAATAATTATTTTACTATTACGTTCTAACTTAATATTTTTTCTATTTATATTTTTGACTATTTAAGATAATTCTTCTATATTTTTATTGAATACCCTTTTTTCATTAATATAATCAATATAAAAATTAAATATTCAATGATCAAAATTTATTTATAAAGATTAGTCTTTTTTATAATGTGAAACACTCCTTGATCATATAGACACTTATAATGAGAAACCTATAATAGTGGATCAGGAAAAAATAATAGTTTGACCTGAAGTGTGGTATTCTACACATAATTGGGGGAATAAAAACAATTATGAGTCCCCATGATTGTGATAGAATTGTGTAATTATATATCCATGGTGTTTTAATAAACTATCTATAGATGATGTCATTGATTTCATCTAATTCTTTAAAAACTAATGATATTCCTCTATATGATGAGATATATATTTATTTTCACATTGCTAAAATGATCCTCTTTTATTCTTTTATTACATGCAAAACAGTATGTAATAAAATCATCTCATTATTCTATTATATGCACAAATGTGCTCAAACTATTCCCAATAGAAATTATTGGTGGTACTCCATCATTTTATTCTTTATATGAATACATATATGAACACCACCTTCTTCACTTATTCCACATTCTACCCTAAAATCTTATATTCTTCTTAAATGGATACAACATGTATCAGTTCCTCAGTATATTTGATCTATTGAATGTGTGATAATTATACTTAAACCATATCCTCTTCTAGATACTTGATAATTTTCTATTTTAATTATAATTTTTACTATATAACTGTTATTATGTATTCTTTTAACTTGTGAGAATATATATATATATATATATATATATAGTTGCATAATCAATTACTTCATCCAATATACTCCTATTGTATCTTAATTAAATTATAATGTGAATGAAATATCTCGAATTATGATTAATGTAGGTAATTCACAACCCTTGGATGTTTTTTATCATTATGAACCACTAGATACACAATCATCATCCAAATATTCTTATAATATTAAATTCCTGAATACCTAGTGATAATTAATCCCAAAATAATATATATAGTCACAAAACAAAATCTACATTATTAACTATAAATAATAACTATATGTCAATATACAGTGACTAATGTATATCTATCATTATTCAAGACGACTCATTCATCTTACATGATTCTATAGTAAATAATTTAATGGAACATTCATGATTTACTATACAAACCTTTGTCTCACTTTATCATAATATTTGGGTCTATCCTTCTTCATATCGTCATGATTAACGTGAGTGAATTTAATCTATCCAATAATTCACCAATATATTCATGAAATAGTGATACATTCACGGATTCCATTATTCATTACCAACATTAGACACTAATTATAAATTAATCATCTTTATTCCATGAAAAAACACATCATATTAAAAAGAATTTAAAATTTTTATGATCTTTTGAATTCATATTGTAATGATGACTTAGGCTCATTCGGAATTATGTTCATAATTTTCCATAGTAAAAATCAATATTCTCCACAACATAATCATTGATTTGGATCAATTCACCAAGCATCGATTTTAAATTTTAAATTTAAATCAGTAGAAATTTTGAATATGTGAATTATTTTCAAATGTTAATCCATTAACATATGAAACCAATTTTCCTATGAAATCAATTTTCACATGAAAAATGGAATTTTTAGGATGTTATTTTTCTATGAAATCAACCACATATACAATTATCCATCCATGAAAATTTAGATTGAAAGTATTCTATTTTCCTATGCTTATTTTCCTACACAATGAAAAACTCATATATTGATATTACAATATGTGAATCACATATGCATATTCAAATAATTGATTAAGCACTTCCTCATATATTTTTGAAACATCATATTGTTCCTCATGATATACATATACATTGGTTCAATATATATCTAATATTATCTTTTCATGAATCCTAATAACTAATATCATGATTTTGAAACTTTAGGGGAACAACCCAAATTTTTAAAAATTAATTTAATCCAAGTTATTTTTCCTTATAAGCCTGATCATTACTAAAATTTATCATGAATTCGATCAACCTAACATGTGTTCCCACAGCAAATAAACCTACAATGTCTTTCAATGGTCACTAAAACTAATATGTTTTCCCATAGTAACTTGAAATACCAATCATGGGATAAAATATCCTTATAGTTATTTGTTTAGTTTTACTTTTACAGTGGATTACAATTTATTTATAAGGTAAGATTACATTCCTTAAAATATGTAGTTCTTATTACATCATGGTATTTTTTCATATTTATTTGTGGGGTCGGTTCTTATTAACACACGGTAGCATCTCAGATTACATCATGTGGTCAGTTCACTTTTATGATGTAGTCACTTCTCATTCCTTCATTTCATCAATTTCCGATAATGATGTAACACATCATCCAGTATCTTTAGGAATAGTCATGTTTTCTTTATTATTTTAAACACTGTATAATTTCTAAAACTATAACCTATAATAAACATTTTGAATAGAATAATAATAATCAGATATTTCCTTTTCCGAAATCAATGAATGAAATATATTTGTTATGTACTACATTGAATATGTATATTCCAATCTCAATTAATTGAATATAATAAGAAAAACATCTTAGTATCAACTTAAATAATCTTAATTTAATCATCATTCATAATCAATATATCAGCAACATCATCCTTTTTTTCATCCAAAATTCTGCATCTTCATCAACATATTTATATGCCTTTACAATCATTCATCAAAAAAACATTTTAACTCAATGATAGTTTTCCCAAATAACTCAATATTTCCATCAATATCCATTAATTCCATAAATTACCTTCTAACCTATTTTATTTCCAAAATATTTCACTTAACATTATTTTTAATTTTTCTTTAATTTTTCATTTTTTTGAGGAAATATATTAGGGCCTAAAATATTTTTATTAAATTTATTTTTTTTCTCATCCTATTTGGTGCTAATATTTGTACTTTTTTGAGTTTATGTTCTTTCTACCAGAATTTATAATGCTCTGTGATTCATATGAATTTAATAAAAACATAGTCTTTTTAATAACATTCTTCTCAGAATTATCCCAAATCAGTTCAAAAATATTTTCTCCCTTAAAGGGTGTTTTTTGAAATCTCAACAGATTTATTTTTTCTTTGACCATTCAAAAACATTTTAAATTTTACATTTAGAATTGGATTTTAATTTTATCAATTCATAAAATTTTTCTTATTATAGTAAAATAGTGTTATGGTGCATGTCATTCTAATTAATTTTAATTTACCTATTTATGTTTAATTTATTTTTAGTATTATGAAATTATTTAGAACATCAATTTATTTTTGTATCCTGTATTTTTATTCAATATGTTCCTATTCCTTATTGTTATAATATTTATCATTAATTTTACACTTCTTATTATCCTTTTCAGATATTGTATTTTTTAGAGACATTATTTCAACCCCCTCTCCAATATATATATAACGGCCTGAATTTAATTGAGGTATGTACCTCTTATTATTTTAGTACAAATCATTAATGTGACCCTAAGCATGCTCCTGTGCACCCTATTGTGGGTCCCAAGCTTCTGTTAAAATTAATTAAATAATTTCTCAGGTTTTTTGGTTAATTTATTATATGCCTAGTGTTGCATTGATGCTAAAAATAATTAAGAAGTATTATAAAGGATTAAAAATAATTTTATGGAATCTAAAAAAATTAGAGGATAAAAATAAATAATAAAATAGAAATAGTTGGAGTAATATTAAAAATAATTAAAATGTGGTAAACCAATTTTAATTAATTATTTCCAATTCTCCCACCAATTTTTGTTTTATTATTTTATTTTAATAATTTTACAACATTATTTATTTTCATTTTAATTTTTCATTTTCTTTTAATTATTTATTTTCATACTTTATTTATTTCTTTCTCCCTTCATATCCCCCGTTCTTGTTTGTGGAGACCCTCCCTGCTAGGTGGTGCGTACCACCTCCCCTCTCATTTGGAATCCTGATGTAGTCTCATTTTCCCTTCGATTTTGACATCATCTAGTTCACTATGAAGATCTAATTAAGGCTTGCCTCACACACCAAGAATCATTTGATCTCATTCTAAATCTGTCACGCAATCTATCATGGATGTATTTTTTATGAAATTAGAGTTTTTTGATAATCATCTAGTTTATTCCATTTTATGACAATTCAAATATATTTTCATAACATAGGATCCCCTACGAGTACATATTATGGCGTCTTCTCACTTTTTCCTTGTTTTATGGTGTAATTTAAATCGCACGTTGTACCACTCGTCAGTGCCTACCAACAATGTTTAATATTAGATTTTCTAAATTAAATAAACATATTACATGGTCATTATACCCTTGATTGAGATAATATAACTGATTTTAATTATTAAAACATCATTGTATGCACCTTTGGGTATGTCGATGTTCATGGCCTATTTTTATTTTTCCCAAATTAAACAAATAAATTAACTCCATAGGTTCTGTGAAGCCTATTATTGAGTTTTAATAAAAAAAATTTTTTAAGATAATTTGAACAATGAACCTTGTGTCTTGTTAGTTAAATTATGCCTAATGATTTTCTTCCTTGTTATGTTGTTATACTTCTATGCCATTATAAAATTTATAATTGCGTTTTTTTCTGTATTCGTTGATAAATTATCTTGGTTGTAACTGCTTGACTAGAATGATCATTACTGTTTTAATTTGAGTTGATCATATTACTTTGTTTCAATTATAAATGTATAACCTAATATATCTGATTATTTGAAAAATTATTAAATTCTGATCGGTGAGATAACATGAATTCCGTCTTAAGGACTACATAAGGACTCTCCATTCTAGACTGGTTACACATTACACAAGGGAGAATATTTCATAGGATTTTCCAGACAAGGGTTTCCCTAGGTTTCTAAAATACTCAGGAGAGATACTTTTTTACAAAGGGATATTAAGGGATGGACATATTGTAAAAGTAAATACACCATGTCTTGAGTGATTCTTGACCTGTTTTGTGTGACACCGAGATGGATTCATGATAAAGCCATGCCTCAAGCGAAACTTTGTCATTCAAAAGATTACCTTGGATGGGATCAGTGGTATTAGATTAATTGAAGGTAGTACCACAGATATCCCTTTGGTACGGTCTCATAATACAACTCTAAAAATTGAAAATAATAATAATCGTGATGTGTGGAAAGAGTTTATTTTTGCAGTCTTTGTTTCCTTTGTAATTATTGATACCTTTCTGGTTCTTGAAGCACACTTTTTGACCCATAAACTAGACCCCCGGACAAAACAAAAGCTTATGGTATTGTTCATTTCTTGTTTTCCTTTTTTATTTATACCCTTTATATATATATATATATATGAACAACACATATTATAGTTACCCTATTCAGATTCATGGATTGGGCCGAAGCATGTGATTTGGGATGGGTTTCGTTGAGGACCCAGACTAAGATATATCTATTTTATTTGGTTTTTTTATTGCTTACTTTAATCATTTATGGGCACACTGCTATTATATACTACATAAAATGGAATGTATTAGACATTGTGGGTATTAACCTACTAGGATTTATCTCACCCCCTCGATTAGGAACCATTTGGTACCCATGTAGACTTTATGTTCATAGGTAGGGATAATGGGAAGCATGCGGCTTCTAGTTTTTCAGCGTGGCTTACTTCTTAGGGTGGATCTTGGGGGAAGAGGATCGAGCTTATACTCATGATGCAGTTGTTTAACTTTGTATCATTATCATTATATATTTGATTCCTTTATTGTATTATTATTTTTAGTACTATCATTTTAGCGCAGACATCATATCCTGAAATCATTGTGTATCTAGTTTATTTATCATCTTCAACACTTATTATTTATTTAGTTGGGATTATTTAATTCCTTATTTTTCATTTTTATTATTTATATGCTTCCTATATTTGTTATAAATTGGGTTTCTATAGCGGTATAATACCTTATACATTTGTGGGCATAGTGTTCCCCGAGGATGCATTATAATGTCCCTTGCTATTAGTCGACAACCTCTGGAGTTGGGGAAGACGTTCTTGATGTTATGTGGGAAACCCAGAAAAGAGCACTCTTCCCATGGCTCCCAGGACGGGGATTCTACAATGTTGTATCAAAATATTTTTTTTCATTTTGTCTTACTATTTGGGTGAGATATTATACTTGGATATATGGATTTGGAGCATACCCTTTGCTTTGAAGTAGCTAACCCATGTATTGGGGAAACCCAAATTCCTAGGATGGGATTTCAACTATTGATTATTCCAATTATTATTGATATGATTTCACTATTGGGTGGCACACTTTTTGTATGTTTTCATTGATATTGATATTATTGACATAATGATTTTTACCATTGCAATTAGTTGATACGTGGACAATGAATTTACATGCATCATATTAGGCACCACAAGGATTAAAATGACATGCATATTTCCATGCAATATCTACTTTCAACATGAATCTGGATGATAGAATTTAATGTTGTAGTGCCTAGTTGTAAAATTTTGAAGTGCCAATTTGATAAATATTATGTTTTGATGATCTGTTAGATGTTAACTTTACCTTACCTGGGAAATAGGTGGTAGGTATCATTTTAGTGATCCTTTAATTTTACTATTTCTTACATAGACCCATCTCTTAGAGCATGATACCTGTTGTGTTGTCCTAAGAGGAAGGCTATATACCTTCCCTCTTTGTTACACCCATTCATATATTCTTCTTCTACTATGAATTTTGTATATTGTTGTGTGTTTGGATATTGTATACCAGTAACACAATGATGTTTTCTATGTCATGCCTCAGGAGAGTGGAAATGATCAGACTCCAGAGATTGTGGGTCCAAAACCATTATAGGTGCCTCTTATAATCACTCATGTAGTGTAACCTGTAGTACCACCTATGATGAATCTTGTGGAACCACTTCCTGCTGATCTATTGATGGTCCATGATGCTCTTTTTATGGATAGCCTCCTTAGATTTATACATCCAATTCAGAATATTCCTAGACCTACCCTACCTATGGAAGAGCTCGCACGAGACTTCCAGCAGTAGCACCCTCACACCTTCTCAGGAAGCGGTTGTCCTCATGCTGAAGAGTTAGGGATTGAATCCATAAAGTATATATTTGACCATCTTGATATTCTTCTACAATAGAGGGTCAAACTCGTATTCTACATGCTTTGTGACTGTCCCATGGATTGGGGGGATTTTACATCTCATGGGGAGCACACTAGGGACATTGTTTGGGCAGACTTCCTAACAACTTTCTACAATAATATATTCCCACAAACTCATAGATATGAACATTCCATGGAATTATTACATCTTCAGTAGGGATCTATGATAGTTTTTTATTATTCTAATCATTTTATAGAGCTTCAACATTTACCCCATCTTTAACTAGTGATTCACAGACAACTACAAGACACTTTGAAGATGGACTCGGATATACAATCCACTTATAGGTGAACATCATTGGTGTGAACAAAATTATAGGGATCATGAATTATACCCTCATTTTGGAATGAAATGTTAGGGAAGATAAATGTGTGAGCCAGGGAAATTTAGTTCCGAGATAGTGATATAGTTCATCAGGAAATAAGAAGTTTCATTTTGAATGTGACCATGGAGGAAATCCAATACAAGAATCATGTTTTAAAAGTTACATCACATGTCATTAGTGCGGTAGAGTTATCCATAAGAATCCTTCATGCACGAGGGACACAATGGAGTGTTAAGCTTACACCAAGATAGGTTACCTTCATAGTTTCTGCTATTCATTCTCATCCGCATCTAGTAGTAGTGGTTTTGTACCAGCACCTCTATCAGGTACTAGATTTACGACTCCACAGCTGGATGTAATTTCTTTTTCTATAGGAATATTAGGCTGAGGTAATGGTGGAGGCCATGGTTGGGGAAACTATGTCCCAGACTATTAGTGTCATCAGTGCGGGCTTTCTCAAACTAGTCAGGAAGCATCTGAGGGTCGTGGTTTAGGTCTTATGTATGCAGTGAAACCAACCATAGAGGAGCAGAGTGCAAGGCCATCTATGGTTAGATGCACTATTCTATTAGCCTCTATTTTAGATTCTTCACATTTAGAAACTAGTGCATCACATTCCTCTTTATCTTTTACTATTTTTGAGTGCCTTAGTTTCACAATTGAGTATCTTTGCAGCATCATTTCTCTAGACACTCCACTAATTTTTATGATAGAGGCCATACACCAGTGACAAGAGTGCACCTTGAGATAGGTGGGTATCATTTCCTTTGGAATTTTTACATCATCAATATGTATGTCATCAACATCATTATTTGTCTTAATTAGATCTTTTATTATCATTCCCCAGTTGATTTATATCACCATTGAGTGTCCTTCACATCCCATATAGGAGACTTATATATACATAAATGAGAATGGGATATATTGGAAGATCGAGATGGCCTTAAATGTGTTGGGCTGGGAGGAGTGAAGACTCAATTAGCAAGTCTCTTCATGAGTGATCAGGTTAAAAAACTAGTTGACTATACTCCATTTTGGATTTCTTTTGGGATGTCTTCCCAAAGGATTTGACTGGTTTTCCTCCCATGAGAGATGTGGAGTTCACTATTGAGGTAGTGCTTGGTGGGGCACCCGTGTCTATTCCTCCTTATAGGATGGCACCTACCAAGAAATGTGATATCACAAATCATCTTGAAGACCTCAAAGATAAGTGTTGTATCAAACCTAGAATATCGATGTGGGGTTCACCAATTCCTTTTGAAAATAAGATGGATAATACCCCCAGATTGTGTGTGGATTACCGTCAGCTCAACTAGCATACGGTAAAGAGTTGATATATGTTTGCATGTATAGATGACCTCTTTGACCAGCTCCGAGGAGAAACCATTTTCAACAAGACTTATATGAGGTCAGGATATCACACAGTTGATGTGAGACTATCAAACATACCACATACGACATTAGGGAGAAGGTAAGACCTGTACGAGTATCTAGTTAGGCCATTTAGCCTCACGAATGCACTGACTGTATTCATTTCTCTAATGAATTTGGTTTTTCACCCATACCTTGATTCCATTTTGGAGGTTTTTTAAGACATCATAGTGTATTCATGCTGAAGACATGACCATGTAAACCATCTTGAGATCGTACTGAGTACAATGAGAGATCACCAAATACATTAAATGCTTATAAAATGAAACTTCTTGATTGATAAGGTTCAATTCTTAGGTCATATAATATCTGAGGTTGGTGTGTCAGTAGACCCATAAAATGTGATCACCGTAGTTTCATGGGAGCCTCCCTAAAATGTTTTTAACATACACAGTTTCATGGGTGTTACAAGATATTATTGGTGTTTTAGCCAGTATGTATCCCTCTTAGAAGCGCCTCTTACGACCCTGACTAAGAAGTGTGTATAGTTTATCTGGTCAGATGCCTGTGAAAAATCATGTAAGGAGTTAAATGGAAGAAGAACTTAAGTGCCAATCCTAATTCTGCATAATCCAGGAAAAAACTATATTGTTAACTATGATGCTTCAGGAGTCAGATTTATGTCAGTTTTGATGACAGGAAATTAATTTGTGGCTTATGGATCCCTCCAGCTGAGTCATAATGTGAGGAAATATCATTCACACAACCTCAATATTTAATAAGTGGTTCATTCTTTACATTTTTGGAGAGACTACATGTTCGTTGAGAGTCTTGTTGATTAAACATATCATCAATGATTGAAATATATCTCCACACAATGAGACATGAATTTAAGGTAGTGTAGGTGCACAAATACCTTCATTCATTCAATTTTGAGCTTTCTTATGCCCATGGTAAGAGAAATTATCTGGATGCCACTTTGAGCTTTAAGTCATAGATAGAATTTATCCAGTTATCCATTTGTGAGTGGCAGATGATGGCTTTGTTTTCTTAGATGTACCTAAAGGATGAAGAACAATGTGGAAAACCATTTTTATCTGATCTTACAATTACATCCTCTATTCTGGAACGAGTCCATATGAAACCATGATTTGATCTATATGGGATCGTTTTGAGAGAAATCATCATAAGGGAGAACCCTCCACCTAGATGGGTGGTTGATGGCAGTGAAACTATGCTTTACCGTGGATGTGTGTGGGAACCTTCTGATATAATAGAAGACTTAATGAAGGAATCTCATATCTCAGTTCTGTAAGTTCATCCTGGACTTAACAAGAGGTAAAGAGACATGTGTCATCAATACTGGTGGTTGGGTATGAAGAAGTAGATAATGGGTTACATGACTCGGTGCTCCACCTATCAGCAGTTAACAGTAGGGCACCAACAACAACTGGACTTCTACAACCTCTGTCCATTCTTGATTGGAAATCATATGAAATAACCATGGCTTTTGTTAGAGTCTTTCCATTAGGTCCCTAAAGAAACAATGAAGTGTGGGTGATTGTCGATATATTTACCAAAGCAGCGCACTTCTTACCTATCTGGGAGACATTTTCTATTTATGAGTTGGAAAGGCTATATATTGAGAAGATAATGTGACTTCATGGCATACCTCATTCTTTTGTATCATAAAGAGATTCCCAATTGAATTCAACGTCATGGCAAGTGTTGCATCAATACATTGGTTCAAAGGTACTATTGAGTACTACATATCATCCTTAGACTTATGGTAGTATGAGCAGACCATACGTGTGTTAAAGGATCTTCTAAAAACATGTATCATGGATTTTGGACATTCCTGGGAAAAACATGTTCCTCTCATTCAATTTACCTATAATAACTACTTTCATGAAACCATTTAAATGGCTCTGTATGATGCTCTCTATGATAGCCAGTGTTGTTCACCTTTATGCTCGCTCCAAGCTATTGAGATAGCTCTGTTGGATCCTCATCTTGTTCAGGAAACGTTTGAGCAAGTTAAGATGATTCAAAATGATATGACTATAGCTTAGTCCAGGAATAATTCTTATAATGATTGCCTGCACAAAACTCAAGAGTTCGGTGTGGGACATTAAGTCTTTCTATTTGTTTCATCAAGGTTGGGTCATAGAAGGATCCTGAGATAGAGGATTTTTTCACCAGGATATGGTCGGTTTCTTGAGATAATGGAATAGATTTGGCCGGTGTCCTATCAGTTATTGCTACCTCAGAGATACCACGCCATGTATGAAGTCTTCCCAGTATCTCAGCTTTGACAATATCATCTATACTCGTCTCAATCTTTTGATCCTAATGCCATCGAGTTCGAAGTAGATGCATCCTTTGAGAAGCGTATGATTCATATCATCGACCATATCATGAAGGTTCTCCAAGGAAGGTCATTTACTTTTTCATGGGTGTTATGGAAACACAGATGTGTTCACGATGAAACCTATAAGTGGGAGACTGATGTGCATTCTCAATGGGCAGATCTTTTCTCAGATGACATTCCACTACCCTAAGAAGGGAAAAATAGGGGTGAGTTTTCCAAAAGAGGGGATGTTGTAAAATCTTGACATTAATCATGGTATGAACTATTTGAGTTTTTAGTCCAAACCATTAATGTGACCCACGATGAATACCTGCGCACCCTGTTGTGGGTCTTAAGAAGCTGTTGAATTTTATTAAATATTTCCCAACCATTTTGTAAATTTCTTATATCACACCTAACACTGCATTCCAACTACAAACAATTTAATAGGGTTAAAAAGAAATATAATTAAATTTAAATAATTAAAAAAATTCAAAGAGGATAAAAATAAATAATAATATTAAAATTGTTGGAGAAATATAAAAAATAATTAAAATTGGGTAGATCCAATTTAATTAATTATTTCCAATTCTCCCAACAGTTTTATTTTTATTATTTTATTTTATTATGTTCATTCCTTATTTATTTTATTTTTCTTTTTTTCCCTTTCCATTTCCTTCTAACTTTTTTTTTCATTCTCTCTTCCTCTACCCCTCTCTTGTGTGTGGCACCCCTCCCTGCTTAGTGGTGCGCAACAACTCGCCTCTCATTCAGAATCCCATTAAAGTCATGTTTATCTGTATATTTTTACATTGCATTGTGTGTTGTAAAGCTCTCAGTAAGGCCTACCTCACACTCCAAGAATCATTAGATCTTATTCTAAATCTGTCACACAATCTGTTGCAGAATGATTTTACCCTAACATGGGGTTTTTCTAATATCATCTTGTTTCTTCCATTTTAGGTCAAATCAATGACCGCTGCGAAGCATATGATCATATATAAGTACATAATAGGGTATCTACTCTTTTACCCATCATTTAGTTCTGTATTTTAAATTTTGTGGTGTGCTACTCGTTTGTTCCAACTAGCGATGTTGAATTTGACATATTCTAAATTAAATAAGCTAGTTTCTTGGAAATTTCTCCCTTGTTTGAGATAATATAACCAATTTAAATTTTGGAAATATCATTAAATTCTCTTTGGGTATGCCGATGTTCTTGGTCTATTCTATATTATCCCCAACTTAAGTAAATTAAATAATT
This sequence comes from Viscum album, assembly GCA_963277665.1. Classification (NCBI taxonomy): domain Eukaryota; kingdom Viridiplantae; phylum Streptophyta; class Magnoliopsida; order Santalales; family Viscaceae; genus Viscum; species Viscum album. Next base: position 339,184,640 of record OY728144.1, read on the forward strand.
TTAAATGTTTTGTGAACCTTATTGTTGAGTTATAATTAAAATAAATTATTTAAGATAATTGTGAACAAGAACCATGGGTCTTGTTGGCTAAATTTCTCTCAATTATTGTCTTCATTTTTAAGTTACTATTCTATTGTGACATTATAAATGTGATATGTTTTTTTTGTATTCGTTGATAAATTTTCTTGGCTGTAACTGCATGACTAGAATGACCATTAGTGTTTTGATTCGAGTTTCTCATATTATTTTGTTGTAATTATAAATGAATATCATGTGATATTTTCTTCCCTAAAAACTAATTAAATTTTGGATGGTGAGACAACATGTGTTCTGTATTATGGAAAACACAAGGAATCTCTGTTCTTGACTAGTTACACATTACGTCTCTAAGATGATGACTTAGGGTTTTCCAGACTAGAGTTTTCATGAGATTATAAAATACTCATGAGTGATACTGGTTATTAATGGGACAATCAGGGAAGGACCTATTGGAAAATTGGCTACTCAATTCCTCAGTTGATAATTTACCCCTTCAGTGTGATACCGGTATGGACTCATTAAAATTTTATGCCTCAAGCGATACATGGAATTTCAGAAGATTTCCTTGGACGGACTCAGTGGTATTGGATTAATTGAAGGATGTATTGTAGAGATACCTTTGGGTTGATCTCAAAATCCATCTCAAAAAATTGGACATATTAATAACAATGATGCATGGAATGTTCTTATTTATACAACCATTGTTTCCTTTGAAAATTTTGATACCTTTATCGTCCTTGAAGCAAACATTGTTGACACATAATCTCGACCGCAGTCTAAAGCACAAAATTTGGGTACTTTTTTCATCCTTTTTATTTCTACCATATATATATATATATATATGCTCCCTTCTTATTATTGGAACCTTTTTCAGATTCCCGGATTGGCCGAAGTAGGTGATATGGGTAGGGTTACGATGAGGACATAGAAAAAGATATATTTTTCTATTATGTTTATTTGATTTATTATATTTATCGTTTGTTGGTAGACATTTATTGTATACATCATGAAATGGAAATGTTTAGACACTATAGGTGTCAACCTACTGAGATTTTATCTCACTCCCTACTTAAGAACTGTTTTGTACCTGAGTAGACTTTATGTTCACATGTTTGGATAATGGGAAACATATTGCTTCAAGTTCATGAGTGTGGTTTTATTCATAGGATGGAGCTAGGGGAAGAGGACTGATCTTCTACTCATGAGTCATTTGTTTCACTTCATTTAGTTTTCATTATAGCTTTGATTTAATGATTTTATTCCTATTTTCCATACTCTCATTTTACCACATACATTATGGCATGACATCATTGTGTATCTGGTTTATTTATCAAATTTCACAGTTATTGTTTATTTAGTTGTGATTATTTAATTTCTTATAATACATTTATATTACTTATATGATTCCACTATTTGTTATAATTATGTTCTCTACCGATGTATAATTCCTATTACTTATGAGGGAATAGTCTTCCCAGCAGACATGTTAAAAAGGAACTCAAAACTCATGGGTAACGTCTTCTATTTAGGAAGATGTGCTTGAGGTTATGTGGCTATCACGACGGCCAGGACCCTCCCACTGGCTGCCAAGATGGGGAAGCTACAAGTCAAACCTTATGATTTCTATATAATTAAATTTCATAGTCACTACTTTTATCACTAATGAAAGTTTCATCATATATTAAAAGAATGAGTAGCTTCTCACAACATTCATCACCAAAAGTCTCAACTTCCTTTACACATATTATTTTATCAATTCCATCTCACAAAATTAATGATGATTATATTTTTATTTTTGAGAACCTCCTAACAAACCATTTGTATGTAGTGTTTTAATTTTCATTATTCTTTTTCAATTTCCTTATATGACTTTAATCTTATTTATCTCTATAATCTTCTTCATTCATTGATTGAAATTTTTTATTAATGCCTAAAATAGATTAACACTTAAAGAACATGGGTGAATGCTTATCAGAGTACATTTATATGACTATTGAATCTTTTATATAGAAAAGAGACATATTTTTAATGAACATTTCATTATTTTCATTTTGAATTTCAAAACCAATTTCTTCATCTAAGGTATCAATTTTCATGCTTCTACAATACGTTAAGGTTTTAAAAAAGATATATATTTTCCCCATCCCTTCATTTTGGTTATTTTTTAATTCAACATATGATAGGCTATGATAATACTATGTTTTTCATAAAGAAGAATTTTTATAGATTTTTTACCTCCATGTTCAAATAATTTTTCATCAAATATTTCTATCTGGATGTGCAGACTCTTATCAACTAATGTTGAATCTTCAACCTTATAACTAAATATTCTAAAAAAATATAAATACATAAATATCTATTATGAAAAATTTATAAATAGTTTCATAATCCTCTATCTTTATATATTTATATTTTAATCTAAATATCTACATATTTTCATGTATCACTTTGGTGTTACAAATATTTAATTTCCATGCTTACCACAAAAGAATTTAAATTACAATATCTTATTACCTTCATAAATTCATTATCGTATAAAGATGATATTTTGGAATTTTTTAAATTCTCATAATACACCATATTTCTTCTATGTGTTTTTATAATGGAAGAACATTCATTGAGGGTATTTAATCAATCAGTTGCAACCTCCAAAACATCTATTCATAATTATAGGAGATACGGTGTTATATGATTCTTCCAAATGTGATAATTTTTCACATTGAACATTGGATACCAATTTAAAGTCACTAAATTATAGTTGTAAATATTTCAAGGAAATAATTCAGTTACTAGATATTAAATTAAATAGAGACGCCATTATTCTCAACCTTAAATAGTATAGAGTTGGTTTGGAGGAACCTTACTTTGATACAAATTGAAATTTATCCCATAGAATTTGTGATACCATTAAGAGTGGTTGGGGTGAATCTAGGATTAAAAATTCATTTATATTTTTATTTTTGAAAAACCCATATTATTATTTATACTACTTGAATTCTAAATTGAGACACACTCACATGGACACATAGGTAAGAAACAACTAAATACACTATGTCCACTACTTGATAAGTGTAGCTAATCCATTGCATGGTCTAGAAGCAATTAGGATCAATAAGTTAACTAGAAATAATACTATAGAATACAAATATAAGGGAATATCCATAAGTTTATGATAAAAACTAGTCTCTTGAAAATGTATGTGTATACCACATAGTAAAATAAATTAGAGTGTTTTTTGAACTATAATAAATATATTATACTGCTTTAGAATTCAATCTTTTTGTCACTCTGATACTTTTTTATTCAAAACATTCACTAGCTCAAGTGGAATGTCCTTATTCTTCAATTTCATTTTCAAAAAGTGATCAATAACCTATTTCTTCACATTATTATTCTTATATTTCTCCATAACTCTCTTCTGTATAATAAATATTCATGGTTTTTATGCTTCTTATTCCCTCACAAATTCACGACTATTTATATTTTAATTTTATCTCAATTTGTATCACTATAGTAATGGAATATCATTTCCATAATGTTTTTTAAAATTAATAATGGCATCATCCTATTCATAATTCTAGTTAACCATTCTAAAAACCATATCTATAATTTTTTATGATTGTAACCTAAAATATTAAATTAAAAAATTCCACCATCACTGTGTAGAATATCCTGTTCATAAAATTTAAAAAGACAGGTCTTTACCATCCCATGAATATTGCTTCATTTAATAAATTTTAAAACATTATCCATGGGTGTATGGGATTTGCAGTGATTAGGTTGTAGTCGTGGATCTTTCTTTTGTATAATAAGACTCAGAAATATCTTATTCATCCTTTATCACATGTTCCAAACAAGATTTTCAGAAATATGAAGTATGTAATCATGAGATACCATCTTACATGTAATATATATATTTTTAATACTTACAATAATGGAATTCAATAAATATTGGTTTCTATAAACGTGAAATATTCTATGGTTCATATATAATTGAATTTTCTCACGTCAATAAAATTTATTATGAGCATATAATATCATGTGACCTAAATATCTTATAGTTCATATAAAGTTTAATTTCTTTATGAAAAATAGAAATGATTTGAAATTCCCTCAAAAATAAATTTTCATACTTATAGACCAAGAATAATTCACATAATCAAAACATTATGGGTGAAATGAATATCTTATTACTCATAGAAAAAAAATTATGGGAAAATGGTTATCTTTTTCATAAGATCCCACAAAATATATTCAATTCGAATGATTTCAAATTCTCTTTCAATTTCCATATGACCTATTGCATCAACCATTAATCTTCTGAAACAAGTTCACAGCATAATGTGTATGAGATTTCAATTGATTTATGTGTGGAAAAAAATAAAACACAATAATCATGCATGATTTATTATTATCTAAAGTCTCTTATCTCAATTTATGCCCCATTATATAAGAACTTATTAAATATAAAATCACAACACCTTCATCATGGGTATTAAATTATATCACTACTTCATATATTCTTCTCAAACATTATTTAATACTAGACTTTTTCTAAATAATGATTTATGTTTTTCTTGGTGTATTTTTTTTTGAGCTCATGTAATTGAGAATGAAATCTATAGTTGGATTATGAGAGAATTATTTGTAATATTTTTTTAATTTTTCTGACAACATTTATAATTTATTTTTCATCATATATAATTGTAGTAAAATAAAATTGAATCAAATATGATGATGATTCAAAAGGTAGATATTTTCAATTTTGTTTATGCCTGCAGTTTCATTTTTCTATAGACCATCATTCCAATGGTAGGAGGTAATTAGGATAACCTAGATTTTATTACAATTGGGCATAATTTTCTAGAGTATGAGTGGAATTATCTTCCCATGAAGTGTATTAAACATAGTCTTAAACACCCTTAATGATTTAATATTTACTCAAGAAGTTATTTACCATAAAAATACTAGTTAACTTTGTTGTGAAAGAGATTGATGAATACCATACATTTATTTGAACATGAATATGATTCATAGGATCTCCATTTGTATCTATACGATGTCTTAAATGTTACTTCTCATTAGATAATTACAATATTTTTTAAAATCCAAACAGTTTAGTACGATAGGATTTATCAGCATTTAGGGAGTTGTGGAGTTAGGATCATTCCAAAGGGAAGGTATTACTATGAATTCCTATTAGGGGGAATCATAATAAATGTTGTTTTTGGGACTTAATGGGATACATTGTACCTTCTATTATCATGTGTTAATGGCCAATATGATTCATTTAATGTTTATTAAACCATGACCAAATGAAGTTCTGTCTATGGCTGTGTATCCAATATAAATTTATTAACTTATTATGGGCGTTCAAATTGGATGACAATGTTTTGTAGTTTAATTTTATACATATTGGACTAATTCCTTGAAATTTAAATTATTTCATAATGTATTGATATGTGAAGGAGTCATTGAATTTTTTTGTGGAAGTTAACCAAGATTTTAATTTTAAGGATTCTGTAATATTTTGGTAACTAATCATGAGAGGAGATTATCGAGGCATGCACATAGTAGGAGGACCAAGTATATTCATGGATTATTCACTAGACTAGTTTTGTTGACTGATGGGTCAATTGAAGAATTAGTGGGAAGGAACCATTTTAAGATAACTGAGTCATGTTATCTGAGAGGATGTTGCGTCAGAATCTTTTACTAACCCTCTAATAGATAGAGTCATCTTTATTCGGGGAATACATGATTGATTATATCATAAGGATTCTATCATTCTGGAAAGAAAACCATGTGTGATATATTATAAGATACTCAATTCAATCTATCAAATTATTACCTGATTAAATGGATGAACAATATTATGCATCACCCAGTCATGTCTCCTAAAAGTCTATAGATGAGGCCTTGGAACCTATGAATAATTAGTGGGTTGGTTTAGAATACGAAGTGTTTGAATAGAATTTTAGGAAAATAATTATTCTCAAGAAGGAATCCTGATACAATGGGGAACCCATAAGGATTTCATACTGGGTGAGTAATAGGAATGGGGTATGGTAGATAGTAGGGGACCTTTTTTAAATCACACCCATTTCAATGAGTCAAGTTAATGTGTTCTAAATTAGGAGAACTTGGTGAAATTCAAGAGTGGAAAATATGAGAACTATGACAAAGAATTTCTAGGGATGACAACCACTAAAAATTGAGAAAATAAAGAAATATCTCCGATATAATGGGGAAACCATATGGTTCTTATATTGGGTGAGTACTAGGAATAGGGTATGGTTCATAAGAGGGGACCTAGTTTAAATCGCACCCAGTTCAGTGGGTCAAGTGAATGAGTTCTAGATTAAGAGAAGATGGTGAAATTCTGTTGTGGAAAATATGAGATCTATGCTAAGAATTTATAGGGATTACAACCACCACAAATTGAGAAAATTAGTGAACATGAAAAAAGATAAATAACTTATAGGCACTGTGAATTTGACCTTTTAATTTTATCATATTTTAACAACTTTTGGGAAACTATATATTAGAATATTATAATTTAATCACCTAGGAGAACAATTTAATATTGTTTATATACATTGTTATTTATGATAAGAAAAGTTAATTTGTCTCTTTCAATGACGATGATCATTTATTTATATAATTATAATATTATCTATCATCCCCCTTAATATTGATTAAAAAATCACCAAAATGGGAAGCCAAAATGTCATAGGAATCATTTTAATGAGCTAAATTGTTTTAAAGTCTTCTTTATTATATCAGTGTGTGTGTGGGGTCCTCAAAATGGAAGGGAATGTGGGATACAAGATAATTATCAATAACTATTTTTGTTGATCTGTTTCCTTCACTATGGTTACCATTGTTGGAGAAACAAATAAAGGGTGCATAGAGATACGATCGAATCTAGAGCGTGGGAAAGGTTGTGGAATATTTAATGTGAGAATAGCGGCGGAACAAGTTGCATGATCATGAGGTGGGTAACATTCATGAATTTATAATCAATCTTGGAATGGGGTGATGATTCCCATGTGTTCTCTGTTACATTGAAAATTCTATAGTTGTCTAAAATAATTGATGAAATTCTTCTACGGTAAAATTTTAGTTTCATGAAAAGTTGTTCCCAATCTCTAATTATTTAATTTTTTAGAAATAACGAGGATCATATTATATGGTTAATGTGACTTGATCATTGAAATGAGTGGGAGTGTGGGATCATATCTTACATCATCCTTGAAATTATATAGAAATTATGATTTTATATAAGTAAATGTTGAAGTGTGTTCATTGTAGTAGGATTCCAGCAATTATAAATATTATGAGTCCACCATATAAAAACAAAATTTTGATAAGGGGAAAAAATATATATGTGGATCTTTATTTTCACCCAATATTGACACAATGAATTTTCATTTTTAATAACCTCTTTGTTTCATCCTGGAGAAGGAATTAAATAACACTTTTTCTAGTTGTGAGGGACTAGGAATAATAGAATGTGTGTGTTTAAACACCGGTAAATATGTTTTATAACCTAGGAACCAGGACCTCTATGCTAAGACCTGAGTAGGAAGAACTAGGATAAACTTTACACTTGGTGAAAGTTTCACCCATGAATTCTCATTCCATGCCCTATACTGATGTTCACACATAATATTTTTTCCATCATTCCATTGATACTTCCATACTGATTTTTTAGTTATATCTTATAATAAATGGATTAGACTAGAAAAAAAATTATTGATGAGGTTATAGATACTCATAAATATTAAATTCTTTAATGTAATAAACTGATGGAAGTTATATAATGTCAGTTATAAACATCATACCTTACACAAACATTACTGGATAACTATCATGAATTTCCACTATCCTAATTCCATCTATTGTATGGTCATGCGATTCTATGAAATTTTAACAACAACCACATGGATTATAACATTATTTCATCTTGGTTTAATCACTAATATTAATTATAATGTGTTAACAACTATTTAGAATGTAATTATTTTTAGTGAATCTTACACCAACCACACCTATATCATATCGTACATAGATAACAACCCTGAAAACCATAACCACCCACTAGAGACTCTGGAAAATTGATATATGTTGATATTAATTCATGAGGTTAATTATAAATTAAAAGGAATGAATTATGGTTCATAATATTTCATTAAGAGTTGATTAAAGCCTGAGTGGATGTGTGTCAGTTAGGATTAATAAAAATGTTTTTTTCAATAAACTATTATATTGATCAACATATGGGGCCATATAGATGTTGTAAACATATGTATAATTGAATTCAGATATCATTTCAATCCTTCTTTTCTAGTGGATCATGTTAACAAACAATTTCAATATGGTTTAGGGATAGGTGGGTATAAACATGTGGTATTCATACACGATTTATAGGGACCTGACTCTTGGTAAAATTTCTAATTAGTTTCCCCCACCTAGGTGTTCCTAGGAGGATGATGAGTGGATGCCACTATTGGAAGGCAATATATTTATGGAGGTTGATAGGGACACAAAGGAGTGTCCTTTGTTTTGATGTGATGTCAACATCAAGAAATGGATGAATATATAATTGATCAATAATGATGATGGAATAACTTCCCAACACCCAATAGTGTTCCCAACTAGGAAAAAATAGGAACCCCCTGTTCATATAGGCCTAAATTGGAGTGTGATTAGTATGAGCGATGGCGTTACAAGGTCAATTTTGTACAGTGCCATAGGTTCATCTAGGTAGATTCCTAAAAATGTGTCTTAGTTGATATATATTACCATTATATGATTTTTATGTGTTCATAAGAATATTTGTATTTGTAATTAAAGACTTATTAGTGGATGAGAATGAAAACCAATTAGTTATTTGAATTTGATAGCTGAGAAAATATATAAATATTTATTTTACATTAATAAAAAAACTCTATTTCAAATTTATAGGCCATTTCGAATGTTTATTGATGTATTATAGTGTATTTAATGACATATTTATTCTATAATAGGTTAAAATTCATAAATTTGTATTGAATACCTATATTCACGAAGTTTATAGTATCCAGGGTCTGCTAATCGATGGAGTGATAGTTTCTAATAAATTTAGGATACACTCAATGTTTAATTTATGATTATATGGTGAAGTCATTATTAGAATAATAGTTGATGATGGTAATATATGATAAGAATAAAATAAATATATCACTTTTTTAGAGTAAAATATTTTTTCATCACAAATTAAATATGACATAACTTGTGAGGACTATACATCATTTCGATTTAATCAACAATTCAAGTCTATACACCAAATAGTCTCAAATCTATTTAAATATTGTTATATAAAAGAACATACTATGGTTGTTTGGAATCTTTTTTCAATGATGATCTTAGAGGAAATAAAACTCAGGATAAATTTTCCCATCCCATTACATAGTTTTGGGATGAAATATGAATATTTTGATGTGTGGTTCTCAAATTATACATCTAAAATGTCATCAATGAACATTTCCAGGGTTAGAGAATGAAGACCTACAGGAAGGGAATAAAACTAACTAAAAACATCGAAAAGAAAAATACCAAGTTAGGTGCATATGATATTATTGGTCAAAAACTAACACAATACTCTATATATGTTATGATTGAAGAACTAACACATCTAGAGTTTGAGGTAAAATCGTTCAGATATAGGTGATAGGATACTGAATTGATTAATGAAAATATACTTTGAAAACATTTGAAGTAAAAGAATTCAGATACTTCTTTTAGGCCCAAGGACCCCCTCAAACTATCTCCAAACAATATAGAATTAAAATTCTACGGTAAATGACCATATAATGAGAAGGATTCAGATCTATGTCCTTAACTCCATGGTGGTGAACAAATCACATGGATTGGAAACACTAAAGTGCTTGATGAAATTAAACATAAAATCTTCCAAAAGAATTTATCCTACTTATTAGGGAGAAATATATGTTTGTGAATTAATCTAATGAAAGGTTACCCTATTAATATTTGATTATTAATTTTTATACAATAACAATATAGATTGGGTGATAAGCTAATCATTTGACAATGATTAGAATGATGTACTGAACATTGAAGACATGCAATGATGATTATTTTTTCATTTATGAAAACCATAATTAATTCTAAACTATTATTAATATTTTTTATTATATTTTATTATAGATAATATTTAAATACTAGTTTGTAATAAAGTCCTCTCAAAACACTAAGGGTGGAAACTCAGTGTGAAACGTCTTAGGGTCAGCCAGAGCAACAGAATATGATCCGTTTTCTCACTATAGGGTGGCTCTATTGGTGATGAGTGTTAGGATGGTATGACACTGAGTATGATATACTCTGTGATACCAAACATAGGATCGAAATAAGAATGATATTATCAGATATAAGAGGGGGGGTGAATTGTACCTTTAAAAAATTCCTTTATGAAATTTTAGAATGGTTACGTTTAACAAAGTTAACCAAGATAATTCACAAGACCTCTACGAGTACTAAAGACTTGCTAGATTTTGGAATAGTGATTTTGAAAATGGAACTTAACAAAATTAACAAGGATTAAGATTCTACCATAAAGAATATAGAATCTATCTATATCAGAGTATAAGTATGGAAGTATAAGAAAGTTATACTTAACATAACAATATAAAATGTAGTGGAAAAACAAGTAGTAAAAATACATGTAATCAAACAATAACTCTATTAACCCAAAGAGAAGGGTATCCAACAACCTTGGATAAAGGTCTCTTGATTTATACCTTCAAGAAATTCTATCTTACCCACACCAGGTTAATCCCTCAATACGAAGATCAGAGTCTGTCTTGTTATCCCCGCAATCCCTCAACTATCAGGTAGTCGAAACCTCTATCTTCTTCAGCAAGGAAGCCCTCAACTTCATGGTGTTAGAACCTCTATCATCCTATCCTCAGAAGCCCTCTATCGTAATCAGCAACAATCGGAGTTGCACGAAGCAAGTCTTCACCAGGAAAAGTTTGAAAAGGCTGTTCAAACTTTCTACATGAAGCATTGAGAGTTGATAAGAGACTCTCTCTCTAGAAATCACTTCAAGAAGTTCTGAGCACCGAAATTCCAAAAGTTATGAGCATGTTAAAATGAAATCCTATTTATAGGCAAAGCTACAACAGTCGGCTCCCTCCTCCAACTGTCATATTTGTAACGCCCCGACCCTAGTTACCTAGAGTCGGTGCATTGTTACATAAAATTGGCATGATCACGAGAAAGATCAAGTCTCGAAATACCGATTAGTTTAGTAGCCTTGGAATAACTAGATACATCCATAAATGTTTACATTACATCATAAAAAAACATCTTTTCTTCATATCCCCTCATACTATCCCTACAGGTCATTCATAAATTACCTCTTCATAATCCTGGGAAAAATAAAACATTGAAAGGGGTGAGCTCTGATGCTCAGTAAGGATAACATTATAGCAGAAGCTTTCATAAATAAGCATAAACACTTAAGGCAGTTTATAACTAAAACAAAAGCCTTTTAAACTTGAACTTCAGTATAAAATGGAAAAGATAAAATAAAATAATTCCATTTACTTACTCACATGGATATTCTACTAGTCGAACAATCCCATGCATTATCAATAACCACTTTCATAATGATGTAATGCATAATGCCAGACTATCATAACCACATAGCCAAGGCCTCGTGCCAAGACTACAAATAAGATTTTGCCAAGGCCTTGTGCCAAGACACTAGTTTGTCTCATGAGACCTACCAATGCATCGAGGAGCTATAGAAGGCTCCACCCATCACTTATTAAGTCCAATGCATTCCTCATATGAACAGGTTTAAACGTAACATAAACATTCGTATTAAAACTAGCATACCAATGTCAATACTTTAACCACAAACCATGAATGGTATAAAAATAGCACATCCACAGTCAAAAATAACTCATTCGATACAATATGGAAGATTATATTGTATCACATTAACCTCAATCAAGAATAATTAAGGATGTTGACATAGATGAAAATAATCATCAAAACTTTTGAGAGAAATATCCCCCTTTTTCTTGAAATCATTTAAAAGTCACACTATTTGTCAAGAATCCATTTAAAAATAGAATTTTGAATCAAATTGTCCCATACCACTTTGAAACTTTTAAAAGGAGTTTTAATTTTAAAACTTTAATTTCCATATAAATAAATCATTAAAAGCATTTTTAAAACATGGACATTATTGATCAAGATATAGAAGAATAAGTCTTTAAAACATTAAAAAATAGTATTTTAGTTAGAGTTTCTAACCATAAGAGAGACACTTGAATACAAATAATTGAGGTAACCAAAACATTGTAATATCATGAGAATAAAGGAATTCATGATATACTATGTCAAAGTAAATTATATGCACCACATAAAAGTGATTTGGTGTATAACAACAAAGAAGTCTCAATGGAATGTAAATTGAGATGAAATCTCTCATATAGGCCGTATCCTTAGGTTAAGGATAAATCAACGACATAATTATGTGTGAAAAATATAAATACACTAAATATGATAGGATATTTAGTGTAAAACAATCCAAGGACATTCACACATATTCTTGTAAAAACAAAACCAACGAATTGGATGTTTAACTCAACAAATGGAGAATGAGTAAAAATTACTCTTATCAAATTCATATCAATGAATTGAGAAATTATCAATGGAGTGATTATGTGTATCAAAAGTATATCCACAGGAAGGGGAGTGGAAATAATGACATAATCAAATGAATAGTGATTCCACACATAATCTTGGGGTAATATAATCAATGAAATATGTGTAAAGCCAAATGAGTGGAAATTGAAATTTTAAATTCCCTTATCGATTAGGTAACTTACGAAAAATAAACCCATGAAAGAAGGATCATACCATGATGATGTAAATACCCATAAATTAAAGTATATTACACAATGAATACAATCATGGGCAGTACACATACACCACATGCAATAATTAAGTGGTGAACAATGGAATTCTCACGAAATTAAAAGTGAGATAAGAAACTCCTTACCACGTTAATCAACTGAGTCGTATGGACAAAAGATAATAACCACCAAATGATTTAAAGAATTACATGAATATAAAGAGAATCATGACAATATATATCAAATGTATGTACACAATACACCAATTTCAATAATTTAGTGGCGAACATGAAAATCTCACAGAATTGAAAGTGAGGTAAGAAAATCCCTTACTTTGTACTTTTTCCTTGGTCAACGGTAGGTTTACCTCTTGTATAATGGTGAAATAATTGTTATTTAATTATACAAGAATCATTTAATTTAATATGATATCATATATGATCTTTTAACATTGATTTGTTAATAATATCTTAGAATTATCGTCATTTCAGGTGTTAACGGGTTCATTTTACATTATATTCTTTGTTATGTGAGCCATATATATTAATGAGATATATATTATTAATATCCATAATGATATCAAGTCCTTAGATACTATTTTTAAATTATCAAATTATAATTATACTTGAATGGATATGATGGAGAATTAATCTCATCGCGTTCGTGGAGACGGTAGTCCGTACATACGCACGAGCGACAATATCATTCTTTTGATATTAAAATAATATATAATTGGATGTTATATCATATATACAGATTCATTATCATGTTATTTTTATGATTTACATGAGTTACATATCATTATTATACCCATCCAAATAATAATATATTGAATAACAATTACACCACAACGTGGAGACGGTAAGCCGTACGCACGCACGTATGGGGACATGTTATTCAAAGGATGGATAGAATATTGAATATGGTTGTACCATATTTATAATATCATAACAGTATATATATTCTACTGGAGTTATTATTTTATAATGGTAATAACAAAGAAAGATGATGTTCAAGAAGAATGGAACTTGAAAAGGGGTGGTGAATACATTACCTCTTCTTCGGGTTCTTCCATTTGATTTGATCAAAAGGGCTCCATAGGTTGGCTTTCTGATCAAACTAAGGCCTTTAGGTCGTATTGAGGAAAGTTTAGATAGTATTGGGGCAGGGGTTGGCCGATCCAAAGGGATTTGAAGGTGTGAATAAATGAGAAGGAGGAGTGCCCTTTTATAAGAGGGGTGAGGGGCACCTTTGGAAAAGTTAGAAATATTAATTTATAATAAATTCATATTCAGTTAATAATGGCTCCAAAGTTTATTATTTAAATTTTAAGGTGGGGTTGGTTCGAAAACAACTCCACCAATATAATTTAGACAGGTTTGGGTCATTATATTAACCTTATCTTTAAGTATTAACTCTTAGTTAATTAGTTTCACTTTTACAATGTCTCTTTGTATTTTTATATTATATGGTTAATAAACTTACTATATACATCCAAGAGACCCCCAAGTGGTCCATTAATGATGAACCTATCATGATATAAGTCTCTTGGCCGAACCTTAGATTTTTAGGAATTTAATATCAATTAATAATATAATATTTGTTTTAAGAACTCTTTTATGTCAATTTTGACACTATTCAATAGTTTATTTTTGTGAAACTCATAACAGATTGATTACTTCGAAAAAAGTCAATAAAATCAATCCTAATATGTCATATTATCCTAGAAAATTATTTTAATTCCTTAAAAGTTTCATATTATATTCATTTGGGTATTTATAATATCAATTATTGTAATTTTTCACTATTAAAGTAATTAATTCATCATCATTGTGTCATTAATAAATTAAATTATTTAAGGTATAAAAATTATATAAAAAAATATCATTATGTAGGAAATCTTTTTATCTTTCTAATGAATATTTATAATCTAAAATACAACATATATAACCCTCTGTAACAATTGTTTTGTTAAAAGATATATGCTTGTGTCATTTTTGTATTTATTTTAACTTAATTAAAATAAAGTGTCATTAACACTTACAAGTGGATCCATGGGGTCCTAAAATCGACCCAAAGATTCCCATGGTCGACCATATATCAACCCATTGGGTTAAGACAAGTTTTAGTGTAATTTATTATTATTATAATATTATTTTTTAACCCGTTTTTACCGGATTTACCCTTTAACCATGGTAAATAAAATATTTACCGAAGTAATTATCCAAAATGCTTAAAAATAAAAGTTACCTATTTACAAAATTTGAACATCCTGATTCCAAATATTGAATCCATTTTTCCAAATTCAAAACACAGAAGTGGCAGAAATTAATTTTAAATTAATTCCCGTTGTTAAAACAAAAAGCGTGTTTTTTAGAGATAATAACTATCAAAAGTTTGTCACTTGTTTATGTCTGGTTTAAATGTGAAATTATGTTCAATGACCCACATTGTATTACGTGGTAAAAATATATTCTAAATATACTTTAAAACCAATCAAATTCATAATTTATCACTATTAATTATTTTGATTTAAAAAGTTGTTTTTAATTAAAATTTAGTAATTTTCACTATTCATCAAAATATGAAAGTTATCCGAAAAGTACCAAAATTTCATCCTTGGCTAATTTCGATATTCCGAAACCAAAAATGAAGTCTATTTTGAGAGATAGAATTTATAAAATTTCAAAAAAGTAGGTATTACTATTCATAACGGCTAGTTTGATTGGTTATGGTGTGTTAAAATCTCGAAGTTGCGTACAATGCACGCCATTGCATTATTCGAAAGGAAACATAATGAGGAAGCTTGGGGTGTTACATTCTCCCCTCCTTCAATAAATTGTGTCCTCGCAATTTTTAAAATTTTT
Source organism: Viscum album (assembly GCA_963277665.1). Taxonomy (NCBI): domain Eukaryota; kingdom Viridiplantae; phylum Streptophyta; class Magnoliopsida; order Santalales; family Viscaceae; genus Viscum; species Viscum album. The sequence continues at coordinate 339,200,481 of OY728144.1, forward strand.
CTTGGGAATATAATGGAAAGTCCCACATCGGAAAAAGAGTCAATAAAACTATCACTTTAAAAGAAAGAAAGAGAGGTATAAGGGTCATCCAAGATAACCCATACTAGGATTCCATGTAGGAAAACATGGATATGGATGATAAACTAAGTGTCAAGTTCTGATGTAGAGGGATAAAAATCATTATCAGGAGAAATTTAACAATAATAAAACCACAAAATTGTGTTGGGACAAACTCCCATTAGTCTCCTAGTAGGAAAGTAAATAGACAACATTTTTTTAAGTTACATTACATAAGGACGAGGAATTAATTTATGATATTGACTAAGAACATTAAGAGATATACTTACATTTTAAGTAGAGTTTCATTCATTAATAAATTTCCACCACTATCTCAATTTTTTTTAAATGATGAGTATTCAAGAAGACTTGGTCACACTGGAAGAGCTAGAATAAACTTCTATAGAATCACATGATCCATGCAGGATAAACTATAGATATACATTGTCTTAGAAGATTAATCAAAACCAAAATGGTTTGTGAATGATCTAATGATCCCCCAAAAGGATATTCCTTGAGATAAATATGCACTAATCTTAATTTCTAAAATTAAACCAACAATACCCCAAAGTTAAATAAATACCATTCAATAATAAATTGTCCTTAAAATCCTTCAAAATAATCCAAACTAATATTGAAACCCAAAACATAGAAGAATTTGATTATGTAGTCTCCCATGTTAAATTGTATCTCCAAATGACATCAAATACTCTTAAAGTCACATACTTAAAAGTAATTAACATCATCACATATTCTTTGTTATAGGTTAATCATTTACATAAATAACCCAAATCACTATAAATCCACAATAAAAACGTAGATAAAAATCCACCATTACTCTACAAATGAAACCCCATTGTATTCTATTTTCCTTGGGCATATAGTGTTCCCAACAAAGTGAACATCTTCCAAAATAACATTTATCACTTAATCATCAAATCATTTTCCTATACCAAGGGTATTAATTTGATAAGACATAAGAACCCAAATCATCTTATTATTGATCAATAAAATCATTTAACAAAAAAAAAATAGTCACACTAACCAGGGACTTCACGTAGTCCAGTGGTAGGCGATAAATCCCAATCGTACTTTGGTTGTGGGTTCGATTCCCACAGCTTTGTCCGACGCGACGGGTTGTCATACGGTCTACGTGTTGTCCTTTTTCAAAAACTATATTTTATAATATTACCAAAATGAGATAAATTCTTCAAAATAACATAATTTAACCACAAATGTTATATCATACCTTTCATTTTCATCCCAAATTATAATAACTTATAATTTACTCAAACTCCAATGATCATATAAAACCAAATGGTTATTTATACCTATATTCACAAGATAAGAGACAATTCTTCCTCAAATATCATTCTCACATGGAAAACTGCGGGGTTACAAATACAAGTGAAAATTATTCCAAAGTAAACCCATCAACAAGGAGTGATAATACTTTTTAAATATTTATCCAACCATTTATTTCCACATATCTTCTTCTTTGACCACGAAAATGTCCTATAGAATAGGACATTCACTCGGGTAATGGTCAGGTCCCCTACATTTACGGCAAATGACTGTAAATGGACTCTTGGGACCATTTTTATCTTCTTCCACAGTACTCTTCATTTTTCTTCGGCAATTCTACACTTTATGTCCTTCCTTCCCGCACGTAAAACATTTCGTTGTCCAATTGAGACACTTTCCGGGGTGTCTCTTTCCACATTTCCTGCATGATGAAAATTGAGGGTTCTTTTCTCCATGGTCTCCATTGCTGGAGCTCTTATCATTTATCACCTTTCTCTTCCTTGTTGAGTCTGGGATTTGGTTAATATATATGTTTTTTATCATATTTTTGGAAATCTGATTTGGCATAAAGACGATATCTTTTACACCTATCAACATTCCATTTTGTTGCTCATTGCCACCATCGTTCCCACCTTGTACATCATTCTCAAAGTCACTATGACTTCCTTGGAATCCAGCCATTGACTAAAACCAGAAAGCATTATGTGAGTAACAGTAGTCGTAAAATCATTTAGAGATTAAAATGTCACCATATTCTCAATTTGAAACATATTAGGATTAACCAAGGTCATTTACTCTCATATTATATATATATTACTTAAATCGGTTATTAAAGAAAATGTAAATTATCCTAAGAATATCCCCCGGGAGTGTCGTAACCAAGAGTGCAGCAAGGCCCATTTTCGTGCACCAGTTCCCGTTCGAGTCTAGCTCAAAGCGGTGTTTTCGGCTTTTACCCCTAGGTACATATGTGCCAGAGCCGCCTCTACCTGCTCGTATCCATACAGGGATGTATTGCTCGGAAAACTCAGAAAATCTCTACAATACCAAAATTCTAGGAAGTTATTTTATACTAATCCTCAAAGTTCATCTTAGGTCTACGTGCTCTAATCAGAGTTTATCTAAATATAGCTTCCAAGGTTTGTACTAAACTTCCTCTGATACCAACTGTAACGCCCCAACCCTAGTTACCTAGAGTCGGTGAATTATTACATAACACTGGCATGATCACGAGAAAGATCAAGTCTCGAAAGACCGATTAGTTTAGTAGCCTTGGAATAACTAGATACATCCATAAATTTTTACATTACATCATAAAAAAAAACATCTTGTCTTCATATCCCCTCATACTATCCCTGTAGGTCATTCATAAATTACTTCTTCATAATCCTGGGAATAATAAAACATTGAAAGGGGTGAGCTCAGATGCTCAGTAAGGATAACATTATAGCAGAAGATTTCATAAATAAGCATAAACACTTAAGGCAGTTTATAACTAAAACAAAAGCCTTTTAAACTTGAACTTCAACATAAAATGGCAAAGATAAAATAAAATAATTCCATTTACTTACTCACATGGATATTCTACTAGTCGAAAAATCCCATGCATTATCAATATCCACTTTCATAATGATGGAATGCATAATGCCAGACTATCATAACCACATAGCCAAGGCCTCGTGCCAAGACTACAAATAAGATTTTCCCAAGGCCTTGTGCCAAGACACTAGTTTGTCTCATGATACCTACCGATGCATCAAGGAGCTATAGCGGGCTCCACCCGTCACTTATTAAGTCTAATGCATTACTCATATGAACAAGTTTAAAAGTAACATAAACATTCGTATTAAAACTAGCATACGAAATGTCAATACTTTAACCACAAACCATGAATGGTATAAAAATAGCACATCCACAGTCAAAAATAACTCATTCGATACAATATGGAAGATTGTATTGTATCACATTAACCTAAATCAAGAATAATGAAGGATGTTGACATATATGAAAATAATCATCAAAACTATTTGAGAGAAATATCCCCCTTTTTCTTGAAATCATTTAAAAGTCACACTATTTGTCATGAATCCATTTAAAAATAGATTTTTGAATCAAACTGTCCCATACCACTTTGAAACTATTAAAAGGAGTTTTAATTTTAAAACTTTAATGTCCATATAAATAAATCCTTAAAACCATTTTTAAAACATGGACATTAATGAGCAAGATATAGAAGAATAAGTCTTTAAAACATTTAAAAATGGTATTTTAGTTAGAGTTTCTAACCAAAAGAGAGACACTTGAATACAAATAATTGAGGTAACCAAAACATTGTAAGATCATGAGAATAAAGGAATTCATGATATACTATGTCAAATTAAATTATATACACCAAATAAAAGTGATTTGGTGTATAACAACAAAGAAGTCTCAATGGAATGTAAATTGAGATGAAATTTCTCATATAGGCCGTATCCTTAGGTTAAGGATAAATCAACGACATAATTATGTGTGTCAAATATAAATACACTAAATATGATTGGATATTTATTGTAAAACAATCCAAGGACATTCACACATATTCTTGTAAAAACAACACCAACTAATTGGATGTTTAACTTAACAAATGGAGAATGAGTTAAAATTACTCTTATCAAATTCATATCAATGAATTGAGAAATTATCAATGGAGTGATTATGTGTATCAAAAGTATATCCATAGAAAGGGGAGTGGAAATTATGACATAATCAAATGAATAGTGATTCCACACATAATCTTTGGGTAATATAATCAATGAAATATGTGTAAAGCCAAATGAGTGGAAATTGAAATTTCAAATTCCCTTATCGATTAGGTAACTTACAAAACATAAACCCATAAAAGAAGGATCATACCATGATGATGTAAATACCCATAAATTAAAGTATATTACACAATTATTACAATCATGGGCAGTACACATACACCACATGCAATAATTAAGTGGTGAACAATGGAATTATCACGAAATTAAAAGTGAGATAAGAAACTCCTTACCACGTTAATCAACTGAGTCGTATGGACAAAAGTTAATAACCACCAAATGATTTACAGAATTACATGAATATAAATAGAATAATGATAATATATATCAAATGGAAGTACAAAATACACCACTTTCAATAATTTAGTGGCGAACAATGGAAATCTCACAGATTTGAAAGTGAGATAAGAAAATCCCTAACTTTGTACTTTTTCCTTGGTCGACGGTAGGTTTACCTCCTGTATAATGGTGAAATAATTGTTATTGAATTATACAAGAATCATTTACTTTAATATGATATCATATATGATCTTTTAACATTGATTTGTTAATAACATCTTAGAATTATCGTCATTTCGGGTGTTAACGGGGTCATTTTACTTTATATTCTTTGTTATGTGAGCCATATTTATTAATGAGATGTATATTATTAATATCCAGAATGATATCAAGTCCTTAGATACTATTTCACATCATCAAATTATAATTATACTTGAATGGATATGATGGAGAATGAATCTCATCACGTTCGTGGAGACGGTAGTCCGTACATACGCACGAGCGACAATATCATTCTTTTGATATTAAAAATATATATAATTGGATGTTATATCATATATACAGAATCATTATCATGTTATGTTTATTATTTACATGAGTTACATATCATTATTATACCCATCCAAATAATAATATATTGAATAACAATTACACCACGACGTGGAGACGGTAAGCCGTACGTATGCACGTATGGTGACATGTTAGTCAAAGGATGGATAGAATATTGAATATGGTTGTACCATATTTATAATATCATCACAGTATATATATTCTACTGGAGTTATTATTTTATAATGGTAATAAAAAAGAAAGAGGAAGTGGAAGAAGAAAGGAACTTGAAAAGGGGTGGTGAAGACATTACCTCTTCTTCGGGTTCTTCCTTTTGATTTGATCAAAAGGGCTCCATAGGTTGGCTTTCTGATCAAAATAAGGCCTTTAGGTTGTAGTGAGGGAAGTTGAGATAGTATTTGGGCAGGGTTTGGCCGAACCAAAGGGCTTTGAAGGTGTGAAGAAATAAGAAGCAGGAGTGCCCTTTTATAAGAGGGGTGAGGGGCACCTTTGGAAAAGCTAGAAATATTAATTTATAATAAATTCATATTCGGTGTATAATGGTTCCAATGTTTATTATTTAAATGTTAATGTGGGTATGGGTCGAAAACAACTCAACCAATAGAATTTAGACAGGTTTGGGTCATTATATTAACCTTATCTTTAAGTATTAACTCTTAGTTAATTAGTTTCACTTTTACAATGTCTCTTTGTATTTTTATATTATATGGTTAATAAACTTACTATATACATCCAAGAGACCCCCAAGTGGTCCATTAATGATGAAACAATCATGCTATAAGTCTCTCGGCCGAACCTTAGATTTTTAGGAATTTAATATCAATTAATAATATAATATTTGTTTTAAGAACTCTTTTATGTCAATTTTGACACTATTCAATAGTTGATTTTTGTGAAACTCATAACAGATAGATTACTTCGCAAAAACTCAATTACATCAATCCTAATATGTCATATTATCCTAGAAAATTATTTTAATTCCTTAAAAGTTTCATATTATATTTATTTGGGTATTTATAATATCAATTATTGTAATTTTTTACTATTAATGTAATTAAATCATCATCATTGTGTCATAAATAAATTACATTATTTAATGTCTAAAAATTATAAATAAAATATCATTATGTAGGAAATATTTTTAACTTTCTAATGAATATTTATAATCTAAAATACAACATATATAACCCTCTTTAACAATTGTTTTGTTAAAAGATATATGCTTGTGTCATTTTTGTATTTATTTTAACTTAATTAAAATAAAGTGTCATTATCACTTACAAGTGGATCCATGGGGTCCCCAAATCGACCCAATGATGCCCATGGTCGACCATATATCAACCCATAGGGTTAATACACGTTTTCGGGTAATTTAGTATTATTATAATATTATTGTTTAACCCTTTTTTACCGGATTTACCCTTTAACCATGGTAAATAAAATATTTACCGAAGTAATTATCCAAAATGTTTAAAAATAAAAGTTACCTATTTACACAATTTGAAAATCATGATTCCAAATATGGAATCCATTTTTCCAAATTCAAAACACAGAAGTGGCAGAAATTAATTTAAAATTAATTCCCGTTGTTAAAACAAAAAGCGTGTTTTTTAGAGATAATAACTATCAAAAGTTTGTCACTTGTTTATGTTTGGTTTAAATGTGAAATTATGTTCAATGACCCACATTGTATTACATGGTAAAAATATATTATAAATATACTTTAAAACCACTCAAATTCATAATTTATCACTATTAATTATTTTGATTAAAAAAGTTGTTTTTAATTAATATTTAGTAATTTTCACTATTCATCAAAATATGAAAGTTATCTGAAAAGTACCAAAATTTCACCGTAGGCTAATTTCGATATTCCGAAACCAAAAATGAAGTCTATTTTGAGAGATAGAATTTATAAAATTTCAAAAAAGTAGGTATTACTATTCATAACGGCTAGTTTGATTGGTTATGGTGTGTTAAAATCTCGAAGTTGCGTACAATGCACGCCATTGCATTATTCGAAAGGAAACATACTGAGGAAGCTTGGGGTGTTACAATATTTCTCCTTGAATTTCGGAGGGACATTTACACGTGTCACTCAATCAACGGTCAGTCAATAAATGAAAACACGACATCGTTTTGTAATGAAGCGAGTGTAAGCATGAGTAAAACTGAAGTTCAGAATGTAAGAAAACTAAGGTTTGGAGTCAAACCAAAATGGAATTCGGAGCCTATAATAAAGAGATATTCAGATTCGGTTTTGTTGGAATTCGGAGTCTAACATAGTAGAAGTTCAGAGTTGAACTAGTAGAAGATCATAGTCGAACTCATGGAAGTTAAGAGTCGAACTAGTAGAAGTTCAGAGTTGAACTAGTAGAAGATCAGAGTCAAACTCAAAGAAGTTAGGAGTTGAACTAGTAGAATTTTGGAGTAAAACTCATAGAAGTTTATATATATAATTAGGAGTTGAACTTTTTGACAGTTCGTATTCTAGAATTTGGAGTTGAACTTTGTCAGAGTTTGTATCCAGAATTCGGAGTGGAACATCATTAGAGTTCGTATCCAGGATTCGGAAAGGAACTTCATTAGAGTTCGTATCCAGAATTCGGAATGGAACTTTATTAGAGTTCGTATCCAGAATTCAGAATGGAACTTCATTAGAGTTCTTATCCATAATTCTGATCCTAAAACAGAATTCTTCTTATCTAAGTATTATATGATTTCTAGGTTTTAGGTATGAATCCGATTTTTATACTTAAGAAAAATATTTATATGAGAAATGAAAATATGGTAGGCGTAAATCCCTTTGGGAAGGAAATTTTTCTTATAGAAGTAAAATATAGTTTGGTTTAAGTATAAGGTGTTTGTGATTTTCAAAACAAAAAGGAATGGAAAAGTCATAAGGAAAACCGTATTGACTCAACAATCTCCCCCTTTTTGGGAATCACAAACAACCTTTCAAAAAAGAATATAAGGTCTTAGAAAGATTTATTTAGAATTTCAAATTAAAACTTATCTCACTTTGTTCATAGATAATGATGAATACAACTAACTCCCCCTTAGGCTTAGGAACTCTAAGGATTGTATTCTGAATTTCCAGAATGGAGTTTTTATTATCATGGGAATGAAAAAATTCATAATGAGAAACTCCCCCTTAGATAAGCTCCCTCTTACTTAGGTATAGTTCTTGACTTGGAATTTTTCTTCTCCGTTTTAGATTTTTCTTTCTCCCCCTTTGAGAAGTTCTTTTCCCTTCTCCCCCTTTTTGATTTTCAAAAAGCAATTAAAGGAAAGGAAAGGAAATAAAGTACCTGAAACATTAGTACATAACAACACAAGATACAATAACCAAAGTTTTCATTAGAGTTGAAAGAGTTTTTACAAGGAATGGAATTTAAAAAATGGATTTGTCTATTTTTCTTCCTTTTCCTTAGGGATTAACTTCTTCAACAGAGTTTTCAGCTTCTTCAAATCTTTCTGGTCCTCCTCAGCTTGCATCTCCAAAGATTTTATCCTTTCATATTGAGCTTTCAGAACCTTTGCCTAAGCCTTCATGGCCTCTTCCTGCATCTTCAGTAAGTCATCTTGCATTTCCATCTTCACTTCAAACTCAATCCAGAAATCTCTCTCCCCTTTCCAGTTTTGAGCAAACGAGTTAAGATTCCCATTCAGATCCGTCACTTGTTGATTCCGAGAATTTTTCTCAAGGGTTAGCATATCCTAAAGATTCCAAATATTAGCATCCTCAGTATCAAAAGCACCTTTTACATCATTATGAAAACGATCAAACTCAGCCAATTCATCATCATCTTTCATTGACTATAGAGTGATTTTTCTGTAATATTTTTTGTGAACATCATAATTGATAAGGATGTTTCTATGATCAGCCTCAATCATCACACACTTATCCATCACCATGGATAAGGATTCTGATTTCAGATTTAGGATATGTTGAAGCATTTTACATCTATAGTATATGGTGGGAAAGATCGGAATTGTGTCCACCAACATCTTCAAAGACTCGACAACAAAATCATTAACCACTGCTGATGACTCCGAATCAGACACCTTGATTGGGGATTGTTCTTCTTCAATGTCCAATAGATTTCTTCTAGAAGAACCACCGACATCTTTGTTCCTAATGATATCTTCTGTTGGGGTGTCCATAAGAACTTGCTTCCCCTTATCAACTTTTAGAACTACCTCATCAGGAGATTCTTCCTCAGATTAAAATACTTGAACAATCTTGTCTTCATCTGGTTTCTCCTTCTCTACTCCTTCTTCAAGAAAGTTCTTCTCATAACTTTCTTCTTCAGACAATTCATTTCTTTTTATTCCTCCTTTTAATCATCTCTCTTATCATCTTTTTCATCTCCCTTTCCTAGAGTGACTATCTTTGAGGACTCTGCCTCAGGAGTTCTGAGTGATGGTTTTTCTGACAGGTTTTCCTTTTCTTGATAATCCTCCACTTGTTTAATCAAGTCATCTAGATCACCACTTCCTTCTTGACCTTCTTATTATTCTTCTACTTCCTCTTCTTCTTCTATTTCCTCAACAAATTCTTCCTCTACTTCTTCACTAGATTCTTTCTCTACTCCTTCAACAACCACATTCCCTTTAGACATTTCTAGAGTGAATAAATTTTTTCCAGGGGTCTCCGGTAATGACTGAACAAAAAAAGATTCCAGAATGGGAATCTTCTCAGAAGCTATTTCAGTGTCTCTCAAAAGGGATTATACAACTTCAGCTCAAGACATGTTCTTCTTCATCTTCTTCTCTTTGGCATGTTTCTCTAACTCATCCACAGATTTTCTCTTAAGGCCTTAGCCTCAGTACGGTCTAATCTGAACAGTGGATCCCCTTCTTTCCTTTTCCCCTTATCTTATCTCTATTTAGCAGCTATGTCATCTAGATATGCATTCTATTTTTTTGTCTTGGGAGGTGCGGATTGGGTTTCCTTAGTTTTCCGGGTCTTTTATTCAGCAACTTCTTCTTTCAATTTCCTCTTCTTACCAACCTTCATCACTGGATCAGATTTTGCCACATTTTTCGGATTGGTTTCAGCCTCTTCCACTAGAAAATTATACAACTCTCTGGTTTCCTTGAAATAGTCCATATTTATCCATTTCATGGTATCATCACTAATAAGAATAACCTTGAAATTCCAAGCCTTAGACTTACATGAGATCATGAAAGAATCCATACACCGAACAATCATCTTTGATAGTAAGGTAGGGTACATGATGATTTGAGCTCTCAAAATTCCTTCATTGATATTCTTGATTGTCACATGAAAATGCCTCATCAGATTGATTTTTCTTAAATTAACCAAGATGTCTAAGAAATATATATCACTTTTCTTCAGGGTATCTTTTTCACCCTTTCTCGGAACAAAGAAAACTTGTACCCAAAGATGAAGGATCTGATTATTAGAAGATAGATGAGAAATATTGGCTGTCTTTACATCATGAAGCCCAAGACACTCCAAGGCCTTCACCTTAACAAAACTGCCTTGCAAATCTAGAAGTTTATGTGAGAAAATGCATCTTCGCCATCATATGTCAGCCCCACCATGCTTGATTCCATGGTGTAAGTAAGTTTGTAAGTCTTCCCATAAGACTTGAAAGAAAAATTATCTCTTCCCTATTCCTCATAGAATCTTGATGATTCATAGAAATCTACGAGTAATTCAGGATAGACTGCATCTTGAACACCTGTCTTGGATACACATAAATCTCCCCAACCATTCAACTTGATGTTCTTAGAGATGATGGAATCATACTTGTAAAAGTTCTGATGGACCAGTCTTTCTCTGTACACTTTCCATTTTGAAATTGGCTTTGTGGTTGACATATCATGGGAAGTGGCTTCTACAGATATTCAGAATGGAGGAGCACCAAAAGATTCGGAACGAGCTTGAAGACTTGAGGCATAGCTTCAACACGCAAGAGCTTAGAGATCGATGTGGGACACAAAAGGGGGTGTCCTTTATATAGGTGATGGAGGTGACCTTTCACCTTCCAAAATAAGTCTAACGGTTGAAAAATTCTCTAATCTGATATGATGGTTGAAATCAACCCGCAAGGAAATATTGAATCCTATCTTTTGATGTTTTTAAAAAACATTCGGATTTAAGGAGAAATGAATCCGATATATTTTAAAAGAAGAAGAAACTACCAGAATCTAAAAATATCTATGAAAATATAAGTAAGGAAGTCATACACTTCGGATTGGCTAGGTAGTTTATTCATAATAGGTGATATTCTTCTTGAAGAAAATTTGACTAAGAAAAACTCACTACGAAATGCTCACTATGAAAAATATTAGTACAAAAATTATCATTACGAAAGTTCCCATTACGAAAATTCCCATTTTGAAAATTTCCAGTACAAAATCTTCATTAAGAATATTATTAGTACGAAAACATCATTATGAAAACTTCCAGTACGATAACATCATTACAAAAAATTTTGAAAGACTCATTATGAATTTTTTTGAAAGACTCATTATAGATGTACTCCCCCTATGAAAAGGAGTTTATTACTATAAAGAGAATGGTTCAACAAGAAGTTAATTAATGAAGATTACCTCATAGTTATCATTCCTAACGTCAGTTTAATGTATTCAAATCTATTAGAGGGTAATGATTTTGTGAAAATGTTAACAATTTGATTTTTTGTTCCTATAAACTGAAGAATGATATCCCCTAATTTGTTCTTAAGACCTTTAACAAACCAAACATTTGAAATCAACGTTTTTCAAAGAAGAACAATGTTACCTATAACAATAACTTCTATCTAAGAATTATCTCAAAAAGTTACTTTTCCACCTTTCGTCTTCATAATATTTTCAAAATCGATTTTGTTACTAGTCATATTCCGGGAACATCCACTATCCACGTACCATGTATTGTTGTTGGTACTTTCCCTATTTTTCAGAAAATAAGAAAAATTTAGGTTTTCAGAATCCAAACTTTCTTGGATCCGGAATTGTTGGACAAAAAATTTTTGGGTATCCACGTTTTTTTAGAAAAACATTCTTTCTGAAACCCAAGAGATTGATCTCTATTCAAGGAAGATTTTTTCTTCTAATTCCCACCAATTTGACACTTAGTGAAAAAAGGGGATCTAGAAGGAATAAAATTGTTGTTTTTGAAAACTAGTTTTTGGTGAGTATAACCTACTCCAGTAGTGTTTCCTTGTGGTTTAATTTGAGAATACATCTTGTAAAAATTTTCCTTCCTAGAGGTAAATTCTGCAAGAAGATTCTTAAGAGAAAATATTTCGTATTTTAGTCTGATGACTAAATTCCTATCCTCAGGAATCATTTCTTTAGAGTTAGATTTTTCCTCAAAAAATTTCATCTCTAAAATAGCATTATTAAGATCTTTATAATGTTATTGTTTATAAGAATCTTCTTTCTCACGGTCTTTAGAAAGTTCTTCTAAAATATCTTCTTTATCTCTAAGATTTGTAGTAAGATCTGAAATCTCTTTTGTATGAATTTCTTCCTAGTATTTTCCTTTTCTAATTTCGTAAAACATTTACAATTTTTTGCTTCACGTAACTTGGAAAATCTAGATACTTCTTCATATGAAGGTTCTTCATTTTCTGAAGATGAAGTATCTTTATTAGAAGTACTATTTTCAAAATAGTAATTCTTATTAAGAGAGAAATTTGTTAAAGCCTCGACAGAGCATACCTTGGCCATAAGACATGTATGTGGGAAAGAAGTAGTAGAAATGAATCCCATATTATTCTAAGCTGATGAATCATATTCAGAAGATTCACTTTCTGAAGATTCTCCATAGCTAGCACTCCATGATGTATTAGCTTTCAGGACTTTCATAGCTTTAGATTTGTAAAACATGTTATTGTTCCATTCAGAATGCCTCTCTTTTCTTTCATTATTTTTAAGAAAAGGACAATCTGGTCTTATGTGTCCACTTCTCTTGAATTCATAGCATGTGACCTCTGAATATTTCTTATATTTAATTTATTTGTTCTTATACATGGATTGTAAATTTCTTTGTCCAGATATCTTGTTCATCCTTCAAGAAACATTAGCAAACTCATTTTCTGAGACATCACTCTCACTAGATTCAGATTGGATAGTAACCTTCTTAGACTTGGATCTAGTAACTCTCTCAGGAGTCTTAGCTTTCATGTGATTTGAAGTTGTAGTAAAAGAAAAACTACCATTCTCATTCTGCTTCTTTATGTTTTCAGCATCTCTCTTCATTCTAGTTTCATGTTAAAGAAGAGTTCCAAATAGTTCACAAATAGAAGTTTGAGTTACCTTCCTGTTTTCATCGATTGCAGTCCTCTTGGATTCCAACTCATTGGGAATAATATATATGATCTTATCAACAAGGGCTTCATCATCTAGACCTTTATCACCAATAGATTGTAAGCTATTCACGATGGTCATGAATCTCTGTTTCACCTTACAAATTGGTTCTCTATAAAGAAAATTAAAACCATGATACTCAGCCCTCAACATATCTATTCTTTTCTCAATCACTTTAGATGTACCAAAATGAGTAACTTCAAATTTCTTCCGTATATAGTTAGCTGTTTCACAAGAAGAAATTTGGCTATATATTTTCCTAGTCATCGAACACAGTAAAGTATTGCGTACCTTATAGTTGAGTTGGTATTCATGCTTTTTTTTATTAGTAAAATCACTTACTTCTTTGTCAAGAATCTTGAATCCTCTGGTAAGCATGAAAAAATTATCTACCACAGTATTGATAATTAAAGTCTTCATACGATCTCTCCAATATTCATAATCATTACCATCAACGATTGGGGGTATAGAAGGATTTAAGTTGTCGATAGAACCAATATTTATACCTGCCATCCTTAAGAAAATATTTGGCACACAAACTCATTAGAAGTAAAATTTTATAAACAAGATAAAATATTCTAATTAAGAAAAATTGTATTTCTAAGAAAAATTCAATCTGAACTATGAGTTCGAAAAACAGATTCTGAAAAATATGAATCTGAAAATATGAATCCGAAAAGGAAAATCTGATAATTCTCATCTAAATCTAATCGTGAGATTAATTCAGATTTTACCAAATCCTATGATACCAATTGTTACGATGGTATGAATCATAGTATGATATACTCTGTGATACCAAACGTAGGATCGAAATAATAATGATATTCTCAGATACAAGAGGGGGGTGAATTGTACCTTTCAAAAATTCCTATAGGATATTTTAGAATGGATACATTTAATAAAGTTAAACAAGATAATTCACAAGACCTCTAGAAGTACTAAATACATGCTAGATTTCTGAATTGTTATTCCGAAAATGGAACATAAAAAAAGTTACAAGGATTAAGATTCTACCTTAAAGCATATATAATATAATTATATCAGAGTACAAGTAAGGAAGTATAAGAAAGATATACATTCCTTAACAATACAAAATGCAGTGAGAAAACAAGTAGTATAATTAAAATTAATCAAACAATAAATCTTTTAACCCAAAGAGATGGGTATCCAACAACCATGGATAAAGGTGACTTGATTTATACTTTCAAGAAAGTCTGTCTTGCCCACACCAGGGTAAGCCCTCGATACGAAGATCAGAGTCTATCTTGCTATCCCCGCAAGCCCTTGACTATTAGGTAGTCGACACCTCTGTCTTCCTTAGCAATGAAGCCCTCAACTAAAAGGTGTTGGAAACTCTTTATTCCTATCCCTGGAATCCCTCAGTTGTAATCAGCAACAAGCGGAGTTGCACGAAGCAAGTCTGTAGAAGGAAAAGTTTGAACATACTGTTCAAACTTTTTTCATGAAGCGTTGAGAGTTGATAAGAGCCTCTCTCTCTATAAATCACTTTAGGAAGTTCTGACCACCGAAATTCCAAATTTTATGAGCACATTCAAATGAGATCTTATTTATAGGGGAATCTCCAATGGTCAGCTCCCTCCTCCAATGGTCATATTTCTCCTCGAATTTCAGAGGGTCCTGTACATGTGTCACTCAACCAATTGTTAGTCAATAACTGAAAGCACGACATCATTTTGTAATGAAACCAGTGTAAGTATGAGTAAAAATAAAGTTCATAATGTAAGAAAACAGTGGTTTGGAGTCTAAACAAAATGGAATTTGGAGTATATAATAAAGAGATATTCGGTTTCTATTTTGTAGGAATTTGGAGTCGAACATAGTATAAGTTCAGAGTCGAACTAGTAGAAGTTGAGAGTCGAACTCATGGAAGTTCAGAGTCGAACTCATGGATGTTCAGAGTCAAACTAGTAAAATTTTGGAGTTGAACTCATAGAAGTTCGTATCCACAATTTGGAGTTGAACTTTGTGAAAGTTCGTATTCCAAAATTCGGAGTTGAACTTTGTGAGAGTTCGTATCCAGAATTCAGAGTGGAACTTTATTAGAGTTCGTATCCATGATTCAGAATGGAACTTCATTAGAGTTTGTATCCAGAATTTGGAATGGAACTTTATTAGAGTTCATATCTAGAATTCGGAATGGAACTTCATCAGAGTTTGTATCCAGAATTCAGATCCTAAAACAGAATTCTTCATTTCTAAGTATTATATGATTCTGTGGTTTTAGGTATGAATCCAATTTTTATACTTAAGAAAAATATTGATATGAACAATTAAAATATGGTAGGGGTAAATTCCTTTGGGAAGGAATTTTTCTTTATAGAAGTAAAATATAGTTTTGTTTAAGTATAAGGTGTTTGTGATTTTCAAAACAAGAAGGAAGTGAAAAGTCATCAGGAAAACCATATTGACTCAACAATGAGGTTAGACCCACTCTATACATTCATATTTTTGTCCCATTTGACCCACTCTTCATCTTGGGAAACCCACACATCGTGGATATACATTGGTGAAATTCTATTTTA
Source organism: Viscum album (assembly GCA_963277665.1). NCBI lineage: Eukaryota > Viridiplantae > Streptophyta > Magnoliopsida > Santalales > Viscaceae > Viscum > Viscum album. The sequence goes on from OY728144.1 coordinate 339,216,388, forward strand.
TTGGAAAAACATATTAAAATTAATGATAATGGTTGGGTTTTCAGAAATTATCCATTTTATAATTATGATAGTTAATTGAAAAATTTCAAAACTTTTATTGGGTTCCATGTGAGATACACATTTTTGATGTAGAAACATAATGTGGTTAATTGGGAAATGATCCATTTTCTAGTAAACTATGTTTTCCAATCTAATTAGGTCCATTAATATATTGTATTTAGGGTATTAACATTCTGTTTTTTGGTTTTACTACCTTATGAATCATATGGAGATGATGATGATGAAGAGTGTTAAAATTCCATGCATCCTCTATTTCATGATATGGTAATTCCATTGACATGAAACGTGACTCAAATTCTCAAGAATGAATTCCCTAATATGACCAGTGAGATCATAGAACATCAAACAGATTCCTATAAAATATGGGTGACAGTTCTATTAAGTATTCATTTTAAATGAAAATATAAAAATAATGATGAATCTAATTATATACAAAATAAAACCCAGAGGTAATTTCAAGCCTTTGGGGGCTAGAATAAGGAGAGAGAGATCTAATGAGGATCGAAATTCAAGATCTATCAACATCCCTCCAATAATTATGTGACTTTAATGCCGATCTTGTAGAAAATAAGTCCACTTATCAGATTATAATTATTCATTTTCCATTATAGAACATTATCAATGGTTTTATGTTTTTAACTATATACATGTGGTAATGAACATAGATTTACATACATGGAAATTCCCTTTTTTTTTGAATACTTAATAAATGACATAAACAGATGCCCAAAACACATATTAGTTTTCTGTCTTTCTAGATTGGGACCACATTATGCTAGCTTGGTGAAATTTAATCAGCATCTCCCATAAAGACCTTCACCATTCATTTTCCTAACTAAACCCATTAGTTATTTCATGGGGAAAATAAATAATAGGAAAATGGTGAGCTCAAAGTCTCATTAAGTGTTAACATAGAGAATAAAAAATATAAACATAAGAATGTAAAAACAAGTACATTAATGTTTTAATTCATTCTATCTATAAAAAATATCAAAATCTTGAGTCATGAAATAAATATTTTCAGTTCATGAGGAAAAAATCATAATGGAATCACTAACCATGAGAAAATACAATTGGAATAAAACATGGAATTGTAGAAAAAACATAATCATTGAAATCATTCCCATATTATCCATGCATTATTTACAAGACCATCATAGTGGATCAATTCCTTTACTGGAATGAGTTCATTATTCATTCCAACGTTGTATTTTTGATCTAGATTTACATATCATTGAAATCCTATTTATCTAATGAGATATAAATCCCTAACCAATGCATTTTAGAGAGATATAGGTCCCCCTCATCTCATAATGAAACAATTCATACGCAAGACACCATAACAAAAATCATTCAACATAACATAACCCAAAGAATAAAATTTTTTTCCTAAAGATCATTACATCATAACATAATCTTAGAAAAAATTGATTTAATAAATAGAATAAACATAATAATCCATAAGAATAATAGGGATATTTTACTTGAATTGTATCCTTATAAAATAATTTCATATTTGGTGGAAAATAATTTGGATAAAACACATGAAATTAATTCTTGAGGAAAATATAATTTCTTAATAAAAAAAAATATTTCCATCTCAATAATGCCATGAAATTTTAAAATAAAAGAATTTATATGAAATTAAACTGGAAATATTGTAAAAATAATTAATTTAAAGAAGGTTTTATGAAATAATACAAAGTTGTTCATTCTATATTAGTTAAAAGAAAACATTCATCTCATTCTTTTATAGGATAATTCAAAATGTACCTCGTAACGAAAGAGAAAGAAAATTCCATTCATACTATTTCATAAAAATTAACCAATGGGTAAATTTGAAATTAAATTTTTTTATAATTTTATACATAATTTTTTTGAATACATATCTTGGAATCTTTTGATAGGGATTATAAATATACAGTTAAAAATACTTATGTATAAACAATATCAGATAATAATAAGACTGAAAAATTATCCCTTACCTTAGGTATGTGTTCCTTCATATGTGTTAGAACCTCATGTATAATGGTTTAAATAATTCTATTAACTTATTATAGAATAAAATAATCATTTTATAATAACATAAGTGATCATATTATTACTCATTTTTAATAACACTATTACTCATCCATTAGGTATTAAGTGGTTTATTTTCATATGCATGTTTCATTAGATAAGTTATTCTTATTGTGTGTATATTATAGTTATATAATTTCTATAATGATATGAATATAATATATATCATATTGTTTCATTAAATACAGTTATATAATCATTCTTTAATGGATATTAAGTAGAATAAATCACATCGCATCGTGGAGTTGGTAGGCCGTACATACACATGAGCCACGATATCATTGTCGTAATTGTGAAATGGTATGGAATATGACGGTATATTTTGTTAAAGAATCCAAATCTTGTTATATTAATAATATATTGTTATTATTTCCATCATTTTACCCATGTATGTAAGATAGTAGTGAAAACCATAATACACCATGATGTAAAGAGGGTAAGCCATACGTACGCACACACGGGGATTTCATTTTCATAGGACGAATAGAAGATGTAATATGGTTGTTACATATTATAATAACTTATTAGTACAAAAATTTTGCTAGATTTATTACTTTTTAATTTAAACAACTGATGTAGAGGATGTAGAAGAAGAATGAAGTTTGAATGAATCGGTAGAGTAGATTACATCTTCTTCGATGTGCTCCCTCTAGATATCCTCTTAAAGTACTAGGGTTGGTATTTAGAGAAGAAAATAACATATATAATGTTACAAAGGATGATAAAAATGGAAACGGGAAGGGTATGGCAAAACATGAAGGCTTAATCGGAAGTGAAGGGGTGTGGGAGGAGGTTTCCTTTTATAATTGAGAAGGGGGTCACTTTCAGGATCTCCAAAAATATTAATTTATAATGAACTAAAACCACTTTCAAAAACCACAGAAATATAAATATTTAAAATATTAGATAATATAGGGTTCTAATATAATCAACGAATAATTTTTGGAATGTGTTGATTAAATTTTAAACCCAATAATCTTATTTACGCTTAATTATTCTCTTTTAATTTTAACTTTGGTAAAAAATTGTTCAATATTAAAATAGTGTAATTTTTACTTATTTGATTGAAATTAGACAATAAATAAACCATATAAAACATTATAGATTAAAATATAATAATTTTATATTTTTTAGAAAATTTTATCATTTTTTGTTAATTTAATAAAATGTTATTTTGTCAAAAAATCAATAGTGTAAATTTTGGCAATATTCAATTATTGGTTTTTTAAAAATTTCCAGATGAAATGTTATCATGGGAGAAAATATTTTTTTATATCCCTATAGAGCCAATTTAATCTATAAAATTCATTGGATATATAAGTTATACTAAATTATATTTATTTTAATATTTTTAATAACATTAATTTCATATTACCATTAATAAAATAATTTCAACATTAGTTTTGAATAATTATTTAATACACTAATTTATTGCATAAAATGTAAAATAAAATAAAAGGATACTGTTAAATCTTATAGATTTCATAATTACACTTTTACTGTATAATATCATCTGGATAATCCATCATTAAAAATGTTATACTTACTAAAACATGAATGTGAGAAGATTAACATCACTCTAAATAAAATAATATGAGTGGAAAAATCTATTATATAAGGCCCCAAATGGTCAATAAATTGACAATTGGATGATTATGGTCTAGATATTTTCTGAAAATAATATTTGGTATTGTTTTTGGGAATTTTAATTCATATTATCATTTTAAAAAAAAATTAGTTTATCGATTTACTATCACTTAAATAATTTCCGCATCATTAATATATAAACATATAAGGTAATTATTTATTTCCTAAAATTTATAAATTAATTACCATAATAAATAAAAACATTTTATATTTCAAATTAGTATTCATAAAAGAATTTATCATCTCTATAATCTTATATTTAAAATTATTTAGTTATTTTAATTTGAGTAATACATATATAACTTTTCCTTAAATAAAATATATTAAATATCATAATCTCATCTAAGTGGATATCAAAGGGTATCCTTTTGACCCAAGGATTTCTTAGGTCAAAAATAAATCATCCAGTAACATTAGAAAAAGTGATAAGATGATTTTATAATATTATATTGACCCTTAATTACCAAATTTATCACTTTACTATAATAAAAAATATTACTTAAGTTTCTATTCATAATCACTAAATAAAAAATAATGATATTTAAATAATTTGGAACAATTAATTGAATATATAGAATAAATTTTTAAAAAATTAAAACACAAAAAATTTCATTAATTAATTTTAATTTAATCTCGTTGTCGGAATGAAAACAATGTTTTAAATGTTAAAACATTTCAAAAGATTGAAATGTTTTTACATCCAAATTCGCTGTAAAATTAATTCCAAGGATTTAAATTATATTTAATGATAAAAATATAGTCTATTTATACTTTAAAACCATCCAGTAATATAATCTAACCATATTATTTATTTTTATGAATTTTTTTCAATTAAAATTTATGGTATTTTTATTATTCATCAAAACATGAATGTTATGAGAAAAATAAAAAAATTCATCAAAAGTAAAGTTTTATATCCTGATTCCAAAAAAAAATTAATGTATTTATATAGATTATATAAAATTATCAAAAACTATATTTAAAATGAGTGTGGCATCAAATTAAACAAAACTGTATTTTTTGAAAATTACTTCTTTTTTTCCAAAAAATTAAATTTATTATTATGTCATGTATAGAAAACATAAAAGATGAATTTTAAAAACTATATTGAATACATTACATATATATTACTATATTAAAATCCATAAAGTGTGTTTTTTTATAACTTTGTAAACTCACTTATTTACATTTTAATAGTTTTTCAAAATAAGGTTAATATTGTTCATACCCGCCATTGTAATGACTAGGTTATAAGGTAAGGTAAAAATACATAGTTGTTTATATAAACATCGTATTTCATGAAATGTGTCCTGTGAAGATAATTATAAATTGTTTGTATAAAAAGACAAGTATACTCTTGCATATACCTTATGTTAAGATAGTGTAGCGTGCATCTCATGATTATCTTGGTGTAGCGTACAACAGAATACATAAATGAAATTAAAAAAATATAACTCATAAAAATCTCAGGATGTTACATTATATCCCCTTTAAAAATAATTTATCGTTGAAATTCATTTGTGTTACCAAAGGATTAATACATGGAAGTATCTTTCACAAAAAACCACACTGTAAAAGGAATACTAAAACATTTTCTAAAATGAGAGTGTTAGAAACACAATGGTTTCCCAAAGTGAATCATAACTGGGTTTACACATATGAGAACATAGGTCGGAAGTGAAAATATGTATATGGATTAGAAATCTAACCATCAATTTATAATAGATAATGATAGAGAACATGGTTAGGAAAAAGATAAAAATCACTAATCCATAAATTCGTGATGGTATGAGGGACCATTTGATTCCATGGATAAGAAAGTAATATGATAAAATATTTGTTTTTGAGATCCTTAATCTAAAGATGGATATTTTTTTATAAAAAGAAATACTTACTTGATTTTGGAACAATATCATCATCAGTTTCTCCTTGGCCGATTTAAACCTCATTTGCTATTCAAATAAAGAAAGTTGAATTTATCATTCTTGAGGAGTTAGTATATCCTGATATCCATAAATATAATGATAGGTCATTTTATTTGTCTTTTCCACATCAAAAAGGTAATAAAAAGTTATCAAATATGAATAAGTCCACATATGGTGAGATTAGAATATATTCAAACATTCTTAATGAGAATTATAACATAAAAACTCCATAAATGGATAACCTTACAATCCATACAAATACTGAAAATCCAGAACATTAGATTTAGGTGAACTAAATTGTCCTAGCATTTAACTATGATATCTCATAAGCCGGTTCATTGTTTTTATATTCCAAACATGTTAATAACATCATCATATATTCTCTTGATATATAGTAATTAATATATATCCTTATTGAAAACATCCATGTTTCCTTATTCCAAAACTTATTGGATATATTCCTTAAATCCCAAAAATTTGTATACTTCATCCCTGATAACATAATCCCCTTGAAAAAAATTTATAATTAGTTCTCAAGAAACTAGCATAATCTAATTTACACACACAAATCCAATATATCCTTATCAAAATTTCATTATCTTTATATAAGGGACACATTAATGGTTTTATTTCCCCTAATAATGTGTTCTCCCGGTATATCACCTTACCCTTAAATAAATTTTGTAGCTCATAATAACTATTCAGCAAAACCATTCCAATCCTTAACGAAACAATTATACTGAGAGCACTTATATATTTCCAGATTCATATGACATAATATTTTAATTCTAAACATATAAACCTCAATCATCCAACATTATTCTGGACTATTACTTAGGCTCCATCATCCAAGTCTATCCTAAAATATAAATAATGTCATAAGGTTTCCTCAACCTTAATATCACCACCCTAATAAGGTTTATTGTAAAAAAATAATTCTTGAACATCCCATGCTGTTTAAATTTAGTTTACAATATCTTTATCCTCAAAGGTATACCCAATAGTCGTTACGACTTCATGATTCTCATTTTAAAATTTCCAAATAGGAAATCGGTTGTTTAAATTCCCATAATTTCCACATATAAAACATTAAAGGTTAACAATGTTCTGTCTAGTTATAACTACTGACTATGACCAGAAAACAAAGTTTGAGAAATATATATCTGAGATTAAAAACACATAAGAATGGTAAATTACTTATAATGTTTAAATGAATGGTATCTTAGGTTTAATTATAGGTTATTCATGGTTATCAAAAAACCACTAGGATTGTAACCTATAAAGAGACTTATCCAAAGGGAATCCCAATATATATCCTTCAAAATACCTCTAGAAATCTCACTAACATTTTCACATCTTAGTTTCCAATGGTTAACAAAACCTTCCCTTCGATACCAAATATAACGTACCAAATGTTAATGTACATAGAAATAAAATTAATTATATGAAATAACAAATATATAACAGAAAAATATACCCAAATACCGTATTAGATTAGTCTCTTTTGAATCTAGAAACTCATTCTGGTAACTTGTTTAAATAATTTGAACATATCCCATAAATATATTTCACTTTAATTTTACTAACTAAAACATTTCTTTATATGATGGGGAAATTAAAACCTACGAAAAGGGTGAGATAAAATACTCTGTAATGGTACACATTGAGAATAACAAACACAACATAATCATAATAATGTGAAAACATGGACATAGATTTTTTAAATCATACCATCTATAAAAAATATCAAAATCATTAGTCTTGAAATAAATCATGGCTTTTTGTAAGGCATAAATCATAATGGAAATATTAAACATGAAAAAACAGCACTAGAATGAAACATGTAATTTTGAAAAACTCATAATCATAGAAAATCATTTCCACATTAGCCAGGTCTCATTTCAATGACAATCATAGCAGAAAAAGTCCTTTATTAAAATGAGTTCACTCTTTGTTCCAGCCCTGTATTACTGAAACAGATTTACTTTTCGTTCATGTCCTATTTATCTCATGATATATAAATATTTACCCAACGCATTGGAGGGAGATATAGGTCATCCTCACCTCATAGTGAAATCATTATTACATGTTATACAATACCATAAATCCTTCCACATAATATAACCCAAGGAATAAAATGTGTTTCTTAAACATTATTCCATTATAAAATAATCTTCCAAAAAATGTATTTCATTAATAGAATAAGGGACATTATACAATAGGAATAATAGGCATTGTATACATGAAAAATATCATTATTAAATATTTTCATCTTTGATGGAATATAATTTTGATGAAACACATGAAATTAACTCTCGAGGAAAATATCTTTTCTCCTTCAAAAACACTTTTTATTCTCAAAAATGCCACAAAATTTTAAAAGAAAAAAGTTTCTTGGAAAATAATCCTGAAATATTTTAATGTATGATTCATGGAATTAAATAATTATGAAATCAAAAAAATATATTCATTCCATATAAGTTAAAAGAAAACATTCCTCTCATACTTTTGTCAGATAATTCAGAATAGACCTCCCATAGAAAGAAAAAAACGAGTCCTTTCACACCATTTCATAAAAATTCCCAAATGGGTAAAATAGCCTTTATACAACTGTTGAAGATTTGGAATAGTATTTTATAATACATATATAGGAAACATGGACATGGATGATAAATATACATTATTACATACTTAGATATAACCAATCTCTCTTAATAATGAGAATGAAAATTATCCTTTACCTAGGTATGGGTTCCTTCATACGTGTATGAACCTCATATATGTGGGTTTAAATATTGTGAATAAATTATTATAAAATCATATTATCTTTTTATAATATCATAAGTGATAATATTATTACTCATTTGTTAACAACATTATTACTCATCCATCAGTTATTAACTTCTTTATTTTCTTACGCATGTTTCATCAAAAAAATTATTCATCATATTATTAGATTATAGTTATATAATTTCATTAATTATATTAATATAATATATATATATATAATATTTTTTATTCAATATATTTATATAATCATTTTTTAATTAATAAAATGTACAATGAATCAAATTACATCATGGAGGCGGTAGGTCGCACGTTCGCACAAGCGACGATATCATTACCATAATTGTGAAATGGTATGGAAGTGGATGGAACATATTTAGTTCAAGAATTGATATCAAGCTATAATAATCATATATATTTATTATTTACATCATTTTACCAATTCATGTATGATGGTGTTAAAAAAATAGATTACACCTCGTTGTGGAGACGGTAAGCCGTACGTACGCATGCGTGATGATTTATTTGTTCATAGGATAGATAGAAGTTGGAATATGGGTTTCACATAACTATAATAACATATCAGTATATAAGTGATGATTTAGTTATTACTCTAGAATGTAAATAACTCATTAAGAGGAGGCAGAGGAAGAAATAAGTTTCAAATAATCGGTAGAGGAGATTAACTCTTCTTTGATGTGCTCCCACAAGATAACCTATTAAATGTACTAGAGTTGGTATTTTGGGAAGAAAATAACATATATATTGTAACTAAGGAATTTTATAATAGAAATTGGAGTGGGATGTATGATCGTTAAGGTTCAATGTGAATTGAAGAGGTGAGGGAGGGTGTTCTCTTTTATAATTAAGGTAACTGTCTCTTTTTTGGATCTCTAAACATATTGATTTATAATAAAATCAAAACATATCCAAAACCACCAAAATTTTAAAATTTAAAATATTAATTGATATAGTGTTGTAATATAATAATATAATAATATTTTGACATATTTTTATTTCATTTTAATCATTATTATTTCATTTAACATTAATTATTCTCTTTATCTTTTAACTAAGGTATCAAATTGTTCATTACTAAATTAGTTTAATTTTTTAATATTTAAATTCAATCAGAACATAAATGAACAATGTTGAACATGTTAGAGTAAAAAAATTATTTTATATTTTTTAATTTTTTTTATGATTTTTTAATAATTTAATAAAACCTTATTTTCGCAAAATATCAATACTATCAATGTTGACAACATTCAATTATTATATTTTCAAATATCAAGATAAGATTTATCCTCAAATAATGTACTTAATTATATCCCAACTGGGTCATGGTAATCAATTAAATTTATTGGATATATTAATTATCCAAAATTAAATTTTTTTTTAATATTTTAATATCATTAATTTGATATCTCAATTACTAAAATAATTTGAACATTAGTTTTGTGTAATTATTTAATAAAATTATTTGTTGAATAAAAATTAAAAATAAAATACTATTATGAATAAATATCTACCAGATTTTAGAATAATACTTATATTCGATTATATGTTCTGAAAAATACATCATTAAAAATCATATACTTATTAAAACATGAATGTGACTAGTTTAACATCATTTTAAATAAAATAATATAATTTTTGTAATAACTTCTATAAGGCTTGAAATGGTAAATAAAACAACCTTTGGATTATTATGGTCGATATATACATTAAAAATAATAATTTTTCATGTTTTTGTGTATTTTAATGGTTATAAGCATCTTAGTACAATTTAGTTTTTTGCTTTTTCATCAATTAAATTATTTATCCATCATCAATATATAATCCATTATGGTAATTATAAATTTCCAAAAAATTAAAAATAACTTATATTGATAAATAATTAAATTTTATTTTAAAAATAGTATTCATAATATAATTTATCTTATTTATAACCTTATATTAAAAATGATTTAGTTATAAAAATTTGAGTAATACATATTTAACTTTTATTTAAATAAAATATATTAAATGTCTTAATGTCATCCATGTGGCTTCCAAAGGGTATCATTTCGATCCAAGGATATTAGGTCAAAACAAACACATTCAATCAAATTAGTTCAAGTGTTAAGGTATTTTTATAATATTATATTTTCCCTTAATAACCTTATCTATGTTTTTATCATATTAATAAAAATTAATGAAGTTACAATTCAGAATTCCTAAAAAAGAATTATATTTACATAATATGGACATAATTATTAAAAATATGGAATAAATGTTTAAAAATTCAAAACATTGATGTTTCAGTAATTAATTTAATATTAGTATCATTTTTTGAATGAAAAAACGAGCTTTAAATGTTAAAATATTGCAAAATATTGAAATGTTTATACATCAAAATTCATTGAAACATTAATTAAAATTACGTAAATTATATTTTATGATAAAAATAAAATCTATTTACACTTTAATACCATTTAATTATATAATTTATCCATAAAAATTAGTTTGATGAAAAATTTGTTTTCAATTAAAATTTAGTTTTTTTACTATTTATCAACACCTGATAGTTTTTTAAAAAAATAATCCCAAGTAAATTATTATATCCTTCTTCTAAATAACATTTTCATGCTGCTAAATATAATATATAAAAAGGTCAAAAACAATATTTAAAATGGGTGAACCATCAAAAGGTGACATAACTGTGTTTTTTTTAAATTACTTCTTTTATCTAAAAAATTAATTTGTTCCTATACTATGTGTCGAAAAAATATAGATGAATTTTAAATATTATATTGAATATATTAAATATATATTACCATATTAAAACATATGAAGAGTGATTTTTCTATTTTATAAACTCACTTATTTGCATATAAATATTTTTTTAAATAATGTTAATATTATTCAAACCTACTTATATAATGACTAGGTTATAAGGTAAGATGAAAATATTTATTTGTTCACATAAAATTGGTCTTCTATGAAATAATTTTATCAAAATAACATGAAATTGTGTGTTATAAAATCCAATCATAGTGTTGTATATACCTCAAGATAAGCTAGTGTTGTGTATTGTAAAAGAATATCTTGGTGTAGCCTATAACATAATACATCTATTAAATTGAAAAAATATATCCCATAAAAATCTTGTGGTGTTTCACTTGTACAGTTTATATAAATAGATTCAGGAATGAGAGAATCCAGCAATCAAGTCCTCACCAATTGATTTACTTATTTCTTATTATTTAGGACTTCATATTGAATTTCAATTATTTTCAAGAATATTGTCTTTGTATACTGATTGAATTCATCCATGATTATGACACCGATAAATCAAAAATACGAAATCTTGGTTGTGGTGATGATCATTTACCTTTAGAAAAAATTGACGAGTAGTGATAAATGATATTCATAGTTATTCATCCAATAGAGTAGTAGTAGTGTGAGGTATTAACATAAAAAATAGTAGGGGTAAAGAGTGAATGTTTAATTATTTTACTTTAAAATATTTTGACTTATATATATGCATTCTATGATTATCCACAGTAATAGCATTGATATACCAAGAGCATAAAATAGACAAAATGAATACCCCAACATCCTAATCACTAGAGACATTGAAAATTAATTAAAATATTGGCATTTTTCTAACATTACATGACTTCGTACCACCTTAAATTCCATTCACCCAACTGTATTATAGTTCAAATCCATGGTAACGTCTGTTATATCAAACTGCAAGATATCTAGTTTTAGAGGAAGTCTCGAAATTGATATATGTGACCCACATTAGATAACTACTACGTCAATTTCTAATGACTTAACACATATGACTAAACCTTTTTTATAATTTATTTTATTATAGATATATACATATAGTAATATAGAAACCTATTGATTATTATGATGTGTAATAAAATAGTTACCTGAGATATTGGGGTATGAGCCCTCAATCTTCCCTTGAAAATTTAAATCAATGAAACATCAAGAGCTTTCTCAGCCTGCTAAGACATTAGATGAGAAAAAAAATTATCCATTGATGTGGAAGAATTTCAAAAACCTCATATACAAAAAGATATCGATTGTCGAGTAGAATATAATAGAACATAATAGGTTTCCTAAATAAGTTGAAATGGCATGGGGGAGTACTTCCCTCAGATACCATAGGATACTCTTAGATAAGGAGGCACTCAATATGAAGAAGGATAAACTCCATAGAGCTATTTATAACTCTGAGAAATCCTTTATCCAACTTTTAGAGTTAATATAATATAATTTATAGTGAAATTAATAATTTTAGGTTCTACTCTTATATATATTTTTATAATTTATTAGGAAGAGGCCCAATATTTCCATCTATTTTTCTTGATGAATGAATTGATTTAATTGTTTTTTCAATTTCATATAGTTATTTGTTTTTTATACTATAATCTAATTAAGACCTAGGAATATAATCCCTTGTAACATCATGATAATTGAATCTATATAATCATTTAAAGGAAATGGATTTGATAAATCACAATCCCAAAACACTTGAGTCCAATAATAAAGAATAAATTTAATAATCTCTAAAGATTATAGAATAATATAGGTATGGTAAATATGAATATGAGAAATCCTTTCCACCATTATAAGTGAGGTTATCCTATGGGATAAAATATTACAAAATTTTGTTTTTTCCATAACATGTTCTTTAATATTAATATGGAAGGGTCAGATACATTATACATTTACCATAATAATAAGTTAAGGTTAATCTATTCAAATAGAAGAGTTTGAATTACTTAGTTTATATTATGATACTAATTGGGGTTTTCATGAGTGAAGAAAAGATTATATAGGATAAAATACCTTAAAATTATATTCTTTTGAACTTTTCACAGATTATATAAGCTAATGTATAAGGGGGAGATAAGGATAGTCTAACATTTAACAATATCCTAAGACCTAAAAAGAATGTATTACCTTATAGTAGGTTTGATGGTAGTTTGTAATATATTTATATCGTTTTTTATTTTATCCTCAACTTTTCCCTAATTTGTGATGTAGAAAGGCTTAGTTATATGAAACATGTATTTTTATTAGTCTACCATTTGTGAGTTTTCATCCTAGTAGTATTTGTACCTTCTTTGGTTTCCAACACTAAATATTTAGTATAGATATTCTGAGATTCTTTCCTAAATAGTATAGAATGTGAATTTTCCTCAGGATACCAAAATTGGGTTCTCATCTAGGAGAGTATTTTACCTCCTTCCAAAGGTAGTTTAAGGGATTAGAATCAAATACTATGAGATAAATGTTCATGTTCAATTCAATAAGTCATAACATTTACTCTTTTGAAGGTTATATATATTATACCAACAATTTCAAGGGTTTAATGTTTTATTTATTTAAAAACAATATGGGTGAGGTCACCTATTTGGAATATAGGTAAAAATGAATTTACATGAATCAGTGGGCCTTATATTTGTATGGGTAAAAATGGAATAGAATGTGATTTATTTTATGATCAAATCATGTGGAACAATGCATGGATTATTTGAGATCATGAACCTCTAACCCAAAAAGAGACATCCAATATAGTAATAATGAATAACATGCCACCCAATATGAATGAGTGGGGGCCTATATCATTTTATATAACCGTATGGAAAAGAAGAAGTAGTTTACAGTCACTTCACTTTGATCGATGATAAATTATGATAACCCAAATTGAGGGTTAAATAGTTAATAGAATATCTGCACCTAAAAATAATGTCTATGAATGATGAAAATTGTAACATGTATTTTCTAAATTAGAAAATAATGAAATGAAATTGAATATTATGTATCAGTTCCAACCAAATTTGTGTAAAATTTTCCACTACAATATTGTTGAGTTCTCACGGGGTTAGAGTATTTTCTCCTTGGGATGAAAACATGCATCTGGTTGGATAAGGGTGAACCTGATAAGAGGAACATGTATTACTACCATATAGAGTGAAAATTTTTATATTCTATACAACTATTATCAATAACAATGAAATGTTTTTTATGATTCAAATATATAGGGTATAAAGTACGACATATTGGAAGAGGTTATGACAAAGGTGATTAAATTATACAATCTCAGAATGGATCACATTTAGTCTATTATAGAATAATTTAAGGGAAATAGATAAACATTTATAGTTTGGTCATGGAAAAAAATCACAAACCATTCTATATATCATGTGGAAGTAGGAAACAAGTGACAACTAGTTCTTGAGAACTAATTTTTAAAATATTATCCTTAAAAAAGAATAATAACGGAAAACCCAATAAAAAATGGGTGGTCCTGGTGCTATGAAGGTGGGGGGTAATGGGAATGAAGTGTAATTCATAGGTGGGTTCATGATATAAGATCTTTATTTCACTACACAAATTTATAGAACATGATCAATCATAATATTGTTATGTGAAAATATATACACAATCAAGTTCATATCTAGGGGAATGAGTAATGAGATCAATGGGTTTCCTAATAAGAAAAGTGAGAATACAATATTTGGATGAGGTCTCAACTGTAAGTTGAAATGGAATGATTCCAACCTAAAACAATGATACTAGAAAACCCAAAATGGATGATTGTGGGTTTATAAAATAGAATTGATATTGATAGTATTTTTTGGATATCTGTGAAACTAGAAGAAGAATAATCATTTCATATATTATAATAAAAATAATCTTGATGTATATAGTTTTGGAAAGGTTGGAAAATTTGTATCTAAGGATTTTATTATTGATAACTAGAGTCACAAATTAAGACATTTACATGGATAAATATCTCATTAACGGAGTGTAGGTCATACAAAATTCACACTACATGAAAATTTAATGTTTGTCAAGGGTTTAATATATATCATCTAGATTTATATATTTTGATTAGTAAACTATTCTATACTATTTAAATTCATTCATTTAGGATTTTGGATAAATTTATATATATTTATTTATTTATTATTTACATGTTAAAAAATAGAGAAAATTGACCCATTTTTCCCTAATTCATAGTAATTTGAGGAATATTTGACATAAAATGATAAAATTTTAGACACCAATAATTTTAGTCCAAACTAAGTATATACAGTGGTGGGGGGTGAATCAGGGTATGACGGATTAAAAAAAACTGCCCCTTTAGATCTTGATTTGTTATTAAACAAAAAACAATTCTCTCCTTATCCTATATAAATGTATTTAAAGAATGCATGAGACACAACAATTATACAAGGTTCACCATCACTTGGATACATCTAAGGAGCATACAACAGAAATTTACCTTTATACCGAATCCATCAAAATTTCACTACTGATTACACTATTTGGAGAAGAATCTTAGTCCCTCATAGTTTAAAACCAATTTGTAAATGAAATCTCACATATCTCATAACTCAACTGCACACACTACTACTTTAGAAGCCCCCCGTTGATTTATTGAATCAGTCTGTTTTACACCAAATTTAGTGTATCATTAAGTTCCATTTTTATCTAATATTTTAATACTCTTTAACCATAGAACTTCTGGGAAACCTCAACTTTTCACGCAATCAGTTGTGTTTATTTTGATCAACTTTAATGCCATATGGTCTACATAATACTTTTTTCATGGAAAACCTCTTTCGTGCAACATACTTATTATATGAAACTACTATCTTACATGAAACTCCATTTCATACATGTTCTAAAGCACATATTCCCTCTAATTGTTGACTTTCTCAAATGAGTTGGGTGGCCTCTTATTTATTGTCATTTCTGGCCCACCAAGCAATATTCACTATATGTACATAAAACCCAATTTGATGACACATTGTGTGAGTAAGCCTCTTTCGTGAAAACTCATTATTTGTAAAAATAAAAACCTTTCGTGAACTTATTCCCTTTTACAAATTTTTATATGGTAGACTTATTATATGTCTATAGAGAAACAGTCCAACCTTCCTTGAATGATGTGTGGAACTTCGTTTTCCAAAAACACCATTCAACATTTTCCTGATTTCAAGGTCCCAGAAATTCTCAAACACTAGTAAACAACAACACCTTGTTTACAATATTTTTGTACCGCTGCAAGAGCATCTATTCTATCATCCTATATATTGGTCAACATATACTATTAATATTATCTCTGTAACTCCATAAATTATCATAGAATACAACTTTATCGAAAAAACCCATATACCCCAAGACATGATTCAATGTTTCCTTGAGGGATGTTTTCCCAAAAAATATAACCTATGAGTTTGATGGAAATATAATTTTTGGATGGTGTAGGGATATGCAACTAGTAGATTACAATGTCTCTAGAAACAATATAATTCAATAAAATCATAGTACTTGGTAATTGTGTTAAATTTATTATTATTTGGTGCATAATTTGGAAACAGATACTATACAATAGGAAATAATCCATGGATGAAGATCTCATTCATGGAATCATGTCATATAAATAGATCACTCTAATTTGTTTATAAGGCATGTAGGGTGGAAAATATTTCATTCTATTAAATATAATTGTTAGATTATGATATGATTCCTATAGTGGTAGTAATGATCAAAATTTTCATAGTTTATGTTACCATAGGATTAATATGTAATGATTTGGTATAGAAATAGAAATATAAATTAATGTGGGAGGTTTTCCTATAGGGACTGACATATCATAAAATAACCAAGCACTTGGTTCTTGAAAAATTATATGGACAATTAAAGGATTTAAATTGGGTCCTCAACCGTTTGTCTAGACCTGGAATGGTTCTAAATCATGATTCTTTTTTCTATATAGACCCCATTGATACATATATTGAATGGATTGTTAGGGAAATTGGAAAGGATTCATGGTTGGTCTTACGGTATTTTGGATTTATTTTATTTGATTACAATTAATTCTTATATTTTCATTTTGTTTGTTTTGTTTAATGTGTAATTTAATATCAAATTTTATGTGTGGAAACTGGATTTTATGATACATGAATCTTAGTTTTGAACATAATCGTAATGATATTTTCAAAAATGTTATCCATTTTAATGTAATGTTTTCAAGTTATTGGTTTCATTATAAAATCAAGAAAATATGATGATTTTACACCATTTGGAATCATTTTAAAAGATTAAATTGGGTAATTTTATTTTAAAAACAATGTTAAATAAAAAAACATATCCTATAAATTTAATGGAATCCATTTTTTTTAAATACTATATTTTTTGGCTAGTTTTGTTTAAACCATTAATATGGTGGTTGTGAATTACATCAAAATGTTATAGTTTTGGGTCTAGTTTTAAACAAATTGGTGTGTTTTTTATATATATTTCCAGAATTTTTTGGATTAACCATCTAAATATCAACCATGGGGATGAAATGTTAAAATGATTCCCATTTGGTTTTAAGTGAAATAATGCCCTATTTTAAAAGGTTAATTGGTTTTCAACATGTGTTTTTTGGGGTATGATCCTTTTTAAATTTTGGTATTTCGTGATTAAAAATTAATTCTTGTACTATGTTGGTAACATTTCATTGATTTTATACTATATTCCTCCTAGAAATTTCTAGTTTAAATGTATAATTCTTACATTTAGGTGGCATTCCAACATTTAGTGTTAAAAATATCCCATGAAATAAAAGATGTTCTATGTGTCTTTAGATCTTCTAGTGATGTGTCTTGAAATAATTCAATGTGTTCATTGTTAGAACGTTTCTTAAGAATCAAATAGTTCATGTTGTTTAGACCCCTAAACCATGGTTTACTTATTAGACTATTAATGGTCTATTTTCTTATAGACTCAAACATTACCACTATTTTGGGATGTTTGTTCGATAAAATCTGTACACATTGAGGAATGTTGGATTGGACATCATTTTATGTATTTTTGTATTCTTAGATATGATAATTTTGGATAAGAAAAATTTTGGATTCTTACTTAGTGAGTTTGGATGTTTTGTGGATTGATGAGATTCCAACATGGTTTTTTTCATTAGGTTCATTCTTGGTTGATCTATATAGGTTTTTGTTTTTGTAGATATTTTCATTAATATTTCTTAATTGATGTTTTTTTTTTGTTATAATGTTTTTATAATATGGATTGATTAATGGTTGTGGCATGGCCATAGGGGAAATCCCATGTCGCATGCAAATTGGATTTGGGGTATGGTATGGTTCTTGTTGTACCATGGGTTTATATGAGTTTATTTTTATATAGGAATAAATTTGAGATGATATTATATGTGTTTGGGACTATTTGACCCCATATTTTGTGTCATACCATTATATTATAGTAGTGTATTTTATTGGTGATACATGTCACTAGTTAATATTCTATATGTTTTTAGCATTCCACAAATATGCTAATTTGGTTTCGGTGGACATTCGGGGTGGTTTGTAGAATGGTGTTTCTATTATATATTACATATATTACATATTTTTCGATGAGGTGGGAAGAGTTTATAAACATCATTTTATGGATATCACAAATAATATTATTTGATGAAATCCTCTTTCTTTATGAAAAAGGGGGTTATCTGTTAATCGACTATGTTTGATCTATTCTAAAGAGTGGGGAGACCTATACTGGGTCAATTTATTCATATATATTCTTTAATTTAGTTGCATATCTATTTTTTTGGTTTATTGATTTTTTTAGAATTGTTGGTGTTTTTTAGGATTGTTTCCATTTATTTGAGGACTTATCATTTATATTGGGAGATCATTTTCGTATTAATAACATGTTACCCATTGCATTGACTACTACATAGACCAAAAGTTTAACATCCTTCCCCCACATTTAGTTAATAATAATTTTTTTTGGATCTCATATTACTTTGTCCTTATTTTGGGATGTTTTGGAGGTCTTGTGAACATTTTTTAAATTATTGTTTTTTCCCTAGGGGGTCTGGTCAATATATAGTATAGGTTGTGTTTTGGCGTGAGTTTGGTTGTGAGATAGACATCGGGGCTACAACATATCCAATTTGGGTGACACTAGCAATTATAGTACGATTATGACAGGGACTATCAGGAAACATCACCATGAGTTTTTTAACCATTTCCAAATCTGGTAGGGTAGCCACATAGGGGAGAGATATGGTGCGGATGTGGATACTATGACTCTTCCATTTTGGGGGTGGTTGAGTATTTCATATTCATGAATATATATATTTACCTTGTTTAAATATAATTTTGTGAGGTTTTCAACATGTTTTTAGGAGGCCAGTTAAGTAGGGGTTAATTCAGCGTAGTCTCATTCAATGCGACACAACCTATACCATTTTATTGCACTTAATTGAGTTGATTTCTACACTGAACTATGGCATGATACTTCAAATAAATTAAATGTTTTGATCCCATTTTAAAATTCATCTTCCATAATATTCAACTCTAACCAAAACTATTGGATTTTAGGAGGACCTAAAGAGGTGTTTCGGCTTCTCCAACCGATAATATTCTTATATAAATGTATTTTTGGATGAGAATAGTCCCTCTTCTTTAAGTGAGTCATCTATCATATGGAGTCTGTTATTTTTACTTGTCTCCTTCCTTGAGAGCAAAAAATACCCATTATGTCGATGGTTTGGAACCTAATGATATTTGGGTGTGTTTATTAGGAATCCATCTTGATCTTACATGCATTACACTGTCTAGTAGAATTTACCATGATGTGTGATTCAAGATAATTTATAAATGTAGATCAATATTTATTACTAGTTCCCTAAAATTGAAATTATAATTTATTTATTAAATAAATTTTCCATTAAATATGATTTATATACATTTAACTAAATGGGTTTGTTGATAGATTTCAAGGGAATGAGTTAGTGAAATAAAACCACGATATGTCTTGTTTTTATATTTTTAATGATTTTTTAGAAAATATGACTTTACGTGGAAATCATTTCAATAAAATTATTTAACACGATACTAAGAAAACCTAATTCAAATAATAATTCAGTTTAAATTCAATAATTTGATGAAAAAGATATTTTTTGGTTTTTTGAAAAAATGAGGATGATTAGTTACGATTGAAACTGGAAATTAGATTGTGAATGAAAATTTGATATGAAATGAATTATTTTCCCATAACTGTATCTTTTACTGAAGAACATATTATACAAGGTAGTTAGTTGGTGAATAGGAAAAACAAGTTATAAATCTGTCACTCGAACTATGGATTGATGATGATAAAACTAATAAAAAATGATTCATCATGATTTTCACAAGATGGGGTGTTTATCTCTCTGTATGATCTGAGGTTCATGTGAACACTTGATCTGTGATCACTGATTGAGATTTGTTAGGATCCTCATGCCAAGAACTAACTGACCTCAAGGCTTATGACATTGTTCTATGATATGTTTTGATTTTGTGATTCCAATACCCTGATTATATATATTTTCTTATTATGCTTCCTATTTTATTATGTTATTCATTTTTCCAATTTTTCTTATATCATATATATATTGAATTGATAGAACATTTCACTAAAATTTTCAAACTATTTTACCATGAATTTTATTTACATAAAATTGCATCATATATAGTTTAGATGCAATAGAAATGATTATAGAACACTTTATGAAAGCCTACCAAGATATTTAGATCACACCCAACCTTTACCATTAGTATTAGGTAGATATTTTTATCCAAGTGAAAGAAGAGGTAAACTACCAATTGGACAGGGAGAGTATTCTTAAGAAAATGTTCCTCTAGTAATGGTGGTGGTTGGCTTAGTTTTAATTACCCAAAAATTTACAAATAAAATCCACTATTATGCATTATGGTTATAGAAAACACATTAACATCATTAAATTTTGAAAATATTATATCTTATAATATTTTAAATATCTTTATGGAACATAATAATTGATAATAAAGATATTTAATACTGGTATTATTATTAGTATATATTAAGGGTTTGGATAATTCACATTGAAACATGTAACGAATTTAATGGCCATGAAGAGTAGGATTTTACCATATGAAACCCAATTATTGTTTATTATAAGGAAGATATCATTCCTGTTATATTCACTTGACCAATACCAAGATGATATTTTACAACAATAATAAGATAGAAATGATTTACAATGGATGATAAAGCTCATCGAGATCGTGGCACATACCGCATTTGTCGACCCACATGAATAAAATCTCACCACCACACATCTTTCCCTTAGAGAATTCACTTGTGTAATAATGGGATGTGTTTTTCAACCCTTATATCATGAATATATATAGATTATTTTTAATTAAATAATTATAATATTTATCTATTATTTATTTTACATTAAAAATATTAAATAGTTTGTCAAATAAAAATTAGATCTCAATATGACAAAACTCAAATTCTATTTTAGGGTAAAAAAGAAATTTCAATTAAGAAATTATTTTTAATGAAATCATGAATTTTGAAATCAAATTATATTCTAGTAAAAAAATTTAAATAATATTTATAAATTATAAATGATCATATAATTTTATGAACTAAATAATATTTTTTACAAGGATAACAAAATGTTATTGAAATAAAACAATTTTTTTCATTAAGAAAAGATTTTGATTTGAAGATGTAAATTATAATATTTATATATTTATTTGGATAGAAACTATTATTCCTTTTATATTCATTACATTTAAATTTTTTATGGTGAATGTTTCATAACTTTATTAGATAGATTTTCTTTCAAGTACAAATCAAATAATGTATAAGTATGTGGTATGTTTTATGATATCATAATGACCCAAAAGTTATGTAATATATTACATAATATTAATCCATAAAAAATCAATGTTTACCTTTTAAAATAATTTTTTGAGGTTATTTTATTTTTTTATAAATCCTTTTTGAAATATCCAAAAAATACAATATATTTATGTATCAAAATCAATTCATTATGAACATTTCTTCCAAATTTTAATTTTAATATTTAAATGATTTAGGTTCCCAGACTTATAAAATATATAAAAAATACTAATATTTTTTGAATCCTTGGTAAAATCCTTGTGATGGTATGCAGTTTTGATTACATTATTATACAGAGTTCAAACCCTATGTTTACGAAATTATAACAAAATATCCTCTCTCTTAATATATAAACCCAATCAAGATCCCATTATCCTACACTAAAAACCTTAGGTATCATCTTTACACATTCCTTCTCTCTCACTATCCCTCCCATGGTGCCCTAACATCTCAAGAATCTCCTCCAAATAATTTGTAAACACCCTCTTATGTTTGGGGATCTCCCTATCTTATTTTCCACTCATGCAAATTCTAGGTAATTATCCTTTTTTATCAATAATTTTTATGTTGTAATAAATTTGTAAACAAACCAATACATTCCAATTGATTTTATGATAATTCTATATAATTTATCCATGATAATTATGAAATTTACCAAAGTCGTTATGGTCCCAAAAGTAAGGGATCCTCTCAATTACCTCATTATTTAATAACCTTATTTATTTTATGTATTTTTATTTCCAATTCCTAATTCTAGGACATATTTTTACATATAATTTTTTTTTTATTTTAAAAAGATTATATACCCATTCTTCTCTCACTAATACTTTTTGTAAATCTATAATTATTGTCGTTATGTTTCCAAAATAATGATGTGATGTTTATTGTCAAATTATTGTGAAGGGAATTCTAATACACATTTAAATTGAAGGGTTTTGAACTATATGGTCTTATATTTAAATGATTTAGGTCTTCTATTCACGTAACCCAAAATTCTAAATCATCATTTTAATATATATTAAATAATTCCATATGATATATGATCTATGTGGCACAAATATTCATTTAAATGATATGATTATAATCGGTGAATCCATATAGAAATCAAATAAATTGGGGAATGTTTTAATCTCATGATATTACATGGAAGGTGCATAGGAGGTTATCACAATAATATTGTGTTACAATGTATTAGTGGCTAGCCTTGAATGAGACATATGATTTCATGTTTTATGTTGTTGACTCTATCCCATATTGCCTTTTTGTTTTCATATTATATCATGCTTCATTGTTCATGACGATGATTCTCACCCTATTTATTCCCCAATGAAAATAATATTAACTATCATGTAATAATTTCATTATTTATGATTTTTATTCCCTTATGGATTTTTATATATTACCCCCTTATTATGTTTGTCCTCATATTTTCTAGTGTAGTTTCAAAATAGTAGTAAAAATTTAAGAGCATGTTAAAGAAGTTTAAAATAAAGTCATTTTGTTCAAATTTTATGATGTTATATAATGTACTTAATCACCCAAATACAATAGTATTCTCAATATTATGGAATAAACTATGTATGATATTATGAAATAAAATATATAGTATTATGTAATTTTGGTATGGGTTGATATAGATTGTATTAGAGGGATGTATATTTATTTTCAGGAATAAGATTAGAAAAATCCACTAAAAACATAGGTATAAGACTGGATAGAAGATAACATCCTTATAATTTTA
Source organism: Viscum album (assembly GCA_963277665.1). Taxonomy (NCBI): domain Eukaryota; kingdom Viridiplantae; phylum Streptophyta; class Magnoliopsida; order Santalales; family Viscaceae; genus Viscum; species Viscum album. Next base: position 339,240,376 of record OY728144.1, read on the forward strand.
GTAATGTATAGATTAAGTTGATTCCAATAAAATAAATCCATTTCTTGATACTATAAGTGGATGTGTATAATGACCCATACTTTCCATACATTGTTATTACTACAAAATTAAAGCACACTTATTACAACATATAAAAAAACCATGAAAGGACCGTATAGGTATCGTGTCTTTAGAAACTGGGAAACATAAACAACTGGTTTATAAATCATCTACACTGTCTCCCATTTATTGTATCATATCTATAGTCCCTTTTGGCATATCTTACTTAGTATCCTTCTTCCTGACCTGGGAAAATAAAACATACAAAAGGGTGAGCACAAATGATTAGTAAGGGTAAATAAAAGAAATATCAATCACATAATATTCATAAGAACATAACATTTTGGAAATCATAACCTGCAAAAATATCATAATTTAATAACATGGGATAAATAATAGTTGTGAAATTTAATCCCAATAATCATAACATGAATCTTTATGTAATACTCACATAATCATATAAAATCATTTCTTAGTAGTCAAGACTCGTTGCCAAGATTATCTTAGTGGACAAAGTCAATTTCTGAACCGAGTTCACTCCTCGTTTCAGTCCTGTATCACTGAACCGGATTAACCTGCCGTTCCAGACATGTCTATCTCATGAGATATAAATATTTACCAAATGAATTGGAGGGATATATATGTCCCACCCATCTCATAATGATACCATTCTTATGTGTTCCACAAGATCATAAATCATACATCATAGCATAACCAATGTAATAAAAATGAGATTCTTAATCATCATTCCATCATAACATAATCCATATAAGATAAAAGGACATCATAAAAATAATTCTTTCATAACAATATCAAATCAATGTAATAATAGGGTTATAAACAGAACCCTATATTATCTTAAATGGAAAATAATTTTGATAAAATGCTTGAACTCCATTCTTGAAGAAAATATCCTTTCAACTTCAAAAACATTTTTCCTTTATTAACATGTCATACAATTTTAAACTAAAAGAAGTTGATTAAAAATAAATGTGAAAACTTGTAAAGGAATATTCATGGAAATAATGTTATAAAATCCATTCATGTCGTTTAAGTTAATGAAAAACATTCTTCTCGTACTTTGGCCAGAAAAGTCCAAACGTACCTCATACGAAAAAAAGACAAAATATTCCTTTTATATCTTTTACTAAAACTCACCAACGAATAATATTGGATTTAAAAAATTTTAGGAGGATATAAATAATATTACATATTGAAGAAACATGGATTTCGATGATAAATACACCCTAGTAAATACCAAAGTATAAACAATCTTGGATAAAAATGAGATTGTGAGATTTTCCATTACCATTGGTCCGATTTGCATCGTAAGTGTTAGAACCTCTTGTATAACGATTTAAATAAAGTTATTGACTTATTCCAGATTCGTACTCATTTTTACGATATAATATATGGTCATATTCATAGCTTCATATTAGTAATATTTCATTGCTACTTGGTATTCGGGTGTTTATTTCTTTTTGTTCTTATGCATGGTTTGTCGAATAAATTATTATTATTCTTTTTTAGGTTATAGATACCTCATTTACAGAATGGTATTATTGTAATATATATCATATTTATTCATTCAACTAATTTATATAATCATTAAGCATTGAATATCATGTAGAACGAGTTGCATCACATCGTGGAGGCTGTAGGCCGTACGTACACACGAGCGATGATATTGTTCCCATGATCATTGAATTGTATTGAAGTGTATGTATAATATTTCAGAATAAATATCACTTTAAAATAATCCTATATAGTTTTTCTTTACACCATTATACACGTCCAAGTAAGGTGGTGGTGGAAAACAAATTACACCATGGCATGGAGACGATATTCCGTACGTACGCATGCGTGGTGATTTCATTTTCCATAGGATGGATAGAAGGTGAAATAGGGTTATTCCATATTTATAATAACATATCAGTATATTAGTGATATGGTTGGTATTGCTTCTTAATGAAACAACTAATTAAGAAGAAGTAGAAGAAGAAATAAAGTTGAAATAATCGGTAACGGGCATTACCTCTTCTCTGAAGAACCTCTTATTAACCTTCCATTAGGGAAATAAAGATGGTATTTGAAGAAGAACGGAACCTCTAGGATGTTTCTAGGGAAGTGGATAAGAGAAATAGTCAGGTTTTGGCCGAACTTTAAGGCTCAAAGTGGTGTGAGTAGGAGAGGAAGGAGGTACCCTTTTATAAGGGAGGAGAGGGGAACCTTAGGAAAAACATAAAATATTATTTTATAATAAAGTAATATTCAGTTTTTAATAGCTCAAAATTGATTTATTTAGAAGATAAGGTGAGGATGGGTCGCAATAATCTCAACAAATATATTTTAGACAATTTTACATTACTATTTTAACCTTATCATTTAGATTTAACTTTAAGTTAAATAATTTTACTTTTACTGTGTGTTCTTGTTTTCTTACACTATATGGTTAATAAACATACTATAACAAGCCAAACGGACCCCAAGTGGTTCATTATTAATATATATAACCTTATCTAAGTCATTTAGCCGATCCTTAGATTTTTAGGAATAAAATAACAATTAATAATATAATATTTCTTTTAAAAATTATTTTATGTCAATTTTGAAACTATTTTGTACATGATTTTTTCGGACCTCATAACAGTATGATTAGTTAAAAAAATGTTAATTAAATAAATACTAACATGTCATATTAACCTATAAAATTAGTTTAATTCATAAAAAGTCTCAAATTACATTTATTTGGGTATTTATAATATCAATTATGTTAATATTTCTTTAATTAGGTAATTACTACATCATCATTGTGTCATAAATAAAATAACTTATTTAATGTCTACAAATTATAAACAAATTCCAATTATGTAGGAAATCGTTTTTTCTTTCTAATTAATATTTATAGTCGAATTTATCTTATTTATAACCCTATAGTAAAAATGTTTTAATTATTAATCTTCGATTTTTACTATTTTAAATATTCTTTAAATAAAATAATATTATATGTCCTAATCTAATCCAAGTGGACCTAAATATCCATATTTAATTTTTAAGGTTTTTTTTGGTCGAATTAAACTTATCAAATAGAATTAGGACTTGTGTTAGTGTAATAATAATACAATTTTTACCCTTAATTACCCTATTTACATTTAACTATGGTAAAGAAAAGTAAAAACTTAATATTCACCAAAAATTATTTTTACCTAGTTGAACCACATTTTACTCCTTGATGTTAACCGTGTCTCTCAGAGTTTTTAAAATCCACTCACAGAAGCGGTAAAATTATGTTTAATGTAAATTTCCAAACTCTCATAGGAGGTGGGTAAAAGATGGTGAAAAGTTCAATAAAACTTTTATATATCTAAAATTATTATAAATTGACTCCAATGAATTACTTTGAACTTATATATGTATTATGTATCAATTTTGACCTAAAATAAATTTAAATAAAATAAATGATTATTTAAATAAAAAGTCGGTTTTTAAATAGTAACCCAGTGTTTTCACTATTCATTAAAATTTGAGATTTTTCAGAAAAATACCAAAAATTCAACCCAGGCTAATTTCGATATTCCTAACCCAAAAATGAAGTCCATTTTTAATGATAAAATTTATAAAATTTTAAAAATTAGGTATTACTATTCATAACGGCTAATTTTAATAATATTTTCATAGCATATTGTTGTTTAGTGAAACATGGTATTACGTAGAGCGCAAGCTATCGAGGAAGGACACGATTGCATGTAAAGAAAGCCAAGCTAGTGTTGTGTGTAGTGAATGATTCCTTTGATGATGTATATAACATAAAAAACAAAATATTTCTCATAAAAATCTCAGGTGTTACATTCTATCCCCCTTAAAATGAATTTCGCCCTCGAAATTCGTCACTTTTATACCAAACAGATGAGGATACCTCTCCCTCATCATACCCTCAATCTCCCATGTAGCTTATTCTAATTGGGTCTTCCTCCATAAAACTTTCACCAAGCGGGATGTCTTGTTCCGTATAACTTTTTTGCTACGATCCAGAATCTCTATCGGTTGTTCTTCATAAGAAAGATCTTGCTTCAGCGGTAAAACTTCTGAGCTGAGTACATGTGAAGGATCGGGTATGTACTTTCTCAGGAGAGATACATGGAAGACATCGTGAAATTCAGAGAGATTCGGTGGAAGCGCCAATCAGTAAGCTACTTTCCCACCATGAACAAGTATTTTGAAAGAACCGATATTCCTAGGGCTCATCTTTCCCTTCTTTCCAAATCTCATTACTCTCTTCCAAAGGAGATATTCATAAGAACACTTTATCACCCACTTCAAACTCTAGGACTTTTCTTCAATTATGGGAATAACGTTTTTGTCGACTCTGATCTTCCCTTATGTGTTGTTTAATAGATCGAACCTTTTCTTCCATCTCATCAACACAATTAGATCCTAATAGATTTCTTTCCCCAACTTCATCCCAGCAAGTTGAAGTTCTGTATTTCATTCCATATAGAGCTTCATAATGAGCCATCTGAATACTAGAGTGAAAGATATTATTATAAGAAAATTTCACCAAAGGTAGGTGTTGATCCCAACCTCCTTTTAAATCCATAGGGTAACCTCTCAACATATCTTCTAGTGTTCGAATTGTCCTCTCAGACTGACCATCTATCTGAGGATGATATGTAGTGATGAAAATCAACTCTGTATCCAGAGTATGATGAAGACTTCGCCAAAACTTTTAGGTAAACCTTGGATCCCGATCAAATATAATGGAAAGTGGTACTCCATGCAATCATACCACTTCCTTTATATATATCATGGCAAGATGATCCAGAGAGAAATCTTCTCTAATAGAAATGAAGTGTGCCGACTTCATAAGGAGAACATCTATGAACCAGATAGCATTATTTCCTCTGGATGTTTTAGGAAGTCTGGTGACAAAGTCTATAGTGATGTTTTCCCATTTCCATTTGGGTATGGGTAATGGTTGTAACATCCCCTTAGACTTATGTCTCTCAGCTTTAACATGGTGACAAACCAAGCATCGAGAGACATATTCAAAAACATCACTTTTCATTCCATCCCACCAGATGTACTCTTTTAGGTCCCTATACATATTCGTGCTTCTAGGGTGAATAGAGAATGAAGAACTATGAGCATCATCCAGTAGATCCTTCTTTAATTCTGTGATGGGAGGAACACAAACTCGATTCCTGAACCTTATTATCCCATCATAATCAATGTCGAATTCAGGAACATTTCTCACCTTTTTTTAACCCTACATCTTCTTTATGTTCCTCTTTAATCTTCACACGTATAGATGGTTGAACATTCATTGGAGAAAGATAAGATTTCCCCCTTCCATTATAATTACAAGATCCATCCTTTGTAAATCCATAAATACTAGATATTTTTTGATCCTCATCATGGATATTCTAGCATGGTCTTTTCGACTTAATGCGTCTGCCACCTTGTTTGCTTTCCCAGGGTGGTAATTAATTGAGAATTCATAATCCTTAATCAGCTCCAACCATCTTCTTTGACGCATATTCAGCTCCTTTTGTGTGAAAATATACTTTAAACTTTTATGATCAGTATAAATATCACTTCTTTCACCATAAAGATAATGCCTCCAAATCATTAATGCAAAGATTACCGCAGCTAACTCCAAATCATGAGTTGGGAAATTTTTCTCATGGACTTTTAACTATCGTGAGGCATAAGCTATCACCATATTGTTTTTCATGAGAACACACCCCAATCCCTTCTTGTATGCATCACTATAGATCACAAACCATTATCCACTACAAGGCAGTGTGAGCACAGGTGCACTGGATAACTTTCTTTTCAACTCCTTGAAATTCTCTCCACACTCCTCTGTCCACACAAACTTAACTCCTTTTTGAGTCAACCTGGTGAGTGGATTAGATAATAGTTAAAAATATTTCACAAAACGTCGATAATATCCAGCCGAACCAAGAAAACATTGGATCTTAGTTACTATTGTTGGTCTCGACCATCTTTCAATAACCTCTGTTTTTTCTGGATCCACAGATATCCCCTCTTTTGAGATTATGTGACCCAAAAATGATACTTTTTGAAGCCAAAATTCACACTTGGAAAATTTGGCATAAATCTTCTCCTTTCTCGGGGTCTCTAATACAATTCTCAAGTGATCATCATGTTCTTCCTTACTCTTTGAATAGACAAAAATATTGTCTATAAAGACTGCCACAAACTGATCAAGATAGTCTCTAAATAATCTATTCATCATATCCATGAAGATACCAGGGGCATTAGTAAGACCAAATGGAATCTATATAAATACATAGTGTCCATACCTTGTACGAAAGTCATCTTTGGTATATCCTCCATTTAAACCCTTAATTTATGATACCCTAAACAAAGATAAATCTTGGAAAAGTACTAAAATCCGCGTAGTTGGTCAAATAAGTCATCAATGCATGGGAGAGGATATTTTTTGTTGATAGTGATCCTGTTATGTTCTCGATAATGAATGAAGAGTCTCATTTATCCATCTTTCTTCTTAACAAACAGAACAGGTGCTCCCCAAGCTGACGCACTAGGGTGTATGAATCCCTTATCAAGATTCTCTTAGAGTTTCTTCTTCAATTCCTACAACTCAATTGGTGATATTCTATAAGGTGTCTTTGAAATGGGCATAGCACTCTGTATGAGTTCAATTGAAATCTCAACATCACGATTTGGTGGAAGATCTGGAAATTCGTCCGGAAAGACATCATCAAACTCCCGTAAAATGGGAATATTCTTAATCGTGAGTTTCTCTCCAACTATTTGAGATAAATAACCTTCATTTAGTGGAATCAAGACCCATAAGATGGAAAAAATTTCCACTGGAAGGTTATGTTCATCCTTGCATCGATAGACGATCATAGATTGATCTGGAATATGATATGTGACTTCCCTTCTTTGGCAATTGATATGACCTATATATAAAGAAATCCAATCTATGCCAAGAATCGCATCATATTATATTATAGGAAGGATCACAAGATTTTGAGGATGCACATTCTCACAAACTTCAATCGGAGAAGAATTATAAACTTTTGATGCGACTGTTGTGCCATTAGGGGTTGTCACAGCTAACTCAACATCTAATTGTTGAGGTAATACTGCGATACTATTAAAAATATCTTCATAAATAAAGGAGTGGGTGGATCCAGAATCAAATAAAACATTTTCTACTTTAGAGTGGAGGGTAAGTGTACCTTTCACCACATTGTTATCATACTCCACATCGCTGATAGAAATTGCATGTGACTTTCCTTTGTCTTTGTCGTTAAGAGTTTTTTGATGTCGATCATCTTCAAAAACCCTTGGATTAGGGCATTGATTGGCATAATGACCCACTTCCTTGCACTTGTAACATTGAAGTGTAGGAGGTGCACTCTTTTTAGCATTTTCTTTGTTCACATCACTAGACATCTTCTTCCCATCATTGCGGCATTCAAATGCCTGATGACCTTGCTTTCCACATTTGAAAAATTTACTTGTCCCTTTAAGACAACTCTCAACATGTTTCTTTCCACACTTTGAGCATAAGGGAAAACTCATCTTTTTTCACTGTGTTCTATATATTTTCCTTTGAATTCCATTTTCCTCTTCTTATCAAACACATATGATGGATGGGTTACTCCAATCTCCATCTCAACCTTCAGAGCACATCGAATGATTTCCTCATAGCTATTGAAGTCCCTTATGGCGAACTCCCTTCGAAGACTTGGTTTTAAGCCACTAGAGAATCGATCGATCTTACTCTCAGGTTGGATAATAATCCTTGAACTGTACCTTGAAAGTCTTGTAAAATTTTCTTCTTAGGTACCAACAGATTCATCATCCTTTTGCTTCAGTTCAAGAAACTCATTATCTATCTTTGTTCGAAGAATATGAGGGATGCACTTGTTGAAAAATATGTTTTTGAACTCCTCCAATTCCATGGACTCAATTTCATCTCTTGGCCACATATTCTTGGTAAGATTCCACCATTGATCAGCTTCACATTCCAAACGATATACAACTAAGATGACTTTATCATGTTCAGAACATTGATGAACTGAAAATAACTTTTCAGTGGTATTGATCCATTGTTCATCCACTAATGGATCAGTAGACCCACTAAATGAAGGTGGATACTGCCTCATGAAGGATTAAACAGAATGTTTCTCCTTCCTTTGCTCATTTTGATGTCCTTCTTGATTCATAGCTTGAGAAATTGGTGTGATCATGGCTACAAGATTTTTCATTCTAGCTCCCATAATGTTTGGTTCCTCTGGAGAACAATCATTACATTTCTCGACGCATTCCACATTAACACGGTTCGTTCGTGTTCCATACATTGATTAAAACTAAGAAGAATAGTGTGAGAAACACTAATTATAATAGGAAAACCACATAATCAAGAATAAAATTTCACACTTAAGGTCTTATCATAGGTTATTCATGGCCATTTCTAAAAAAACTATGATTGTGTTCTATGCTTAGATATATCCTTAGGGTTCTTACTAAGGCTTTCACATCCTAGTTTCCAATGGTTGACTATACCCTTCCTCTCATTCCAACTATAATGGTATGGAATTACATCTAGTGGAATAAAATTGATACCTATCAGGGCACTCCATGGGCAGCTACACCCCCTGGGTGGGACACACCACCATCCCTAGTGATAGCCATTTCCTCATGACGCCCTTGGGCAGAGAGCCATGCTTCTTCCAACGCTCACATGTGAGAGTTCCCAAGGATCAGATTCATTCCTACATCCTTTGCCTCTGAAACCAACTATAATGACCCATAGTTTACATACATTATTATTACATCAAAATTGAAGTACACTTATTACAACATATAACAAAACCATGAAAGGGCCGTAAAGGTATAGTGTCTTTAGAAACTGGGAATCATAAACAACTTGTTCATAAATCATCTACACTCTCTCCCTTTTATTTTATCATATCTAGAGTCTGTTTTGGCATATATTACATAATACCCTTCTTCCTGACCTGGGAAAAGAAAACATACAAAAGGGTGAGCTCAAAAGCTCGGTAAGGGTAATCAAAAGAAATATGAATCACATCATATTCATAAGAACATAACATTTTGGAAATATTAACCTGTAAAAGAGATCATTATTTCATAACATGGGATAAATAATAGTAGTGAATTGTAATCCAAATAATCATAAGATTAAACTTTGTGGAATATACATATAATCATAGAAAATCATTTCATAGTAGTCAAGACTCATTTCCAAGACTATCTTAGTGGACAAAGTCCATTTCTGAACCGAGTTCACTCCTCGTTTCAGTCCTGTATCACTGAACCAGATTAACCTAACGTCCAACCATGTATATCTCATGAGATATAAATCTTTACCAAATTCAATGGAGGGATATATAGGTCCCACCCATCTCATGATGATACCATTCTTATGTGTCCCACATGATCATAAATCATACATCATAGCGTAACCCATGTAATAAAAATGGGATTCTTAAACATCATGTCATCATAACATAATACATATAAGATAAAAGGACATCATAAAAATAATTCCATTATAACATAATCAAATCAATTTAATAATAGGGATAGAAATAGAACCCTATATTAACTTAGATGGAAAATAATTTTGATAAAATTATTAAACTTCATTCTCGAAGAAAATATCCTTTCTACTTCAAAAACATTTGACCTTTCTTAACATGTAATACAATTTTATACTAAAATAATTTGATTAAAAATATATTTGAAAAATTTTAAAGGAAGATTCATGGAAATAATGTTCTAAAAATCCATTCATGCCATATAAGTTAAAGAAAAACATTCTTCTCGTACTTTGGCCAGAAAAGTCAAAAAGTATCTCATACAAAAAAATGACATAAGATTCCTTTTATATCTTTTACTAAAAATCACAAATGAATAATATTGGATTTAAAAAATTGTAGGAGCATATAAATAATATTACATATTGAGAAAACATGGATTTGGATAATAAATACACCCTAGTAAATACCAGAGTATAAACAATCTCGTATAAAAATTAGATTGTGAGATTTTCCGTTACCTTAGGTCAGATTTGATTCGTACGTGTCAGAACCTCCTGTATAATGATTTAAATAATGTTATTGACTTATTACAGGTTCTTAATCAATCTTATGATATCATATATGGTCATATTCTTAGCTTCTAATTAGTAATATTTCATTGCTATTTGGTATTCAGGTGTTTATTTCTTTTTGTTCTTATGCGTGTTTGGTTGAATAAATTCTTATTCATATTTTTAGGTTATAGATACCACATTTCCATAATTTTATTCATGTAATATATATCATATTTATTCATTAAATTCATTTATATAATCATTAATCATTTAAGATCATGTAGAACGAGTCGCATCACATCGTGGAGACTGTAGGCCGTACGGATGCCCGAGCGATGATATCGTTCCCATGATCGTGGAATTGTATTCAAGTGTATGTATACTATTTCTGAATAAACATAAATTTAAAATAATAATATATTGTTATTCATTACACCATTATACCCATCAATTTAAGGTGGTGGTGGAAAACAGATTACACCGCGACCTGGAGACGATATTCCTTACGTACGCACGCGCGGTGATTTCATTTTCCGTAGGATGGTTAGAAGGTTAAATAGAGTTGTTTCATATTTATAATAAAATATAATTATATTAGTGATACTGATTTTATTACTTCATAATGAAAAAATTAAATAAGAATAAGTATAAGAAGAAATAAAGTTGAAAGAATCGGTAACGTACATTACTTCTTCTTTGAAGCGCCTCTTCTTAACCTTCTCTTAGGGCACTAAAGATGGTCTTTGAAGAATACCAGAACCTCTAGGTTCTTTTTGGGGAAATGGAAAAGGGAAATTTTCATTTTTGGCCGAACTTGAAGGCTCAAAGTGGTGTGAGGAGGAGAGGGAGGAGGTTCCCTTTTATAAGGGAGGAGAGGGGAACCTTAGGAAAAAGTAAAACTATTATTTTAAAATAAAGTCATATTCGATTTTTAATAGCTCTAAATTGATTTATTTAGAAGATAAGGTGGGGATGGGTCTAAATCCTCTCAAAAAAATTATTTTAGACAAGTTTAGGTTACTATTTTAACCTTATCATTTAGATTTAACTTCAAGTTAAATAATTTTACTTTTACCGCGTCTTCTTGTTTTCTTACACTATATGGTTAATAACCATATTATAACAAACAAAAACCCCAAGTGGTTCATTATTAATATATATAACCTTATATATGTCATCTTTCCGAACATGAGATCTTTACGAATAATATAACAATTAATAATATAATATTTGTTTTAAAAATTATTTTCTGTCGATTTTGACACTATTTTGTACTTGATTTTATTTAAACTCATAACAGCATGATTAATTCGAAAAAGTTAATTAAGTCAATAATAACATGTCATATTAACCTATAAAATTAGTTTAATTCATAAAAAGTCTCAAATTACATTTATTTGGTTATTTATAATATCAATTATGTTAGTACTTCATTAATAGGGTAATTACTGCATCATCATTGTGTCATAACTAAATAAACTTATTTAATGTCTAAAAATTATTACTAAAATACCATTATGTAGGAAATATTTTTAGCATTATAATGAATATTTATAGTTGAATTTATCTTATTTATTACCCTATATTAAAAAAAATTAGTTATTAAACATTGATTTTTACTATTTTAACTCTTCTTTAAATAAAATAATATTAAATGTCCTAATCTAATCCAAGTGGACCTAAATGTTCATATTTTATTCCTAAGGTTTTTTTGGTGGAATTAAACTTATCCAATAGAAATAGGACCTGTGTTAGTGTAATAATAATACCATTTTACCCTAAATTACCCAATTTACTTTTAACCGTGGTAAATAAAAGTAAAATGTTACTATTCAACAAAACATATTTTTATCTTATTGAACAAAATTTTACTCCTTTATGTTAACCAAGTCTATCATATTTTCAAAATTCCACTCACAGAAGCGGTAAAATTATGTTTTATGTAAATTTTCAAACTCTCCTAGGAGGTGGGTAAAAGACGGTGAAAAGTTCAATAAAATTTATATATATATATAATTATTATAAATAGACTCCAATGAATTAATTTAAACTTATATAGGTATTATGTATCAATTTTGAACTAAAATGATTTTAAATAGTAACCCTGTGTTTTCACTATTAATCAAAAATTAAAAGTTTTCAAAAAAATACGAAAAATTTAACCTAGGGTAATTTCGATATTCCGAATCCAAAAATGAAGTCCATTTTGAAAGATAAAATTTATAAAATTTCAAAAAGTGCGTATTACTATTCATAACGGTTAGTTTTAATAATATTTTCGTAGCATATCGTTGTTTAGTGAAACTCGGTATTGCGTACAATGAAAGCTATCGAGGAAGGTCGTGATTGCGTGTAAACCAAGCCAATATAGTGTTGTGTGTAGTGAAAGATTCCTTTGGTGATGTATATAACATAAAAAAAATATTTCTCATAAAAATATCAGGTGTTACAATATAGATCTAGAATATATGTACCTTGCGGTAACAACCTTGGACACACCGTATTGAGCTAGACATGATCAGGAACTGGTTCATGAAAATGGGCCTTGCTAATCAACTCATTTTACACACCCAAGGAATATGCATTAGAAAATTCCCAAGAAACATATGTAAAATTATTATAGGGAAAAAATATTACTATAATATTCTATATTATAAAATTGATAATGGATAACATAGATTGAAGCCTATAAATTCATAGGTTAAGAAATATATGTTATTTCTGATTTATCCCTTTAATGTTCATAGATTCTATTTTACAAGTATTATAATTTAAAAATTATAATCCTTAATTTTTCCTATTATTCTGGTCATTGGAAAAATTGTAATTACCATGTCAAAAACCAATCTGATTGAATATGTGAAAACTGCCTAAACAAGATACCCAACCCAATGGGAGTAGATATTTTTAACATAATGACTATACATTCTCAACTATATCAAATTTATAACCTAAAAATAAATAAATTTGAAAACCCAAATCACCTAAATAAAGAGAAATGTTTAATTGTTTCTTTCATATAATAATGTCCTCTAACATTCAAAAAATCTACTAAATCCATAATTACATAATAATCCACTAGCTATACTACTATGATTTTATTCATCCTTCATGGATCTATGAAAGAAGGACATTCTTGATATTCATTATATAGAAGGATAAAATGATCAATGTTCGATATTATCTATGAATCAAATCACCAAATAGGATATTAAAGTAATTGAGTGGATGGAATTCAAAAAATATTTTTCGATAATTAATTTCTTTACAATCTCAGAAATAAAATAAAGAGGGACATACATAGACTCATGAAAAATGACTAAGAATATATCCTGGAGAATTAGGAAAACTCTATAAGACATTCATGATATACCTCATTATTTGATGTTACACCTAAAAATAAACATGACCACTCCACAAGTGGGATGGAGTAAAGTCAACAAAAGCCTTGTAAATTAAATAAATTGAATGTTATGAGTAAATATATCAATGTTCCCTCAAAGTAGAAATAAATATACATGAATCACAAGGTCATCAAATATATATGAATTGGAAAGTGTATTTTTTGTTTGGAGGAGAGATGGAGACATATAGGGGTGGTGTGAGATTCTAACATCCCACTGGTCAAAAAGTATAGTGACCAAGCTTCCCATACATGGATATTACATTTTTAGATAAATATCCACTAAATTACATAAACACATTCCTGAAACGAATAATATCATATTAACATGGGAAGCATTGAACATAATTTTCTATTCTAGGGAAATATCTTCAATGACCCTAAAAGATATCTTCCCCATTAGTATTGTTTACCAAAATACAACACCGAAACCATCCTTCATAATATGGGGAAATAAACATAAGAAATAGTGACCATAGATGCTCAATAAATGTAACAACATGAGATACATAAGTATATTATGAACACAGGGGTATAAGAACATGAATATAAGGTATTGAAACGATACCATATATATCAATTATCTAAACCATGATTCATGGAATAATTATTAGATTGTTGTAAGAAAAGATTTATAATGAAATAAAATAACAAAAGACATGTGAGAAAAACATTTTCAAACGGTATGGTTTTCTTTCATACACATAATCATAGATAATTTTATATCAATTATACAGATCAATTTATTCATAATAAATTAGTCTTGGGATATCCATCTGTGTAAATTCCTCAGGATTGTGATAACGTATCGTGTACCCACTTTTGGGCTCTGGATAAAAAGTTACGTACCCTACATTTTGATCATGGGCTAACCATCATTATAACCTCATTTTTTGGATTTGTCTAACCACAAATGTACCATTTATCCCCTAGAAAATTTATCATTATCTAAGGAATTAGAGTGAGATATCGGTCCCATCTTAAAATTCTATGAAACTTACATATGAGTGACATAAGATCATAAAACATTTATCTTACCATAACCCATTAAATTAATTGGGTTTCAGAAACATTTTATTATAGAATAATTTTTGGAAAATGAATCAGGTTTCATAATAATTCTATCTTAGAATAACCAATGGGAAAATAAGTGGGGTTCATAATAATTTTATCATGGAATAAACCATCATAGAGATACCGGTTTCATAAAAATCATTCCATTATTAAAATAAACCATGTAGAGAAATAATTAGAATGATTTACTTGTATAACATCCCAATTAAATTATAATTAACATCAAGGTTTTCCATCTAAGATGGAATACTTTTTTGAATGATCTAATAGAACATTTCATTGAGTAAATTTTTATTTTCTTTTTAAATTAATATTTAAAAAAGAAAAATTTTTGGAAATCCATTTCATTAAAAAAACATGGAAAATTATAATGGAAGCTTAAAAAATATTTAAAAACCTACTTGAGTTATATAACCATTCTATTTTAAATAAACGTTTTAATATAGAAAACATTTGAAAAACTTTTTTAGAAAACTTTTTTAGAAGGAAAAGGGTTTTTTAATTACACGATGATGTTTATTAAAAGAAATATTTTTTGAAATATTTATTAAGTAATTAGAATAAAATTGAAACAAACATGGATTCTCATTACATAACAAAAGTACAATAATATACATGAGATTCATGAGATATTTAATATAATATTTCATCATTTAATGCATAATTATAACCAATCTTGATTAACAATGAAATTGTAATATTAATATCTTACCACTTTGACAACATTGAATACTAATTCACATGAATGAACAAAAATTAATGAATATTGAAATATTTTGAAAATAGGGAAATTCATGTAAAAAAATTTAATGGGATTGCATATACCCATCATATAATAGGATATGTTCATAATAGAACTTATGTCCCAGAGAATGAAAAATTATAGAAAACCCCTTATTGATTTATTACATGTTAACCATAAACATACAGAAAGATAAATTATAAAATGTATATGTAGATACTCATATTTTAATTATAATTAAACAAAATAAATTTTTTGTTTTTATATACACCACATGAATGAAAACTTTATGGAATATGGAAATTACCACATAAAAGTGAAACGTGAGACGAAACTCACATACCGTAAGTGTTGACATCCATCGTAGTCATTAAAATCTCAGGTATAGTAAATATTATTTTATTATAAACATATTATATATCCTACAATACACATATCCTTCCATATATGATATAAGTATTCTATTTTATTAACTATTAATTAATTGTCCCATGTTAATGTCACATTTTGGGTAATACCCACTTTGATTTTTCGTGTATGTTTTGATTTGTTATTTTGAGTAATATTACATTGATCATGGTTAAATCATGTCTAAAATTTTAACAATGATATAAATGTAAAATATATTTATTATGTATTTATTCATAATATTCCATAATATTTACTGATGGAAAATTAAATAAACTATTCATGGAGACGGTAGATCATACGTATGCATGAACGCTCATCCCATTTACTTATAGGATTGAAGGAAAGAAATATAAGATATATTTTTTATTCAAAAATAATTTTATTTTTATATAAATCATATATTTTCATTTTTAAAAATCATTAATATATTTGTTGAAAAGCGTGAATAAGTCACAATGATTCGTGAGGCCATATTCTGCTATACACACGAACGATTTTATTGTAATCAAAAACATGAAACGAATGATGGTATGTGTGATATAATAAAATACTAAAATTATAATAATAATAATATATAAACAATATATACTTCATTATATCCATCATTGATAGTTGGTAATGGAAAAAACTAACGACATTGGAACATGAGGCGGTAGTCTGCCATACACATAGATGACAATTCTGTAACCCATTTTGTTAAAGTGGTGGTCGTTGTAGGCTATTACATTAAAATAACAATATATTAGTATATATAAGTTAATTAAGTCGTTATATCCTCATTATATAACAATTAATGAAGGGGGTAGAGTAATAAATAATATAAAAACACTTGTTGATGAACGTTACATCTTATTTAAGTATCATCCTTAGGATTTCAAAAAATGATGTTCTATGATGTATTTCTACCCAAAATGAGGCATTTAGGTTGATGTATGGAAATTTGGGAGTGATTTGGTAATGTTATCGCTGAACCAAAAGTTTTTTAATGTTTGAGTAATATGGGAGAGGGGTTTTCCATTTATTAGTAAGGGAGAGGAGAAAATTTGTAATGTAGATAATAATTGAGTGCTCCAATGTTTTTCAGAAGTCCCAACTGTCCAAAATGTACCATTATAAATTATTAGAGGTTTAATTGTTTAAATTCATCCATAAAATCATTTTTATACATGTATATATATATATATGAAAATTTTACCCTTATCATTTAAATTTTACCAACTATAACCCCAATTTTCATTAAGTATAGTAATTAATATTTACAAAATTCACTATTCATTTTGGCCAAAATTTGTCTTTTACATATTAGATAATATAAATTATTATTATTCTGAATATGTAATCCATTATTCGTAATTATATTCATTTAATAATACAAATCTAATTTAAAATTAATCATGAAGATGTGATAAGAAAACATGTTTTTAAAAGAGAAAAAACTGAACATATTCTAATGTTTTTATAACAAAATTCTATATGATATTGATTCCAATGACCTAAAATAAATAAATTAAATTATAAATAAAATAATATTAATATAAAATAAATTTATAATATAATTTAATCATATAAATAAATTAAATGTGATAGAAAATTTCAATTAAAATTCATTATTTTTCATTATTTATCAAAAAATGAAAAAATTTCGAAAAAGAACAAATACTTCACCTTAAAATAATGTAGTAAATATTTTTAAAAAATATTTTTTATTTTTTGAATTTTTTTTCTCAATATAGTTGAAACTAATTTTAAAATAACTGTGACAAAGGCCATAAAACGTTTTTTTATAAAATAATATTTTAAGAGAAAAGATGGATGTATTATTATATATTATCTAGAAAAAAAGTGTAATTTAAATAATTTTATTTAAGATATAATATATATGTATAATTAATATCATTCACCAAAGTTATTTCATTTAATTTTAAATGTAAATTTTCATTTATTTTAATTGAAAGTATTTTATTTTCATTGCTAACTTACTGGTCAAAAAATAATTAAATATATACACATTTTTAACCTATATATCTTCATAATTTAGTTAATCCTACTCAAAATGTTCATTCTAATGTGTAAAATATATCTATCATATAATAATATTTTAATTTTATTTCATATTTCATTTAAAATATTTATATCATGTAATATAAGATAATCTTTTTGTTGAGTATAACACTAGAAAAACATTGTGTTGTTTGTAACAAAATATTTACTCAATGATATTTTTGATGAAAGTATAAGTTACTATTAAATTTCTCCCATAATTAATATAATATCAACTTTATTTGAATATAGAAATTCATAAAATCATATGGTGTTATGTTCATCCCCCCTAAAAAATTTCACCCTTGAGTTTCTTGTAATGATTCAAGGTTCAACATTTGTAAAATAGTTCATAGAACCCCACATTTTACAAATTAATAATTAAAATTAATTTAAAAGGGGAAGTTGAAAACATAATGTTCACCCAAATTAACCCACAAATATGTTTCCACATATGATAACATAGTTTTTAATTGATGATTTTGACATAGAAAAATATCATATATAATTATAAAGAGTTTTAAAGATAACTAACGAAAAAAAGATGGTGGTCTAGAAAAGGATAGTGACCATAAAATTATAGACCAATGTTTCGAAAAAAAGCCATTGATATCACATAAAATAGTGATAAGATGAAAACATTTAATTACAAGATCCTTTTTATTAATATTGAATAATTTTCACTAGATGAAATATTTACTTGATTTCATTAAATTTCATAAGCACAATATCATCAGTTTGTTTTACACAAAATAATTCCCACATCATATATTTTAGTTTGAAAAAATGGTAAATTTCATTTCCCTGAATTATTAATGGATCATAAGATCCATAAATATAATTATTATACATTCCTTAGATCATTATTTATCATCCAAAAAATGGTTTTAAAAAATCATCCAATATGGATAAATCTACATATAGTGCATTAATTCATTTATATTTAAAGCCTAATAAAACTTTCATCTTAAACTATTAGATAAGTTTTTAACCTCATGAACCATCAAAATGTATTACAATAAAAAATATTAGAAATAATGAAAAAATGTTTCCAAAATAAACTTATCATTATTCTCTTTATACTAGAATGTGGCTCTTGATTACCACATAACAAAAATTTCCATTCCATCATTATGTATTCTCTTGAAACATGGTGATAACAAGAATTACAATAAATAATTATTTATAACATGAATCCATCCTTATTAATTTAGTAAAACAAAGATTATTTGATATATTCCATAAGTATAATAATGTTGTAAACTTCATCAATGACATCATAAACCTGTTTTTCCACAAATTCGTAATCTATTCCATTGTAATCCCCACAATCTAATTTACATTATCCATATCAATCATATATTTCTCCAAACTGAACACAATATTCTCAATATAAGGATCATAATAAGGTTTTCATTCTCTAAATAATGTTATTTCCATAAAATATATCATTGGTATTAAATAAAATTTCAATGTCACCCATATCGTTCAACATATTTTTTTATAATATTTAACTAAATAATTATACATGAAAAATCATTATATATTTAATAATTCTTGAATTAAAATGTATAAATACGTCAACCATCACATTACATTTTCAGAATAGTAACTTTTCTATATCATCTTAGTCCTAAATACCACTTTCCTTTCATTTGTTATTTATAGTCTTGTCATCATCAATGGAAAAAAAGTTACTCATATAACCATTTTTATTCAATTCAAGAGATGTCCCCATAGGAAATTGATTTGGAAAATCACCATTCATTCAACATTTAAAGATTTACACATTTGATAATACCATAAGAAAGCAAATATTCTCGTCCATTTCATTAAACAAACTCTTCATTTTTCCAATGTAGATATTTTATTTCCACCCATATTTTCCACACAAAAAACTACATTTTATCCATCAAATACATTCCCATGACTACTTATTATGACATTAATGATATATATTAAACTTATGATTACTTCACCCATGGAATAAATTACATATACTCTCTTCTAAATCTACACTTATACTCTTTTTTGAATCTTAGAGCTTGTTAAGGAGAACATTATAAATCAGTTTTTATAAAAATTTTGCCTAAAACAATATCATTTACTCCACTCATCTTCCCATTTGAATGATCATCAGAAAATTCTCCATCATATCCACTATTAACCATATTTATTATGGTTCCTCCAACTAACTAAAACCAAAAATCATAGTGTGAGAAACATAAGTAAGAGTGTAAACCACATAATCATGAAAAATCACTTATTTTATATCTATGTAATAAAACATTATGTTAATTAAATTACACCTTAGGTTTATCCAATTTCATTCATAGTCATTGAATATTTAATTTTTACATGATGATTTATAAAGAGTTTCTGAATTTCCAAATAATATACTTCGGTAGTGTCAAACTAGGTGTGCAGCAAAGCCTATTATCATGAAACGATTCCCACTTAATTCAATCTCATTATGGTGTTTTCTTGGTTGTTAACACTATGTACATATATTCTAGATCCACATCCCCTTATTGTATCGAGAAAGGGAATTAGTTTTTTGGAAACCACTATATCCATACATTACAAAAATACAATTACATTTTCCTATACTTTAACTCATCCTTATACGTATATTTAGATATATCCCTATACGTATTCTCAATAATATCTAAAGGGATCTCATTAAATATTTCTCATCCAAGATTCCAAATTTTAACTAATCCCTTCCTTTGATACAAATTATAGTGAATCAGGATTATCATAAAAGGGTATTACATCATTGAAAATGACTATCTGTTACCTTACAAAAGAAACATTCCTTTGGAACATAATAGTTTGCTGCCTTTAGAAACTTGGAATATAATTGTCTTATTTGGTGAAAGGTCTCCAAATTTTTCCCACAATGTTCTTCCCAATTAGAACTCTTCACAAACATAAACTACATTGACCTTTCATCATAACATGGAGAAAGGAAACATAAGCAGTTGTGAGATAAAATTCTCAATAACAGTAATCATGTTTGATATATAAGTATAACATGAAAACAAGAGTATGAGAATATGAGTATAATATATGAAAAAAATACCCTATATATTCATGATCAGTATCTTGAGTTATAGTATAATGATTGGAAATTAATAAGATACAAATAATAAGGAAATCAATGAAAATGAACTGTGAAAACCAAAAATAGGCATGATACAATGTTTTTAGACATACGCATAAGCATAACGAACCCATTTTCAATGGTACCACTATGACTTTAGTAACATTTTAGGCTTATGATAACTTCCTGTGCACCAGCTTCAGGCATGGGATGACCTATTGTGCACCCTCTTATGGGAATGGTAAAACCACAAGTGTATCATCATTTTTTAGGATTAGTTTATACACCAGTGTACCCTCCTTTTCCAGATTGTGATAACCACCCATCTACCCTCTAATTACATAGAAAATTTATCATTACCTAATAGATTATATGGAGTTATATGTCCCTCCAATAACATAATGAAAATCATAAATATGTAATCAATACGAGTAAAAAACATTTATCCTATCATAAAAATTGAAATGGAAAGTGTTAGAAAAAAAATCAGCATAGAATAACCCAAGTAAAAATAATCATGATTCATAATAATTCTATCATATCATAACCCAAGGAAAAATTATTTGGTTTTATAATAATTTTTTCCTGGTATAACGCATGGATGAGAAATAGGTTAATAAACAGATTACTATCATAATCATAATCCATTCATTAGAAGAATAAGAATGTTATTCAAGGATCATAACCCTATTAAATAATAACTAACTTCAAAGAACATCATAATGATGGAATGTTATTTTGAAATATCACTTGAAACATTTCTTTGAGGAAAAATAATTTTTTTGAAAACCACTTTTTAAAAAATAAATCATTTTGTAAATCATTTTATTTGAAAATTTCCCTGAATACTTATAATGGACAATTTAAAATTATTTTAAATCTCATCTTAATGAATATATCCTTTCCACACTAAAATAACTTTTTATAGCTTAAAAAAATTATTTTTCTTTATAAAACATAGTTTTGGATGGAAAAGTATTTTCAAGTAATAAGTCTATTTTTTAAAAAACATTAATTTTATACTTATTGAGTAAAAAAGAGAGGAAAATGAGAGGAAATATTTATTCTCATGAACTGACCATAAGATATTAATATTCGTGAGTTTAGTGAGAGATAAATCATCTGATTTCATCTTTTGAATCATAATAATAAACAATCTCGATAAACGATGACATTATAACATAAAAGTCATTGAACATTGGTAACTTTGAATCATAATACCCATGAATGAATAACAATAAATGAATATTAAAATAACATTAAATGAAATATATTAATTATATAACATGTCATGAGAAAGTATATACACCTCATAAGATTCTATAAGTTCATATTATAAATTTTGTCCCTAAGAAGGTAAATTGATAAAAAAATCCCTTATCTATTTGTTACCATTTTAACTGTAAAAATGATGAAAGAGAGATACTAAAATATATTTATATATATCCATACATTTAATTATAAGAAACGTGAAATAAATACCTTATCATTTTATACACCAAATAAAATAAAGAGGTGGTGCATATGGGATGTGTTTCAAAAATACAAAAATTGATATGGAAATACCATACCAAAACTCTTGAAATTATTTGTACTCAGTTGAAACTCATTTATAATAAATATATTTTTATTATAAATTTACTACATATCCATATATATATATATATAATATTTTATGATTTACTTATGCTTTAATATTACCTATTTATTAACAATCCTATGTTAAAGACATGGTTTGGGTAATAACCACATTGTTTTTTATATATGTATTGATTTATCATATTTGGTTACCTTTCATTAATAATGGATAAATAATCTCCAAAATTTTAATCAATAAAAAATATCATATATATTTAGCTTATATGTCTTCATAGTAATCTATATAATTTACTGGTGGAAATGGAAATAAATCATTCATGGAGACAATAGGCCGTAGTATGCATGAACAGTGTTTCAATTTTCGCATCAGATAGAAATAATGAAAGAAAATGATATATGAAAATTAAATACTCATTTTCATACCATATATATCACCTATGTTCATTATACCCATCCTTAATTCATTCCATGTATATTGTGAATGAATAACATCTTTTTTTGAGGTGGTACTCCATAACACGCACAAGGGACATTATCATATTCCCAAAAAAATATAAATAATAGAGTTATGTGTCATGTAATAATAAAATAGGTATAATAATATCATAAATATAATATATAAATAATAAATACATGATTCTTTCTATCCTTAAGTAGTGTTAATGGAAACACAAATGACATTAATTCATGCAGGGTGGTCTGTCGTACACATGAATAATGATTTTCCTACCCATTTAATGGAACTGGAGGTTTATATAGGTAATTATATAAAAATGAAAATAAATTATTTTATAGAATATAATTAAGATATTATATAATCATCATATAATAATAATTAAGGGGGTGGAGGAATAAAAAACACTCATTTATAAAAGTAACCTCTTATTTTGGTATCATCCTTCGGTTCGCACTAAAATCTATCATAAGATGTATTTATACAAAAACTAAGGATTCTAGGATGAGGTGATTTATTTTGAGAAGTTACCGGGGAATGCGTTGGCCACAAAATAGGTATATATTGTGTGAATAAGGGAGGAGAGTGAGTGGCCTTTTATAAGTGGTGGATGGGATACACATAGTGTTTATAAAAATAATTGAATTCTACCGTGGTTTTAATATGTAAGATGGGTTCAAAAGGGACAATTAAAAAATTATAGGCGAAAAATTCAAAAAATAATTTCAAAATAGTTTTTAGTCAATTTTATAGTTCATTTTTATCCATATCATTTTCTTAACTCCTTGGTAAACTCATTTTTTCTATAACCACAATAATTACTTTTTAAAGCATTCACTATTAATTTTGGTCAAAAATTTAGTTTATATTATTATTCAATAAAAGTTATTATTATTAAAAAAAAAAATTCAATTTTTCTATATTCTATTGATAAATGTGTAAATTATTAATTTAAAATTAATACCAAATATGTTAGGAGAATGACGGGGTTTGAAAGAGAAAATACACCAAAGATTGAAAGGCTGGTATATAAAAATTCAATATTAAATGATTAAAATTACCTAAATTAGATTAATGGATGAATAATTGAACTAAGAATACTTTAAAACCAATTATAAATATAATTTTACTTTTCAATTTAATTAAACAAAGAGGATGTTTTTAATTAAACTTCATAATTTTTCATTATTCATCTATTTATTATACTATTCATAAAAAACCAAATAATCACCATAAAATATCATTTAAATTATTATATAAAAACTTATTATTATTTTTCAAGGAATGTTTTTTATTTTTTGAAAAACTAATTTTAATGTATGAATAGAAAATGAGATAATATTGTTTTTTAGAAAATAATGTTTTACTTATAAAATTGTATTTTTTCTTAAATATTGTCTATAAAAATATTAATATGAATTTTAAAAGTTTTATTGTTTAATAAAATATAAATTATATTAAATTAATTCACTAAATTAGACTATTTCAATTTTTTGATCTAAGATACATTGATGTGAATTAAAATAGTTTTTTCGAAAATGATTTTCTTTATTTTCCAAATTTTTTATTTTCATTTATAAATAATTTCGCACCAAAAAAATCATTATATAAACATGTATAAAAAATATATATTTTCTTTATTTATTTATCCCTACACATACCCTCCATTCTAACATCTTGGTGATTGCTATCATAGAATGATATTTTGATATTATGTCAAATTTAATTAAAACCCAGTGTCGCCTATAACAGAAGCTAAAACTGATATTGTGTGTTACACCAAACAATTTAGAGTAATATGCAATTGAATCTAAAATAATATTAACATGTAACATTAGACATATCATCATTTTATTATACCGCCCTCCAATTTGAGGAAATATTTTTTTTTGAATTAATTTATTCTTTTTATTATTTTTCATTTCACGCAAAATTAAAAACATTTTATTTTATATTAGCGCATTATTGTTTTCTATAATTTTACCTAAAAATCCAATTTATTAGTACACACCACATAACATTTAGTTTTCTTTACAAATACCACTAATGTTATCAAGTTTTACACGAAGCAATGACTTCCCTAAATGGATTGTGTAACATGTAAGACCATGTTTTACTGAATAATGATATATTATTTTTTATAACATAGCTATTAAATTAGTTTTTATGAAAATAATTAACTAAATTATGAAAATATATCTTTTACAGAAATATAAAATTAACTCATTTGGGAAAATTAATAAGATATGAATTTGAAACATGAATAAATATGAATGAAGTCATTATTATACCCACAAACCTATTTTACCCTAAGAAATTAAATTAATAATAATTTTTGAGTTATATAAATGTGATATATAAAATAAATAACCGATAAAATATTTATTATGTTCATCAAATATCTTCGATAGGCTTAAGATAAAAAAATTAAAATTTTACGCATAAAATACTATATTTCTTATTAAGGAATTTTTATAACCTTTTAATTGTGACCGGATTTTAAATATATTTTTTGAACTTTTTTGAACCATATATTTCAAAATAAACATTATATTTGAAATATAAACCTAAATATTAGGTTTTTGTAAATCTTTGAAATTTTTTATAAGGTTTCGGTTGTAATGAATATGTAATAAAAAATGAACATTAGTTCAAAAATTATTTTTCATATAACATATTTATAAGGTAAAATTAAATTTTAAATTTGTTTTCAGTTGCTAATTTGATCATTTTTTAATTAAATATTACAATTTATTTCATTATAATCAACATTACTTTGATATCTACAATAAAAACATGGAAATATTTGGGATGTTTTTACTTTGAAAACAGATATTGACGTCCCGTTAGTGGGATTAAATTTATTTTAATTTCTAACTCATATGTTATTTGAATTGGAAAAATAGATTCCATATTTTAAATAAGAATAATTTATAATTTATAATTAATTCAAACTAGTTTTTTACCAAAAATATTTGTGAATGTAAGCAAAATTAATTACATGGATTAAGGTAAAATGACTCATAGCAATAGAATAAACCTTAATCTTAAGGGACCAAATGACCTATAATCATTTAGAACACAACTTTTATAGATATATTGTGTCCCTACACCATCCATTATTTATTTATGTTTTTTTATGAATGTTTTTTGGTAAAAATGTGGGTAAAAATTACATGTTTTCCAAAAAGCCAAGTGTGTCCATTCCCTTCCTTATAAAAGGACACCACATCTCCATCTTTGTCTCACCTATAAAAAACGTTAGTCTACACCAATATCATCCCAGTACACATAAAAGAAACTATAAATCCTCTTTGATTCATTCCTTTAATCATAAATCCTTCCAAGGATGCACTTTGGTGTAAACCAAAAGGAGTTTCCCGATTAAGAGGCAACACCCTCCCTCTAGATTCTTTCTTTTATTTCCGCTATACACTCCATTAAATATTTTTATTCCATGATTGTATAAAAATACCAGTATCATAAATATACTATTATACTGTTATGATAGTGGTTTTACCTACACTTACACACACTTAAATATAATGGGTAACAAACAAAGTGTTTATGTTTACAGAAAATTATCACCACATGACATGATTGTTGATCGTTTTTCCTTCACCACCTCTCATGGTGGACATTATGATGGAATATATATATATATATATGATATATTTAATATTTATAATTCATTCATTATTCTATAATTTCTATTTAGAAAATACCTTTATTCTTTCGATCTTGTGTAGATACGATAATTTTGTTTGAGGAAGTGTAGACTATTGCACCCTCAAATCAATGTCATTCATTCACAATGTACATAAAATGAATTGTTGATATGTTTAGTGAAAATATATGATATAAATTACATAATAATTCTACTATATTGATATTATATACATATATGAATATACATATAGGTCATTCACTTTTATCTTTTCAATACGTTAATAAAACAGAAGATGTGTTCACGCGTACATACGACATACTGTCTGTATGTACAGTGTATTCCATTCCATGATTCAATATTATATAGATTATCATAATAAAAATATATTTAATATTAATTATATATATATATATGTATATATATCATGGTTTACATTCTTAAAATCATGATATAAGTATAAGTACTAATGTTAAAACAAAATAAGTCACATGTGTAAAACAAATAGAATATTACCCGAAGGGTAACCATAACATAGAATTGATAACTAGTGGGTAATATAAAGTCATAATAAAACAATATAAATAGTTATATAATAAAATATGGTTTTATAATATATCTATAATAAACTTTTATTTATTATACATGAGTCTATTATGATTACGAAGAGCATTAAGACACATGGTAAGGGGATTTTATCTATCTTTTTTAGTTTCATAAAAAAATGGATTATTCAGAAATCACATAGTTTTTGTGGAGTTTATAATTCCCAATGGATTTATTATAATGTTTTTATACTTATGTTAGGTATATTTATATTTCCATTTTATGATATTTATTTCATGGGGTGATGTTTCAAAATTTACCAAACCGATAAAGTGACTTTGTCTCAACATGAATTATTTGAGACACATGCCATGTTATGAACCAAAATCATTCTATGAAGTGTATATAATAAATTTTGACATGTTATAACATGAATATAATTTTTTCATGATATTTTATGATTCATGTAATATTATTCTATCCATTGTGATTTATATTTACCAAAATGATAAAATTTATTGTTACAATCTCATCGTTTGTCAAGATTGTTTCATATTATGCTTCTATTAAAGAAATATCTTGATACTTACTTAAATAAATGTAAATAATTTGATTATCTTGTTTTTATTAATTATTTATTCTAGTATTATTACCATTTTCTCACTTATTTGTTCTTAATATAATTAAGAAAATGTTTTTTTAGAAAATATAAAATCAATTATCTTTTTGGTATGAAATATTTTTTACTAAAAAACTCTTATTTTTATAAATGTATTAAAATAATTTATCCAATTTATATTTAAAGATTATTTTTAATGTAAAATGTTGTAAATTATTTATTCTTTTTCATTATATAAAATATTAAATTTGTAGTATTTCAAGAATTCGTTATTAATTATCATGTGTTATTGAAGAAAAAGTTTTTCAAATTGATTTCAAACAATAATTTTAAGGTTCAATATATTTTTTCAAGGAAAATATTATCAAAAGATTTTCAAGAATCCATTATATGTTTTCAAATTGTTTTCAAGTAAATGGTTTTCAAACCCTTTTTCAAGATTATTTTTTAAATGAAATGGTTTTCAAAATGTTTTTAAGAATATTTTATAGGTTTTTAAAGAAAATTGATTTTAAAACGTTTTCAAAATATATTATATATGTTTTCAAAGATAAACTATTATAAAATTATTTCAAATAATCGTTTATATTTTTTCAATTTTATTTTCAAAAGAATGATTTTCAAAATGTTTCATGTTTTAAAAATCGTTTTTCCAAAGTTGAAAGGTTATTTACCTCATAAAATGTGTTAAAAATATCATTCCTTGTTATATTCCTTATAAGATGATTTGTTTTATGTTACTCAAGCCATTATAAGAAATTTAAAAATGATTCTATTCATATTCTTTCTTGAATGATGTTTTTATGGAATAACGATTTTGACACCCATTTCTCTTCAAAATATTATATTTTTTTGAAACTCACTTATTTTAACAGGTTCTACTTTGATGAAATGATTTTGAAACATATATCTTGTACATAGGGTATGCCTCTTTTTACGGGTCATGATATAATTAATTTTATATTATCTTGTGAAACATATATGAGTGATTTTATTATGAGATGGGTGGGACCTATTTCTCCATCCAATGCAATGGGTAAATATTTATGTCTCTTGAGATATTGGTGGGTGTTATGTCGATAAGCTTTATATCCTATGGGAAGATGGGGAAACCTGATCCCATACCATAAAAGAATTGTTATTAGGGACGGTGATGTGACCGGCCCAGTAGTTTTAGTCACCGTGATGATAGAAAATGGGAAAACCAGATACATTATGGAATGATGGGGAAACCTAATCCCTCACATTTTAAGAACAATGAATGGGGATGGTGTCATGTCCTACCTTGTAAGGACCTGACTCGAGTTTCCTAATTCTGGGGCCTTATATTATTAAATTAGTATATAAATAAGTAATATTAACCCTAAATATCTGATTAGTTTAGTATATTTGGAAAACCATATACATACATTGGTTCCACATTATAAATTAAAAAGTAATAAAACATAGAAATTCCCTTGAAAACATCCATATCTTGTAGGATATCCCTACAATTCATTCATAATATACTTCTTCACATCCTAGGAAAAAATAAGACATAAATAAGTGGTGATCTCAAGTGCTTAGTAATTATATGAAATATAGTGGAATATATCATAAACACAGACATGATGAATGGTGAATAACTATAAACATATTCCCTTAAAATAAACATGAAGATAATATGACTAGAATAAGAGTTGAATAAATAATTCCATAATGAAAAATAATAATAGGTATTCTAAGAGTCTAATAACCACCTGAATTATAAATTACTAGTTTCATAACTAGGGGATTCATAATTAAGGACATGATAACCATACTTTCAAGGCCTCGTGCCACGACCATAAATAACAATTTTTCAAGACATCGTGCCCAGAAATAGTTTGTCTCATGAGACCTACTGATGCACCATGGGGTTATAGTGATCCCCACCTGACACATATTAATTCAAATTAATTACTAATATAAATAGGGATAATCATAAATAAAAAATACATTTATATTGAAACTGACATATGAAATGTAAAAAACTTCCCCCAAGCATTAAGCATATACACTAACCCTTGAGAGTAAATTAGTAAATGGTTTTAAGATATCACATCCATATAAAAAACTAATCATAAACCATTAAATATAATATGTTAGATGATATAAAATTGTATTAGTCATAATAATATATAATAATCAATAAATGTGTTTAAATTAACCTAATTACTCTTATAAAATCATTGAGTAATTACTAAGATAAAAACTCTTTTACATTGAAAAGAATAGTTCATTTGAAAAAATATTTGTATAAAACTAGAAGTGTAATAATATACTTTTTAAAAACTAAAATGTGTTATTTTATCAAA
Organism: Viscum album; assembly: GCA_963277665.1. Taxonomy (NCBI): domain Eukaryota; kingdom Viridiplantae; phylum Streptophyta; class Magnoliopsida; order Santalales; family Viscaceae; genus Viscum; species Viscum album. The sequence continues at coordinate 339,270,538 of OY728144.1, forward strand.
ATAATGGTTTCTAAAAACATATTATAGGGTTCCCCTAAAAATATTAAAGAATTTGAGAAATTCCTTTGAATCGATATTGTATTTTGGGAAAAATGTTTTAAATGGTCCTTTCAAAACATGTATCTCTCCATAAAATAAATAAGGATTCTGGTTGGTACACATATATTGAATATTCACAGATAATATATGATGATTACAAAAGAATAAACAATAATTTATTTGGGATTAATAAATACAATGAGTAACCCGACTGAAAATGGAGGTTTTGGTTCAAAACCCTTACCATAAGTCCAAAGGTGTTACTATATTGATCTTAAAGGCTTGAATAATAAATTTACATTAATAAATTAATAATTCCAGAACCTCCCCTACATTTAATTTTTTCATTATAACTTTATTATGTTTATTCATGTCTTTTTGAAGGTTTAAGAAAATAAATTTCACTATTTGGGAGAATTTTCTTTCTTGTTTTTCATTATTTGTTTACTTATATTCATGTATGGATAAACAAATAGAATGAGAATGAATTTCTAGAATTGGTGTTGTATGTTATTAGTGATCAAATATAATATTACATGGTTATGAAAATCATTTGGTTATTGGTAGTGATGATGAATTGTTACATGAAACATTAATGATAATTGTTTGGGGTAATTGGTAGTTTTTTATCACAATAAACTACTTTTGATTTATAATTTAATATCATGTGTAAAAAAGGATTACAAAACCATAAATAAATTATTATAAATATATTTTACTCTAGGAAAGCAATAAAAATAGTTTCATCGCCAGAATTAAAGATGGAAATATAAATTGAAAACCTGTCTTCCTTGAATGTGACAAATTAACACATCTCAAATGGTGTTTTAATTTCTAGTATAAAAGAAGGGTAAAAGGGTGATGATGAATAATTATTCTATTATCATAAAAAAATTCCAGTAATCATCCTTGAGAACCTCTTTAGGGAATTTACCACTAGAAGTAATTGTCCTTGAGAGCCTCTTTAAGGAAGAGGTTTTGGATTTTTTTGAGACCAATGGATACTGTATATGGGGGAGGATCATGGGGGAGATTTTAGTAAAATTTAGACTACTCTCAAGGATTTATAGGAGTGAAGAAAAGAGGGGAGTGTGTGTGGTTTTTATATTGGATGATAGGATAGTTTTCTTAATATTTTAATCATTGGTTTATCATTTTACCCTAAGACATGAAATAGTGGTGATTCCATGACAAAAAATAGTAATAATTACATTTGAGTTAGAACCAAGTGTGCTTACATCATTGACGATTCTATGAAAAGTCTATTTAACTCATAATATTTACATAGGGATAATTATTGTATTTTACTATTCGTAAATAATTCAAGTATTTTAGAAATGTCAAAAAAATTACCAAAACAAAATTTTAATGTGTAGAATTAAAAAATAGAATCTATTTTATGAAAATAATTTTCCTATATAAGATAAATTTATGTTTCAAATAAAATCATTATTGACATGAAAAATACAAATTTTAAATTAAATCTAATTTTATAACACTTTCAAAAAAATAACCATGGTATTATTAAATTACCCGAAAATTATAGTACAATAAAATATTTATTTATCAATATGTTTTATGTAAATTAATTTTATTTTAAATAAATTTAATATTTTAATATTTTAATTAAATATATATCACTCCCAAAATATACGATCACATAATTATTAATTTCAAAATTACTCTATTTTATTTATATGGTGTTTAATGTATATTTATACCCTCATGGGTGTGTGTTTCGCGCGGAATCCGGGGATGACCTCTTGGACGGGAGATTCAAACGTTCCGATCGGTTTCTAACGGGTTTGTTCGTAGAACCGGAAACATCCAATGATTCCCCATCCGTTTGGACCTACTTTCCAAAGGCAGGCGCTCATTAGATTGTGGGCTAATGAGGCTTGGGAATTTGCATTGGTCGAGAGGATGGGAGGTCGGACTCATCACACCTTTTTGAGGGGAATTATTGTCTACTCCGGGACTCTCTTTATAGATTTAAGTTATGTTCGTGAATCCTTATTACATTACCAAGTATAAAATGTGCTTTCCTTTAGTTTTAACAATCAATGATTAAATATGCAAGAAATTTAGAGAATCTTTTATATGTATTCGAGGTTCTTCATCAATATAGAATCATCTATATTTGTTTAGAGATTCTTGGTCAATGGTATCCTTCAAAACATTTATATAAAAGTCTCTTGGTCATTTATGATGACCAGACTGGTTTTAAAGCCACTCAGTGGGGCACTTGAAGTTTATTGTCATTCAGAAGGACATAGATTATTTCAAAGTTGGGATCGAACCCATAAATGGGCTACCTACGTATCCTTAAAAAGGAATCAGAACCCACGTAGTTCGAATTATGGAGTATAATGTTTATGATTGATGGCTCAAAGATGAATTTCATAATTACTTTTACACTCTAAGCTCACGTGAGTCATGCTCGGTGTGAGAAACAAGAGGTATTGGTAAAATTTAGACAATTGTTCCATAAAAGATGCAATCATAAGAATTTGTTTGGGGCTTATGTATAGATGACTGCCCAGATAGATGAAGGTTTAGGATTTACTTTTAGGGAGAAAATCCATGAACAGGGTCCACAAAGTTATATATGCTTCATAGAGATTTGAATACTCTAATCTTGGGGCTTACTCCTAAGGAGGATGCCCAAGTTAGGAGGGGACTTATGATTGGGTTTTATTCCTGAAAAGGAAACCCAAATCAAAGGTAATTTATGACTGGTTAAGAGAAGTTTAATGGGACTTGGGGCTTATTCCTGAAAAGGAAGCCCAAGTTTATGACTGAGTCTTATTCCTGAAAAGGAAACCCAGGTTAAGGATTAAGATTTGGGGCTTACTCCTGAGGAGGATGCCCAGATCAAAGGTTTTATAACTGGGGATTATTCTTAAAAAGGAGACCTAGGTTAAGGATTAAGATTTGGGGATTACTCCTGAGGAGGATTCCCAGATCAAAGGTTTTATAACTGGGGATTATTCCTGAAAAGGAGACCCAGGTTAAGGATTAAGATTTGGGGCTTACTCCTGAGGAGGATGCCCAGATCAAAGGTTTTATAACTGGGGATTATTCCTGAAAAGGAGACCCAGGTTAAGGATTAAGATTTGGGGCTTACTCCTGAGGAGGATGCCCAGATCAAGGTTTTATAACTGGGGATTATTCCTGAAAAGGAGACCCAGGTTAAGGATTAAGATTTGGGGCTTACTCCTGAGGAGGATGCCCAGATCAAAGGTTTTATAACTGGGGATTATTCCTGAAAAGGAGACCCAGGTTAAGGATTCTCTCATTTTAAAGGATGAGGTTGAATGAATGAACTCTCAATCTTTGGTGACATAAAGATATTTAAATTACTAGACTTTGAGAGATATTTCACAGAATTCCTTTCAGACAAGGATGTCAAATCAAGAAATCATTCCATAAATGGCTTTGAAGAGTATCTTGAAGACTGAATCTTGAACAGGAAAGGTGAAATGGCTTAAGAGGGGTAAAATGGGCAAGATGGGCACCCAAAAAGTTAGGGGCGCGCAAGTCTTTAAAGGCGCGCAAGTTCTGCGGCGGTGCGCAAGTATTGGTCGCGCAAGTATACTTGTGCGACATGAGTGGTACTTGCGCGATTTTCAACCAGCATTGAAATGCTTGAGCGACTCTTTATAAAACCCTTTACAATCCTCTTGAGGTTCTTCCAGAGAAGGGACGCGCAAGTTATATTGAAGGAATTAAGTCGGCGCGCAAGTGTTTCATATGTTTCAACACTTAGGCCTTCCTTCTTCTCTTTAGATCTTCCGTTCTAGGTAAGAAATTACCTTAGAAGTATTCCGGAAGCTTTGAGAAGGGACTTGGGCGTCGGGAGCTTCAATATGAGTTTCTGAAAAAAGATCCTCTCGAATGGGGGGCCCACAGGGTCTATTTATAGGCAAAAGAAGACCCAGGGCGGTTACCGGGCGGTTACAAATTAGGTCGCGCAAGTCACCTGCGCGACCAAGGTAGCCGCGCAAGTATACTTGCGCGGCAGCGGTATCACTTGCGCGGTGGATTTGCTGTTGATCCTTTGTTCATGCCTTTTTCGATTTTTAATGTTTTCTTAAAAGGATGAATCACTTTCAGCTGAGATATTCCCTTTTCCGATCTTTAGATTCTGTGACGAAAGGAGCGTCAACAAAAGTCCCCCCTCAGAGTTGGATCCGGAGAGAAATGAGGATTTGACTCTGAGGAAATCGAATCTTTCCAAAGGAAAAGGGAAGCGCGCAAGTTTTCAGTACGCAGAGGGCGGCGCGCAAGTTTGCGTCGCACAGGCCTTAAGTGCTCTGGGTACGGCGCGCAGGTAGGCTTCCGAGCCTATAAATACACGGCCTCCTCTCCGTACAAGTATCCGGATTTCCGGACATCATCCCTTCTCGAGCTCTCGCCGCGCAGGTCACCTTGACCGCACAGGTTGCTCTGTTTTCTAGTGTTTCCTCGCTGCCGCGCTACTCTCAAGGTAATAGGGCTTGCGCGGTAATACTTGCGCGACAAAAACTTGCGCGACACATGTACCACTTGCGCGACATCTCCATACTTTCGCGCCTTAATGCCTTAGCCATTTTTCCCAAATTCTTTCACAAATTTTATGAAAAAATAAACCCACTTAAGAGTTTAATTTATTCAACTCCTGTGCAGATTCAATGGCTCTTAGACCTGGATTAATTGATGAACTGGCTAGCAAGCGGATAGATGATATGATGAATATCATTGGTCCTGATTACTATACTGTTAAAGACAGTACTCTTCCAGATTTGGCTAAGTATCTGAAGAAATATCATCTTAATTTCCCACAGAGCATCTACCTGTCTCTGTGTGTTCATGGTCATCAGCAAGGAGTCAATGTTCCAAATGCAAACAATTATACACCTGAGATGCAGCTGCACTGCTACTTCTCTATTTTGGTTATGCTGTGCATTAAGAGTAACAACAATGGTGTGAACTTTCAAATTTTCCTCCATGTCATTCCCTTGCAGATATGAAAATGGAAAACCCATGGGCTGAAATGTTTTCCACTGCCGGTTGGTGGAGAGAAGACAAACATGGTATTAGAGCAATATCTGAAAAGAGTACTCTCTCCAAATGGCTCTTTACTTCCAATGCTCCATTCTCAAATCCACGTATCCATCTTCCAAGTCTCTTGGACAGAAACAGAGTCACTGTTTGATCAGCAGAAAATTTTTCTCAAACCGCACTAAAGAACATCCTTTTACAATTGTTCCAAGAAGAGCTGGTATCACTGCATCTCTTATTGTATCCAGTTGAATGAATGAATTCTAGGTGGTTTCTAATGAAGATCGGGATGCCGTAAATCAAATTAAGTGTTATGTTGAAATCCTCTTGTAATTCTTGAAAGAAGAGAAGAGACTCCAGTCTGTGGATGTCCTTCTAACTCTTGTGTATCAATGAAAAACACTTTTGTCTTCAATCATTTGTACCTGCATTCTTCCATTACCTGCTTCAAATTTACTTAAGCCAATGGGCCTAGTAAGCATAGTTTGATTTTTACTAGGATTATTACAAATAACCCTACAAACTTTGAACCTTTTAACTGCTCAATATTAACTAAATCATACAAAAAATGTATATTTAGTGAGCTGGAACTTGACTTTTATTCAGAGTTCCTTTGTCTTTTGTGTGGGTAGTTTAAAGTCATGCACGCCGGACATAAAGTGGCTAATGTTTAAGGTCGAAATAGCTTTGACCGAAAATGGATTAAAATGGATTCAATTCCTTGACAATTTATCTGAAAACATATTTACCATACTCAAGTATGAGGGAAAAAATGTAAACTATGGCTTAAGAATATTTGAATCTGAGGAATGATATGAAAAACGAGCTAAAAGGCATTAGAAGAAGTAGTTTCCAAAAATGAAGTTACTATTATTTAACAAAACCCGTTAGGGGGTTGAAATATGCAGGGCCACCTATGGGCATTGGCTGCATAGTCAAATAAAATAGCATCTTTTGGCTGACAAGTCTGTTATGTGGACTGTTTATGCAAGGCCACCTATGGGCACGTGCTGCATAGTCAGGCAAAAGAACTCCCAGAAATTTACTTTCCTAGTGCTAAAAGCAAGTGAAAGTTTATGGAGATTCAAATTTTCTAAAGCATAGAGTATTTTGTATGGAAAGAGGTACTTGAATATGGAAAAGATATTTCCAAACAAGAATATCGAAGAACTGGATGAATATCACTCCTACGAAGGTCTGACCCAAACGTAGGGAAGAAGAATAAACCATAGACTTGAATACTTTCAGATCATGAAAAAGGATATGGGACAAATATGTTAAGGATGGCTATTTTTGCGGATCCCTACATACTGTCGTTTAAGACAAATAAGGACAAAAGAGGCATTCTTCCCAAGAATGAAGTTACTATTATTTAACAAAACCCGTTAGGGGGTTGAAATATGCAGGGCCACCTATGGGCATTGGCTGCATAGTTAAATAAAATAGCATCTTTTGGCTGACAAGTCTGTTATGTGGACTGTTTATGCAAGGCCACCTATGGGCACGTGCTGCATAGTCAGGCAAAAGAATTCTCAAAAGTATGACATTTTTGTGACTAGAAGTCATGAAAAGGGTTATGAAGATCTGAAAATATTTAAGGTTAGGATTATAACACATAAAGATGGGTATTGTCCAATGTATATAGAGATACATAGGTCAATGAAAACCATAATCATGTTGTGGCTGGGTCCTAAATTGAAATTTTGGACTTTACTACGTATCTCATAAGAATGAGAATCAAGCCATACGTAGTTCTTGAAATGTAGTTTAACGTCGTGCAGGACGAAAGTATGAGTGATCTTAGTTTAGGGTCATAGAATTCGGACCATAATAATGAATACACAGTGTGTGTTTTCATGAAGACTTTTCAGCCAAGGGACTGAAAGTGAAATTTGGGGTTAGGCCCAAAAGTCTTGGGACTGGATTCGAGGGACACTCGAATGTTCCTACGTATCCCATAAGGACGGGAATCAAGTCCACGTAGTTCTAGAACTACCCTTTGTACAAATTTGGTTCGTACATGTGAAGGGTGAAAGGGGACTTTAGTGCAATGATTGTTTTAACCTAAGATAAAAAGTTTATGCATTACCATGTATGTACGTAGTCTTTTGAAAATGAAAACCATGATTGAAAAAGAATCAATGTTAATAATGGTTCCTTCTCAAATGAGGAAATCAAAGAATATTGTAGTTTATTGTCGTACCGGACAAAAGTGTTGTATAGTTTAACGTCATATAACAAGGACGAAAGTGAATCAATGTAAATATATTGATTCCAGGGGTGGTTTCACAAATCATCATCATATGAGATGGTGGTGAACTGATGTGAAGAGATTGTTTTTGGGCTTGAACCTTTGGGAGGTTGCCTACATACCCAGCCTGTAGGGCAAGGATCAAAGTCCGTGTAGTTCAATTAAAGAATGAATCAATGATCAAGTTGTTCTTGTGGACAATGATCTAATAAAAAATATTGTTGGGACTTACACATGGTTAGTGGCCCAAAGGGAGTGTTATGGTTGATGTTCACTCTAAGCTCACGTGAGTCATACTCGGTGTGAGAAACAAGAGGTAATAACATCCTTAACGATGTACAGTTTAATGTCATGTAGGACATAAAAAAAGGGACTATGCAGTTTAAAGTCTTGCAGTTAGGACTATTGGTGCTGCACAGTTTAGTGTCATGTAGCAGGGACAAAATACAGTTTAATGTCATGTAGGACCTATCAAGGATTTTCTGTACAGTTTAGCGTCATGTAGTTAGGACGATGGGGATAAAATAGTTTAACGTCATATTGGACGAAAGGGGGACTGTGCAGTTTAATGTCATGCAGTAAGGACAAAAGAGTGTATCATTTTAACGTCATGTCGGACGAAGGTGCGAATAGTTTAAGGTCATATGCATGGACCATGAATGGTGCAGTTTTAATGTCATACTGGACTTTTGAGATTATATAGTTTAACGTCTTTCCGGCGTGAGGGACTTTTATACAGTTTAGCGTCATGTAATTTAGGACGTCACAGTTTAACGTCTTGCTGGACATAAGGGATTTGCAAATAGTTTATTGTCATATACATGGACCAGGGATGATGCAGTTTAAGGTCATACTGGACGGTTTATGGAACTTTTTCACAGTTTAATGTCGTGTGGGACGAAGTTGCAGTTTAAAGTCATACTGGACCATTGTTGTATAGTTTAACGTCATATAGCAAGGACGAACTGGTGCTGTACAGTTTAAAGTCATGTAGCTAGGACTAAGGTGAACCAATATGAGGATATCAGTCCTGGGGACTTTTTACAGTTTAATGTCATGCTGGACGATGAAAGTGCCACACAGTTTAATGTCATGTTGCTAGGACACAATATAGTTTAATGTCATCTTGGACAAAATATAGTTTAATGTCATCTCGGACATTGAAGGTAACATAGTTTAACGTCATGTTGGACGAAGTTGCAGTTTAAGGTCATACTGGATCATTGCTGTATGAACCAAAATGTAAGAGTCTTGGTTCTGGGAACAATATTTTGTGTTTATACAAAATACTTCTTCAGAAATCTGGCATTACTTGGAGTCGTGATGTGTTCTCCATCCATTGAGATCAGAGAATACGCTCCATTGGAGTAGACCTTATGTATTGAATAAGGTCCTTCCCATTTTGGTTCAAGCTTGGGAGGCTTCTTTCCTGGTATCATTGGTGTTCTGAGAACCAATACCAATTCTCCCTGAATGAATGAACGAAGACGAACTTTTTTGTTAAAATCTCGTGCTATCCGATTCTGATAGATTTCCAAGTGGTGCAAAGTGCACAATCTCTTCTCATCTAACTGTTCCAATTCATTCAACCGTTTTTGGGATTGCTCATCTGTTGATAACTGATCACAAATGGCTATTCTGAGTGAGGGCAATTGAACTTCAATTGGCAAGACTGCTTCTGTTCCATATACCAATGAATATGGAGTAGACCACGTTGCATTGTGAGTAGTAGTCCGATAAGCCCATAAAGCATGATAGAGTTTATCAGGCCATGACCTCTTATCTTTATCCACCATCTTTTGCAGTATATTTGAAAGAGTCTTGTTGAAGGCCTCTATCTAGCCATTAGCCGCTGCATGATATCGAGATGAATGGTTGGACTTAATGTTGTATTCTTGATACAATTTCTTTACCTCAGAAGAACAGACGTTGGTGCCATTGTCCGTAAATATGGTATGAGGGACACCAAATCTAGAAATGATGTTAGACTTGATGAAGATAACTATGCATTTAGAACTGACTTCTATGAGAGGTACTGCCTCTGCCCATTTGGAAAAGAAATCAGTAGCAGTAAGAATGTACTTAAACTGCTTGGCCGTAGCTGCAGGGTAAGGTCCCACCACATCCATTCCCCATGTGGAAAATGGCCATGAGTATTTAGCTGTATGAAGAAACTCTGGAGGTTGATGAATGAAGTTGGCATATACTTGGCATGAATGACACTTCTTTGTGAAATTAACACAATCTTGTATCATTGAAGGCCAGAAGTATCCAAGCCTTCGAATTTGATCAGACAGTCTATGTCCAGACTGGTGGGCACCACAGACTCCTGCATGCACTTCTTTTATGACAGCCATTGTCTCTTCACCATCAATACATCTGAAGAGAACTCCATCAAAACCACGTTTGTAGAGAATTTTCTCGAGGTGGTTTGGACCATCATAAAGAGTAAAATTGACCACACGTCGCCGAATTTGTTCTTTCTCGGCTCTATCATGTGGAAGTGTTCCATTTTGAAGGTATTCCTTGATAGGTGACATCCATCCGGTAGTATGACCATATGGTTCAGGAATAGGACTAATTTCATTAATTTCCTCTGTTCTGACTTGAACATAAGGTGAAATTGCACGAAGATGGGCAATACCAATGGTTGTCTCGTCCCGATTTGGATCTGCTAAAGCTGTGGCTATATTAGCCAGTGCATCAGCCTGAGCATTTTGTGATCTTGGGACAAAAGAAAATGTCGGTTCTGAAGGGAATTCCGACATTAACTCTCTGATGTAATCATACAAAGGGATTAATTCTTCTTTTCTGATGGCATAATTCCCATTGACTTGTTTGATTACCAGGTCTGAATCACCTTTCACCATTAAGTGATTCACTTGTGCTTGAAGTGCTAACTCCAAGCCTGCAATGAGAGCTTGGTATTCAGCTTCATTATTGGTACCACCTTCCCACAACAAAAAGGAATAAGGTAACACTGCCTTATCTGGAGAAATGAGCACAATTCCTAAACCAACTTTGTTGAATTTAGGATTTTCCATTTTCTTCCCTGTTGGACTTCTAGAAGCACCATCAAAATACATTTCCCATGTTTGAGGACTCTCTTGAATAGAAAAAACTTCCTCATCAGGGAGTTCGATATCTGAATACGTGTCTTCCACTGAAGGGTGTTCAGCCAGGAAATCAGCCAGAGCTTGGCCCTTAATTGCCTTTTGAGACACATACTGGATGTCGAACTGCTGTAGAATAACCGCCCACCTTGCCAGACGTCCTGTAAGCATTGGACGACTAAGGATGAATTTGAGTGGATTATTACGAGATACCAATTGGACCTCGTGATGTTGCAGGTAGTGTCTCAGTTTCTGAACTGCAAAGATTAATTCTAGGCAGCACTTTTCAATACTTGAATACCGGGTTTCTGCTTCAAGCATAGTTCTACTAAGATAGTAGAGACTATTTTCATTCCCAGCATCATTCTTTTGAGCGAGAAAGGAACCCAATGATCGCTCTAAAGCTGTCACATAGAGGATAAGAGGCCTACCCTCAACAGGTGTCATGAGTACTGGTGGACTCAAGAGGTATTTCTTGAGAACATCAAATGCTTCTTGACATTCCTTAGTCCACTGGTAAGTGACTCCTTTCTTCAATAATTTGGTAAAGGGTAAACTTTTGCCAGCCAAATTGGCGATGAAACGCCGAATATAGGCTAAGTGTCCTTGAAGTCCTCTTAATTTTTTCAAATTATGAGGAGGTGACATACCAAGGATTGATTTGGTCTTCTCAGGATCGACTTCAATACCACGATGGCGTACAACAAAGCCGAGGAATTTTCCTGAGGTTACCCCAAAAGCACATTTTAAGGGGTTCATCTTCAAATTATGTTGTCGAAGCTTGTGGAATATGATTTCCAAATCAGCCAAGTGATCAAAACGTTGTTTGGATTTAACCACCAAATCATCTACATAGCATTCAACAAATTTCCCTAGAAAAGGTTTGAAGATACGATGCATGGCGCGTTGATATGTTGCACCTGCATTCTTTAAACCAAAGGGCATCACCCGGTAAAAAAACACACCTTGAGGAGCTCTGAAGGCTGTATATTCCTCATCTTCTGGGGCCATTCGGATCTGATTATATCCAGAATATCCATCCATGAAAGAAAGTACTTCATAGCCAGCCGTCGCATCAATTAAGAGTTCTGTAATCGGAACTAGAAAATCATCTTTGGGACAATACCGATTAAGATCTCTAAAATCGATGAAAACCCTAATTTGTCCATTCTTCTTCTTTATAGGGACAATATTAGCCAACCACTTGGGATATTGAACTTCTCTGACGAAGTTAGCTTTGATAAGCTTATCCACTTCAGCCTCGATTTTGGAAGCATAGGTTGGGTGTGTTTTTCTCGCAGCTTGCTTGAATCCTCGATGTTCTTTTGGCAAACCCAAATGATGGGTGGCAACATCAGGATCAAGGCCAGGCATCTCTGTATAATTCCAAGAAAAAATATCTTTATTTTGCTTTAGAAAAGAAATATACATCTCTTGTTCTTCAAGGGTCATGGCCGCACTAATTAAAGTGGGGCGTGGATCTTTCTCTGTACCCAGATTTACTTCTCTGAGTTCATCCACAGTGGTAGAGATACCCTCTTCAAATGCTGGAGGAGCATCTATAAGATCTTCCTCTTCCTCTTCATCATGTGTTATTTCTTCCGTTTTTACTTGCAAAGTAGATGAAAAAACGAAATTCTCATGATCATAAGAGATGTCAAAATTTTCACATTTTGAAGAAGAAGCTTCCATTTCCGACCCTATTGATGATAAAGGGTCTTCTTTGGGAAATAAAGAGGAGATGATGGATTGAGAATCGACATCAATATTCACCTCTGGTGTTGCTATAACTTCGTCTGGCCTGATTAGTGAAGTATAGACTTGTTGGATTTCAGCAGACGAAATGAAAACGTCACCACTTATGCTTTCATCACTGCTTGGTAAGTTACCAATTTCTCCCATGTTGTCTGGCTCGATTGCCGTAATTGACATTATGGATCTTTCCATAAGAGTATTTTGATTTGGGCCTATTTTGTCAATTTGACTGATAGGTAACACATAATCTGTACTCACATGTGAAAATGGATTTATTGGAATTTTTTCCAAACCATATGGAGCATTAACTTTGGTAATTTCCTTCATTGTAGATTTTTCTCTTCCCTTCATGTGATAAAATTCTGCCTCAATGTATTGAGACTCACTTGTCTTGAACGGGGCCTTATCACCATACAATGTTCCAACTTGACCATCGAAACAGTATTTGAGACATTGATGGTATGATGAAGGAATAGCTGCATGCTGATGTAGCCAGGGTCTTCCAAGAAAGATATTGAAAGCTGAGTCTTGATCAACAATCATGAAATCCGAATTGGAAACAAGATCTCCAAACTGAGTTCTGAGCGTAACTTCTCCCAGTGGTTCTTGTTCATTTTTATCATATCCTTGCAACATCATGGTAGAAGGAGATAAATCAGATTCCGTGAGCCCCAATCGACGAAGTGTACGAATGGGCATGAGGTTGACTCCTGAACCATTGTCAATAAAAGCTCTTCGAACATCTATACCATTGACTTTTCCAGATAAGTACAAAGGTTTTATGTGCCCACGCACAACATCATCTTCATCTTTATCAGTAAAAGATATCACTGCATGACATTCTGCAGGATTATTCTCTATGTGATAAATTTCAGCTGCAGCAATTTCAGCTTCAAACTCCTGAGGACTTGACAAAGCTTCGATGAGTGCTTCCCGAAGATCTCTTGATAGATTCAAAGCATCCAAAATTGATAATTTGGCTGGTACTTGGGCCAAGTGTTTCAATATATCATACTTTTGATCTAGAGGCCTGCGTTTACCAATAGGAATATGCGGTTTAGCAGGTACCTTGGAAGCAGATGCTTTGGAAGCTGATGCATCTTGTATTGAAGTTGGCAACATCTTTGGTTTTGGAAAATTAGACTGATTAGATCCATTTACTTGTTGAGATAAAGAAGATGGAAGATTTAATCGATCTTCCAAAATAACTGTGCCGAAGCTGAGTTGGCCATTGGCAGAAGAACTTGCTTGTTCTTTTTGAGCTCGCTGAAGGGCTCTACCACGAGTTTCTGCTGCATATACAGTGCTAGCAGGGGTAGAATTAGAGTAGTGGCTTCGGAAAGATCCACGTCTTCCCCTATATCCTGAACCTCTAGAACTTCCTCGGGTTCCCTTATTTGATACAGGGAATTCAGGCTAATCAAGACTGGAATATGAATCTGTTAATTGAATCATATTAACAGAACCAAAGATTAACTCTTCGTCTGATAAAGACTCTGCCTGGTTAGCCTGTTTAGGCTGTGCCGTTTGGTGGGACGGTGCCCGTGGCTTTGAAGTAGATGGCATGAAATCTGCCAGAGTCAAAGACAATTTAGGCTTTGATGCATACTCATCTTCTCCTAATTCCTCTTTCTTCTTTGAATTGTGCTACCCTTTTGAGGATTTGTCCTTTGATGGAGGCTTTACTGCAGCTTTTGTAGGAGACACAATTGGCTTCTTCAATTGTGTTCGCAAAATGGAATGGGTCCGATTGATTGTCTTTCTGACCATCCAATCCTCATATTTTTTCGCAGTTTTGCTTTTGACTTCCTGCCACTCGCCTCCTTCTTCTGGATCTGTAGCGGTAATACACGCTACATGAGCTGAAGAACCCTTCAATTTGACTTGTCCCAAGTCGACCATATTTTGCAGGAGGTCTTTGAAGACAAAACACTCCTGGATGGGATGCCCCAACATTTGATGAAAGGGACAATAATTGGGACGGTCTTCATCTCCTTCCTTGTTTGGCCTCTTGGGCACTGGTAATTGAACCAAATTATTTTCTAGAGCTGAAATGAAGTAACCAGGAACTTTCTCACTTCGGAAAGAGTATGTTTTACTCTTCATATCCTCAAATTGTTTTCGTCATTGATCTTTTTGATCATTTGGACGAAATAGCCTTTGTTGTTGGCGTTCAGGAGGTGGAGCTCTTCGAGAAGATGAAGGTTTTGAAGTAGAAATAGGTACAGGTGCCTGTTTAAGCATAACTGTAGCAGTTTCTGCTTTACCCATTCTTCTTCCTGGAGCTGATGGAATTATTCGAGATTTAATCTTAGCCTGTATAAAGGAATCTTCAATCTGTTGAGCGATTGAAGTAAGGTCTCGAAACCCTCCTGTGTATTTCACAGGGATCAATGGCGTGCGTAATTCGTCACGCAAATTTGCCACACAGATTGGCAACAATTCCTCCTGAGGGAGTGATAAACTCAAGGAATACGTTAATCCCTTCCAACGAGCAATGAAATCAGAGACTCTTTCATTCTCCCTTTGCTTGCAGTTTGTATGATCGAAAACTGTCGTTTTTGGCATAGTTGAGCTAAACTGAAGAAGGAATTTTTGACGAAGATCCTCCCATCTGATGACTGATCGGGATTTCAAGCTTGTATACCAGACAAAAGCTGGTCCTCGCAAGGTTCGCACGAAGCATCTGAGTTTCACTGCTTCTTGCTGCTCTGGAGTTCCCATCATAGGATCACAACAAGATACGTAATGCGTCAAATGTTGTTCAGGGTCGCCTGATCCATTGAAATTAGGGAAAATAGGGTTTCCAAAACTTGATGGAGGAGAAATTGAATCTACCCATTCAGGGTAAACTTTCTTTTCAGGTTGAACTTGCGCCCGTTTCCCTTCCATAGTTTCTAACCGAGCTGTTAATGACTCAATATTAGTTATTAACTTTTGAGAAATGTCAGGTTGAACTTGGTTTTGGGTAGGTGCAATGAATTGAGCTTGGACAGACGTGGTGGTTGGTGCTGCAACTGATGGTAGTGCTGCCAACCGTTGTTGCGTTTGACCCATAGGATTAGACCTCTGTGGGTGTACTGACAAAGGAGGATATTCTTGATCCATCTCAGTAGTTACAACAAATTCCTTCGGCTGTCGGACTTCAGCATTCTTAAGAAGAAGACTATTCTGAAGTAGTTCTGCATTCAACCTTCTTAATTCTTTCATTTCTTCCTCCTGTTGTGCAAACCTTTGCTCTAATGAGAGCGATTGACCTCCTTCAGAGGAAGGGTGAGAAGTAACCTGATTCTTACCTTTCCCCTTATTGTATCCTTTTCGGAGAGGGGGAAGTGGGTTACTTGAAGGAATACCCAGATTTTGGGTTAGCCTTTGATTACGTGTGCGCACACCTTCTTCATTTAGGTCTGTGTGCGCAACTTCTTGAGCAGGAACCTCTTCGTCTGATCCCTCTGATTGAGCCTCATCTGGTGAATCAGCAGCAACGGCATTGATGACATTAATGGATGCATATTGCATGGAATCCTTTCTATCAGCATTTCTGTGATATTGTCTCCTTCTATGTCCATGATGAGACATGGCATTCCGTTGACTTCATCCCTCAGTAATTTCTTGGAGAACCGTCACTTGGAGAGAATCTCCTAACATCTTGGCTCTTCGTTCCTCTTGAGGCTTATTCCCTAATCGAGAGAATACTGACTTTCTCTGAGGGAGGGATTGAAGATTTGAAAAAGTCCCCAGTCCGGTGGACTGGGGGTGTTCCTGTTGCTTCCGCTCAACTCCTCGAATCCCATTCGTTGATTCTAAGGGTTGGGTTAGAGAAGTCCCCAGTCTGGCAAGATGTGGTGTCTCTTGACATGCTATGTCTGAGATCTTTTTGAAATCTCTCTTGATCTTACGAATCTTAGTTCAGAAATTAGCTGGATGCATTAACCTGTATCCACTTTTATCACCTGGTTCAACAGACCGTTGGATGATTTCCGAAACTTCTGTCATTTGATGACGTGTTTGCTCCAGACGAGAGGCTTGTGCAATATTCTCGCCTACTTGATGTATGAGAAATTCAACAACATGTTCTATATATACTTGATTTTGAGAGGAACTAGTTGAAGCTTGATCTCGAGCAAGCTTTTGATTATGAACAAAGCCCATTGACTGTGGCCGGCCATGGGCAATAACATTGCATGAGACCATTTTCGGCGGGCTTTGCTGACCGGAAAGCACTGTGAAATGTAGTGCTCCGTGAACACCCCATCCTCTGATATGAACATTAGATGGATCATTGGAAATTAACTGACGCAATCTTCTTAGTGCGCCAAGGCATGAACGTTGAAGGGTTCTCTGTTGCATTTCAGCCTTCGGATACTGAGAGACTGATAGAGATGCCGAATCAATCTGGCGTTGTAACCCTTCTATTATCTTAAGATGATTTTCATATTCATCGTAAGATAATACCTTCTTCTTTAATTGACAAAGAGTTTTCCATATGTTGAGACGAATATCATGGATTCCATCATCCGTCAACATCTTTGGAATGTCGTACTGGGAATTAGCCAAAGGCCAAAACATGACTGGTACTTCACCTTTTGCCAGTTTTTTCCTCATGTTCAGCATTTCCTCTTTATTATTAAATGAAGATTCTTCTACCTGTTTGGGCCAGAGTTGGTGTTTCCTTGTTGTTTCATCGGATTCAACAAGATTGGTAGAGGAATCACTATTCATGCTGGAAGATGAATGACCCAGGGAAGGTTCGGAGAATAACCTGAACCCCAGGCTATCTTCTGATGGAGAAAGAGTTTCACCTGCCGATAGTAAAGCATCAGACATGACTGGTTTTACGTTTGCAAGTGCCTCGAGATAGGAGGGCTTTCTCGTCACTACATTGCCTTCTGAAGAATTTTCGAGACAACGTGAATCACTACTGCGGAGAGGACTTTCGCAGCGAAGTTCATCACCATGAGGAGGACCGTCATGATGGGTTACAGCAAAAGATGAAATCTCTTGCTCCTTGGCCTTCTGACCACACAGAGGGTTCCTGTGGCTCTCATCTGAAGAAGAAACTTCAAGATTGACTGAATTTTCATGAAGCAAGTTTTCATGAGGAAGTTTCTGTTGAAGACCTTCAGAATTAATGTTCCCGTTATTGGGAACTGAGGGAGTAGAATCTTGAATTCCGACAGATAAATGTCTGAGGGCTTCAAGAACTCCAGCATCGAGCAAGGCTTGGTTACAGATTGGCCTTTGATCTCCTGACTGTGCTGGGCCGATCTTTTTCTTAGATGCCTTCTTACTCGCTTTAGAAACCACTTGATGACGAAAGTGATTGCTCTGAGCAGGTGTATGTGCCTGATCAGGAAAGATTGTCAGGTTAGGCTGACGATCATCGCTCAAATCAGGTGTATGTGCCTGACTTGGTTGTCCATATGATATGGGGGAGTATGCCCCATAACCCTCTTGGACTAGAACAGATGTGTGTGTCTGTTCCGGAGTGAATTGTTGATGTGTCACTCCACTGCTAGGGATAGATTTATGTGTCTGTCCCTGAGATGATGCTGAAGTTGTTATTATATCCTGGCAAGCATCCAGAATATGAGCAGGAATTTTCTTCTGCTCTTTCACCATTGACAAAATATGTTTGGTGACTTCAGCCGCCGGAACAGGGATATACGTCCATTCCGGGCATGGAGTAGGTGTATGTGCCTGCTCCTGTCCTCCTTTTCCTGTCAGTGAATCCTGATAGTACTCAAGTGTGGAGGCAGAGAGTTTAGTCTGCCCCCTGTTTGTCATTGGGACTTTCCGACTGACTTCTCCGTGCGCTACCAAGCGAGACTGTTGGTAGGCCTGATTAGTATTAGCAGGTGTATGTGCATGCTGATTACACTTCGCCAAACGCGGTTGACGAGATCCACCATATGTAGTAAGACGAGCCTGCTGACTAACTGGTGATGTATAAGCAGGTGTATGTTCCTGCCTGTGGTACTCCGCCGGAATTGCCTGGTGGGATCGGCTTGATGCTGTCAGACGAGTCTGCTGGACAGCTGAATTAAAACGGACAGGTGTGTGTGCCTGCTCGTTGTTTGCCACCAAGTTAGGTTGGTGGACTTCTCCGGAAATGGCAGGGATGACAACCTGCCTATTGTTAACCGGATTCCGTCTCTGGCGGTTCATCTTGCCTGCTCGGATTCGAGGAACCTGAGCTGAATGCCCGGAGTCGGTACCCTCATCATGTTGAGGGCGCACTACCGCACGAGTCTGGCGGCGATTGTTGATGGGAGCCCTTGAGAAGGACTCCTGACTTTTTGAATTAAGGCCCCGAGGGACCTGCTCATTCACTTCCTCGGAATAAGGGAGTGAATGGAAATTGCGTTCCGGGGATAACGACCCGAAACGGTTGGAGACGGTAGTCAGCACCGCCTGCTTCTTGATTGCTGGTCACCGTTGTCCGGACGACCAGGTAGAATTGTTAACTTGGAGGGCTTCACGAGCGGCCTCCAGAGTTGGGATAGTACCGTTGCGACGATACTCCTTAACCAGTGCATTAGAAACACAGCGTTGAAGACGCTGAGTTGGTGATGTCATCCTCAGAGCGGATGACGTTCTAGCAGGAGTAGCAGCATTGGTTTTCACAGCAGCAGACATCACAGTAGAGGTGTTCACAGCAGCAGTATTCACAGGGGTAAATTTAAGGAAAGCCATTTTTGCAGAAGATCTTAAAAAAAGAGTGCATGTTCCATGTAACAGACATAATCAAGATGAATCCGGCTAGTGCATCTTTTGGATGATCATATGTCAATGATTGCCTTGTCGGCCCAAGGGGCCTAACAGATAAGAAGAACATCACTTTAACTTGGTTAAGGATTCACGTCGGGTTCACCATTTTTGTTTCGCGCGGAATCCGGGGATGACCTCCTGGACGGGAGATTCAAACGTTCCGATCGGTTTCTAACGGGTTTGTTCGTAGAACCGGAAACATCCAATGATTCCCCATCCGTTTGGACCTACTTTCCAAAGGCAGGCACTCATTAGCATGTGGGCTAATGAGGCTTGGGAATTTGCATTGGTCGAGAGGATGGGAGGTCGGACTCATCACACCTTTTTGAGGGGAATTATTGTCTACTCTGGGACTCTCTTTATAGATTTAGGTTATGTTCGTGAATCCTTATTACATTACCAAGTATAAAATGTGCTTTCCTTTAGTTTTAAAAATTAATGATTAAATATGCATGAAATTTAGATAATCTTTTATATGTATTCGAGGTTCTTCATCAATATAGAATCATCTATATTTGTTTAGAGATTCTTGGTCAATGGTATCCTTCAAAACATTTATATAAAATTCTCTTGGTCATTTATGATGACCAGACTGGTTTTAAAGCCACTCAGTGGGGCACTTGAAGTTTATTGTCATTCAGAAGGACATAGATTATTTCAAAGTTAGGATCGAGCCCATAAATGGGCTACCTACGTATCCTTAAAAAGGAATCAGAACCCACGTAGTTAGAATTATGGAGTATGATGTTTATGATTGATGGCTCAAAGATGAATGTCATAATTACTTTTACACTCTAAGCTCACGTGAGTCATGCTCGGTGTGAGAAACAAGTGGTATTGGTAAAATTTAGACAATTGTGCCATAAAAGATGCAATAATAAGAATTTGTTTGGGGCTTATGTATAGATGACTACCCAGATAGATGAAGGTTTAGGATTTACTTTTAGGGAGAAAATCCATGAACAGGGTCCACAAAGTTATATGTGCTTCATGGAGATTTGAATACTCTAATCTTGGGGCTTACTCCTAAGGAGGATGCCCAAGTTAGGAGGGGACTTATGATTGGGTTTTATTCCTGAAAAGGAAACCCAAATCAAAGGTAATTTATGACTGGTTAAGAGAAGTTTAAGGGGACTTGGGGCTTATTCCTGAAAAGGAAGCCCAAGGTTATGACTGAGTCTTATTCATGAAAAGGAAACCCAGGTTAAGGATTAAGATTTGGGGCTTACTCCTGAGGAGGATGCTCAGATCAAAGGTTTTATAACTGGGGATTATTCCAGAAAAGGAGACCCAGGTTAAGGATTAAGATTTGGGGCTTACTCCTGAGGAGGATGCCCAGATCAAAGGTTTTATAACTGGGGATTATTCCTGAAAAGGAGACCCAGGTTAAGGATTATGATTTGGGGCTTACTCCTGAGGAGGATGCCCAGATCAAAGGTTTTATAACTGGGGATTATTCCTGAAAAGGAGACCCAGGTTAAGGATTAAGATTTGGGGCTTACTCCTGAGGAGGATGCCCAGATCAAAGGTTTTATAACTGGGGATTATTCCTGAAAAGGAGACCCAGGTCAAGGATTCTCTCATTTTAAAGGATGAGGTTGAATGAATGAACTCTCAATCTTTGGTGACATAAAGATATTTAAATCACTAGACTTTGAGAGATATTTCACAGAATTCCTTTCAGACAAGGATGTCAAATCAAGAAATCATGCCATAAATGGCTTTGAAGAGTATCTTGAAGACTGAATCTTGAACAGGAAAGGTGAAATGGCTTAAGAGGGGTAAAATGGGCAAGATGGGCACCCAAAAAGTTAGGGGCGCGCAAGTCTTTAAAGGCGCGCAAGTTCTGCGGCGGCGCACAAGTATTGGTCATGCAAGTATACTTGTGCGACATGAGTGGTACTTGCGCGATTTTCAACCAGCATTGAAATGCTTGAGCGACTCTTTAGAAAACCCTTTACAATCCTCTTGAGGTTCTTCCAGAGAAGGGACGCGCAAGTTATATTGAAGGAATTAAGTCGGCGCGCCAGTGTTTGATAAGTTTCAACACTTAGGCCTTCCTTCTTCTCTTTAGATTTTCCGTTCTAGGTAAGAAATTACCTTAGAAGTATTCCGGAAGCTTTGAGAAGGGACTTGGGCGTCGGGAGCTTCAATCCGAGTTTCTGAAAAAAGATCCTCTCGAATGGGGGGCCCACAGGGTCTATTTATAGGCAAAAGAAGACCCAGGGCGGTTACCGGGCGGTTACCAATTAGGTCGCGCAAGTCACCTGCGCGACCAAGGTAGCCGCGCAAGTATACTTGCGCGGCAGCGGTATCACTTGCGCGGTGGATTTGCTGTTGATCCTTTGTTTATGCCTTTGTCGATTTTTGATGTTTTCTTCAAAGGATGAATCACTTTCAGCTGAGATATTCCCTTTTCCGATCTTTAGATTCTGTGACGAAAGGAGCGTCAACAGTGTGGTTACTATTTATAAGGGTCATATTACTATTCATAACGGTGCGTTAATATTGACCATAAATGTATGGTTATCTTATCATACTCTAAATATCTAACTGAACACAACCATGTATGTCAGGTTTTTGAAATTTAAATCACATAGGTGGTAATATTATTTTTACTGGATATGTTATAAAAATTATTGGTTTTAAGGACTTAGTGCTTTATACCTTTAATGTTAAATTTATTTTCAAAATATTGAGTTGTTACATTCTCCCCATTTTTATAAAATTTCATCCTGAGAATTTAGTCTTCGTTACCTAATAAATGTTTTTGGGTAGACCATCATCATAAGCTCCTCATGCTCCCATGTGGCCTCTTGAATTTGATTATTTTTCCGAAGTATCTTTACCAGTCGTGTTGTATGATTTCACAACACCTATTCCTTAGATTCTAGTGTCTAGATAGTATCTTCATAGTAGGATAGGTAAGGATAAAATTATATTCATTCAAAAATGGGGACTTGTGTTTGGTCTGTTATGTACATTCTCAACAATAATAAATGGAAGCAAATTGGGTACTTTAGATAGGCTAGACAGAATAGCCAATCGATATGAAACACCTCTAATTCTATCTATGATTTCCGGAGTTCCAATTTACCTAGGAATCAGTTACACTTTCTTCCCAAATCTTATAATTCCCTTCCATGTAGATGATTTCAATAAAATGTGGTCTCCCAGTTGAAATTCCAAATCCTTCCTTCGATTATCAGCATATATCTTTTTTATGATTTATGTTTCTTTGATATGGGTTTGAATAGACGTTACCTTTTCTATTGTTTCCTATAAAATATTTGGGACTACAATCTTCTTTCTCCAACTTCATCCCATCATGTTGGTGTATTATATTTCCTTCCATACAATTTTATAATATGGTGCAATTTGAATACTTTAATGGACACTATTATTGTATGAAAACACCACTAAAGTTAAATATTGATCCAACATACCTTGAAAGCCATGTGAAAATGATCTCAACTTGTCTACTATGGTTTGGATCATTATTTCTAATTTCCTGACATTTTGTGGGTGGCAAGTAGTACTCAAACGAAGCATCGCATCCAAATATTTCTATTGAATTTTTTCAGAATTTTGATGTAAATCATGGATTACAATCAGATGTAACTGAGATAGGTGCTCAATTATGTCTCAAAACATATTTACATAGAGTCATTCTAGGTGATCTAGTAATAAACCCTCCTTTATAGTGAGTAAATGTGCATATTACATAATTCGATCAACAAATACCCATGTCGCATCAATATTCGTTGGAATTTTGGGTGATCCAATGAAATCATCCGTGGTGATGTCATCCCATTTCCATGTAAGAATTTTTATGTGTTGCATGACTCCTATAAGATGTTTTCCTTTGGCCTTTACTTGCTGAAAAACTAGAAATATTTATACATAATCAGTAATTTCCCCATTCATGATGTCATACCATAAATGTTCCTTCCTATCTCTATACATATTAGTTCAAGAAAAATTTATAGAGAAATTTGAACTATGTTCAACTTCTTATAATTCCATTTTTATCATGGGTATAAAGGGAACACAAATCCTCTTCCAGAATTTCAGAATTCCATATTCACACATGAACTCATCCAACATAACATCTTTCACACCTTTTATTTTCTTTTAATGACTCTCATCATCAAACTGAGTAGTTTTAGTCCTTTCCAAGAGTGATGGTTGAGATAAAAAATATAAAAGTAGTGATGTTTCACCTTCTTCGATAATTCCCATATCCATCATTACGAGATCCATAAACACAAGATATCTTTCATTCCTTCTTTTCATTAGGACTCCATGATCCTTCTTTCCCAAGGCAAATTCTACCTTATTTTAATTTCCTTGGTGGTAATGTATGGAAAAATAATAATCCATCAGTAGTTTAATCCATCTCCTTTAGATCATGTTGATTTATTTATATGAGAATATATACTTCAATATATTATGGTCTATATATATCTCACATATTTTTCCATTGAGATAATGACTCTATATGTTTAGAGAAAATATTACAGCTGCTAACTCAGGATCATGTGTAGGATAGTTTTGTTCATTAATTTTTAACTACCCAGATGCATATGAAATAACTATATAATTCTACATATGTTCACAACCAAGTCATTTCTTTTATGCGTCACTATATATCACAATTCCAACATTCCACAATGGTAGTTTTAGGATCGGAGCCTTCACTAAAATCCTCTTCAATTCCTCAAAAAATTCCTTAATTTTTTTTGTACACAAAAACGTAACCCCTTAACATGTAGGCTTGGTCATTAGGTTGGCTAAATGGGTGTTGTTATGAATGAAACAGTGGTAATAACCTATTAAACTAATAAAACTACATACCTTAGCTATGTTTGTTGTAGTAGGAAATTCTTTCACAACTTTAGTCTTCACATGATCAACAGATATTCAATCCTATGAGAAAATGTGGCCATGAAAGGAAAGTGATTGAAGACAAAATCAACATATGCTAAACTTCCCATATAAATCACTACTTCTAAGATTCTTCATAACAGTGTGCTAGTGATTTTCATGGTCTTATTTGATTTTGGACTATACCAAGATAGATCAATAAATTACACTAATAATTAATCAAGTTTTTCCTTGAATAATATATTCATTAGATCCAAGAAAACATCGGGTGCATCAGTCAGTCCAAAAGGTATTACTATAAACTTGTAATCAAATACCTGATTTTATATAATATCTTTAGAATGTCTTGTTTATTTACTTGCAACTGATGATATTCAAATTGAAGTCTAATATTTGAAAAATATTGAGCCCAATTAAGTTGGTCAAATAAATCATCAATGTGAGGTAGGGGATACATGTACATTATTGTTATAGAATTGATCTCCTAGTAATCAATGTATAACCTAATAGATCCATTTATCTTCTTAATGAAATAGATAGTGGCTCCCCCAAGAGAAACACTAGGGAAAATAAATCCTTTATAACTTAATTCCTCTAGTTGTTTCCTCAATTGAACTAATTTCACAGTGGCTATTCTATAAGGGGTCTCTGATGTGGGCCATGAACCAAGAATTAAGTCGATGGAAAACTCAATTTCTTTCTCTAGTATATGTCCAGGTAAATCCTATGGAAACAGATAAACATTTTCTTTCCCAATAGTTTCATCTTATCTTTTAACATTCCTTTCCTCACCCATTGTTATTTCATTCCCTTACTCAAAAAAAATTGAATTCAGTAGATCTATAAGGGGTGTATCTTAATAAGAGTCAGTTTGAAAGGTATATGTTCAAGGATAAGGGATTCAACACCTTTTGAATAATAATAACATCCCTATTCATGAAATATATCTTTTCCTTATAATATAAAACCCTACTCATACCAAGTATTATATCAAAGTCAATCTTGTGTATGATTATAAGGTTATCAACAAAAGCACATTTATGTGTCATGAGGTGGACTGATCGGCACATCTTTGTTGCAATGATACATCCTCTATGAGTATGGAATAACAAATTATTTATAAACTCAAATTTTAAATGTCTAATTTTCTTGGAAAACTAGGATGATATAATATAATACAATGATTCAGAATCAAATAAATCACTGGATAAGTTCAGTGAAACTATTATAGTACCTTCCACTAAATTGTTAGTAACTTCAATCTTAGTAGTCCTGATGGAAAAAGATTGGTCTTTCTCCCTTTGACTTTGTTAGGTATCATTTCCCGGAATCTTATACATTCATGTGTATAATGTCTCAACTCTTTGCAATAATAGCATTGGACATTGTTTGTTTCATTTTCCCCTTGCAATCACAAGATTGGTGGCCCTTTTCTCCGCACTTCTAACCGACTACCATTTCCTTCATGAAAGTTCCAGGTTGTTTCTTCCCACAATTACTATAGGTTGGAAGGTAATCTCTTCCCTTCTTCCCCATTTTCGTATTTCCTTTTCTAGTGTTTTCAGAATCCCTCATATTATCCTGAATTTATTTAAAGTTATAAGACTTATAAAATTATTTTTTTTTCTTGATAACACATGAGACTATATCTTCATATGATGAGAAATTCTGGGAGACTAGTGACCTTCAAGGGAATGGTTTTAAACCATAAAAAATTTGATCAATCCTTCTCATTGGATTACATATGTAGTCTAAAGCATGCCTCACTAACCTTTTTAAGTTATCTTTTTTACATTAGAGCATCCTCTTCCTCCTTTTTCTTTAGATTCAGAAACTGCCTTTCTATATCTACTCACTGTTCATGAGGTAAGTATTTTTCTAGAAAATTTACCTCAAATCCATCTATTATATAACTTCTATTTCTTCCTCATTTTTTGTGATTTGAATTTAAGATGACCACTAATCCGCATCTCATGTTAGATGACATACTACCATGAAAACCTTTTCTCTTTCGTTACATACCAATGTGAGAAATATCTTCACTGGGGAACTTATCCACTGCTAAGCTAAAAATAGGTTTGTAGTTCCACTGAATCATGGAAGATGTTGCCTCAGAAAGCAATCTAGGATATATAATTCACTTTTCCGATGGGGACACTCTTTACGGGTAAGGTAATTGTTCATAACCTTAGTATGTTGTCCAAGTATTGTTATATGTTTTCTTAGCACTAGTCATAGCACTAGAGCCAAAATCATTATTTTACATAAGAGTGCAGTCCCTATATAGGGCTTGTACATTCATGTGGTTTTCATTCCTTCCACTAGCCACTATTTATAGTTAATGTAACAAACTAGATTAAGTTATGAATCAGTATGTATAATCTCAACTTAGTAAATTAATTAACATAAATAGAAATCCTATGCATGTCTAATAGAATATTCGTAAATGTGGTTTCATTGAAGAAAATTTTATATTTAATTCCTTCATAATGGATTGTAAATAAAATTTGAATTTTTCTAAGCATATCCCCCATGAGTATAAAACTAGGTGTGTAGTAAGGCCAATTGTTTTGTACCAAGATGCCTCGGTTCATGACTTTAACTCCTTGCTAGGCTTTTCACTCATAGGTACATCTGTTCTAGATCCACGTTCACATTTTGTGTCAATACAGGTATTTATTTTCTAGAAAGATCCACATAATATATTCCTTACTAAATATAAACTATATTCTTATCTACTTATCCAAAATGAAAATCATAGTTTTTCGCTCTATAATCTACATTTTCTAATTCTAATTTCCTAGTTTTCTACTAAATTACCTCAGATAAAAAATGACAGACCTGACCCCAGTTTCCAAAAGATGATGCCCTTTTTATTACAGTGTAATATAAACAAGGAATATGCATCCTAAAAGACCGAGTTGTTTAGTTTCTTTGGAAAACTAGATACATATGTAGGTTCGACCTTACAACTTGAAAATAAATAAAACATAGAAATTCCTTTGAAAACAACCATATCTTATAGGTTATCCCTATAGTTCATTCATAATTTACATCACTATATTTTGGGAATAAATATGAAATAAAAAAGGGGTGATCTCAAACACTCAGTTAGGGTAAGAAATATAACGGGAGATATCATTATCATAAACATGAGGCATGTAAAATAACTAAAAACACATGCCTTTAAAATAAACATGAACATAATGTTATAGTAATAAGAGATGAATAAATAATTTCATTATAAAAAATAATCACGGTTATTCTACTTGTATAATAATCACATGAATTTAAAATTACTAATTTTATAATTATGGAATGTATAATGTGGAATATTATAACCATATCGACAAGGGCTCATTCCAAGACCACAAATAACCATTTTGTCATGGCCTCATCCAAAGACCTAGTTTGCCTCATGATACCTACAATGAACCGAGTGGAAATAAAAGGAACCAAAAAACACTTAATAAGTCCAATTAATTCCAAATATGAATGGGGATACCAATAAACAACATTTACATTAATATTGAAACTACCATATGAAATGTAAACAACTTTCCCTGAACATTAAACATATTTACTAACTATTTGATGTAAATTAGTGAATGGTTTTAAGATATAACATACATAGTAAAAATAATAATAAACCATTCCATAAAATATTTAATATGATATAAATAAAATATTAGTCCTAGTAATATATAATATTCAACAAGAGTGTTGCAAAAAAATTAGTCTTATAAAATCATTGAGTCATTCTTCTAATAAAAAATCAGAAGAGTGCTTTTGGAAAAATATTTTTATAAAACCAGATGTGAAATTATATAGTTTTACCATAATAAAATGAGAAATTTTATAAACATTACAATTTTTAAATTCATATTATATATTTTCCTTAAAAATAGGTAATACTTCGGGGAACTTCCTTCAATCAGGCTTGTATTTCAGGAAGAATGTTTTGAAAGATCCAATCAAAACATGTATCTATCTATAAGATAAATAAATATTATGATTGGTAAAGATATATTTAATATTCACACAGATTATAGGATGAGTACATAATAATAAATAAGAATTTATTTTGGATTAATGAACAGAAAGATTAATCTGAAAAAAATAAAGGTTCGGGTTGAAAACCCATTCCTTAAGTCCGAAGGTGTTCCTCATTTGATCTTAATGACCTAAATAATAAAATTTTGGTTCATAAATAAATAATTTCAGAAACTAAACAACATGTTATTTATTTTTTATAACCTTATTTTGTTCATTCATGTCCTTTTTAGGGGTTATGAATTTCAATTTCATTGATTGGGAGCGTTTTCTTCCCCGGTTTTCATGGTCATTTTACTTATATTCATATATGAATAGACATGTAGAAAGAGAATGGTTTTTAGAATTGATGTTGTAAATAATTATTGAACAACCATAAGATTACATGTTTAGAAAATTTATTTGGTTTTTGTTAGTGAAGATGACTCAATTAATGAAACATTAATGACAATTTTTTGTGTTATTAAGTGATTTATTATATCAATAAACACTTTCAGATTTTTAAATTTATATCATGTATAAAATGATAATTCAGGAACCTTAAATAATTTATTATATATATATTATATTCTAATTCATTGACTAAAATGGTTCTTTGACCATAATTAAAGATGGTAATAAAAATTGAAAACCCTTCATCCTTGAATGTGATAAATTAACAAATCTCAGAAGGTATTTTCGTTTTTAGTATAAATGAAGGGGAAATAAGAGATGAGAAAGAAATATTATTTTATCATAATTAAATGATAGTAAATTTATGTTACTATAGTCATCATAACATTTGTATGAAAGTATCTTAGAAAATAAAAAGAAAAGAAAGGAACATAATATTAAAGAATTGAAAAGAGGAATTTACCTCTTGAAGTAATCTTCTTAGGAGCCTATTTAGGGGAGAGGTTTTGGAATTTTTGTGAGACCAGTGGCTATTGGATGTGCGGGAGGATATTGGGGGGAGATTTTAGAATAATTTATACATGGATCAATTATTGAGGGGAGAGAAGATAATATGTTAGTGTGGGTGGTTTTTATAGTGGAGGTTATAAGGGGTTTATTAATATTTAATAATTAATTTATTATTTTTCTACAAGACAAAAAATAGTGATAATTACATGACCAAAAATAAAAATATGCAAATATGAGAACAAATGTTGGGTTCGTGCATCCGTGATGATGCTAGGAATTTTGTATTTAACTTTTAATGTATATATACATTAAATTACAATATTTCAATATTCATAAAAGATTCATGTATTTTAGGAAAATAACAAAAAAACCCTAAAGTATTTTAAACCTATTGATTACAAAAATGGAATTCATTTTATCAAAAACATTATCTAAATAAGGGGAAATTAATTTTTTAATAAAATCATTATATTGTTGAAAAATACATATTTATATTTAAAACTGATTTTAAAAGAATTTCAAAAATTAACTATAGTCTTATTAAATTAACCTAAAATTATAAGAAAAAATATTTATTTAGGAATTAATTTTATAAAAATTAATTTTCTATTAAATCAATTTATTAATTTAGAATTGAAATTTATTATTTATTTCCCACAAAAATACCCACACTTAATTATTAATTTCTAAAAAAATCTATTTCATTTATAAGGTGTCTAGATTTTTTATACCTTTTTGGGTGTGATTACTATTCATAAGGGTAATATTAATTTTCAAAAGGGTACATTTTAATTCACCAAAAAAGTAAGTTTATCTTATAAAACTCTAAACATCCTACTAAAAGTAAAAATGTATGTTAGTTTTTTGAAATTAAAATCATAGTGGTGGGAAAATTATGTTTACCAGCTAAGTTATAATAAAGTTATTTTTTAGACACTCAGTGTTCCAGGAATTCATTATGAAATTTATTTGAAAAATCTTGGCATGATGGACGCCCAGTAGGTGCGGTTCCCATGAAGCTCCCAGATATGTTCTATCTACATGTGTTGAATGATAAGAAATCGTATCACATGTTTATTTTTTCCACAATTTCATATCTTCTTCTTATTATATGATTCCATGAATTAATTTTATTTATTACTTATTATTCATGTCTTATGAACTGATATGATTTACACTATAATTCATGTCTCTTATCTTATTATATGAAGTGTATGATCATATAATGTTATGATCATGTTCTCACATCCATTTTAAATTTTTTTTATACTTGCATGTATCCCTTTATTACTCTTACTGAGCATCAAATTTCATCTTTTTTTATGTTTCCTTGCTTATTTTATGAATATATATATTAAGAATTATGTGTTTATTATGGGTGATAGTAATGAAGAACCTAGTTTGAGATAATGTAGTTTACTTATGTACCAGTGTTTATGTTTCTATTTTTTCAATAGCACTAACCTAATACAATATTTTGGCATCTGTTACAGTAATATTTTAATTTTTTTTCAAAAGTGATGTAATTTCATTGAATTTTTAAGGCTGAGATGTTATATTTTGTATCCAAGAAAATGATTATTTAACAATTTGAATCTTGTATGAGAAAACCTTACTAAGATCCCCAAGGACATGTCTATGGATAAGTCAAATGAACAAAATTATATGAAAATATACTAGAATTTATGTAAACTATTGATTTTGTGGTTTCCTATAAATTTATCACTATCTAGATACTACATGTTGACGTGGCTCGGGAACATATGTACCTAGGAGTAACAACTTCAAAATGATGTTTCAGGACTCACTCATGGTAATTTGGAACACAAAAAAGATAATTATTGCACACCTAGTTTGACAGCCCTAGGGGATATTCTTTGGGAATTCATAAACTATTCATAAACCATAATGAAGTATTTAAATGGATGTGGCTTAGGAATAACCATGGGTTTCATAGATTAAGGATGTTGTGAGGATTTAGACATCATATATGTACTTTTCCTGATTATGTAGTTTTCTTTTATGATATGTGTTTCTCACCCTGTGCTTTCTGGTTGTAGTCAATGGAGTGAACTAGAAGTAACATGGTTAAAATTTAATGCTTAAAATGTGAAAATTACTGGAATTATGAAAATATATTTCCAAAATGGAAATTTCATAAAGAGAATTGCAAATTTGGTATGAGTATTTTTGATAATTTTGAAGATAATGATACCATGAATGACATGTGAAAGTTATTAGATGTTATTATAGTATTTTTTACATTAAAAAGTAGAAGCATGAATAAATTGGGGTTGAATAATCTTAAGAAACAATTAATATTTTATATAAAATGAATGAAGTATTAAGGAACGATTTAATGAATCATGGGTATTGTTTAAGAATAATGTTCTATGAATGAAGTATTTATGTTTTAGAATTCAAATATAATGTTATATGAATACTAATATATATAATAATTTTCTATATAAGTTTTCATGATAGATTTAAAAGGATATGTTGAATAGTGATGAGGAATTAACAAAGTGATATTTTAGTTATGTGATGTTAACCCTTAATGTGATCAAGATGTGGAGAATTGTTTTAGCTTGGATAGAGCGATAATTGATTTGGATAATGTGATTTAGATGTCACTGATTACCTTGGATCCGATTATTGATTTTTTGAAAAAGTTGTCTATGTTATTAAGTTTGTAGATTAAAACAACTTATATTTATGTAATATATCTAGTAGCGATTGGAATAAGGAATCATGCTTATTTTCAATAAGGATTAATGGTAATTCAGGTGATTTCCATGTTTCAAGAGAATATACGATGAGGATATTCCCATGTTTGGAATGTAAAAACCAAGTGTTACTTATTGATATATGGGGGATCAATGTTAAGCTAATTTAGTACCATTATTTATAATGTTTTTTATTTTCATCATTCATATGATTTTTATGATAAACCATTTATGGTATGTTTAAGTATAAATTTTGATGATGTATTTGAGATTAATGTATTATATCACCACATGAGGATTTCTGTATATTGGATAACGTACTCTAATGTTTTTTTAAGTATGTCAGGAGATATGGGATTAAATATCATGGATCTCATGATCTATCAGGGATTCAGGAATGAAAAATTTACATTTCTTTTATAGAAAGAGGTAAAGTTGAAATTGGTCAAGACATGGCCAAAGTGTCAGATTTTACTTATAAATGGGAATGAAAACAAGTATATATATCTTCTCAAGAAAATTCATCAAGCATAGTGAAATTATTTTGAAACTGAAAAGGTTATCCTAGTACAATTATTTCCAATGAATTACATAGTCCCTTATATAATCACATAATTATGGCTTTTTTATTGATAACATTCTTCTCAAAACAATTCTATACCACATCACTCAAGAACTTGAATGATATATTTCTCTTAAATTTTTATGTTTTCACATATAATCTATGTTCTACTATGAGGAAACTTAGTTATATATTTCTTTGGGTAACCGTTATCCTTCCAATGTTCCATTTTATGGGATGTTTAAGTATTCTATTTTATGATGTGGGATTCTATGAATTAATCATTCAAGTATTGAAACTTTGATAACATAGATTAATTTCTATGTAGAAATTCATTTTAAGGAAGGTATACTGTTTCACAATAAGATTTTCCAACAAAATGATTTTATTTTCAAATTAATTTATTCTATTTGTTATTTTTCATTTCATGAAACAATAAAAATAGTTTATATTTTTTATAGAACTATTTTTTCCTTGTGTTATACATAATTTTATGTTAATCATTCACTATATGCAACATAAATTGTAGTTTTCTCTACACAAAACACCTAGTTTATCATGTGTTACATGCAACAATGACTTTCCGTGATGGGTTTTGTAGCACTAGGGACAGAGTCTTACCTAATATTGATATATTATTTAATATAACATAGCCATTTAATTATTATATTTAAAAATTGTTAACAAACTTATGAAAATATATTTTTTACAAAAATATAAAATGAATTTGTTGGTTACAAATTAATTAGAAATGAATATGAAAACTGATTGAATATAAAAGAAAATATCATTATACCCAAAAAGTTATTTTACCATAATAAATTAAATTGATAACAATTATGGTTGATATTGAGATGTTTCATATATTAAATATTTAAACAAATATTTATGATATTCTTCTAATGGATTTGATATGCCTATGTTACAATAACACAATTTTATGCATAGAATACTATATTTCTTATTAAAGAAATTTTCCACCTTTTAATGGAGTGCATATTTTAAATTAAATTTTTGGAACTTTTATGGATACTATATTTCAAAATAAAGTTCATATTTGAAATGTTAACATAAAAATTAGGTTTTGTTTTGTTTTTAGTACTATTTTGTAAGGTTTTATTTTTTACAAATAGTAAAAAAGTACTGAACTTTAGTTCAAAATTTCATTTTCATATAATTTATTGAGAAAGTTAAATTAAATCTTATATTGGTTTTAATGTTTAATTATATATAATTTTTATCAAATAATCTAATTTAGGTAATTTTAATCAATTTCACTTTGATATTAATAATAGAAATATAGAATACATTTGGATGTTTTTACTTTAAAAACCTACAGTTGCATTCCATCAATGAGATAAAATTTAAAATATTTTTTACCACTTATGTTATAGGAATTTGAAAAAATTTATTACATATTTTTAATAATCATAAATTATATTTTCTTATATGTTCAACATAGTTCTTGTAAAACAATCTCAGTGAATGTTCTTAAAATTAATTACAACGAATTAGATCAAATTAAGCATAACAAACAGAAAAAACCCTAAACATAATGGCTCGGATGACATAGATTCCTATCCTAAACACATTTATAGACTTATTTGAGCCATAAAACTTCCATTATTAAGTTTTTTTTGGGTTTAATGACTTTTTTTAGGTAAAAACATGGGCACACATGACTTATTTTTTAAAATTCCATGTAATCACTTTCCCTTCCCTATAAAAGGCCACCACCTATCCCACTTCATCACACCACTAAAACCACATAGGTATAAAAAACTATCTTCCAAATAAACATCCCAAAAATCATAACTTCTTCCTTTAATCCTCCATTTGGTCATAAAGCCTCCCATGGAAGCCCTTTTAGTGGAAACCAAAATCAGTTACAGGATTAATAGGTAACAACCTCACTAAAACTGCTTTCTTTTATTTCCATTAAACACTCCTTAAAATAAAATTAATACATTATTTTATAACAACACCAATTTCTTCAATATACTAAGATGTTTTTTGGTTATGGTTTATACCTACACTTACACACACTTCTATATAATGGTTAACGAACATACAGTTTATGTGTACAGAAAACCACCTCCTCGTGAAACGATGATTGTTCATTTTTCCTTAACCACCTCTTATGGTGGAAATTATGATGGTAAATATATTTATATATCATATATATCATATTTTTAATTTCCTAATTATTTTTTAATTTTTATTTTGAACATACCTTTATTCTTCCCTGCTTGTGTAAATATGATAATTTTATTTGAGGAAGTGTTGACTACCCCCTCATGCAATGTGATTCATTCAAACACTACATGGAATGTGTTAAGAATAATGTTAGTGTATCTATATGATATATATGACCTAATAGTTCTAAATTATTGATATTATAAACATATAAACATATACATATATGTAATTTACTATCATTCATTCAATATGACAATAAAACGGAAGCAGTGTTCATGCTTACTTATGGCCGAACGTCTCCATGAATGGTGATTTCATTTTTATAATTATATTTTATATAGATTATTATAAAAAAAATATTTAATATTAATGATATTTATATCATTTCTAAATTCTTGATATCTTGATATAATTATAAGCACTAATGGTATATCAAATTTAGACACATGCTAAAAACAAATAGAATATTACCTAAAGCGTAACCTTAACATTGAATTGTTAACATGTATGTAATGTAATTTCATAATAAAACCATATACAGAATTATATAAAGGAAAATTATTCTTTAGAATATTAATAATGGGCTTATATTTAAAATACAAGAGTTTCTTATGAGTACGAAGAGATTCAAGACACAAGGGATAAAGTAACATTGTCTAAACATTGTCGAAACATTGCCTTCATTGAGACACATAAAACATTGCCTTCATTGTGTGGTACGTATAATTATTTCATCGGGGTTATGATTTCAATGTTACAATATCAGTAAAGTAACATTGTCTAAACATTGCCTTCATTGAGACACATTCCACGTTTTCACATATATATTTATAAGAAGTTTATTTAGTACCTTTTGAAATTTTATATGATGAATCAATTTTTTTCATTATAGTTTATAGTTCATGTAATATTATTCTTTCCATCATGAATTAGAGTTACCAAAATAGGAATAATTTATTTTTACAATATCAGTGCTTATCAAGAGTGTTTATGATTATTACTCCAATGAAGAAATATGATGATACATATCTAAATAAAACTCATTAATTTTATTCTCCACTAGAAATTCATGATATTGTCATATTTTAGTTCCATTTTACACTATTTTCCACTTAATATAATTAATACTTTTTTTTAAGTTAATATGTCCTCAATAATTCTTTTGGTCAAACATAAGTTTTATTCCAAAACCCATGTTTTCAAAACTGTTTTCAAAAACATTTTCAAATAATGTTTTAAAATTATATTTGAATTTTATTTAAAAATTAAAA
This sequence comes from Viscum album, assembly GCA_963277665.1. Taxonomy (NCBI): domain Eukaryota; kingdom Viridiplantae; phylum Streptophyta; class Magnoliopsida; order Santalales; family Viscaceae; genus Viscum; species Viscum album. The sequence continues at coordinate 339,306,111 of OY728144.1, forward strand.
TGATTTTAATTATTATAAAATATTTTTTAAAAGTTTTAAAATGTATTTATAATGAAATGTTTTTTAGGGTTTATAAATTTTGAAGTGTTTTTGACTTAAAAGGTTTTTAAAAGGTTTTCAAACAATCATTATATGTTTTCAAATTGTCTAAAAGGAAAAGGATATAAAAATGTTTTTATGCATCCTTTATAATTTATAATTGTGGTTTCAAGGAAGTCCTTTCGAAAATGTTTTCAAGATTCGTTTTTTAATGAAATGGTTTTCAAAATGTTTTTAAGATTCTTTAACTTTTTTTTGAAAAAAAAACATTTCAAACTTTTTTCATGAAATATTTATATTTATTCAAAGAAAATGATTTCTAGATTTTTTTCAATTCCTTTTTATTATTGTTCATGATTATTTTCTATAAAATGGTTTTTAAAAGGTTTTTTGTCATTATGATATTTTTTCAAAGAAGAAAGGTATATTTTCCAAAATAAATGTTCTCAAAATATAATTCCATGTTATTTTACATTTATGATAACATATGTTGTTATTAATCATGAAATTATAAGAAATTATCCAAATTTTCCATTTATATTATTTTTTAAATGTTTTATGTTTTGATGGAGTGATTATTATGATACCAATTTCTCTTTAACATGTTTTTTACTTCTGAAACTTGCTTCCTTTAATAGGTTATGCTTTGATGAAAGATTATGAAACCTATATCTTTTAAATAGTTTATGATTTAATGAAGTTTTAATGATACCCATTTCATTTCATTGGATTATAATTTGATGTTTATAAAACCCTTATATTTTTATGAGTCATGATATGATGAATGTTTTCTTATATTGTGGCACATGTATTGATCATTTTATTATGGGACGGGTGGAACCTATATATCCCTCCAATGCTTTAGGTAATGAATTTTTCCTTATGAGATAATTATGCGAATCAAGTCAATGATCTTGATTCACTATGGGAAGATGTGGATACATGATCCCTTACAAGGAAAGGACTACGACTGGGGATAACAGTGTGTCACATCCAATACATATAGTATCAAAGAAGATGGACGATGGGGAAACCCTGTCCATTAGGGAAAAATGGGGAAAACCAAATCCCTTGCATGGAAAGAAATGTGATTGGGTATAGTGGTGTTTCCCGCCCAGTAGGAGTAGTTCCCATTAAGTGATATAGTAAGGTCTATCTATGTGGATTGATATATAAGGAATGATATCACAAGTTTATGTGTGTCAAAATTCCATTTATTATTTGTATGATTGGGTTTCATGGATTTATTACTTTATTTCCCTATGATTAGTGTCTTTTGAACTACCAAGATTTACTCCACAATTCATGTTTATGATCTTATAATATTCGTGATATGATCTTCTAATGTTATGATTGTGTTCTTGAACCCTTATGCACATGTTTATGTTTACATGTCTCGCTTGTTTACCCTTATTGTGCATATGATATTAACAATTTTTATATTTCATTCCCCTAGTTATAAATATATGTATTAATAATGATGTGTCTTTAATGGTTTATAGTCATGTAGAACCTAGTAAGTGAAAATATAGTTCTCTTATGAACTAGTTTTTATGTTTCAATGATTCCAACGACATAAAACTAAGAAAATATTTGGGTGTTTGTTTTTTATTATTTTAAGTATTCTGAAAAATTGATGTAATATATATGTACATTTAAGACAGATTTTTTCTATGAGTGATACAAAAATTATATAAAATATTGAATTTATTTAAAAAAGGTTCACAAAATCTCATAGTTGTACTAAAAGTGTTGGATGAGGAATACCAAAAATTGGCAAAAGTGAGAGAGGAAATTATTTACATATAGAATGGAAGGGGTTATAAAATGTGATTATTGATGTGATTAACCCAAAAATGTAATGGAAGAGAGATATTCAATAGTAAAACTATATCCTATCATCCAAGTTTTCAATTTCAACGAAAAATGAGAAAATAAAAACCACTTCTATAAGCTAAGGGATGTGAAAGAAAATCAATGTGCACATCCACCAAGGCATTGAGGGTAAGAATAATACATCAGAAATATATTGATGGTTACTAAAAATAGTGTTGTGATATGTATTTGGGTTATTCATTCAATAATAGAGAACATAAAATTTGATTCTAGTTCTACACATTTTTTTCTTATGTCAAAATTTTGGTAGAAGTACTGAAAGACCACCCCATAAAATTTATGTTGAGTTATTGGTGAAAATGATAAATATAGAAATTATTATATCCCAGTTATATAACTCAGCCCATATCCACATATGTGTGATGAAATTCCTCGAGAACCTTCTCATACTCCCTCTAGTGGAATTCAACTATATTTTTGGGATAGATTGATTTTTCCTATATGGAGCCAACATAAATTATTGAGACAAGAAAATGACCCTCTATATTTAGAATCTGCCTTTGACTCTATAAAAGTTAAAATAAAGGAACAAATATTTTAGTACCATTTTTTAAATAATATATATTTTTTCCCTATGAGAAATTATACATTTCATAAATAAATGAGTCTATATAAAACTATTCATTGATAACCATCCCATTGTTATGGAAAATATTGATTTGTTTTCTGAATAATTTCATTATCTTTCTCTCATCAGAGAAGTTTATTTTCAATCGATCTTATACCTTGATTAATTCCAATATCCATGAACTCATATAGAATGGATTTTATTGAACTTGAAGAGATGAATCGACAAATATTGGATAATATGTATAAAGGGATTATATAACCAAGTGCTTTGACATGAGTGAAATAGTAATCTTCATAAAGAATAAGGATTGGTTAATTCTCCTCTGCATTGATTATCAGGTGATGAACTAAATAACAATAAAGAAAAAGTATCCACTGCCACCTATTGATGACTTGTTTGATCAGAAAGGTGGATCCCAATAATTCTATATGATAGTTCATCATTGGGATATTATCATGTAATGGTAAGGAAGGATGATATCCCCAATATTTATTTTCATTAAAGGTATGGGAAAAAAGTGTTCATAGTGAATCCAATTGGAAACACTAATTCCCTAAAAATATTCACAAGTTTTATGAATAAAGTCTTTAGGGATTATGTTAAAAAATTTGTTGTTGTATTCATTGATTATACTCTTACATAATCCCAATGAAAGGAGAACTTTAGAACAATTAGGTAATATACCGATGAACCTAAATAAATAAAATATCTATGAAAAGAACAGAAAATTATTTCCCTGTTAGGTGTAATAAACTTTCCAAGATCATGTCTTCATTCTCCAATGGATATCTATGATCCTTAAAAATGGATATAATTAAAGGGTGTCCAGGACTAAACTTTTTGACAAAACTTTATAGTTTCCATGGATTAGTTGGGTACTACTGTCAATTTTTTTAAAAAATTATCATGTTTTGGATGCCCCCTAACCAAGATAACTAGGAAAGGAGTCATGTTGGAATAGATTTTTGTCTACGAGGAATGATTAAAAGGGCTAATTAAGTTTATAATCAATGCACCTATGATCACATTTCTCACAAGTGTGTAAGGTATTATGATCAAAATTATTGTATATAATATGTTATTTGATTATGGTATAATGTGAAATGAAATATTGACTGCTAATTACCCCCACAAACTAAATATAATTGAGAATAACCACCCAATTCTTGGTATGGAAGTTGATATAGTGATATTTGCATTAAAAATATAGATGAATTATATCTATATAGAGAACTAATATATATATATATATATGGACCATAAAACCCTCAAATATTTATTTACACAAAAATAGTGTAATATTTTCCAACATAGTTCTTTAAATTTAATCATGGATTACAGCCTTTAAATCCATTACTATCATGGGACGTAAAAGAATGTTTAAGATTCTCTTAGTATAATGGATCCCACAACTCTATCCACGATGATGATCTCAAGGGATCTAATATTTCTGGTCATGTAAAGGATGAATATGGGTATAATAATGGGTTCTTCACTATAACATTCTCATGTAGCTTCTCCACCATCCTTTATTGAGAGGAACCATGAGGCTCAAAAAGATGAAAATTTATTCAGAAGAAGGTATCATATATTTTAGAGTTCACCATTACTCATGTTTGAGTAATATGGTTTTGAACCAAGATAATTCTCCCGTAAAATATGTAATATAAGTGGAAAATTGTATATTATTTTCATAGATCATCATTTTATATTAATATAGGAATCACTAAACTGAATATAGATTAGATGAAAAAATTCATGTAGGATAACATGAATATAGATAATGCGATGTTTGTATCATGATTCTTAGTAATCTAGTATGTAAAGGATGAATGATTACAATATGACGGTATGCTGAAAACTATCCCATACAATTTTTTAAATTGGAAAATATAAACATTTATTTTTGCATAGGACTCTTAAAGAAACCTAAATGTAATAACGCCATCTAGGTGGTAGTCGATCACATTTCAAATTCATCACATTTCATTGATATTGAGGAATACTTATATCTTGTACAACACTATATGATATACATACATATATGATAATTCGTAAGACAACAAGGAGTTCTAATATCTATTTCATTCAATCAATATCAATGGGTTTCCTATAGATTTGGAGAAAATTCTAGTAATCATTGAATACTTAAATTATATTTGGAACTTCTTATCACCCCCAGATGGATATTAATTATGAATGGACTATTCCATATTTGGAAAATATGATGTTATCATGTTCAATGGATTTCCAAGAATGTTGGGATCAACACCTCCTGCTATTTTCGTTCTCAAATAACATCAGTTTCCATTTGAGGATTAAAATGAATCTATATGAGGAACTTAATGGGAATTGGTGTATTAATTTTGGTTACTATGATGAAGTTAGAGAGTGAAATCTAATGGGACATGATCATATCCATGATATGAAATAATGTTTCAAACCATTCACTATCATATGAAATCCCCACAAAGTCAATAGAAAAGGTACACAATTTTTTATGAGATATAGAATTTGATGTTAGAGACAAAGTGTTCCATTATATATCTCGAGGGAAGAATATAATATGTTTTTGGAAGAAGGTAAATATTAGTCCAAGATTCATTATACCCATTGATATTCTCATTCTCATCAAAGTTATTACATAAATTCAATCACTCCCAAATAAGATAGCTCAAGTACATGATTTATTCCATGTATCCCTCTTGAGAATGTGTATTCCATACCCATCACATGTAATGAATCAATTTGTGATACCACTAGATAATTATATTTCATATGATTAGAAACCAATGATGATCTTAAATTATAGACCCCAAGATATATCAAATAAGGCAACTCACCCACTAAAATTTTTGTGGAATAACTACATGTTTGATAAAGAAAATTTTGAACTAGTTAAGGAAATGAAATAAATGAACCCTTATCAGTCATAATTTTTGAAAAAGAAATTTTAAAGGAGAAATTTATGATGGGGGATAATGTAACAACTATATTTTTTATAAATAAAATTCCTTTATATCTTAATCAAATTACCTATCTTATACTATGTTAACAGAAATAACGTGTAATTATTCGTTTTTTTTGGAATATTATATATGGTCTTATTTAAAAATCCATTAAGAATTATAATTGTTGAGAAATTCTTTTTAACAAATATCTTATGGTTAGATTATATTACGTTTTATGAAAAATAAAATTGACACAAGAAAAGGAATTGATGACCTCAACTAATTATACTATGAATCCCAGTTATCAGTGATTATGAGAGAGATAACATCTATAGGATTTATCATTACCCAATCCCAATATGAAATTTAATAATTGAATCATGAGATAATGAACTTATAGGAGATCTTCAAGTTCACTGATATCATGGCTCAATCCATGTTCATCAAGCCACCCAAAAAAATATCATCATTTATCACCATGCACTTAGTGAGTTTTCTTGTGTAATGAAGGGCTATGTATCTAAACCATAAAAAATATTTATAGGTATATTTATAAGAAATAATTATTACATTTACTAACATCTTAACATTATAAATAACTAAATATTGTGTTTGATAAAAAATTAATTTCAACATGAAATCACTCAAATTGTATTTCTTGGAAATATAAAATTTTAATTAAAACATTATATTAAAAAAATTAATCAATTTTTAAAATAAATGAAATTATAATAATATATAATTATTAAATAATATTTATTAAGTATAGTTTATATTTAAATTTTACAATGTCAAAAATTATTTTTATAAGGGTAAAAAAACTATTATTTAACAAAAGCAATGTCATTTTTATTAAATATTGATTCAGTTTCATTAATATATATTATCATAATAATTTATTTATTTACATTTATAAAATAAATATTATTATTTTTTGGTTTAAACACATAAAAATTATCCAATGGTAACATTTTTCAAAATTTTATGGGTGAGTCGATTTTTTTGGTAAACATTAAATACAATAAAAATAAATTGTACATTTTCTGACATCACAATGACCCAAATCTTATGTAATTTGTGACAAAAATGGTATCCATGAGCTGATATATAATTTACCATTAATGTAATTTGTTTTAAGAGATATTTTATAAATTTTATAAAGACTTTATAAATCATCCAAAACCAATACAATATATTATAGTTTTTAAATACATTAACAATGAACCAAACTCACTTCCACATAACCAAAGGTAATATTTTAATTAGTTATGTTAATGGAATAATAAAATAAAAAACTTATTTGGAATATACCATGGGAATTAACCATGGTAATGTTTTTTTACTACTTTGTTGTATGGAGTCCAAAAGTTATGTTTAGGATATTATAAAGAACACACATCACATTTCCTATATAACCCCACCTGAGAAACAATTTTTCACTATAAAAAACTTTTAGAAAATATGTACTATTTGCATCCATATATGGATCCCTCCCATGGTTCCCCAATGTCTCAAGGAGCTCATCCCATGACTTTTATATCACAATTTTAGGGTAAGGGACCTCCCTCTCTTTTATTCAATTCAAGAACCTTCTTTATAATTATCATTTTGAATAATAATTTGTTATGATTTAATGTCTTTATAAACATCCCTTTACATAATAGTTTACATTCTAACAATGATAGATCATTTATCAGCTCTTGTTATGACTTTTACCTAAGTCGTTACCATGACAAAAGTAAGGAATCATCTCTTTCTCCACTTTATTCAAACACCTTATTTATTTTGAAGATTTTTTTTATAATTATTAATACTGGGAATTTTTTTTTCACATATGTCGTACTTTTATTTGGATTTCCAAATGTTTAGAAACCCCTTTCACTCTTATTAATCCATTTTATGATTATTTATGTATTACCAATGTGATGTCAAAATTTTACTGTAATGGTTCAAACCAGATAATTATGTAGTTATTTCCCATACCCATTTCAACACAATGGTATACTCCTCTATGTACTTATACATTATTTATTTGGTAATTCCATGTATATGATGAAAACTCTTAAATCGAAGGTTAATAGATCTAAAATAAATTATTATGTTATATGATCAATGTGGCTCACTTATGGGTGTACATGATATGATTTGGATGGGTGTTCTGAGATAGTGATCGAATTTATTTGGTAATGTTACAATATCATGATATTACATATAAGTGGTAGGATAGGTTATCCTAAGTATTATATGTTTTGAATTATTGGTTATTAAACATGAATTATTCTTATAATTCCTTGTTTTATGTTGTTTCTATATTCCCATGTTTCATTTACACTACAATATTGTATCAATCATCATTGATAAAGGTATTTATTCTCACTCTTTTTTTGTCCCATTGAAATTCATATCATCTAACACGTAAACATGTCATAATGTTATGATTTGATTATTCACATACTAGAATTTATAGATCACCCATATCTTATTTATGTGAACATGTTATCCCTGTGGTTTTATAAGAGTGGTACAACATTATGTTCATTTTAAGTATGTTTTCAATAAATTCATTATTTTAGTATTTTATGATGTTATTTTCTATTCCTAATATCAAAAATACACAAACATTCATGAACTTTTAGGGTTTATTATGTGTCATTTAATGTAATAATAATTAAATTAATGTGTAAAAAATATATGTGTTTCCATATGATCTATGGTTCACACATGGTTTTTGAGATCATATCATTATGATGATTTGTTAGGAAATGGAGGATTTGCGATTTGAGAAATTTTTATAATTTTTGTACTTTCTCCATGAATATTATTTTTAATTCTTACTATATATAGTTTTATATTCTAGTATTATGTATTGAGGATTTTTTCCTATTAAAAACCTATTCCATTTTTTAGATTTATTTGACTCCACGTATTAGTCTCTAACTCATAGAGATCAGGAAAACCATTTGGAATATTCCATAGATGGATCAAGTATTAGTGTACTATGGTATCCTTGTTGGTTTATGAAAAGTGCTATTAAATTAATTTGTTCATTTTTCCTTGATGTCTCTATAAAGTCTTCGATGTTCTTGTATATTAAATGTAGGATTTTTAATACATAAGAGGAAGTTCAAAGCTAGTTCCTGGAAAACTCTAACCATGGAGTTCATTAAGTCACCATGGGTGTTTGGAAAAAGTTTATTTTTGTAATAAGTAACCTAATTCAAGTATTTTGTTTATTTTGCACTAATTATTTTTCTATCCATATATCTCTTGATTAATTTGATGAACTGGGTATCCTTGCTGACGTTTTCAGTTTTTTTTCACATTATGTAGTGCCATTTCCCTGAGAAGATATTTAAACAGTCCTTGGTAGGGATATACCAATGAACCATGGTATGTAAAATCATTTTGTTTTTAAAAACATTTTTAAGTTGTTTTTATGTATTGTTAAATATTCATGATAGGTACCTTCACTAGTTATCATATGGGCTAATATAGTTGACCCAAAAAGGGATCATTGCTGGAATCATGCTTCAGATTATCTTCATCAAGAAACACCATCTTTCCCAATAATGAATTGTCTTCATGTGGGTGGGGGTTGGTTGAAAAATATTGAGGTAATTTTTGAGATCATGGAAACTAAATAAGCTATAGCCATTTAAGTGATATACCTTTGAGAATAAAGGGCCAAGAAGAAGTTACTAGGATCCAATTGTTACATTGATTAAGCAAGAATTCTTAGGGCATACAGGCATCAAAGACCTGTTTATTGAATAGTTATATCAAGATTTGATGGATTTTAAATAATATATGGAGTATCTCAACTAAAAAGATAGAGATAAGACCCTATAATGGAAGGTAATACATTTTGATAGACATTTTTAGTTTTCTCCCATGGTGGTGAAAATGAAAAACTGAAGTCATGAAGTCTTATAATGGGTATTCGACCTAATATTAATTTTTTTTTGTTTCATTATTGATGGTCACTTATTTTGATAACATTATTTATATAGAATTAATGGATTATCATGATATATTTTGGGTGTTTGGGTTGATTTGAATTATTGTTAATCCACATGACTGTTATGTCTATTCCATTAAAATAAATTAGATGTGTGATGAGTCTAATGGTGTATCTAGATACCATCCATCATCCAGACCATCTATGGTGTCTATCAAAGGACATTTTACATTCTTCCAATTTGAATTGTTGATGGTTAGGGTCAAGGAAGTTAATATCTATGGTTTATAAGACAAATCACAATAACTATAGAAATTATATCATATATTTTCTTCAACAAAAAGTGTAACAGGAATCATCAGAAACTAAAGATACATATTGTATCTAGATTCTTCAAGAAATATGTAGTTCCATCCCAAACCATCAAAAAAAATATTATTCGTTCACTGAATTTGTCTCTAGGTGAATCTGATATGGGTCAAGTGACAATGAGAGGTGCCATCATTATATAATTATCATTAGGGAATTCTATTTTTTGGATAATAGTACAGTTCTCCCATTCTTATTTATCTTTTTTTTGTGGAATTGAAAAACCTTACAATGGAGATTAGAGCATATGTGTTGTATATTTCTACTCTTAAAATTAAGAGAGATCCGGGTATATGATTCCATTCTTGTCTTTTATCTATATCGTAGATCATTTTAACCCATAAAGTTCCTATTCACTATTATCATTAATGGTTTTCATTTAATACCTCTGATGGGTTATACAATGTTTTAATGTGATAATGGGACCTAGGGTAGGGTAAAGATGGACATTTATTCCATAGTTGAGAAGAATAATATATCTGCCTGATTTTTATCTAAAGTGGAAATACCTGAGAAATTATCTATCTCCAATAATCATCATGTTTCCTAATGTTTTTTAATCAAATTTTTTTATTTTAGCACCAGTAAGTGAAGTTGATATTTCCATTAACTAGATACCAGGTACCCAACCCATCAGTATTCCTTCTTACAATATGTAACTATCTATATTGAAAGAGTTGAATATCTAAATGGGTGATTTGTTAAATAAAGTATTTATAATATTGATTTTCTAACCTTTTGGGGTGCCGATTTTTTTGAAAGGATGGATGATGTATTGATTCTCCTTTATGTTGATTACCAAGAACTCAAAAACATTATAGTAATGAAAAAGAATCTATTACACCAAATAGATGAGTTTTTATCATTTTAAAGGATAAAAGAGGTTCTATAGTATCGATCTTTTGTTTGGATACAAGTAGTTAAGATTAAGGAATCCAAAATTATGAAGACTTCATTCGGGTATAGTTATGACTATTATGAGTACATTTCAGTCTGTTTTGTATAAAAAATAATACAACATTTTTAGCATTTTTGAATGAGATATTCAATGAGTACATAAAATCATTCATTGTATTCTTTGTATATGACATCCTGGTAAACTCTATAATATAGTAGGATCATGTGAGTCATCTAAGAGAGTTTCATGAAATTTTTAGATATCATTGAATTTATTCCAGGCTATAAAAAAATAGTTTTTGGATAAGGGAAGGGATATACATGGACACATTTTCATAGAACATGGTATTCCAGCTGATCATGACAAAGTGAAAGATATTATGATGTGGGAACTACCAATAAATGTTTGGAATATTTAGGGATTCTTGCGATTAACTAGGTATTACCATGAGTTCATCAATTTTATCTCAATATTCATTTCTCTAATTAATTCCTTCATGTGAATATAAATAATGTTCATATTGTATTATAAATGAAAAAAAATCTTTCGTTGAGTTGATATACCTTCTGAATCCATCCCCGTGTTCATTATTCCAATGTATAAGCCTGGATATGTGATGTTGTTTGATGAACCAGATTTAATATTTCAAAACATTCTCATATTGGGTGATCAAATGGTGTTATAGGGTTCCCGAAAGCATAGGTCACATGAGAATAATTATCTAAACCATTTTTTTTATTCAAAACTGTGATTCATGCTCTAAAGAATTTGTGGTACTAATATTTTAGATAAAAACATTCTATTTATTCTGATAGAAAAACTTGATCTAAGTATTTTCTCATGAAATATTTTAACCATAAAAGGAGGAGTTGGATGGTGTACCTACAGTTCGTTGTTATCTGCACTTCCAATTCCCCTAGTATGAGGAATATCTTTGTCGATGCTTTGAATAGGAATATTTGAACACCTGACAATAATGAATCATTAGATGTATATAACATGATATATCTATTTTCTGATATTAAATTTGGTGTTTATGGAGAGTATAATTTGAATTTTATTGAAATTGTTTAGTAGAACTCTAATATTCTTGAGATGACCATTCTGGAGAAGTATCTTGAAGATGTATTCTAGGGCATTAGGGAGTCACTATATATTGTATAGGTCATTAGTTTATGTTTATTCTCTTATAAGGGAATACCATTCTTCTATAACTGGTATTTCAGTACTCCCCCTTTGAGAATATTTTTTTTTTGAGTCTTCCATAGTTCCAAATGGGAAGTGTACCTTAGTCCCACAAAAACATTCTATGAAATGCAATGATTATTTGGTGGAATGGTGTGAAATAATATATCCCTAATCATGTTTATCATGTTTACATTTATCATTAAGTCATGTCTGGGCAGAAAAAACCTTTAGCTTTCTTTTGGATACTTTATATTCCATCTTGGATGTCGGAAAATATCACTATTTAATTTGGGTTTTTGTTTAATCAAACCCCTCTAGGGAAGAAAATAATATGGGTAATGATTTAATTGATAAAAAAATTATCCTCACATTAAATTGATTCCTAATAAAACCTTTGTTGAGGAAATTGGATGCCTATATGTGGAGTAGAAAACATTATTTCAACGTGCTCCATCTGTTGTTTTGTAATAGGGATCCCCAGTTCAATTATCGTTGTGTTGAGGATATAAAGAGGTGTTGAATTCCTTGGCAGTAATGAGAATGGATTATCATACCAATATAGATGTATAGATGGAATGAGAATAATATTTCATGTATGACATTCTTCGACCCTACATTCTAGACATCGGTTTATCATGGGACATCCAATTAGGATTGGTTGACTTTTATTATAATAATAATTTCCTATCAAATATCTAGATAAGACACTTTGAGTCCTTCTATGGCTTTCCATGTAAATCTCCACTATAATAGTCAGATATTGATGAAGCATATTTGTTTAGACCTAGTTTTTTCCAAGATAAGATGAAATTGATTTAGTTGATTTAGTAGGTAATTGTGGTGAATTATTGTCGGCATAAATCCTATATTGATCACCATATATTTCATTGGGATTTTTCTATTGCTGACCATGTGTTCTTGGTAGTTTTTTCCCATTTTGGTCACCAATATCATGGAAAATAGAGAAATGTTTTACTATGATATGAGAGACCAATTAATGTTGTTGAAAAGCTTTTTATAGTAGAATACCACTTTTTCAACTTTTTTTACATCAATTGAAAATGTGATTCAAGTATAATAGCTTCGAAAATATCTTTATGAGACATATCATATTTTGATCATGAAGAAACTCGATGTGAAACCCAATTTATCAGCCACTGGGTAGCCATTTTGGATATTTTATTCTAGGATAAATTCTCTTTGTGGGATTTTTTGTCATTTGGTTTGAGTGTTATAGTGTTACAGTTATGATCTATATGAAACATGGGTGTTTAGGGCACTATTGAATGAGTATTAGTCCCAACCATTTGATTTAGTGACTTCTTTATATGATTTATTGTGGAATAAAGTGTTTATTTTAGGGAGGTTGAAAAATCATATTACCAAATTCTTGTACTATGCCTCCCTTTTTTTGATATTCGCGTTTATGGGCCTTATTTTGGGGCATTTGTGTGGGGTTTTAGAACTATTCAGAAATTAAAAAAATTTCAATAGTGGGATATGCCTCATAGAGTAGAAAATTCAGGAAAGACGATTTTTTGTATAGAGTAGACCATATGGATATGGTGTAGAAAATTTTGTTACCACTTCTAAATATTGGTCCGTTTTGGCATGGTCCATTGTTTTGTGGCGTGTGAGTTTTTATCCTCTTCCAAATTGGAAAGGCATGGGGTGTAGATGATGGATATGGAGTGGTGGTGGATATGGTACATTTTCTATATTGGGGGAGTATATGACAATATATATGGGTTTCATAATCGCTATACCCTAACTAAATGATTATCGGGAAGTCTATGCATGTTTTTAGGAGGCCAATTGACAGGTAATGACTATGTCATTGTCTCCTGAATTGTGCAACATTCGTTTGCCTTTTACAACTCCTCTATAATGTGGTGTCTACATATGTTCCATGGTATGTTTATTCCTAGAATTTAAAATTCATCGTCCCATGTTAAACTATAATTTACCACATATTCATCTCTAACCCCAACTATTGTCTTTTCTTAATCTCCGAAGATGAATTTTTCTCCACCACCCTCTCTTAATTTTTGCTCTATGTACCAGTGGATGTGATCAATCCTTCTCTCTTTAGTGAATCTTCTATCATATGGAATCCTCTATTTTCCATGTCTATTTCTTTCAGAGTGATAAATCCTTGTGATGATCATGGATTTGAACAATGGCCCAAAGACAACATTTCTATGGATTCCTTCTTGATCTTTTTTTCCTTTGAATCTCTGTTAAAATTTCCCCTGTTGTTTGATTCTGGATCATAGATATTGGTTGGTGGTTCTGTAATTATTCTTCTATATAATTGAAACTAAAATTAATCTATTGATTCAATAATAATTTGAAACAAATTTTGTGTTTTTGAACAACAAATGATTTGATGATTAATTTAAATAGAATGGAATTTCGAAATAAAACTCTCTTTTTGGAGTTTTTGAAATGTTGAATGAATTTTTAAAAATTATGGATATTGATTGGGATCATTTTGATAAAATGGTAATACATAATATTATAAAATTCCATTAAATGAAAATTTATTTGATATTAATGAATTTGATAAAAATAGTAAACAAAATTTGGAAACTGAAATGAAATGTCTATGTTTGAAACCATTGAATTGGATTCTGACTGCTGAAATTATTTTAAATGAAAGGTTTTTACATGATTGTTTGATCAATTAAATCACATGTTTCCATGGATAATTTTTCCATGAATTGGAAAATTTCACCAGTACTCTTACCCCATTAAATATATTGATGAGAAAAAACCAATGAAACCCTATTAGTCAAGATTTCACACTGATGGTGTGTTTCTCTTTTATTATGAGTTGATAAATGTGGTCAAACATGAGCTATGATCAGTGCTTAAGAAGTTTAAGGATCAAAGAACTAGAAACTAATTGACCATATAGTTTATGACATATATGTATGATGTAGTTTAGTATTATTTTTACTTGACATTGATTATTGAATTATTTATACATTGAATTTTTATCAAGATAATCATTTCTGATAATTTTTGTCATATAAATCATATATTTTTTTGAAATAATGATTGAAAAAAATACCTAAATTCTTTAACCCCACATTTTCATTATTTAAATTTGAATCATACATGGTCAACTTTTTATAGAATTGATTATGAACACTTAGTGAGATATTAGTGGTACTTCTATCTCACAAAAAATATTTTCATTTGGGGGTTTTTATATCTTGTTTTTCTAGGTCGAGGAAAAGAGAAATCACTACATGATTTTTGGGGTGTTCTTGATTATCAAATCTATATTGGTCGTGGTTACTGGTGGAGTTATGGTCTACTTGTTTCACAAGGATTATGATATTATTTCTTAATGGTGATGTGTAATATTTTATATGAATTTTATGTTGTGATATATATATACATTTGGAATTGTATCAATAAGTAGTGTTCAACACACTAACAATATATTATTTCATCTTCCTATGTTGTGTATTTGTAATTTTTTCTTGTGGAAAACTATTCCCTTCGATGTTTGAGATGGTGGTAGGTTCTAGTCACCGACCTGCTAGGATAGATAATTCTCTTCAAGATATGTCTTATATGGTTTAGGTAATGGTGTTCAAGGGTATCTAGCCTGGTTCATGACATAATACATTACGGTGAATGATTGTGGATCTTTTTAGTGAAACCCTGTGGTTACCCTTATGTGGTAAATTTTTTATTTTATTTTATTCTATGTATGGTTGGTATACATGGGTGGAGTAAATTTTTTTCCAATCACTATATGCCATATAGTATTCTATGTGAGAAATATATTTTGAATGGGAAATGTTGCATGAAATGTTGGTGGTTAGGGAGAAAATGTGACAAGAATTTGAGTTGGATCTGTAATTTGATAGTTCAATTTGTTATGATGGGTTCATAGATTTTCCAACTATGTGGAGTCCAATGTGATCCTATCACGTATGGTTTTTTCTTGGAAGTGTCTATCACAAATTTGGTGAATATTTTTGAGAACCGTTTTGAAAAACCATCCAGCTTTCCTAGATTGAGTAAAATCTAAATTTCAGTTTCCTGCACATGATTTTAACAATAAAACCCTCTAAATATCTTGAATTTCATTCAAATATAATAGGTGTCGCTATAAGATATTATTCCATTCCCACTCTCAAATATATATGGTTGTTAATCAATGGTTCATGTTATTTCATATGTTTTTATCCCATCTAAAAATTTCCCATTTTTATATCCCACATTTCCCTTTATTTCACTCCTTCTCCAGAACCTTATTGTTGATGATAAAAAAATTTATGGTATGTAAAAAATTGGATCTTGGGGGGTTTACCTGTTTAGGGGTTTTAGAGTAAATGTATTAGGTCACTTATGTTCTCTCAATTGAAGGATACAAAATCTGGATATTTTTCAATAAACCAAGTTATTATTTTCCTTATTATCACGTAATATTAGAATCCATTGGATTATTATTGTTTTAAACTATTTATAGGTATAATTTGTACCTATGAATGTGTCACTATAAGAACACATGGTCATTTCTAATTTTATTTATCCCTTACAATGGAATGGTTTTCCATTCGAAGTGTTTTTAAAAAAATCTCATATGGATTTTTAAAGTGTACGAGTGTTTTTAAAGGGGGTTCTTGTTATTGAAATGGATTTTAATTAGAATCATTGTATCAGTTGACTTTCAATTTTTTATGTTTTTAAATGTGTTCAAAATCATTTAAATTTGTTGTTTGAAATTAAATTGTCTATTTAAACTATGTGATTGTTGTATTGAGATGTGATTATATACTTAGTGGATTTACATTGTGGTTTTAAGTGAAGTGTGAGTTCATAAATGGGTTTCAATCAATGTATTAATTAAATTTGTTTATAAGAGTTGATTGTGATGAGATTTAAAATAATTCCCATAGGCTTGAGATTCGATGCATGTTTTGTAGAATTGGGATCATTTATCTATTTATGAAAATTTGGTTTTCATTATTAGTTTGACACTATATTAATCCCTAGATGGCTACTATTATACCCATGGTGTACTGTGATATTATGATAGGATATTTTCTATCAGTGAATAATTATATACTTATTATTAATTTAATAGTTTATGGTTGTGATTATTTTGAGGGAGATAGAGGTGGGGAATGACTTATTTAAAAAAATTTCTAATTGATACATATGATGGTTTAATTGTGCCTACATCCATTTGACTTCTCATCTGAGTCCTAGGAAGATAGTATGTGACTATTATGAAATCGATTCCTATTTTACAATATGGTTTACCCATGGAATGTTTCCCAAATACACCTCATATGCAATGAAAATATGACAATAATTCATTGACCATATATAAGGATATCCTTGGAAATTTATTTTGAGACTGTTAAGAGGGACTAACAGAGATAGAAATTGGTTCATTACTTCCAACCATAGTTAATTGTATACGGTTTGGGTATTTTTCAATTGACATTTTTTTTATGATTCACATGACGTTGGTAACATAATCTATATTTTTATAGGATTTACAAAATATTATTAGATCCTCTGATTTTTGGTAAATCATCTTTCAATATATATTTTTGACGTTTATTTATAATTTTTTGTGACCTTGATATTGTGTTCCATTAGTATGTGATATCATTTTTATTTAAAGTATATTTTAATTTTCAAATATTTTTTTATGTGATTTGAAAAATGTTTTTGAAAAAAAGATGGTGAAATAGTGGTTTTAGTGTACTTTCAAACTATTTTTCTAATGATTGTGAATGGATTTAGCATTAAATTTTGAATGTTTTTGTCTAAATAGATTTGGATTGTTTTGAGGGAAGAGAAAATACAGGTAATTTTAAAACTCCAATTTTTGGGTCTTTAAAATAATGTTTTAGAGCATAATGAATAATATTATGGATTAATTTTCACATGGATATTTATGGAAACTGTATGAATACAAAAAAAACATTAGAGGGTTGAAAAGGTAATTTATTAAAACGTTTTTATAAAATTTCTTTAAAATAATACATTAAAATATTAATTTTACAAAAGGGGATTCACCGCGAAGAAATTATATTCTTGGCTAGTTATTTATTTAACAAATTAAATCTTTAGTAAAGCTTAGTTGTGTCATTTTTTATCCATTTAATGATTTATTAAACATGTTTATGTTATTTTCTGCATTTGTAAACTAGAATATCATGGAATTAATATGAATTTTTTTACATGGATTTTATCAGTCTCATGCTACTGGTTTTTTTAAGGGAAACCTATATATTACATGTTATGTGTTCCGGTTGGTTATGATTTTCTTTCTTTTGGGATCTGTTTTCTCTTTAGAGATAGATACTCATTTCGATAGTGAACATGGGTCACAAAGAGGCTCGAATTAATGGTTCTGAATTTTTTATATTTGGTTTTGTATCATCCAACTTTTATTGATAATAGTTTTTCATAATATTCATTTATAATTGTATTCCATACTTTTTCAATATTTTAACTATTTTATTTTTGTGTACAAGAGTTTCACCTAAGCGTGTTTCTAGTTTAGATAAGTTCTACCTATTATTTATGATACTTATTTTACTATTTTGTGACGATGAAATAATTCCCTAGATGTGCTTTGTTATTTCTAGGTCTTATTGTGTCCTATGATTTATAAGTGATCTTATTTTGTGATTGGGAATTCATAAGTAAGAGAAATGTATTTTTGGACTTATGAGGTATATGTGTGGATAGTTATGTGAACTATTTCTCACCCTTTTCTTTGATATTCCATAGGTAGTAAGGATTTTGAATTGGATTATAGCTTTCCATTATATGGTATTGTCAGATGATGATTTGATTCAAATAGACGTGTTTCATGATTCTCATTAGAATAGTTTTATTTTCTTTTGGGGTCATTTATTGTTCTTTTGTATTGAAATGGAATAGGTAATCTAAGAGTGACGTTACCCAATAGGTCCTGAAAAACCTTGAAACTACCAAGTGCATGATATCATAAAAGTTGTAGGGGAATATTAAATGATATGAATGTGGGCATAAACCATTTAGCCAAGTTGGGAGTATTTATATGTCTCTATTAATTTTTTATTTACATCCATTGATTCATGAGTTTAATTTTGTGTTTGGGAACATAGAAAGGAGTTTATGTGGGTATTGTGATATGTTATTACCTTTCGCTTGGAATTCATTTTTGTATTCTATTGTAATTTTTCTATTTTTTTAAACAATTTATAATGCTAAATCATATTTTTATGTGTTAAATATTAATTTCATGACAAAAACGTTTTCGGTTGGAAACAAATCCTTTGTTCTTTTTTTAAATGATTATTTTTTCTCAAGAAATGTTTTGATGTTGTTGATTTCATTAAGAAATCTCAAATGTGTTTTTTAAATAGTTGGAAATATTTTTAAAGGTTCAATAGGGTACGTTGTATTTTAAAAACGAGGGAAATTGAAAAAGGTATAATCGCATTCTCAGGGAATCTGATGTTTTGTTAAAACTACATTTTAGGGATTTTTGGGTTGTGAACCATTTAGAGGGTGGTCTAAGATTGCATAAAAATAAGAATACTTTGGAATTAATTTTGAAATGGATTGGTGTGTATTATTAAATATGTTTTGGGAATGTCTTAAATTAATGTTTTTTTGGATTTTGGTTCTATTTTTAATATTATTATTATTGATTGATGTAATAGTTTTAATGTGTTCAATGTTTTCCAAAAAGATTTTTGGGGACCTTTCTATGGGGAAAATGATATTAAATGAGTTTTACATTGTTGAATAAATAATTTTGTTAAAATAAAACATTAAAATATTAATTTTACTATAGGGGATTCACCGAGGAGAAATTATCTTCTAGGTTGGTATTTTATTTAATAAATATAATCATTAAAAAAGCTTAATTGTGTCATGTTTTATACATTTAATGATTTTTTGAAACATGTTTATGTTTTTTTCTGCATTTTTAAACTATAATATCATGGAATTAATATGAATGTTACAACATGGAAGACTAACCTTCACTTCCATTTAGTGTTGAACATTAACCATGAATTTAATGTAGAGTATTTTTTTATCTTCTCTAATGACTTGTCCTGAAATTATTCATGGTGGTCCTTATTAGTGAGTTTACTGAGAACCATTTGGGTTGTGTGATTTGGAATCACGAACCTTGGTCATATGATTTGACCAGTGAGGATTAGTGTTCCTGGAGATTTGATGTGAGATATAGTTAGGGAGGTCTATTTTATTACCCTTTAAGATATTTTAGGATTTATCAAATGTTTATAATTTGCTGTTTTTTTGATTGATTGTTTTATTATGGAAATAGGTTTATTATTTTATTCATGATGTGTTTAGGGTATTCTTGTATTTTGGAGTTTCCTACATTGTGTTTTTATTTTGTTGCCTCCGTGTTTTATTTTGAAAAATCTGAAACCAAGTATAAAACTGTTATCATTGGATTATTTTGTCCCTTCTAGTTGTTTCATGTTGATATCTCATTCTTACCACTGATTCATGGTTGTTACTTCTTATTTTATCCTTTCAAGGGGTTGAGAGTTTATTTTGATTATTTTTTGAGAGGCTGGGAGATTTTAGGGGATTTTTGAATGAAAATGGACATAAACTATAGAAAAAATTGATACAGGAGGTCAACTAACTAGTTAGTGATAAAAAAAGCTTTATCCTGTGGAATCATGGATGGAAGGAGTTCCTGCATGAAATCAATTAGCTAGTTAGTGAAATACCACTATCCAGATGAAGGGACTTCTAGAAGTGTTCTCAATATTATTAGAACCACTTATTACCAAGTTCAATCCAAAAATCTACTAGGTACCGCCAATATATGTAAGGTAGTACAAGATAGTATCATGATTCCATCAACTAAAACCCCTATTTTATTTAACAGTTCTCTTTTATAAAATCTAATTACATTAAAAGGATCTTTTAGGCTCTTTTGAAGAGATTCCCCCCCTAAACATGAAACATTATGGATGGAGTTTCCAATCAATGTTCCAAATATCTATTGGAATGTGTGTCCTAGATCGGTTGATGAATTCTCTTCCACCTCATGTTTTTCATTCTTAGAGTGATGTGCAAACATGGTTTATTATTTGATTTAAGTATTTATTTTTGAATTATTTTTCGATAATTCTTCTTAATTTTCTCTATCCTATTCTTCCACTAATTGTTATCCTGTGTTTGTGAGTATTACACTATGATTTATATAGGTGGTTTTGTAAGACAATTCATATTGACTGAATCCAATTTCTCATGATTGATTTAAAATTTAATTTTAAATTTTTTATAAATATTTAAATCAAGATTCCTAATTATGTTTTAATAAATATAAGTTTGTTAGTATAACCTATGGTAGATGAGTTTATCAATAAATTTTTTATTTTTAGAAAATAAATTTTAAATAAAATTTATGATTTGAAGAAATATTTAGAGGATGAATAATCAATAATGAAGGGATGGATGATTTAATGAATTTAAAACAAAATTCGTTTTCTATGGAATGACTTTGGAAGAAAAAAATTGGTGTTAGTTTTCTTAAATGAAATATTATGATCGAAAACTAGATTTGGTGTTTCTTAAACTCTGATTGATGAAATTTATTTGAAATTAATGAGTTTCCCATTCACTTATTTACATGAATCACATGGTAGCATGGTTAGTTTGGTGTGAAGTTGAGGAAAATAACTCTTGGAATGTATTAGGTAAATCTAACCATCTATTTATTATGAAAACTATATCTAAATAGGAAGAGTCTATGTAGTATATTAATTTTAGTGTTCTCTTATTATCTTTAGTCCTTGGATATTGGGATGTTTTCCAAGCTGTTTCCATATTTCACTAATATGTGTGAGGAACCTTCATCTTTAATAAAACAGAACCCATACATTTATCTAAAATTAATTGAACATTCCAAAGTTTATTAAGTGACTTATTCATACATGTTTGATAAAATTAATTATGAATGCATGTATGATATAACTTATTTAATATATCAATTTAATTTATTTTCATTAAATGATATATCATGAATTTTAATATATATATATATATATGCATGTTTTATTTAAAAATAATAATTTATGATTTATTTGATGTATATTTATAATAAAATATTAGATTGAAATCCTACTAATATAGTTAAGCTTACATCCTTCATATCTTTTGGGGAATATGTAAACTTTATTTTTCTAAGTGTAGGAAAAAGGAAGTATAATATTGATGATGGTATGCATTATTGATTATTAGGACATTGGTATTAGGTGGTGATTAATGTATTATGTGATTAACTTGTTACAAGGATATCTTGTGATGATGTCTTTGACATTTTGTGTGATGACTTTTGTAAATGTTCCATTTTTTGTTCTTGTACTTATCTACCTTTGATACTTTTATCTTGATGAATTTTTTGAAATTATGTCTATTTAGAAATGAAATATATTTTGGTTTCCTCACTGTAATTTTGTTTATAAATTAAGGTGAAATCATTCCCCTTGATATTTTCATGATTCCAATCCACTAGATTCCAGATCGTGCAAAAGGGGAATTTCTTTCGGGTAGTGTTAGGTTTGGCTTGTGTAATAGTTCTATATGTTATTTGTATTGGTTCTTGAAAATTGTTACCATATATAGGTTTTAATATTCCTTGGATGATAGTATATATTTTTTTATATCCAAATAGGCGGGATTTTAGATTTCTATGACAAAAGGTGTTGGTTAGAAGTGTGTTCTTGGAAAACTATTACCACAATGAGACTTAACATACTATGTATTTTTGGGAAATGTTTTCATTGTGGAATTATGTTGATCTAATACTATACATTTATCAAACATTCATTTGAGTTATTTTTTCTTATTTTATTTATAATTGTTATAGTTGATGTTCCCAAGTATATTAAAAAATGTTTTGCTCTATAATGTTGATTTTTTGGTGGTACGATGGACCCAAAAAAATATTCCATTAGGTATTCGGAGGACAATAATGATAAAACGTATAAATAGAACCCTATATTTTACTAGAACATCATTGAGTTAGTGGTGTGAAATATCCATTATATGGGCCAAGGGGACAAAATTATTTTTATATAGGCACCATAAGAGGATATTTGAAGAGAATACATCAGGGATAAATCCTATGAGATTCTTCTTTATAAAATGATATCGTTATAGGAAACATATGATCCCCTTGAGGCCCATGATTGGATTGGAATTATGATTGTTCTCCTCAAATTATTCAGGAAGATGGATATTATTAATGTAAAATTTATCATCTACAAGATTGAGAGACCTAGCCAATTATGTCTGTATACTACTGTTCTAGAAAATAATAATGAGGTCACGAAGAAAAAATTCAAAGAGAATTTGTTCATAGAGATGTTCTATGTGAAGTATATGGTTTTGTGTATGTCCATAGAACTCATCCATAATTACCAAGGTGATTACACAATATCCAAGTATGCCAACTATTTTGTGGAGCGTTCTTTATATTCTCTCTAGGAGGCATGGAATTTGATGTTGAAGCCTCAAAAGATTCATGTGGACCATCTAATAGATGTAAAATATCATGTATTTATGTTGAAACTCTCATATATTATCAAAGTTTTGGATAGAGAACAGATTTATGGATATTGATTGATTGTATTATCAATCTTGAATAGAGTTTATCATTATCCTAGTAGTAGTTTTAGTGAATCATTTAAAGGGATGAAAATGTAAAATGAATTAAAAAGTAGAAATTATTAAAATTTACTTTAGCGTTAAACACTAACCATGAATTGAATGAAATGTCTTTTATCATGTTCTATATTGACATGTATTGAAATTATTCACGGTGGTCCTTATTCGTGAGTTTATTGAGAACCATTTGGGTTGTGTGGTTTGGAATCGTGAACGCTGGCCAAATGATTAGACCAGTGAGGGTTTGTGTTCCTGGAGATTTGATGTGAGATATAGTTAGGGAGGTTTGTTTGATTAATTTTTAAGATATTTTAGGATTTATCAATTGTTCATAATTTGATGTTTTGTTTGAGTGACTGTTTTATTATGAAAATAGGTTTAGTATTTTTTCGTGATGTGTTTGGGGTATTCGTGTATTGTGGAGTTTCCTATATTGTGTTTCTATTTTGGTGCCTCCATGTTTTATTTTTGGAACATCTGAAAACCTGTATTAAAATGTTATCATTGGATTATTTTGTCCCATCTTGTTTTTTCATGTCTATATCTCATTCTTACTAGTAATTATTAGTTTTTACTTCTTGTTTGATCTTTTAAAAGGGTTGAGAGTGTATTTTGATTCTTGTTTGAGAGGCCAGGAGATACCGGGGGATTTTAGAATGACAATGGACATAAAACTATAGAAAAAATGGATACATGAGGTCAACTAACTAGTTGGTGAAAAAAACCCGTATCCCATGGAATCATGAATGGAAGGAGTTCCTCTATGAAATCCATCATCTAGTTAGTGAAAGACCACTAGCCAGATGATGGGACTTCCAAAAGTGTTCTCAATATTCCTAGAACAGCCTATTAGAAAGTCCAAGCCAAAATCTTGAAGGTACCGCCAATATAGGTATGGTAGTACAAGATAGTATCATGATTACATCAACTGAAATACCTATTTTATTTAAAAATTCTCCTTTATAAAATATCATTAGAATAAAATGATCTATGTGGCTCTCTGGAAGAGATTTTCCCCCCTAAAACCTTGAAACATTATGGAGGGAGCTCCTAATAAATGTCCCAAATATCTCTTGGAATGTGTGTCCTACATCGGTTGATGAATTCCCTTCCACCTCTTCTTTTTTTCTTCTTAGAGTGATGTGAAAACATGGGTTATTATTGGATTTAAGTATTTATTTTTGAATTATTTTTCTATAATTCTTATTAATTTTCTCTATCCTATTCTTCCACTAATTTTCTATTCTATGTTTTTCATCTTTTACACCGTGATTTATATAGGTGGTTTTGTAAGACAATTCCTATTGACTGAAACCAATTTCTCATGATTGATATTAAATTGAAGTTTAATTTTTTTTAAATATTGAAATTTAGATTCCTAATTATGTTTTAATAAATATATGTTTTTTGTTTAAGCTATGGGACAATAATTTATAAATAAATTCTTTATTTTTAGAAAATAAAATTTAAATAAAATTTATAATTTGAAGAAATATTTTAAGGATGAATAATCATTAATGAAGGGATGAATGATTTTATGAATTTCATAAAAAATTAGTTTTTTAAGGAATGAGTTTGGAAAAAATATTGATGTGTGTTTCATTAAATTATATAGCATGTTCGAAAACATGATTTGGTGTTTCTTGAACAATGATTGATGAATTTTTTTGAAATGAATGAGTTTCCCATTTACATATTTATATGAATCACATGGTATCATGGGTAGTTTGGTGGGATGTTTAGGGAAAGAACCCTTGGAATTTATTAGGTAAATCTAACCTTTTATTTATTATGAAAACTCTATCTAAACATGAAGTGGCTATGTAGTATATTAATTTTAGTGCTCTATTATTATCCCTAGTACTTGGATATTAGAATGTTTTCAAAAATATTTCCATATTTCACTAATATGTGGGGGGAATCTTCGGCTTTAATAAATTTGAACCCACACATTAATCTAAAATTAATTGAACATTCCAATGTTAATTAAGTGAATTATTCATACATGTTTGATAAAAGTAATTATGAATACATGTATGATATACCTTAATTTGTATATCCATTTAATTTATTTTCATTAAATGATATATCATGAATTTTAATATATATATCTCCATGCTTGTTTCATTTAAAAATAATAATTTATTATTTATTTGATGTATATTTATTATAAAATACTTGATTGAAATCCAACTCATTTAGTTATGCTTACAACATGCATATCCTATGGGAAATATCTAAAATTTATTTTTATAAGTGTAGGATAAAGGAAATATAATCTTCATGATGCTATGTTTTCTTGATTATTATGACATTGGGATTATGTAGTTATGAATGTATTATGTGATAAACCTGTTACAAGGATATCTTGTTATGATGTATTTCACATTTTGTGTGATGACTTTTGTGAATGTTCCATTTTTTGGACTTGTACTTATCTACCTTTGATACTTTTATCTTGATGAATTTTAATTTCTATTTAGGAATAAAAAATATTTAGGTTTTCTCACTGTAATTTTGTTAGGAAATTGAGGTGAAATCATTCTCCTTGATATTTTCATGATTCCCATCAACTAGATTCCAGATCGTGCAGATGGGGAATTTCTTTCGGGTAGTGTTAGGTTTGGCTTGTGTAATGGTTCTATATGTTATTTGTATTGGTTCTTGAAAATTATTATCATATATAGGTTTTATGAATCGTTGTATGATAGTATATTTTTTTAAATCCAAATAGGTCGTATTTTAGATTTCTATGAAAAAATGTATAGGTTACAAGTATGTTTGAGGACAACTATGACCATAATGAGACTTAACATACTATGTATGTTTGGAAAATGTTTTCATTGTGTAATTACATTGATCTAATTATATACATTTATCAAACATTCATTTTAGTTATTTTTCTTATTTTATTTATAATTGATATAGTTGATGTTCCCAAGTATATTGAATAATGTTTTGCTCTATGATGTAAATTTTTTTGTGGTTCGATGGCCCCCAAAAAATATTCCATTAGGTATTAGGAGGAAAATACTGATAAAGCATATAAATAAAACCCTATATTTTACTAGAGCATCATTCGGTTAGTGGTGATAAATATCTATTATTTGGACCAAGGGGACAAACATATTTTTATTTAGGCTTCGTGAGAGGATATTTGAAGGGAATACATCTGGAATAAATCCCAGGAGATTCTTCTTTAGAAAATGATATCATTATAGGAAATATATGATCCACTTGAGTCCCATGATTGGATGGGAATTATTGATGGTCTCTTCAAATTGTTGTAGAATATGGATATTATTAATGTAAAATTTATTGTCTACAATATTGAGTGACCTAGCCAATTATGTTGGTATACTACTGTTCTATTAAAGAATAAAGAGGTAATGAAGAAGAAATACATAGATAACTTGTTCATAGAGATTATATGTGGGGTCTATGGTTTTTTAATGTCTATAGAACTCATCAATGATTACCAAGGTGATTATACAATAACCTAGTATGAGAACTATTTTGTGGAACTTTCTCTATATTCTCTTTAGGAGGCATGTAATTTGATGTTAAAGCCTCAAAATATTCATGTAGACCTTCTAATAGATGTCAAATGTCATGTATTTATGTTGAAACTCACATATATTATATATTTTTGGTATAGATGACAGATTGTAGAATATTGAGTGAATGTAATATCAGGTTTGAATAGAGTTCATTATTATCCTAGTAGTAGTTTTAATGAATAATTTAAAGGGATGCGGAAGTAAAATGAATTCCATGGTAGAAATAAATAAAATTTACTTTAGACATGTGCTTCTTTTTAATCATTTGTTTCTTTGGTAATTTCCCATTACCATATTTCAAATGATACAATTTTGGTAACTCATAGCGGGATTGTACAATGTCATTGATGATTTGTAGATAATTATAACATTTGGGCCACTTGTAGAGTTTTTTATTGTTTTTCACAATACCTCATAGTGGTGATTTATTTTCTTTATTGATAGGATATATGGAATAGATATATAAATCACTAAAAATTGGGCTCTAGCCACATACATTAGGAATGAATTTACATTACACGGTGTAATAGCCTATGGTGAGAACTAATGTGGGTATGTTGATAATGTGATAATCCATTTTTATTTATTTTTCATTACTGACTACATTATTCGATACTGGTTCCTCCTATTATTTTGTATCAACCCACACTATGGATATATTAAATATTCCATTGTATCTTATGGCTTATGAGATTTAAATTAAAATACATATCATGATAAGGAGAGAGTAAGGTCTCTAACACCCATATTATACATTCTCTTTATCAAAAATCAAGTTCATATAGAAATTTTTGGATCCTTATATGAATCCATTATAAATCAATTTAAGGATAAATGGTTTGATTATTTATAAATTCCAAATTGATTGTAATATTGGATTTGTCTCATGCACGACTCATGATAGAGATTGTTATATTTTCAAGGGAAATTGGAACCTGCAGGCTAGTCGAGTTGGGACCCATATTTGGTATTGATTTGGATGACATCGTTTTGTACTTTGGAAATTGAGTAGTAGTCTTCTTATTGGGATCTTCCATGAGTAGCTTCTGAGTTCAAAAAAGTTTTTTCACAATAATTTTATAGTCTCTCACCTAAGATGGATGCAGAGTTCTTTATCTATTTAATACTATGTGATTAACCAATATCTATTCCCTATTAATGGTTTTCATTATTATATATAATCCAATTAATAAAATAGTTAGATTAATTGATTTCTAAATGCTTCGGTCGTCCATCTATGTAACCTTGGGAAGCACCAATATTTTTTTCTAAAAAGGACAATAGAACCCTTTACTTCTATTCTTATTATCAGAACTCAATTGTGTTAAAATGAAAAATATGTATCCATTACCCTTATTTGATGATTTATTTCACCATGAAAATGGGGTAAGTGGTTCAATATGATTTCTATCTTCTTTATTTATCAACATATTAGGGTTGAAGAGTCTGATATCCCAAAGAGTACTTATATGTGTATATATGGCTACTACGAATTTCTTATTTTTCCTTTCAGCATGAAAAATGATCTTTCTATGTTTATGGAATCGATGAAAATTATTTTCAACCATTTTCCTGAATATTTTATTTTTTGTGTTCATGGACAAAATATTTTATTATTCTAGAACTAAGGATTATCATATACTTTTTTTATAGTATATTTTGATATATTTATAAGTCACTAACATTATACGAAGTCATCGTAGTTCATATTCTTGATTCGAGATGTAAATTTTATTGGGATTACGCTCTTGAAAAATGGAATCTCAATTTATCTTGAGGAGGAAAAAGATGTTGAGTCATTAAAAGAATATCAAAACAACATTGAGATTTTTGAGATTCTGGTTTTGATTGGGTATTACCAATAGTTTTGGAAATATTTCTCTATATTGTATTGTACAATTAATTCTATCATTTATAAGAAAGTGTTTTTAGTTTGGGAATAATAAAATTCGAGATACATTTTCTGATTTGATAAAACATTTGTATTTAGATATTATGGTGACTCATATAAACGATGGGATGAGTTATGAGGACTTTTGAGATTCATTATGTGTGGATTTAGGATATGTTCTCATGCTGGGTGTTCACATTGTGGATTATGGTTCTTGTAATATTTATAATCCTTTGAAGAAATATACCACTCATTATTTTTAACTCAACCATGTCATTCATACCCTAATGTTCTTTTAAAAACATTTTGTAGAGAGAGTTAACATTTTATAAAATCACTAGATCCTGAGTTATATCTTCTTGATAAAATATATAAATCTATATCATAGGTGATGAGTGGAGTACCATTAATATTTTAACATTGACATTTAAAAAACCCCAATGAAGGGAAACATTCTAGTTGATGCTTGACATGGGAAACTACCATCCATGGACATGAAGGGAATCACCAAAGGAGTGGAATCTAATGTTTCTCTTAGATTACATACATTTGAGATTCCAGGATGATGAGACTAGTTTTTCTAGGGATAGTGTTCTTTTAAAATTCTCTCTTACACAGTTGATTCTCCAGGATAAGAATAATAATGATGTGTTTTGAGGAATCATATATTCTTAATATAGTGGGGGATGTTAGTGAATGGTATCTCTATTTAGAGGATATCCATTACATTAAGATCTGATATATCATTTTTTAACCTATCAGAAATGATATGATTGTGGACTGTAATCATTCCAAGTGTGTTGTTATCCTATGGGTGAGGAAGGTGTTTTTTGATACAATGAATTCATTCTAGTTACTAAGTAATAAATATTACACTTTATAATTTGTTTATTATTGTTATATATATATATTATGGTTGAGCGTCAATATACAATGATCTTCCTTCTAAATGATCATGTGAAGGCCTTTGGGAAGGATAAAATATCTATAGACCTTTTATTTGGTTTCCATACACTTCTTTTGGGTATAATGTGATTTGGGTAGTAATTGAACTATTGAAAAAATTATCTCACTTTATTCACATTAATTATACCACCAATATTGGGGACTTGGGAAATCAATATGTGTATAATATTGTCAGGTTACATATAGTGGTTTTTTACATTTATCCCTATAGGGATCCAATATTAAAATCTACATTTTTAAGAGACCAACAAGAGTTGATGTGATATATATTTTGGTTGATCACAATATACCATCCTTTAATATATTTTTAGATGGAACATGCTATAGATTTTCTTAACGATATATTATGTCCTTGTGTCCATGAATTTGGAAGATCGTGGAATTTTTATTTGGGGATGGTTGATTTTTCATATAACAATAAAATCTAATTTTCCATTTAGAAGTCTCTCTTTTGAGAAATTGTATGGAAATCCAAATTAATTACCATTTTTTGGCCAAAGGTTTGTGAAGAATCCCTTGTGGGACCTAGTTTGGTCTATGTGAAAATGGAAAAGATCTAAATGATTTATCATATGGTGATAATGTATTAGATCCTATATAAATATTATGTGGATCATTGTTGAAAAAAATTGGTGATCTGGGATGGTGATTGTGATTTCATGAGAGTTTAACCTTGACTGGGTTATCAAAAACATTATAAAAGGGGAAGTTGGCATAATGATTGGTGAGACTATTTATGGTTATTGTGTGGATTCAAGTATTAGATTAATTGTTTACATTTACACCTAATATGACTTCAATTTATGATTTCATTCACATTTCATAGGTCAATATTTATATTTATTACTTATCTTAGTATTTTAACTATTAGGTCCGTAATATATAACATGAAAGTATTGTGATAGTTTTCTCAATTCAAATTGATTATTTTCACATAATGGTTTTATATAGTAGTACATACCTTAGGTTCAAGTACAATGGAATCATGTTTTTGTTTCTCATGAGATTTGGTGTGAGTTACTTGGATTTTAGAGTAAAGATTTTTTTTATAGGACCATTCATCATGTGGAGGATTTTTTGGGGAAGAAAGAATTTATACTGGAGAGAATTGTAATATCAAGAAACCTACTTTCTAGTACAATTATTAGTTTATTTTCTCTATTCATGTTGATCTCTATTTATTTCAATCTATTTATGGTGGTTACTACTTGTTTGAGACATTAAAGGATTGAGAATTTGTTTTGATTATTTATTGAGACATCGCGATATATCCTAGGAGTTTGGATTGAGAGTGTACGTGGTGTTGTAGTTGAAATGAATACATGTGGTCCATTTGAATCCTCATGATATCCACGTGCAATATAGTTGCATGTCAGTTCTATGTAGTCCCTATAGGAACATTGTTTCCATGATCATAGAATCCAACCTCCCAATTTGTGGAGTTGATAGTTTATAAATAATTATATATGGAACCACCGACTAGTTGAAAGGACATTAAAATGTGTAGTAAATCTTACAAGAACCACCGACTTGGCTGCAGAACCCAACCATTCTCTAGTGCATCCAATATGGGATAGGAAGTACAATATAGTACTGTTATTCTATCCACTAAAACCTCTATATTATTTATGTAATTACATTCCACAAATATAATTTTACCCAAATGATCTTGGATGTTCTATTGAGTTAATTTTGGCTCTTTAAAACATGAAACATCACAGATCATTGTACTAAACGATGAATTAAATATCTCTTATATGGTGTTTTCTACATATATTAATGAACTCCCATCACCATCATGTTTATAATTCTCTGAAGGATGTGAAATGTTGGGTTCTGGATGTATTTAGATATACTCTTGGAATTATATTTCTAGGACTCCAATTTATTCCTTCTAGATAATCTTCTTCCTTTTATTGTGGATCACGTGTTATTGATTTTCAATACCAAGATTTATGTAAGTGGTTTCCTAATGTACTTGTTATCAGTTGAAAATAATTTTCCTTCTTTTTTTAATGTGAATTTGTAAATAATTTCAATATTATTAAATTGAAATTCTTGATAAATATTTTTTAAATGGAATAATGTTTTTTGAGCTTCTTGGGAATGGAATTCGAGAAAATGTATTGATTTTCAAAAATTGAATTTTAGTTGAAATGAACAATTTTAAGACTCATTTTGATTATAATTTTTTATTATAGATTTTATTAAATGTTTTATGAATTTGAAATAAAATTAATTGTTTTTAAATGAATGATTTTTTCTTAAAAATTATTTATATTCTGTTTTTGAAATGAAATATAGTGTTTTAAAACTTAAATTTGGGTTTCTTGAACTATGATTAATGATACTAATTTGAGATAAATGATTTCCCAATTGATTTTTTGGTTAATGAAAATGGGTGCCTAGGTAGGTAGGTGGGTAGTTTAGGAAAGGCATGTTAGGAATATATTATTTCTACCTAGAAATGGATTATTGATGAAGACTTCAAATAAACATCATTAGGGAATGTAGTTGATTTGTTGGAGTTTCCTAATAATCCCCATTGGCTCGGGATATAGAGATGTGACCACACCTCGATCAATATTCCACTAAGATGTGAAAAAATACATGATATTTATTCTAAAAAACAAGTGTTTTAACTATTTTTCCTTTATTGAAAATGATTTATACATGAAAATTTTGATGAAATGATTTATTCAATTCTTTTTGATGACAATTATTATTCATTCTTGTTTGTTATACCTACTTTAATATTTCAACTAAAATTATTTGAACAACATTGTTTTATCGAAAATTGTAAAATAGATCACGATTCCATGTTTCAATTAATTTTAAACATATATGATTTACCCGATTTATATTTATTATGAAATATTTTAGTGAAATACTATTGTGTTATTGTTCCTTACACAAATGTTTTTGGGTTAATGTAGACTTTATTTTTCTAGATATAGGGAAAGGAAAACCAATGATTCAAGATGATGGTTTTTCTTGATTAGAGGGACCATGGGAGATAGTGGTGACTAGTGAATTATGTGATCTAGTTATTACAATAGGTTATTATGATAATTAATTTGATATTTTATATGTTTACCTAGTTTGATTTGTAATTTTATGGAATTTTACTTCTCTACCTATAATACTTTTATCTTGATAAATGTTTTGAAATACTGACTATTTATGTTTTATATCTAATATTTTTAATGATATTTATTGATAAATAATTCTCCATAATCATTCCATAATTCCCATGAATTAATGACCACCCCATGGGGACAAATAACACCCTTTGAGATATGTTATAATTAGCTCAGTTAATAGTTTATAGGGTTATCTTGGTCGGTAATTGAATATCTTATTGAATATTGGTTGATGAGGAAATTTTCATTAAATGTATCGTAGTGAATGTTTTCCATGTAAATTATATAGGCCAGGGGTTGATTCTTATTTGTGTCTTGTACATAGGGGAAAACCTGGGAAAACTGCATGGGTTATTTGAGGTATGTTATGGTTCTGGTTGGACAATAGGATCTATTAAATAATTTTTCTATCTGAATCACCATGGGATTAAATTAAATGGGGTTGGACCCAATTTACCACATATGATGTATTTAACCATAGGGTTAGACTTATATCTTGTCTTTCTATGGAATGTCTGCAATTTTCGTGCTCTTTAGTGTTGGGAGTCTATTTATCAGGTAATATAGTTATGGAATTCCATTCAGATGTTTTAGGGATTAGTGATTCCAATTTCAAATTGATCCATTATTTTTGTTTTTCGGGGCTATAATTGTTCTTTAATCCCATTTTTTATATCAGGAGAAGGTGATTGTTCAATGAGGTCATATATTATTATGTAAGAGGGGGTTAACTAATTTTCCACCCTATTATATATGTTATAATTATGTGGGTGACCTGTGATTTGTATTATTATTCATATAGCTTATTTAGATGAATTATACATCTAGTTTTTTTATTTTAGTATCATGATGTCAATTTGGTATATTTACCATTAATTTTGGATTCATCAATTTGATTTAGAAATTGCCTTTTATATTGGATGTTTTTTTATTCACTTCCTCATATATTTATCATTGATATATACTAAGACCTGAGACATTGTGGATAATGAGTGTTAAATGGTGGGGATAATTATTAAACCTAAAAACACATTATGTAGTTAATTCTATATATTTTTTGTTATTCTGTGTTGTTTTGAGTTTTAGAGATGATTCATCCAAAAACATGTTTATAGTATTTGTTTGTCATGCACATTTTCCACTAACTATAGAGTAGAATCTATTTAGTTATACTTAGGTGGTTGAATAATCAAATCATTTTATTATATACATGATTGGACTAGATTTTTGGTTCATGGTTGAGTCAATGCCTTGTGAATCCTATTTTAAACAACACACGACATTCTTGTTCATGGATATAGGACCACATCTTCCACACAATTTAAAAAATAATGAAAAAAACATGCGTGTTTGATCTATAATTTAATATTTCCACATAGTATAGTTTTTTCATGCTATTTTCAACCCTATAATGTCCTTTTTCAATATATAGTGTTTTTATAGAATTTAGCAAGTCCACCATTGGAGTACAATTTTAGAAACTATACAGAAAATCATAAAACCTTCTTAATTCATTAAAATTTTAATTTTTATACTTTTACCACATAATTTAAACACTCCCGCCCATATATTCTAATCTATATCAATAAAATATACCTGAAAATTCCAAGGGATTTTGTTCCATTCCCCACTGTAAATTTTCATGGTCATTCATAATTGATTTTAGTGATATCCTCTTTTGTATGTCCCTTTGGACCCTCACCTCTATTTTCCTTCTACTTAACCATTATTTATACCCTTTTAATGTTGGCTAAAAATTATGTAGTTCTATTTTATGAAAGTTAATGGTACAGATCTTCAGTATTATTTCATTTTGATGTGGTAGATTACATGTATTGGCTCATTTGGGTGTTTTCTTTCAAAGGTAACAACTTCTGTCTTATTTTCCATCAAACCAAGTTTGGTTTTTCTTTATTGTTTCTTTTGATTTTATTCCATCGGGTTATTGTTTCATTTAAATGGTATCTTTTTAAATGATATATATATGATTTTTTTCTATTTATAGAAAAATGATATTTATAAATTTATATAACGCTTAGCATGGAATGGGATTCTATGACAAATATTTGAAAAAATTACTACGTGAATCTTAAAAGTATTTTGGGGCATTATAAAAATGATTGTTTGTATGGGATTCTATTTTAAATAGGTTATGTATATAAATTTATTTTTAATACATGGGTTTTATGTATTTTTATTGGGTTTATAATGTTGAATTTGTTTTGTTTCAATTTAAAGGGATGATTTAACCCACACAATAGATGATTTGAAATCTCTTTATAATATTGGTTGATTTTAAATGTGATTTTAAGAGAATCATGATTCCCAAAATGTGATTCAAATAAATTTTTAATTAAATTAGGTCTTAATTTGTTTTATTTGTTCGAATATATTTTGATTTATCTTGGAATTCTATGAAGGTTTTAGAAAAGGATTTCATTTGGAACATTATGAAAATTTATTTTTTATAAATGGTTTGTGACCCTCTTGAGCCTTGTGTTTATATTTTTATACCCATGGTTGAGTGTTATAAAATTATGGGATGTTGTATATTATTTAAAATTTTATACTTCTTCTGAGTGAACAGTTTATGGAGATATTTCTTGTAATAATGTTGGAGCAATGGCTTAAGTTATTTTATCTTCTTTATTGTTGATACATGAGATAGTTTAATAATGATAATATTTATTTAATCTTCTATGGGACTCTTAACTATATAATAGGTGAAATATATGAGATTATGTAGTAATTTATAATACCAAGATGCGTATGAAATGTTTCATTACTATACCCCATCAATGAGGCTAAAAAGATTGACGTTCACTATGAAAGATACCATTTTATAAACTATACTAGAAAAGTATTTCTTGAGAAATTTTTATGGGTTGTTTGATGGACTAATATGGAAAAAAACATGTTTAATTTTATCAACCTAGATTTGCAAGTTCAGGAAATTTTAATAGATTCATATGATAATTATCATAAGGATATGAAACGTCTAGATTTAATTTAGTTTATTAAATTTAAATTACGGCTTCTGATAATCAATTATAATTACTTGGAATATGTGTTTAGGGTTTTTTAAAATAACTAATGACCATGATTTAGTGGTTCCTGATTAGGTTATTTCCTTGTTTAATATATTGTTTTGTTAAATTTCAAATTCTTAAAAAAGAATTTTCAATTTATTTTTGAAATATAGAATGTGAATGTTTAATTTTTGTGTGAATTTAAATTGATTTACTAATGATTCTAAAAGGTTTGATAATTAAATGTAAAAAGTGTTTTGGAAATTTATTTTGAGGTTCTTGAGGAAAAATTGAAAAGGTTTTGTTTTAAAAACACTATTATGTTGGCCTTTTAATATTATTTTTTGGTATGAAATCTCAGTTTCACTTATAGGATGGGTTTTTATGGATATTTTGGAAAAATACTTAAAATCGAAACCCTCATTTTATAATTTAAAATTGAATTTTAAATCTGTGTTTTGTGTAAGGATTATAATTTTGGAAATTAAATGGTGGTTTAGTAAATGTGGTTTTGGCCAGGTAATTTTGTTTCATGTTCATAGTTTCATTTAATTAATGTAAATAAAAATATTTAAACATAACATTGATGTGCTTTTTTATATCTATGTTGAGATTTATGGAAAATATATGTTTTTACAATGTATTTTCAATCTATAATTCCTATGATGTTATATTAATTATACTTTATAGATTTATTTGGTGGAAATATACTTAGTTTTTAGGTCACACATATATATTACAGGTTTTCGGTTAGTCACATTTTACTCTTTTTTGGGCTGGTTTTGTATTCAAATGGAGATGCTGGTTTAGATGGAGTATGTGGGTAACATGATGTATTGTTAGAGATGTTTGTAATTTTATTAGAATCATGATTTTATTGGCCTCCTTTACCAAGTGTATTTTATACAGTAGATTAATTTTTATTTTTATTCAATTCTTATTATGTTATATAATTGTTCAATATTTTCATTTGGATGTTCACTTTCTTTTATTTCTTATTGAGATCGATTATCTCTTTAATTTTTTCTACGTATTTATATTATTTCATCAGGTTGAAATCATTCACACAGTGCATTGCATGATTCTTAATAAATAGTATCCAGCCTATGGGGACCCATAATGCTATTAAGGGATTATGGATATTTGGGTTAGACAACGGTTTTGATGACACACATATCCTATTCGTTTTAGTATATCTGGTACTATATAAGGCCATTGAAGGACTTCTAGATATCATTATTCCATTTCAATGAAACCATTTTCTTCATCATCGTTATGAAGGGATAACATTTTCTACTAAGGTTGGTTGTGAATCACTATATTTAAGTGAGTGTCATTTATATTTATATCAAATAATTGTAGTTTTTTGGAGTGGTAAAATCATATATCACCATATAATTATCACTGTTTAACTCATTGTCCGGATGAAATCATATAAAGAAATGATATTTTAAATCATTACATTGAAACAAATTTAAACGTGTTAATTTTCAAGTTTTATATTAATAACATGTTAAACCCCAAATAAATATTAGAAAAATGATCACATCACTAAAGATATTTTACCATCATATCATCTATGTAGCTTTATTAATTTTCCCAGAATAGGGATTGAAAAGATATTTCATAAATCATTATTCTATAGAACCATTAATCTATAAGAAAAATTAAACTATTTGCTAATATTATACCTTGTGGGTTCCCTAAAGGTAGTGGAATCATTATCCTAATGGGACGTTTATGTATGGTTATTCCCCAAATATGCATCAATGAATGAAAAGAATTTTAAACTAGTCATTGAAATGATGAGTTTCTCTATGATATGGATTGGTAAATCCCTTATCATTTTATCTTGATTCATATCCATGAGGTTGATGGAAAAAATTATTTTTCTATTCATTTTAATAACATGAATGATGATTAAAATCCATTTCAGTTACCATACTTCTTGAATAAAGTTGGATTTGATCTATATATTATCTTTTGAATAGACCTTTTTAGCATGGGTCATATTTATTATTCAAAACACTTTATTGTATAAACATTGTTTATATAAGAATCCCTAGTTATGAGTTACCACAAAAGGATTTATCCCAAGAATTTCCATGTAATTACATGAAAACACATATTGATGCTGGTTTAATAAATGTTTTCATTACTTATATACATAATGGTTTATGGAGGCACTAATTAACATTTTTCATTAATATTATTCAATTCCCAAATTCACCTATCAATATTCATTGAATTTGATTGTGAAAACTTCAACAAATAACAATGGAACTTCCCTGATATATATAGCTTCTTCATTGACATCACTATATGGAGAATATGGAATCACCTCATAATGTTTTTTAGATGATATAGAGGCATTATTACTACCATTGGGTTCAACATTATATATTTAATGAGATAGTGTTTTTATTTTATCTGATACCAAATAGATGAAAGAATCAAAACCAATGTATAGTGTTCATTCTTTAGAGTCCATACCCAACCCATAAATGAATCTTCAATGAATCCAAAAAATATCCCTCAATCCAAAATTCAAATTGATGTCCTTAGGTGAAAGATTAGTATGGAAAGGTTTTAAGAGTGCCCATTTTTTCTATTAATAAAAATCACATGAAAGAAACGCCTTCTTAGAAACTATAGAAGATAAAAGGAATAATTGGAGGTAACACTATCTAATATAATCTTAGATTTTAAGTTATTGTAACAACTAAACATTTTATATGTATTTACTTGGAATTAAAACAAGATGAATTCAATATCATTAAATACAAGCAACTTAATGTTTTTAAGAATTGTGACATGGTAATCTATTATAACCAATCTATTAAATTGGATGATATGAATAGTAACAACCAATTTTTGAAAACTATTTATAATTTTGTTTATTAATGTAAGTATGTCTGTTAATGTATAATTAATAATTAATAAATTTTCAATAAATTCATTCTACACTTCAAAAATATGTTTTTTTGGGAAAATAGTTTTTATAAAAAAAAATTCATATAAAATTTTTAATTCATTTATACATTTTATTGATATTTAATTTGTGTAAATAAATTTAATTTTAAGAATCAACATGTCAAATTTATCCTATGGTAAATTTTTATGATTTTTATAAAATGAATTATATTTCACTAACGTATTGAATTTTATTAAAACGGTAGTTTATTTTGAAGTAAATACCCCTTTAATTTTTTTTTAATTTTATAATAATACAATATATTAATCCTTTATTTGATCTCTATTTATTAATATATAAATTTAAAACTATATATTATATTTTTAATAAAATATTTTATCAATCTTTTAATGTGTTTTATTAGTCATGAAATGGAAAGAAATTATGTTTTATACCTAATTTTTCATTTTTCAAAAATGATTTTTTTGTTACATTTTTGGTGCTTAATTAAAATTATATTCCTCCAATTATATATATTTAATATAGTAAATGGATTCAATATTTTGAATCATCATAATTAATATAATTTAATAGAGTTGATGCAAATTATTTTAATAGTGAATAGTAAAAAAGAGTAAAATTTTATTCCACAATTAAGGTAAAACAAGATTATTAGGGGGTTAAAACTTGAGATAAGTATAGGATTTCCACCCACAATAATAAATTTATTATATTTTGAATGTATTTAAACCATATAAATTCCTAAATTCAAATACATGTAAATTTTTATCCACTTTTAATGTTGGTGACATTAAATAATTGAAATTTTTTTAGAAGTTCCATATATATATGTACTCTCACATATAAAAGGAAACCCATCATCCTCTAGTATTTGAATAATTAAAAAATTCTAAACCATACAATAACAAATTCAAAATCTTCCAAATAAATTCCAATTCATCCTAGAGCATTAATTTATCTATAATTCCTTCCATCAAGTCTGAATCTGTCAGCCATAGAAGGACTCTTAATGAAGATGTATTGATCGTAACTAAGCTGTTTAAATGTTATTTTATTGTGGAAATCATCATAACAAGTTATATTTTTCAAACAATATTAGTCAAATGTTATAAACCTACTAATATATCAATATAATCATGGAACAACCATTAATGACATCCTCTCAATCCAATGGGAGATGAATTTACTGCTCTAGCATATGATTGGAATACCCCTCCACAATGTGATATGACTCATTTTACATTACTAAAATTGTTGGTTGTTTATTATGATATATTTAATTATTATATATGATATTAATTTTAAATTAATTATTTAATAAGTTTATTTAATATCTACCATTCCTTTATTCTGTCCATTGAAAAATTGAAACATCGCTTAGGCCTACGTAAAATATATAATCTCTATGTAGTGATGTAATTTATTTCTCATAACTCCTTAAATTAGATTGTTATAAATATATTTATATATAATTAATATATATGATATTTATATCAATAGTTATATTTTTTTTATAAAAAAATCTATGTGAATGTACCATTATCATCAAATGAAAATATACATGAAAATGATGTGGTTAATAGCTGAAATTATAATGATAATTATAAATTATTAAAGAAAAATAGATAAGGTGTTATATTTAAACCTTGTGTGTTATTTCAAGTATTATTATTTTTATTTTATAAAATTATAATAAAATTGTAATTTATTATACATCAATTTAGTGCACCTGTGAATAATTTGGACTTGATATAAATTTATTATGTTACAATCTCATCTTTAGTAGGACTGTTTAAGTTTAAATATTATTATGATGAAATTGTATAATATACCAATCCCAAGCCTTATATATTTACTTCTCTTATATTTATTTCTATAAATGTCATGATTTCCTTTCATTTTTCCCACATAGTGTAATAAAATATTGATTGAATGTCTTTATAGAAAACTATACTTGTTTTTTCTTTTTATCCAAAATATTTTCATCAATGTCCATATATTACTGAAAATATTTATATTAATGTAATTAATATCCTCCAAATAATTTCTAATTTTATATTTGACCATATCCAGATTTCCATATTTTTGTTTTAAAGGGGCCTTTTATCATTTTCTATATTTTGTACTTTTTGTCTCTTTTTACATAAAATGTGACAGGAATTATTTTTTTAATATACACCACATGAAAAAACTATAAATGAGATAATGAAATGTATTTTCATTATAATATTCTTTATATTTATATTTTATTCATTTTTGTTGGGATTCGTCTCTAGAACAAAAATCTGTGTACACAATGATAACATATATTCATAATTTTGAAAATTAATAAACTCCACTAACATCATGATTATTCTTCTATATAACATATTATGTGATAATTCCTTAAGAGTAGTTGTTATAGTAAAAGTTCATAATAGTTACCCTCTATGATGAGAATCCATAAGTGCTGTCAAGTATTTATTAAATATATATTCTATAGCCTAATAATATCATCTTGGGGAAATATATGATACAGGTTATTAGTGGTGGAGACTATTAAGACTTTGAGGAACATTCCCATGGTCTATGAACTTGTTAATACCTAGTGTACGTTTTTTTAATAACGAGACCCTCAAGAATGAAATCCCCATTTATATGTCTCATAGGATGTTCCATTTTGTGAAATTTTTTTTTGATCCTTATACTTCAAGATTATTATAAATGAGTATAGTTATCTATGCACATTGATGTATTTATAGAAACAATGACGACTTATGTTCCTGGTGAGTTAGGATACACTAGTTGCATTGTGTGT
This sequence comes from Viscum album, assembly GCA_963277665.1. Taxonomy (NCBI): domain Eukaryota; kingdom Viridiplantae; phylum Streptophyta; class Magnoliopsida; order Santalales; family Viscaceae; genus Viscum; species Viscum album. Next base: position 339,347,999 of record OY728144.1, read on the forward strand.
AATATTGCAATAATAGATAATTGAAGAAGGCATTTTTCTATTATATAATTTGAGAATGTTGATATATCTTTACATTTTATGGAAATTATTGAGCCTAAATAAATTAATGTCCATGGGGTTTTATATATATGTTTTATTTCTATAATGTTAAGGAAAGAGACATATGGAATATTGGATGACGGTACCAGTATGCAACCAGCATGATTAAAGATATTATAACAAATGTATTATATTATATAGTGATAATTTATTTGAGTTATTATAACATTCCATCAATAACTTCTACATATATGGGTGCCTTGACTTGTATCTACATAAGAAACATGGACTGCAGGCTACGTCATTTATTTTCGTTGAGAAAGAGACCTAGAGTGTCACACACTATGTGTATCCAAAATCTGAGTTAAATAATATATTTTAATTTATTATTTTAAAAGTTGGATAAATATTATTCTCGATCATTGTTTAAAAATTATTCATGTTATATTTATCACATATATTATATGACATGTTATTTGAGAGAATATTATTTGAGAAGAATAGTTAATAAGTATTTATTTTCTTCATAGTGAATTTAATAATTATTTATTTATTGGAGATTATTAATGTGATATTTATTTATAAAATAAATAGTCATTATTCAAGGCCCAATAAATATTTCATAGGAATGCTGGAATATGTTTTTTGGTCCAGTGAGAAATAGAATATATGGTATATTATTTGATTAAACAAAATATAACATAATTCACAAGTTAAACACATATTGAGAAAATGATAATAATATTATTATTTTAGTCATGGGGTTCTGTAGTGGTATTTAAACCTAATTATATTATTTTTCTAGTGATCCTATTAATTATTCAATTTTTCACAAGAGATTTGGGTATTGTTATCAAGCCATAGAGAGCTACCTTCCCCATTAATGCTCCCACGAATGGAGAACATTCTTCCTCCACCTCCCACTCTCTATTCAACATATATCAATGAAAATGTTTGGGAAACCATTATCCTAGTGTTAAAAGTTGAATTACATAGGGGATACGATCTTACATTCCAGTATTCTAAGATTCCTATGGAGATGTTTAAAGATTTGTGGAACACATATGTATCACTCTAAAGGTAACATTCTATTGATTACTACAATGTGGTGTCGGTACAACACATTTCTTTTTCCAGATCTATCAATGAATAATTAATTCAGAAAATGTAATTCCTAGCTGATGAAATTAATTATAAATAATATTTGATGATCTTGCACTTGGTTCCAACATTCAATCCATTTTTCAATTACTTTAATTCAATTCTATTGATCATAATATTCATTGTCATTTAAATCATGGATTGACCTTTTATCATGAAAAATTAAATTTTCATCTATTCTTGTTGCATGCTACCATTATGCTTTGAACCTATAAGTGGTATTATAGAGGACCAATAATTATTTATATGTATTTAATGATCATTGATTGATTTTTTAATTTTTTATTTGGTTTTTAAATTAATTTTAATCATTATTTAAACTAAATTTTGATATCTTATTCATCATGTTTCGTTTATCCTAGATATAATCAAATAAATTAATTTAATGAAATAAATAATATAAAAAGAGTCATCTGTACGTGACAATGATTATGACTATATAACATATGAGTACACGAAGTGTTACCATAACTACATGTCATATACTAGTGTTCGACACCCCAAAAATAAATTTAGAATTAATTCAAACCATTTTCATTGAATACATGAAGTGAATTTAATTTTACACTATTTGTTGTCTGGGAAGACCTAGCATCTAATAAACTAGGGAAGACACCATGTATCCCATGTACACAACATGTAATCATGTGGGCACAGACATGTCAAGTATTAGTTTACAAGCACTACTGTACTAGTAACTATTTAACCAAGAGACCATGTTCCGTGTAACACTTGTACACTCCAATACTCTTATTTTTCATAGGTACTATATACATGTCGAGTGAAAAAGCATGTGTATCATATAGATAGTGAGAAACGTTTATGTCATGTATCTCTCTTGTACAATCTGTGTTTTAATATCGAATTACACATAGTTAAAATTAATTTATTATACTGTGTAAGCCTTATCGCCATGTGATTTTGTGAGATCATTAAGTTGATAGTCCATTCTGTGTGATGGGTTTTAATATATATATATATATATATGATTAATTAATTTGTGGAAATTTTCACATTATAATATCATGTGTGATTCATATTACGATTTTTACTTTGCATGCACATAATCACAACATTTGAAAAAATAATCACGTAATTCATGTATTCATTAATTGATAGTAAATTTCATGATCATATGTGATAAGTCATTGATTCCATACGTCAGAAGAGTAAACATTATATGAGTGTAAGACATGTTGGGTAGGTTCGGATGGGTATTCAAAATGTTTCCTCTAAGGAAAATTTATGTACATATTTAAGTTCAAATAAAATAATTTAATTTCATGAAATTATTATATATGATAATGTCAAATAATTTTATATGAGAATTAAGATAAAATAGTTTATTAATAAATAAAGAAAATTAATTTATACATGCATGCTTTTTCTTAAAAAAATAAATATTAATAATTGAATATTACATTTATTTAATATGTAATTTGTTTCATGCTAATGGACGATCATGATCACAGACTAATACATTTTTATGTGATTGGTTTCATTCAATTTATTATTAAATTATATTAAAGGCATGTGTGTCATCTCTCATATGATTATGTAAGGGTCTGTGGGCCAATAATTTCTATTAAGTAAATCCTTTATATCCATCATTTTCATGTGAGTATAATCATATGTAAAATATGGAGGTCCCATGATATAGGATGAAGATGTAATATGGAGATAAGGAGTAATGAATCCAGGAAAGATACATAGTAGGAAATGAGGCATTATGTAAGACGATACATAATTATTACAAGGTGTTTTCCCGTAGGTTAAGGGTTTTTTATCATTATCTATATAAACTAACAATTTTTAAATTATAATGATCATAATGATTTATTATTTTATTAATGTCAACTTCCATAGTTATTTCATTATAGATATTTTTTCACGATCACAAGAATTAATGAATTAGCAATCATGGAGGATAGAAATTATATAAATTGGATTATGCATAAATGTAATACGATACATGGTTAATCACATAAGTAACTCCAATTAATATTATCATGAAAATAATAATTATTATAATAACAATTTTATTCCTAAAAGTATAAAATTTATCGTTAAAATATATTCTCTTAGTCTACCCTTCCACTACATCCGTAGAAATTAATCCATAGTTCAAATTTCTTGAAAAGCTAATGTTGGGGTGCTTTCAATTACCAGTGAATTCTAACATGATGTTTTGGGTTGAATTAACATACTTCACATCAAGGATTGACTTCCAATATAGATATTTTTGTAACTGAGATCAAAGAGTTTGGGAAATATGATTTAATTATTTTCATATTGGGGAGTCCTCTCAATAGATAAAGGAACTATGAGATAATTAATTTCATATTTGAAATTACTACATAAAACCATCCATGTTTCTTGACCAACCAATGATGGGGTAACTTTAAGGGGAATATGTTTCATTTACACCTGAATGTGCAAGAAAAATGATATTTGGAAACCAAGGGGGAGGGACAATGCATTTTGATATAATAGTGGGTGGTAAAAAATATAATTTTTATTTATCATTCAAAATATTATCAGATAAAACACTTAAATTATGATCATATTAATTTAGGAATAATAAAAAAAATCTTTATACATATCATTGTGTTAAATAGTTGAAAAGTATAACCTTATCACCAGAACAAATTTTACGGAGTGGAAAAGGATCATACATGTTTTCCTTTACCATTATAAGAATTTGTATATTCTAGAAGAACTAATTCCGGATGTGCGTGGAAATGTGGCTATTAATTTAGAGTTTTCGACCTATGAGAGATATTATAATGATGATAGAAATATTCAGTGTTTAATTCTACCATCCATGATCAACAAGAATTTTTAGAAATATGAGTGAATGGATGCCTATAGCGTGATGTCTCACATTTGGGATCTATATTAACAGTCGGTAAGACAAGAGAGATACGATATATACATTTCTTTATTTAAAATTAATCTTGGATATTTTTCAACAAGAGGGACACATGTAGTCAATATTATTGGCTATATTTATTGCTTAAACATCATAGAGATTAAATTCTCAGCCTATATTTCTTATACATTCACCCCTTCTCATGAACTTTTATAGTTTTATTATAAATTACAATATGTGTAAAAATTATAAGTGTTTTTTGTAACTTCATACCTTGATTCTGTATGTGGATAAGGACAGGGGGTGTGGTAAAACCAAGGTCTTTATGGTGATTGAGAAAAGAAAGAACAAGTATTAGGGGCCCAAGATTCAAAATATGAGTAAATATCTCGACCATCGTCTGTCGAAGAAGAGTAAGATCCATATAAAGCGCATGAAAAATGAGGAATTATATTTTTTATATGGAATTTTGGGCCACTGGAAGTGGAACCACACCCATAAGGAAGGTGAATCTAACGTTAAATTCTTTATCAATTGAAATAATCCAATATCTACACATTTGTTTAGGTACAACTTCTAGTTCTCGCATCTGTATAAAAAAAAGTAGATTCAAAAATATTTCCATAGGAGAGGTGGATTTGATATATTATAATGGTCAAAAGATGAATACTTTAGCCATTAGTGACTGTGAACTTTCATTACCAAAATGAATTATTTTGGTTTTAAATGGTTTTTTTAATGTACCAAATTTTACCATGAAAATAATTTATGTATCACACCTAGATGTAGATGGGTTTATTTTCAAGTGTACAAATAAATTTTGTTTCATTTATAAAGACATCGCATGTTATGGATTGGACCATTTAAATAATAGTATTTATTAATTAATTTATGAAAAAAATAATATTTTATGTGGAGAATTTAATGACCCCTCCCCTCAATGTGTACTCCTACAATGCTGATGATGGTAGAAGAGAGATAATAACCCTAGAGTCCCACATCCTGTAGGCTCTGAGTTGGCTACTAGAATCGAGGGTGTGATAAACAGTTAGATGGGAGGCATTACCCTCTAAGAGAACACATATGAAAGGGAGGGGTAAGATAGAATCCAACCAACACCTTATTAAACTATAATATGAACGATAATCCAAGGAGAACATATGTAACATAATGTAAGAACTATTACAAATAAATAGAAAGTTGCATGTACCAATAGCAATGTAAGGATGAAAGCAACCACAAAGCCCAAATAGCTCCTATATAACTCCAAGCTTGTAGTAGTCAATTTTCTCTATAACCCACGATAACTGAAATAAAAACCTTTCATATATACGTTGGGTGAGTATAACAATATAATTAGTAGTCTCCTCCTCATATCCCCCTGTGAAAAACACATATAAATCATGCTAAAACACTATGATCAATGAGTAAAACTAAATCTTCACATAAACAGGTATAATAAGTTCCAAACCTCACCATGGATACACTCATCAGGTACTACATACAAGGGAATATAATATAAAAAATAATAATAAGGGTACCTCGCTACTGCTTCCCCACTAGTTGGCTTCTCTATCCAAACATCACACTTTTGAGCATGTCACTCCCAAAAGGCTATCCCATAGACACATGGGAAAAGCCCCAAAACATGAACCTCCTATAACACACCACCACACCCATGTAAAAAAATGTAACTAGGTAGTTTAGAGGATCCCCCATAACCTATATAACACATATCATACATCAGGTATTATAATTCAAGAAATTACAACTTATACTCCAGGTAAGGGTCCACAATCCATCATAGTCAATTCATTTAATACCTACAATAGTCCTTATGAAATAATATCTAGAATAAAAGTGTATGAAATAACCCCTACACATTACATCCCTTTATACACATCTGTGGGGAAAACTAACCACCATTCACACCACCATATGTAACTATCAGGAGAAGTTAATGTGGAAAAGGGGGTATTCAACCATACATGCTCCGACAAAGATGTTGGGGAAATCATCCCCCGTGCTCTGAATCCCTAGGGTGTCAATTTCCCTAGATTACTAGGTGGAGTAGCATACATATATCCAAAAATAACATGAAATAATATATCTCACAAACAAACTATGGGAATTACCTAGTCATAGACTCAACAACAGCTAACATTTCTCAAACTCCCAGCTGTCATTACTAAGACCAAATATCCTATATGCACATAAACGTTTAAAAATCTACAGTAAATTACTTTATTAAATTTTCATCAGTTTCACATTACATTAATTAAATAATTAACCATTCTTGAACCATTTAATATTTTACACATTACCTTAAGACAATGTTCCATGTCATGAAGGCCTAACAAAACTGATTCCACTGATTCTTAGAATTATATTATCAACATTTCATCCCAGAAAGATCCAATCTGATGGGATAATAATTTATTAATTTATTAACAAAAAAAAATTCCCTATTATATATTATAATAGGTAAAAAGTCTATTCTACCAAATGAAAGGGGAAGAACATGGTGAGAAGATGAACTACCTGTTGTCTCTTCACCACCTATTGGAGGAGTGTAGACTCATCAAAATGGGAGGAGATAAATATAGAAATCACATGGAATAACACATGCATATTCATCTCTCATTGATGGAGAGTAACCTATACTAACTGCCTAAAGCTGTGGGGAAAAAGAAGTTGATAAAAAACAACTTGGTTGTAGGCCAAGAAACTGATTCAAACAAGCATCCAACTTTCATATCAATGGGTAAGCCTAGCTTCCACCCATTCTATCATCTCTAGAATCCTCCCCAAAAGTACCTGAATAACCCGATGCATCTACCAAATCCAAGAGACAAATAATACCTCAAAAATGAGGCCTCTCCTCCCCTCGTACCACAACATCCCTCTAGGATCATCCATCCCAAAATCATGTCACATCTAAGCCTCACCACCCCATATACCAAAACTCCCATCTAAGTTTATCCCTCAAATTATAACATCACATCACAAGTAAGAAGAAAAAATATATAAAGTCATATCTTTTCCTTAAAACAAGGCATTAATCCTTCACACAAAACAATCTATCATGGACCCCACACACATGGAACATGGACATTATAAAAAAGTGGGTACTCTGGCCCAATAATGCTTTATCTTTTATAATACAATTGGTTATTATTCTATCTTGAATTAACTGATTCATTAATCTTAGGTTCCAAATATGAGAAACCAAAGCATTAAGATATCTCAATATATCAAAAGTTATTTAAACAATTAATTTAACATGCCTTTATTTTTTTTTCAAAAAGAATCAACACACTTTAGGATCATGTACCTATTCAATTAAACCTAAATATCTTCATCAATTTTATTATCATCAAAATGAATCAATGAGAAATAGAATATTTAAAAATTATTATATAATCTTTTATCCAATTAATTATCAATTTATTATGGCTTTACATTATTTACCAATTTTAGTTGAGAACACCATGCGTAGAAAATAAAGTCATAGATATGACATTATCCATAAAATAAAGAGGAAAATTGTTATCTTAGAACAAAGAAGCAACATTTCATTGTGATTGATAAAAATACTTTAATATAGTACAAATAATTATTAGGTCAATTTCATTGCGATCCTAGCGGATAAAAAATTATAGATCATATATTTTTAATAAATAAATAGAGAAACAATGAATCCCCTACCTCAGAAAGGCCTTCGATGTTCTTCAATCAAGAATATAACAAAGAATGGATCCCCAATCACTCCTCCCACAAACATTTCATCTATTCAAGGGCACCGTAGAATAAACACACCAACAAAAACCAAGATAATACCTATTAAAACCATGGGTAAGAAAATTCCATATCATGGAAGGAAGATACCGGACAAAAATAGATCAAATCGGTAGAAAACAATATAAAATGAAGGAATAAAGAACAATGGATCATCAAAAATAACCACAAATCCATGAACGAAGCCTAAGGATTGATCCCCTTAATGGAAATAAATAATGATGAATGGGAGGGCTACCATATACAATAAATGAATGCAGTTTCAGTGTCTGACCACTCGAGTGGATGGAAATGTTTTAAAACATGCAACATCAGGGAATTACATGACATGCAACCCCCTTCACATCGTGACATTCTCAGTGTTCAGTTACCAATGAAAAATGTGTCACCTATTAATTTTATTTCATTTATTAAACCTCACTGTATTACATATAGTTAAATCGTCTTTCATTTCCTGTACTTTTCACCACGTGAAGTCCTCCCCTTCTTCTACCATATAGAATCTAGACTCCTTCATACTTCTTCTATGCCTCCTATAAGCACCTAGGTCTTCAAAAACACACTAATAGTAGATCCACATGGATATGATCCCTTATATTATATACCCATAATGAAATTATCCTCCTAGAGAATCAAAAACCAACATAGAGAGAAAATAGAAAATCAGTTATCCGAACATCCACCCCACAAAATACATCTTCAAGATCCTTGCGCCCATTGATCTCCACCACCACACTATGGGAACAATGCAATGCCACACAACAACCAAAAATCACTCCTAAACATTCTCTCTGGGGGAGATACATCTCAAAATATAATAATCCATAACATGAAATAAAATAAATCTATCTCAGAACCATAAAAGGTCAGCAACCAAAAAATGGATAGGTGTCATAAGGGAACAGATAAACACAAAATAGTTCGTTGCAATGAGTGAATTTATATGACTCATGTTCCCAGGTACTCTCATCCACAACATTACTCATCCATAATAGATGATCCAAGGTGATTGAACACCCATGAAACACTTTATCCTAATATTCCTAGATCTCTATAGGCTGCTCCTCGAAGGTCACATCATCTTCAACATCAATAATTACCCAATTGATGAAGTGGGTATAATCATAAAGATAATGACAGATATCTGATACATGAAAAGCATCATGTATCTGGATCATATGTCGTGGAATTGCTATCTGATAAGTCGTGGATCCAACATGAGGCAACACCTTAAAATACCCAACAAACCTTGGAGAAAGATTACTCCCATGACCAAACCTTCCTTACTCTTGATGGGGAGTCACCTTCCAGAACACATGATCCCCAACATCAAACTCTAATGGTATCATACATTTATCAAACTAGAATTTTTTACGATCATGGGCTACTTTCATCCTTTTCTGTATCACCTGATCTAAATCTGTCATCTTCCATACTAGTTTCAGCCCGAGAATTACAAACTCATCAAACAAGATGCATCTCAAAAGTGAACAAAAAATTTCATCCATACATGTTCTAAAATAGAAACATAATAATGTTGGGGTGAAAACTATTATCGTATGTGAACTCTACCAATGCCTGCAGCCTCCTCCACGAACCTCCAAAATCTAGGACACAAGATTTTAACATGTCTTTAATATTCTGGATGGTCCACTCTATGTAAACATCCATATACAGATGAAAAGCAGTTCTAAGGAATAATTGAGAACCAAAATCCAGATAGTGAACACTCCACACCTACGTAGTTAAATGAAGATCTCCATCAGAAATTATTATCCTCAGGATTCTGTTGAGTATCGTCACCTCTTCCAGATATTGTCACAACAAAACCTCTACTGATCTCGACTCATTGATTACCACAAAGTAGACTGATTTCATCAAACGATCCACTACCACAAATAGATCATCATATCCTCCCCGATCATGAGGTAAATCGGTATCAAATTACATTGAAATGCCCTCAAAAAATCCCCTAAGGAACATCTCATGACTAGAGAAAACCGCCACAAACACTATGCCCAACCTTCACGATCTGGAAGACCAAACATCGAGACACACAACCTAAAACTACACACATCATCCCAGACCACCAAAAATACCCTCTCAAAGATTAGTAGATCTTTTCCATCACACGATGTACAGGAAAAGGTGATATACAAAACTCTTGAAAACCATATCATGATTTCAATTGGAATTAAAATACTTCCATAGAAAAAACCCAGTGACGTTCATCATCATACCAAGAATCAGGGGCCTCACCATAAACAAAATGGTCTCTCTAACCTCCACCTCCAGATCCATCAAAAGGGACTCCTCCACATACTACACCACAAATGACTGCACCATCATCTAAAAAATAAAAACTTTTGCCCAAAATTCTACCATATATAGATTCAATGCTCAATGTTCTTTCACTACTCTATAGTAATCGTCAGATTCCCAAACTACATGACTTTGTCTCTTCCTGCTCAGTGCATCAGCTACAACATTCCTAATTCTATTTTTATTTCAAATCTTGATTTCTTATTCCTATCATAACTCTATCCAATAACACTAGAACATGTTGGAGGAATGTTGGGAGAAAACAAGTGTCATGCTATTATGATCATTGAAGAACCGAAAACACTCACCTATGAGGTAATGTCTCTACAACATTAGGGAAAACACCACTGCCTCCAACTCAGGATCATAGGTGGAAAAGTTATGATCATTGGTACGTAACTACCAAGAGTCATAAGAAATGACCAATATCTGCTATATTAGAACACAACCCAACCCAAGGTGTAAAGTATCACATAAAAACTCAAATATAACTACTTATATTGGTAGAAAAATAACTCGATAACTATCATATGATTCCTTTCGATACTCAAAATATATCTAACACTAATTGGTCAACAATAATGGTTGATTTTTGAAGTGAACACAATCATAGGTGTCAAAAACTTAGATAAATCAGTAACAAACCTCATATAGTAGCATGAAAGACCATGTAAACATTTCACATCTTCCAGTGCATTGGGGGCCTCCTAAGACACAACTGATTCTAGCATCAATAGATCCACAGCTACTCCCACCTGGGATACAACATGACCAAAAAAACATACTTCTCAATCCAAAAAGTCACACTTCAAAAACTACCCAAACAACTACTCGTAGATAATAACACTAAAAAGGAAACAGATATGATCCACATGTTTCTCCTCAGATTGAAAGTATAGATAGATTTTTTCAACGAAAACCACTATGATCATATCCAGGAACACTTTGAACATAGCATTGATTAATCCTGCGACAATAGCTGGAGCATTCATCACACCAAACAAATTCACAATGAACTCGCAATTCCCATGAGAACAACAAAATGGGGTCTAATGAATATCATTATCCAATAAAGACATGTTATGATATCCTTACATCAAAAAAATCATTGAGAAAAAATATTCACAATTAATTTGATCAAATAAATCCTCAATCCAATGCCAAGGATAGCAGATCTTTACTGTCACATGGTTCAGGCAATGTTGATCAATACACAAATATGAACTTTCATCATCCTTCTTCACAAAAAAAACTAATGCACCCCACAGAGACACACATGGACCAAAAAAACCACACTGCAATAGATCATCAACCAATATACATATCTATGGTAACTTATAAGGAGCTATCCTATAATTATACATCAAGATCGGAGTAACTCCTGGTTTTAGATCGATCCCAAACTGGATATCTTTTCAAGGAGGTAATGCGAAAAACATCTATAGAAAGACATATGGGTACTCTTTTATGATACTAGGGCATACAGACTACTAAACATCAGACAAACTCATCATCAGATCAAACATCTACGATGACAAGCACAGAAAAAACCTCTAACCCAGTTGAGGGTCTCACTCACCAACAAACACTACTTCCCTCCATCAACCTCAAATAACCCAACCTACCTCTCGAACCAATCCATGATATCTTGCATTAGATAAAAAAATCCATTGTAAAGGATGATTTAATATGGTTTTATCCATAATAAAAAGAAATCTCACCAAGAGTAGTGCTTCGATGATAGTCTCTATATACATCAAATAAGTTTACTCGTTCTCCAATTGGTGTTGTCAATTCCAATGGTATTGGAAACCTCTCTAACCGAACTGCCAAAGGAAGGATAAGGGAAGATGATCTAAATGATTTAATCTCCACATGAACAAACAATGAATGCACCCAAGTATAAAACAAGAAAATGGTACATCGAATGACATCTATCTCGCTAGGCGCTGACAATTCTAAAGAATGATACTGACCACCTCTTACACTACACCATCACTGAACATACTGATGACTACCTCCATGATCATCCACTACTCTCTAAGGATAGGTAGAATCTCAATGATATCCTCTATATTCCCAATCTACCATCATATGACCCCAAACAAGAGAAATTTCCTGCAACTTCCTCGGATAGAATTGCCTCATTGGAGGAAACTAATGTGGAACAACTAGCGCACGATGACTAATCATAAAGGTCGGGCACTCTCAGTGTTGATGAACTCATAATCTATAGTGATCATAAAATTTCTTACATTACTATTATACCATTTTGAAGATAAAAAACATAATGGTTTTAATAATTTGGGTTCTAGAGGTTTAGTGTCTTTGTAAAACTAGGACCATGCATAACTTTTACAACATTAAATATAAACATTTATTTTATCCATTATTCTTGAGCTTCTTATTTTCCCTTGATTGCTCCTTAGTTCTCATAATATCTTGAGGATATACATCAAAAAATAGTGATAAAAAATCCCAGTAAGAGGATAGTTATGAAAAATGTAATAATGGGTGATCATAATCTTAATATAGGCAATGTATCATGAGCATTATTGGAATAATGGATAAAAAACCTGAAATGTGGAAATGCTTCAAAATGAAACATCATGTCTTAGTTCCCATCTACAAGAAATAGTTGTGAACCAATATAGCATTAGTTTAACACATAATTTAGAATTAACAAATGAGACTCATCACTTTAACCAATACATTGGAGACCTGTATAATTCTGGTTGCACCCGTCATAATAAAACATTCATATTGCCCTATATAATTTTAGGCACACTCGTCTCATCATAAGATTTACATCATCATTCATCCCACATTGAAAATATTTCATAGATGAACATGTAATAACCCATGGAAATAATTGTGTTTCATATAAATAGTAATATATTAATAAACATTTGGTTCCCAATATTATTATGGAATATCAATCTTGACCTAGAACCATTGATCATGAGTGAAGAGGGAAACAATCTTCGAGAAATAAAAATTTTGTGTTTATTAAAAATAATAGTTCTTTTAAAAACATTGGGTTTCTCATAAAATCAATTAGATAACATTTATATCCCAGAAAAAGAATGATAGTGATGATTAAATTAATTTTTAGGTATATACATTCTGAAAATGGGTTGAAGAGGGATAACCCAAATAAAGAGATTAGGGTTCGAGTGTTTCCCTTACCTTGTATCTGAATGCATTATTCCCTTTAATATCCTATGTAATTACATTACATTTATTAATTAGAAATTAAAGAAAATTTTATAAATTAATATGGTTTATTATACTTTCATTATGTTCTTTTTGGTTCCATTGGATGAGTTAGAGAGTTTAAATTCATTGTTTGGGAATGTTCATTTTTGTAGTTTTCCTGAATAGTTCACTTGTATTCAGGAATGAAAGTTCATTTAAAATGTCAATAAAAATATATAATTGTAATTATATTTTACATATGATGTTACAAAACATTAAATTATCTTATAAACAACTTTTTTATATACAATTAGAATGAGTCTTAAGATTAGAATTTAATGATGATTGTTTGGGTTAATTCGGGCTAGTGTTCAACCACAAGAGACTTGTTTTATTTAGTCATATAGTAATATATCAATAATTTAGTTACAAAACATTAAATATGATAAAATAAATATAACATAATCTGGGTAAACCATAAAAATTGATTCATGACCAGATATGAAGGCGGTAAATGAAAAAATAAAACATTTCATTCTTGAAGTTGATAAATTAACACCTCACGAACAATGTTTTCCTTTATAAAATAAAAAAAGGATAATGGGGTAGGATGATATATTATATCATTAGTATCAAAAAATTATAATATATTTATGATACTAGAGTTACTATACCATGGGGATGAGGATAGGTGGGGAAAGATTAATAAAATAACATGAAATTGAATAGAAATATAATTACAAGAGAGAAAGGGGAATTTACTCTTGAATCCTCCTTAAAGATCCTTGGATTGGTCTTTTGTTGAAACTGAAATCTCTTGGTAGTGGGATAGGGGATAGGGAAGATGTTTTTTGTGGAGTTTAGAGATGTACTAGATCTTGAGATGTTTTAGGAAAAGTGGATGTGAAGGGTTGTATTTATAATAGAGGGGAGGAGGGTTTTCTTAATATTTAACTTATTAGTTTACTAATTCCCCTCCTGAATAGAAATAGTTATGATTCCATTTCCAATAATAGTAATATGTTCACGCGAGCTCTAGATTTTCATTCCTACATCAATCATGATTCCAGGAATAGTGGATAAAAATTATAATGTAATTATACGGTAAAATAAAGTATTTTACTATTCACCTAAAATTAAAGTATTTTAAAAAAATCCCAAAATACACCCAAACAATATTTTGACATGTAGAATCCAAAAATGAAGAAATGTTTTAAAACAAATTTTCTAAGTATTACTAATTTAATATTTAATTAAAATCATAACTACAAAAATATTTTTTTAAAGCATTTTTTTACTTATTCGAAGTCATAGGTACATCATACTTTCACCTAAATCATATATATATATATACTATCATTGGTGAGGATACTATTCATAAGGATATGTCACTATTCCTTAGGAGAACATTACAATTCATAAAGGTATGTTACTATTCACCAAAATTAATGTTTATTATATTAGACTCAAACAATATCCCTTAACACAATCGTATATGATAGATTTATGAAATTTAAAACACATAAGTGGAAAATTTATGTTTAATGGTTGCATAGTAATTTTTATCCTGATATTTCATTATTATTTCCAATGTGATTATGATATAACCTATAATTATATGAAGGTAATTCCTTTGATAATACATTGGGTTGTTACATTCTTCCCCACTTATAAAATTTCTCCCTAGAAATTTTGTTTTACATAAATAGGTGAGGGTATTTCTCCTTCATCACCTCCTCTGGTTCACATGTTTTGCGTCAAACATATGGTTCCTCTAAAACACTTTGACAAGGTAGGTTGTCTTATTTCATAGAAACTTATATTTATAGTCCCGAATCATCATGGTCTTCTCCTTATAAGGGAGATCATTTTTTTCATGTTCCACCATTTACTTTAGTATATGTGAGAGATCTAGTATGTACTTCTTCAAGAGTGGTACGTGAAACACATCATGAACTTGTTCCATATTTGGTGGATGTTCAATATAATAAGCCATGAATCCTATGATTTAATGGATCTCAAAGTGGCCAATGTACTTTAGTATTAGCTTCATTTTCATCCAAAAATGCATGACTCTATTATATGGTGATATTCTAAGACTTTATGTCCAGTGTCGAACTCCAAGTCCCATTGAATATTCTTAGCATACATCTTTTTCCGACTCTGAGAAGCTTGGATATTGTTTTGGATGGATTGAACCTTATCTATAATCTCATGTAAAAGATCAGGTTTGAGTAACTTTCTATCTCTAAATTCATCCTAACAGGCTGGAGTACTACATAACAATCCATACAGAGCTTCATATGGATCAATTTGAATAAACGAGTGGAAGCTATTGTTGTATAAGAACTCAACCAATGGGATATGCTGATCCCATCCACCTTGAATTCTAAAGAACATACTCTTAGAATATATTGGAGCATCTGAATAGTCCTTTCAGATTGGCCATCAGTTTGGTGGTGATTTCCCATGATGAAATTCATTTCAATACTCAATGCATGTTGAGGACTCCTCCAAAATGTAGATGTGAACATGGGATCACGATCAGAGAAAATTGAGATTGCAACCACATATAGTCTCACCACTTCCTTCACATATATATTTTCATGTTTTTTAAATAGAGATATCTTTACCAATAGAAATAATGAGGGAAATCATGGTGATTCGTTCAACCATGAACCATATCTCATTATTTCCCTTGGACATATCTTGGAGACCCATGACAAAAGTTATATTGTCGTTTTCCATTTCCACATGGGTATAGACAATGGATGCATCATCCCTTTTGAATTTTTCTTCTCTGCATTAACTTTATGACATATCAAGCACCTTGAGATATAATCTACAATAATTTTCTTCATGTATTCCCACTAGAAGTGTTCTTAGAGATTACAGTCGATCTTGGTACAACCAGGATGAATAGATAATGTTGAGTTATGGGCATTGTCCAATAGCTCATTCTTTATATTGGATGATGAAGGCACACAAAGCCTTGTTCCAAAAAAAATCCCACCATCATTTTCGATATAAAAATCTTATATCTTTCCTTTATTTACTACATTTAACCAATTTTGTAACTCTAGATCATCATTTGGGCCCCCTTAATCTTCTATTGGATAGATTATTGCCCAATCATTTGGGAAAGGTAGTATGTGTCCCCTACCTGTATGATTTCCAAATCCATCCATTGTGTATCCAAGAAGATATGGCCCTTCTAAATCCATATCATAGATAGGGTAGCATATTCTTTTCAACTTAAAGCATCATCTTCCATGTTTTCCTTGTGGAGATGATAGTGAATAGATAAATCATAATATTTGATTAACTCTAACGATCTCCTTTGATGAATTTTGATCTCATTTTCTGTGAATATATTCTTTCGGAACTTGTGATCAATATATATGTCACAATTCTCACCGTATAGGTAGTGCCATAATATTTTCCATCAAAAAATCACATATGCTAGCTCCAGATCATGTATCGGGTAGTTTTGGTCATGGATCATCAACCGTCGTGATGTATAGGATCTCACATTATCATATTTCATGAGTACACAAGCCACGACTTTCAATTAATCCTCACTATGTATCACAAATTAATTTATACTCTTGGATAATATGAGTATAGGAGCATTGATCATCTTTCTCCATAACTCCTTGATGCTTTCCTTGCATTCTTCCAACCAGACAGACTTTAACCCTTTCCTTGTTATCATAGTTTGTGGGCTTGACAATTGTGAGAAATTTCTCACCCAACATATTTAGTACCAAGATAATGTATAATTACCTGGAATTTTCATGTAATTTTTTTAAAAATAAATGGGAATTTTACGAGTCCGTGAAAATTTACGACACGTGATTCTGAGGCCCGGAGTACTCGGAATGAGTTTTTGAACATTTGTTCTGTATGTTAAGTTAACGTGCGAGTGGGGTTTTTTTACTTTTGAACTGATGATCGGAATTTAAATCTTAGGGTACTGTTGAACTCGCAGCACTGGTTTTCACTTAAGAATATTTTCACATCAACGACATTTGGTCGAGGGTAAAAGATAATTTTTCAGTTTCTCGTGGAAATAATAAAATAAAATAAACACACATTTAATTTTGTTTTGTTTCAACCACCCTTCGTGTGTATATTATGGTGGTAGGGACCACCGGACCATAAGCTCCCATGAGAGGTTATGGTGGTGGGGACCACCCGATCCTGACCTCCCATGAGAAGTAATGGCAGTGGGGACAACCTGAGGCCAAAACCTCTCAAATACCGCATTAAATGGGGAGAAACCTCCCAACTCCACAATATTCCACCCATGCCATTAAATTGAGCGATTAAATTGGGTTAAATAATTGAGCTAATTAATTGTGCCAACGCGGTACATTAATCATGCCAAAATGGGTGTGCCAACATAATTTCTTCCTAAGTTAATTATATTGGCACATCTTTCTTTTTTTTGGGAGGAATTGGGATAATAGAGAGAATTGGGATAAATAAAGTTCTCCAACGAAGAACTTCACCTCCCAATGAAAAACGCCCCACCAACGAAGATTGCCGACCTCCTTCGAACTTCTTCCTTGAGACTTCTTCCAACGTGGGATGTCTTCATCTACGACGAATTAGTGACTATACTACCTTCTTGTGCCAATGTCATCAAGGGAACGATGTAGGGGTTTATTTATAAGTGATTTTATATTCCAATGTTCTTCCCTTCTAAAACAACGAAAGAGGATCAACACTCTATTTTAGATTGATCCATGAATGTTCTTCTTTTTTGGTATTGGGAATGAATTGTCGCAAAATATTTAAGGGAGGGTTTTTGATTTATTCCCCTTACCGGTTCCTAATATTCTTATGATTCATGTATAAAAACTTCATGCTACTGCACTAATGTAGAGAGTGCGGGACAAACTAACATGGCTCATCCTCTCGGCAAATATTTTTAGGATTTTTGATGTTGAACACGATGTAGGTGACTGCGCAACGATGACACCTAGTGGCCACCACTTCCTCACGACCTCCACACCTTCGCGGAAACCCCACAGCCGAGCCGCACCACGGCTATCGCGGCCTCATCGCGCCACCCAGGCCAAGCCACCCCACGGCCAGTCGCGACCTCCAGC
Source organism: Viscum album (assembly GCA_963277665.1). Classification (NCBI taxonomy): domain Eukaryota; kingdom Viridiplantae; phylum Streptophyta; class Magnoliopsida; order Santalales; family Viscaceae; genus Viscum; species Viscum album. The sequence continues at coordinate 339,366,506 of OY728144.1, forward strand.
AGCCCTCTGCGGTGCCCTCAAGGCCTCTACGCCCTCGCGGCCGATCAATGCCCTCACTGTCGGTCTGCCGCCCTCGTGCTCGGTCTGCGACATCACGGTACCCACGGCCGGTCCGCGCCCTCATGGTAACCCTCGGCCGAGCTGCCCTCACAGCACCCCTGTGGCCCTCGCTTGTTGGGTCGACCCAAACTGTGTCGGCCCAGGCCAGGTTGGACCAGACCCGGGCCCACTATGACCCAATTACTTTCTTTTCTCCATAACATTGGCACCAGATGTCTGTTTGATGAACCATCAACAGCACTTGAAGTATTGGGGAAATATGGACCCATTGAGTGATACCCCACTAAGATTTGGTTAATATGGGGAACAGTCAGGTTAGATCGAGCACAAATCTAACCAGGCCCCTAGGTCTAAAAGGTTAATAACTCACAGACCGGACATCTGATTGACACACTGTCTATTGCGTTGAGACCCCTATGACATGGCAGACCTTTGAGATACTTCATCATGGGACTTCGTGGAGGATTGAGTATCAACCAGTAGGTTGTGGAATGGATCCTCCTATAAATGAGTGAGCATAGTACGAGAACCCAATGGATGGATGAGACATGATGACTGCTGACCATTTCGACTTGGAGTGACTCGACTAGACTTGTGGGGAGCGCCTTGGTGTCGTGGCAGAACAATGGTGGGGAGTGCCTTTGTGGCACGACAGACCCACAGTTCATGACAGGAGGATTACCATAGAAGGATTCAAGGAGGAGCGCCTCTGTGTGACGTGGCAGACCCACGGTGGGTAGGTCCTCTGTGTGATGTGGCAGACCCAAGGTACTCGATAGGAGGAGTAACTCAGCAGTCCATGGTTTGAGGGAATCGCCTCTGTGTGCCACGGTAGGCCCACTATACTCGATAGAGGATGATTTATCCAGCTACTGAGGTGTTTGACATTGTATTCGGAATGTTACTTGATACTACCCCAAGAATAAATACTGGTTTGAGATGAGTTAATATCTCTATGTTTTCCTCATGATTTATATGGATTACATGATGACATAGGTATATGTATGTGAATATACCTATGTTGGGTTATCTATTGATTTCATAAATTGTGGTTTATCATTAGTGTATTTTGTGAGAAATTGAGGGTCTCGGGGTCCCTACTGAGTATCGTTATACTCACCCCTACACAGGCTATGCCCGCACCTTGTTGTGTTGGATGCAGACGACAGACAACCCTGACATATGCTGAGAGCACCATGACTAGACAGTACCTAGAGGTGGACCATTAAACATGTCGGTGCGTAGAGTAAATGGGTGGACATGAAGTCCTAAGGGGGCGATCTATACCTACCCTTTAGGTAGGAACCTCAGAGGACGACTGAGCAGCTGGCTCTTCCTTTTCTTCAGTTGAATTGTATCACAGTTGTACTTGTACTTTCTAGTAGGTCTTGTATTCCTGCCCATTTTTCTTACTACACTCACTCTATTTACAGTTCAACTTACATGTGTTCCTATATTTTTTTGTGCTTGGTTATGTGTGATTGGGGGTTATAAATCAATGCCTTCCCAGTTTTAGGGAATAAACATTTGGTGAAAGTCGCCGGCCCCTAGCCTACGAAAGGCGGGCTTGGGGTAGTCATAGTACAAGCCCCGGGGGATGGGTCATGACAAACTAGTATCAGAGGAGTCAATTATATAGCAGAATTAGGACTCTGATCATTTCTATGAAGCAATAGTGTTAAGGGTAATGAGTGCATTTTTTAGTTCAGGGAGTCCAGTATTGGTTCGGCAGCCGACGTATCCATAGAACAGTACCCTGACTTCTGATTTCTGACTAAGTGCATGAAGACACTAATTGTGTGTGTGTTCTCAATAGTTTTCTTTGTGATATTTTGAGTCAGCTCACCAAGTATAACTTTTGACCATGTCAACTCTCCAGGTATAACCTTTAGACCGTGGTGCACTTGTTTCTTTTCAGGATGCCTCCACATAGATAGCCAGATATGGTTCTGAGAGTTTTACGCACTGATAGCTCACCTAGCGAAGAGGCCTCGGTACAGATCCCTTTTCCAATAGAGGCACCAGTGGAGGCACCAGAGGTACCACTCCCCATTGGGCCACCAATTCCACCAGCCCCAGCAGCAGGAAATGAATGCCGCTTGAGTGTGTTGCACAAGTTCCAGCGCCAGAGGCCACCCAGGTTCAGGGTAGAGACAGACCCATAGGCAACTGAGGATTGGATGGAGGTTGTGGTAAGATTCTTCTAACTCATAGGGATACCAGCCTATCTCATGGTGATACTTGACATTATCCTTCTACATGCAGCAGTAGGTAGATGCTGGAGATTGATAAACCAGGTTCACGTAGAGGTGACACTTTTCCTGTCAGACTCTGAGTGCCTATTTCGGGCAGAGTTTGTTCCAGTGACTGCTCATGCAGTGCGCATTCAGGAGCTACTTCATCTGCAGTAGGGTATCCTGAATGTTGCTCAGTATTGAGCGAGGTTCACTGACATCTCACTTTACTCCACGGATATGGTAAGAAGACCTTTTTTCAGGGCCATAACCTTTATGTAGGGACTCAGGTGGGAGATCATGTCTTTGACGATATCACTCAGTATCTCGACGCATGCCGGGGTGTTAGAGAGAGCCCTCTTGGTAGAGAGTTTCCATGCTGAGTAGTTACTAGAAGTGAGACCAACCACCAGTCGACATGTAGCGCAGTATTCTGTAGCTGGAAGAAGATAGATTTCGTAGAGGTTCAAGAGGAATAGAACTACGGGTGGATGACTGCATGAATCAGGATTGGATGTGCAGGGCACCCAAGATTGAGACGGACATGCCAAGAGCGGGTAGTGTTACACATGCGGAAGGAAGGGTCAAATGGCTCGTGACTGTCTGACCCGCTTTACGGATGATCAACAGATGGTCAAAGGAACACCCAGGCAGAGACAGAGGTTCGATCAAGGTGGTCCGCAAGGAGCAGGAGGACATGGTAGAGGAGCTGGACAAGCAGCTGGTAGTGGGTGAAGATTTGAGATATTACTGCCACCCAGCCAGGTGGTCCACCCTGACAACAGGGAGAAGGTGGACAATGGAGAGCTCAGCTCTAGGAAGATGAAGCTAATGATCATGGAGCTCTGAAGATGATACGAGGTACGATCTGTGTCTACTCCACCTTAGCTTCCATACTTATAGAAACATGTTCCTGTCATTATTTTATTTCCACTTCCCTCATTCATATCTTGGAGATTACGACGGAGCTGTTCGCTCGATGATTACGACTAGAGACTCCTACGGGAGCAAATTTGACGATTATGCACTGGTTCTGGAAGTGTGAGCTAACTTTAGAAGGTGAGATATTCGATTGGGATCTCTTAGTAGAGGCGTCAAAGCCTTTCAACATCATCTTGGGTATGGACTGGTTATCTACAGTACATGCTCAGATTGACTTTATCTGGAACAATTTGCGGTGTGTCTATACAGATGGGACCAGGTTTACCTTCACCGATGTGAAGGGAGCCTTTGCAGCACAAGATGGACTTTCCCGGAGGAGGGTGTAGCTACTCACTCATTAGTTGTACAGCCTTACCCTCAGAGTGGTTGAAGTGGAGAGTCCGAGTTATCCTGTAGTGGTGGACCAGTAGGCAGATGTTTTCTCTGATGATGTTCTCTGTCAACCTCCTCGCAAAGAGGTAGACTTTTATGTTGACTTGTACCCTGGGACGACACTGATATCTACACCAGCATGTCAGATGGCTCCCACAGATCTTTTTGAGCTACGGGTACTTCTAGAGGACTTGAAGGGTAAGAGATTCATTTGGCCTAGTTTTTCTCCTTGGGCAGCCTCAATTTTGTTCGCTAAGATGGCGGATGGGAGCTTGTGTCTTTCTGTTGACCATCGGCGCCTAAACCATGTTGTCATGAAGAACAAGTTCCCACTACCAAGGATTGATGACCTCTTTGATCAACTGAAGGGAGCAGAGTGTTTCTCAAATATAGACCTCAGATCAAACTATCACCAACTCAGTGTACAAGACAAGGATGTGTAGAAGACATCCTTCAGGTGTCGGTACGTCCATTAAAAGTTCTTGGTTATGCTACTCGGCATGACCAATTCTTCAGCAGTGTTCATGGGACACATGAACATGATCATTCATCCATACATTGATCACTTTTTAGCAGTCCTCATCAAGGACATTTTGATCTACTCGGCTATTGAGGAGGAGCATGATTATCACTTGCAGGTGGTACTGGACATACTTCGAGAGCACCAACATTATAGAAATATCTCAAAGTGCCAGTTTTGGAACAAAGATGTTCACTTTCTGGGACATGTCATATCGTAGGCTGGAGTTTCAGGGGATCCAGCAATGTTTTATGTGGTACATTCTTGGGATCCACCCATGAGTGGGACAAAGGTATAGAGTTACATGGGTTTGGATGGATACTACCAGAGGTATGTGTCAGATTTCTCCAGAGTTTTAGCACCACTTTCAGAATTGATGAATAAGGGTCAACCCTTCGTGGGGTTAGAGAGAATCCATCGGAGTTTTCAGGAGCTGAGGCAGAGGTTGACTAGTGCCCCCATCTTGAGACTTCAAAAAGAGGGAATAGGGTATGTATTCTACTGCGACACATCAGGGACCAGTCTCAGATGTGTCCTGATGCAGGAGAGAGTCGTGATCGCATATGGTTCTTGACAGCTGAGATAGCATAAGAAGAATTATGCTACCCATGAAGTTGAGTTAGTAGCAGTGGCATTTACCTAGAAGATGTGGTGACACTATCTGATGGGTGAAAGTTTTACAGTGTACACAGATCACAAGAGTCTCAGGTATATCTTCTCCCAGAAGGTCTTAATCCTGAGACAACGATGTTCTCTTGAGTTCCTCCAAAACTATGACTTCGACATAGTTTATACTCCTAGGACGGGGAATTTTGTAGCTGATGCACTCATTATGAGGTCTGGTATACAACCACTAGGTGAGGTGACGGAGCGGCTTAATATTTTACAGATATCCGTTGTGGATAGAGATGGAGTAGCATTCCTTCAGTCTCTTACGATCACTCCCCCACTACATCAATGAGTCTGAGAGGCTCATCATGGGGACGCTGACTGTGAGACATGACGTGCTTATATATCCCCAAGATAGATAGCTGATGGATTTTCAGAAGCTGGAGAGCACGTCATCCTCTTCAGAGTACGTACCATGGAACCAGTGTCACTTCAGGAGGAATTGTTGGGGGTATTCCACACATCCCCTCTAGCGTGACATCCCAGAGTGAAAAAGATTTACCAGGATCTCTGAAGACATCACTTGTCGCCGGGAATGAAGAAAGTAGTAGTAGACATTGTTTCTTATTTCTTCACTTGTCATCAAGTCAAGGCAGAGCATCAGGTACCAGCAGGCTTGGTTCATCCAATAGAGGTCCTAGAGTGGAAGTGGGATGGTATATCCATGGACTTCGGGAAGGTACTTCCACGTACATCTAGGGGTCATGACTTTATTGGGTGATCGTCGACCGACTTACCAAGATAGACCACTTCCTACAGATCAGAGAGAAGGGTTCTGTAGGAAGCCTGGGACTTCTCTATGTGAAGGAGATTGTACAGATACATGGATTACCCTCGACGATTTTCTCTAATCGTGATACATGTTTCATATATCGGCTCTGAAAGGGGTTCTAGGAGGCTTTTGGGATGCAGCTTTATTTGAGCACTGCTTTCCATCCTCGAATGTATGTCCTGACTGAGTGGGGCGTTCAGACCCTCAAGGACATGATGCGTGCTTGTGTCCTCAACTTCAGTCATAGTTTGGAGGATCATTTACCTTTGGTAGAGATTACCAACAACAACCGTTATCACTCCACCATTGGGATATAACCTTTTGATGCATTATATGGGTGACCGTGAAGATCACCTTTGTGCTGGAATGAACCAAAGGAGTAAAAAATAGTTGGACCAGAGATAGTACGGGATACCAAAAAGAAGGTTAAGATCATCTAGGAACAGATGAAGACTGCATAGAAAAGGAAGAAGTCGTATGCTTACAAGATAGGGAGACCTCTAGTGTTCGAGGATGGAAGTCACATATTTTTACGGGTCTCACCTCGACGTGGATTGTGGATATTTGACTAAGGAAAAAAGTTATCTCTGAGGATCATCGGACCTTTTCAAGTCCTCATCAGGGATGGTGAGGTGGAATACACTTAGATCTTCCACCATAGTTTCACCAGGTGCATGACATCTTCAACATATCCTATCTGAGGAGATATGTGCACGACACTTCTCACATCATCGACCATGGAGAGATGGATGTCGATGAAGGGGCGAAAATTATGGAGGTTTGGGTTGAGATTGAGGATAAAAATGAGAGGGTCCTTTGTGGATGGTCGATAACTCTGGTGCGCATTCGCTGGCAGAACATGAACCTCCAGGAGAGCACATGGGAGCGGGAGGCTCAGATGCGTGCTCAGTACCACCACTTGTTTACCTAGTTTGATTTTTGGCTTAAGGGAAAGTAGAGCCCTAAGGTGGGGAGAATGTAATGACTTTGATGTTCCAAGAATTTTTTTTAAATAAATTGGAATTTTACGTGTCCGTGAAAATTTACGGCATGTGATTGTGTGGCATGGTGTGCCAGGAATGAATTTCTGAATTGTTGTTCGAGTACGTTCCGTAAATGTGCGAGTAGGTTTTTCTATCTTTTGAACCTATGCTCAGAATTGAAATCTGAGGGAACCATTGAGCTCGCAGTAGTGATTTACTCTTATGAATACTTTCACGTCGATGGCTGTTGGTCGCGGGTGAAAGATAATTTTTAGGTTTTTCATGGAAATAATAAAATAAAATAAACACACATTTAATTTTATTTTGTTGTATCCACCCTTCATGTGAATATTGTGGTGGTGGGGACCACCATACCATAACCTCCAATGAATGGTTATGGAGGTGGGGACCACCCGAGCCTAACCTCCCATGAGAGGTTATGGCGGTGGGGACTACACGAGGCCAAAACCATTCACCTCCCTCATTAAATGGGGAGAAAAATCCCAACTCCCCAATATTCCACCCCATCCATTAAATTGAGACTTTAAATTGGGCCAATTAATTGAGATAATTAATTGTGCCAACGTGGTACATTAATCATGCAAACATGGGTGTGCCAACATAATTTCTTCTTATGTTAATTATCTTGGCACCACTTTCTTTTTTTTGTTGGGTGAAATTGGGAGAGGAGAGAACCTTGGGAAAAATACAATTCTCCAATGAAGAACTTCACCTCCCAAAAAAGAACGCCCCGCCAACGAAGAACGTCGACCTCCTTCGACCTTATTCCAAGAGACTTCTTCTGACGTGGGACGTCTTCATCAAAAACTAATCAATGACCATACTACCTTTTTTCACCAACATCATCAAACAAACATTGTAGGGGGGGTTTATTTATAAGTGATTTTATATTCCCATGTTATTCTCTTCTAAAATAATGAACGTGGATCAACTCTCTATTTTAGATTGATCTGCGAATGTTCTTATTTTGCCGGATTGGGAATGAATTATTGCAGAATATTTAAGGGAGGGTTTTTGATTTGTTCCCCTTACCTATTCTAAATATTCTTGTGATTCAAGTATAAAAGTCGCTTGCTACCGCACAAATGTAGAGAGTGAGGGGAAAACTAACATGGCCCATCCTATCGGAAAATCTTGTGATGGTTTGTGATGTTGAATACGATGAAGGCGACAGTGGAACGATCTCACCCCATGGCCACCGCATCCTCGTGACCTCCGCACCTTCATGATATCCCCGCGGCCGAGCCGGACCACTACAACCACCGCCACTGCATCCTTGCCGCGCCTCCCATGTTGTACATCCCTGCAGCCTCCAGCGGACCTCTACGTTGCCCTCATGGCCTCTACACCCTCGTGGCCGGTCCGCCCCCTCGCGGTACCCACAGGTGATCTGTGCCCTTGTGGTAACCCTCGTCCAAGCCGACCTCGCGGACCTCGTAGGCTAGGCCGGACCCAATGGGTTGGGTAGGGCCAGTTCGGTCCGACCGGGTCGGACCGAATCTGGGCCCACTACGACCCAATTACTTTTTTTGGCCAAACTATTGGCACCAGAGGTCCGTTTGACGAACTGTCAGTGGTGCGGGAAATCATGAATAAAGCATTCACCTTTGAGTGATACCTGAGTAAGATTTTCATAATATGGGGAATGTTCTAGTTGGATCAAGAACAAATCCCACTGAGCCCCCGGGACTAAAGGGTAAAAACTCGCAGACCAGGCGTCCGATTGACGCGTTGTCTGTTGAGTTGAGACCCCTATGACATGGAGGAACATTGAGATACTTCTTCCTGAGAGTTCGTGGCGGATGGAGTATTGACCAGTAGCTTTTATAGTGGATCCTACCAGAGATGAGTGAGCATAGTACGTGAACCTAGTGGTTGGCTGAGAGTTGATGACTACTGACCATTTAGACTCGAAGAGACCCAACTAGCCTTGTGGGGACCGCCTTGGTGACATGGAAGACCCATGGTGGGGAGAGCCTTGGTGAAGCGGTAGACCCATGGTACTATACATGAAGGGTTACTCAGTAAGCTACGAGGGGAAGAGCCTCTGTGTGATGCGGCAGACCCACGGTGGGGAGCACCTATGTGTGATGTGGCAGACCCATAGTACGCGATAGGAGGAGTACCTCAGCAGTGGAAGGTTAGAGGGAAGTGCCTCTCTGTGAAGTAGTAGGCCCACTGTACTCGATATAGGAGGAGTACACCAGCAGCCAAGATGTTTGATGTTATGATCAGAATGCTACTTTATAGTACCCCTTGAATAAATCTTGGTTTGATCTGAGTCAGTATCTCTGTGTTTTCCCCATGATTGATATGTATTACATGATAACATAGGTATATATATGGTCATATAACTATGTAGTGTTATCTGTTGATTTCATAAATTGGGGTTTATCCTTGGTGGATTTTGTGAGACCATGAGGGTCATGGGGTCCCTATAGAGTATTTTTATACTCACCACTACACGGGCTCTGCCTGTACCTTGTTGTGTTGGATGCAGATGAGAGATAGCACTGAATAAGACCGAGAGTACTAGAACAGGACAGTACTTGGAGGTGGACCATAAGACATGTCGGTGCACATAGGATATGGGTGTATGTGAAGTGCTGAGGAGGTGATCTATACCTACCCTTCAGGTAGGAACCTCGAAGGATGACCTAACAGCTGGCTCTTCCTTTTCTTCAGTTTTATTGTATCACAATAGTAATTATACTTTCCATTTGGGCTTCATTCTAGCCCCTTTTTTATTACTGCACTCACTCTATTTACAGTTCAATTTACTTGTGTTCCTAACTTTTTGTGTGCTTGGTTACGTGTGCTTGCAGGTTATAAAGGCATTGAATTCCCAGCTTTAGGAAATACGCCTTTGGTTCTAGTCTCCAGCCCCTACCCTATGTAAGGCGGGATTGGGGTAGTCACGACACGGGCACCGGGGGACGGTTTGTGACATAATCCAAGAAAATTATGTATTTCTAAGAAAAAAGAGGGTCTAATCTATTCCTCAACCTCCTTTTTTTTAATGGTGAAAAACAATCCCTCACATGTTATCACATGTCCCCAGAATGTGACTTGCTTCATCCAAAATTTACACTTTCTAAACTAGGTGTAAAACTTCTACTTTCTCAATTTCACCAACACAAGTCTCATATGTAATTGATTTCCATAATTCCTCATCGAGTATAATAAAATATCATTAATAAACACATCTGTAATTTTTCTAGGTAATGTCTAAAGACTCTATTCATCAAATCCTAGAAGATTGCAGGGGAATTAGTATGTCTGAAAGGCATCTCCAGATACTCATAGTTCCAATACTCATACAGAAGGCAGTCTTCTGAACATCTTCCTTCTTCACTTTAGCTTATAATATACATAATAAAGATCAACCATTGATATTATTGAGCTCATTTTTACTAATGAAAAATGATGTCAATCCTTGGAATATGATACTAGTTCCTTATGGTAATCTTGTTGAGTTCCCAATAATCGACACACAGTAGCATTGATTTATCCTTCTTCTTCACAAAGAGCACTGGCTCACCCCTAATGTGATGCACTAGGGCGTATGAACCCTTTGTCCAAATGATCATGCATCTACTTCTTTAACTCCCCTAGTTTGATAGGAACTATCCTACATAGACACATTGAGAAAGTAGTATCTCTGGGTATGTGTAATATTGAGGAATCTATATCACAATCTAGGGGGAGTATGGGTAACACTTTGGGAAATAAATTATTATATTCCCTCATGATGGGCATTTTCGCAAGGCTTGAACATTCTTTTGAATCAAAAAATTCGGTGAGGTATGATTCTTCATAGGAAATGAACACCCACACCATTGAAGTATTTTCTAAATGAGATTCATGATCTTTTTATTCATTTTTAGAGGAGAATAGGACAGTGTATAATATGAAAAGATATATCATTTTCCTGATAGTTTATATGTGATCTATAAAGATAGATCCAATCCATTACCATTATAGAATCAAATTCCATCAAGGGAAGTATCGTGAGATTCACTGGAAAACTCATCCCACATATTCCAACAGGGGAATATTCAGAAACTAGGGTGGAATTTATTTCATGACTTGGTTTTTTTACAGAAATCACTACATCGTGATTTTTGGGCATTGATTCTATAGTTCTATCAAACATTCATGATATAAAGGAATGCGTAGAACCAGAATCAAATAAGCCTTTTTCCATTATTAAGTGAATCAAAAGTTTACCTTATGTGATTTCATTATCATGATTGACATCCACAGTAGTGATCGCATTATCTGTCCATTGTTCCATTGGCTTTGGTGGCTACTGACACTGATTACCCTCAAGGACTTGACATTTAGCGCATTGGCTTGAATAGTTCCATTATTCCCTATAGTTGTAGCATTGGACCATTGGTGGTTCTCTCTTTTATTCCACTAATTTCTCCTTCCTTAACATGTCTTTTCAACACTCATGCTCATTATGGCCTTCTTTCCCACACTTTTATCATTTACCTATCCCATTGAGGCAGTTCCCATGATGCATCTTCCAAAATTCTGGGCATGTGGGTGGTTGAGTTTTCTTCCCACATTAATCCTTAGATCCTATTGTATGAAACTCCATGTTTCTTTTCTTATAAATATAGCCGTGGAACCATTCTCCAAACTCCATATCCTATTTGATAGAACATACAATAACTTCTTCATAACTCTCAATGTCTCTAATTTCAACAGCCTTTTGAAGGTGTGGTTTTAATCAACAATAGAATCTATCAATTTTTCTATCATTATTATTGAAAAAACCCAAAGAATACCTTTCTATCACTGTGAAACTCGCTTTGTAGGTTGTGATAGATTATACTTCCTTTTTAATGAGATCTATTGTTATCTCTCCATCTCTATACAAAGTGTTATTGGGAAATACTGATTAGGAAACATGATCTTAAAGTCTTCCCATTTCATCTCTTCAGTTTCATCCCTTTTCTTGGTGTTCTTAATGAAATCCCACCATTGATTAGCCTCTCTAACTAAAATATAAATGAATAGGGTCACCTTATATGTTTGAGATCAGTGGATCACAGAAAAGATGTTCTCTATTAAGTTGAACCACTTTTCCACAACTATTGGATTAGAATATCCACTAAATGTCGGTGGTCGTTACCATATAAAACAATCAATATCCAGCTTCTCCCTCTTAGGTGAGGAGGGAATTATCCATTATTCAAGTTATTATTCATAACTTGAGACATATTTTTAATCATATCCATGTTGTTTTCAACTCCACCTCTCAAGGAATTGGGGATTTCTTTTCTGAAATCAGTGCATTGTCCCTCGCATCGGTTGTTGGCCCGGTTTCTCCTAGTTTCCTCCATTTTCTAAAACAAAAAACAATTGAACAAAAAATAAAACAACCTTTCATGATTAAATTGTTAATTAGAGAAATTTAAAATAAAATAATATTATATGGGATCCATATGTTTTAAAAATCTTCATATATTATTATTGTACTTAGTCTCATACTAGAGGTATTATATAAGGTTGACCTAATTCCTAAATTTACTAAATTGTGACCATGATACCAACTATTGAAACCCTTCCTTTTCATACATTAATATTAAATAATTATAAAGATAACCAACATAATATTATTACACATCAAGGATCTGAATGTTTAGTGTCATGACAAAATTAGGACCATGCATAACATTTAAACATCAAACACGAACATTTAATTAATCTATTCTTCTCAACCTTCTTATTTACCCTTAATAACTCCTAAGTACACATAATTACCTGAGGATATACATCAAAATGGGGTGAGATAAAATCCCAGTATGGGGATTTATATGAACAATATAGAAATGGGTAATCATAATCATAACATATTCAAAGGATAATGAACTTTAGAGGAAGTAATAATAAATGACCTAAAATGTGAAAATGCATTAAAATGAAACATCATGTCTTAGTGGTCATAAGAAATAAATAGTTGTGATGAAATCTAGAATCATGTTCACAAATCATTTCACATTAACTAATTAGATTCATCAGTTTACCCAATTCATTGGAGTTCAGTAATATTCTGGCCACACCCGCCACATTCAAACATTCATATTGCATGATATAATTCTGGGTGCACCCATCTCATCAATAATATTTACATCATCAAGCATGAAACATTGAAAATATATAAAACCCGAACATAAAATAACCCATGGAAAGAAATTTATTTCACATAAATAATCATAAATTCATAAACAATTGGTTCCCAAAATAAATAGGCAATATCATTCTTTATATTGAACTATTGACCGTCAGTGAAGAGTGAAACAATCATCGAGAAGTAAAAATGGTGTATTTATTTGAATAAAGAGTTACTTTGGAAACATGTGTTTTTTCTTAAATTCAATTAGATAATGTGTATATCCAATAAAAAGAAATTTAATAATTAATTCATCATCTTTATAGAATATCCATTCAAAAAATGGGTTGAAGAGGGAAAACCCCAAGAAAGAGAGTAGGGTCCAAGTGTTTCTCCTACCTTGTATCTGAATGTTTTATTCACTTAAATGTTCTATATAATGCTATTATATTCATTAATTAGAAATTAAATTAACTCATATACATGAATATAATTCATTAGGGTTTCATTAATTCCTTTAATGGTCCTTTGGATGAGTTATAGTTTTTAAATTCATTGCTTGAGAATGTTCATTTTTGTATTTTTCATGAACTATTCACTTGTATTCATGAATGAAAGTTCATATAAAATGTCAATAAACATAAAAAATTGTAATTATATTTTATTTACCATATTAAATAACTTAACATGATATTATAACTAGTTTTTTTATATACCATGAAAATGAATCATTAGATAATAATTTAATGGGGATCATTTGTGTTAATTCGGGCTGTTTTTTTGCCACAACAAACTTGTTTTGTTTAATAATTTAGTAATATGTACATAAGTTAGTTTCTGAACATTAAATAGGATATAATACATATAACGTAATTTGTTTCAACCAGAAAAATGGTTTCCTGGCTATATCTGAAGGTGGTAATGGAGTAAAGAAAACATGTCGTTCTTGAAGGTGATAAATTAACACCTCACAAACAACGTCCTCCTTTCTAAAATAAAAAAGAACAAGAGAAGGGGTTTGTTTGATATATTTTTCCCTTATTATCATAAAATTATATTATATGTATTATATTAGAGTAACCATACCATGTGGATGTGGATAGGTGGGGAGATATTAAGAATAGAACTTGAAATAGAAAAAAAATTAAAGGAAAAGAGAGAGATTGGAATTACCTCTTGAATACTCCTTAAGGCACCTTTGATTGGACTTTTGATGAGTCTAGAAGCTCTGGTACATGGGGGAGTGGCTGGGTAAGATTATTGTGAAGAGTTTAGGCATGGATTTGAGCATGATAGGTGTGATTCAAATTAGGTACGAATGATTGTATTTATAGTGGAGGGGGAGGGGTTTCTTAATATTTAATTAATTAATTTATTAATTTCCCTTAAGACCACCAATAGTGATGATTCTAAGAAAAATAATAGTAATACGTGGATTTGATTTTGAGATTTAGGTGCTTAAATTACTCATGTTTTCTGTAATAAAAAACTTATATTATCATATATTTATATTGTAAATTAATGTATTTTACTATTCACCAAAAATTCAATATTTCCGAAAAATCCTAAAAATTAACCCTAAATATTTTTCGACGTGCAGAATACCAAAATGAATGCCAATTTTTTAAAATAATTTTATCTATATGAATAATTTAATTTTTAATTAAAATCATAATTTACTTGAAAAATTCTATTTTTAAAACATTTATTTACTTATTCCAAAACATAGGTACATCATACATTCAATTAACTTCTATATCTATTCTATCATAGGTGAGGATACTAGTCATAAGGGTAACAATACTATTCAAAAGGGTATGTTATGATTCACAAAAAATTATGTTTTCTCTATTAGACTCCAAAAATCACCCTGAACAAAACCGTGCATGTTAGATTTTTAAAATTGAAAACACAAAAGTTGAAAATTTATGTTTAATGGTAATATAGTGTTTAGTATCATGATATATAAATATGATTCCCAATGTTATTATTCTATAATTTATATTTAAAAGAAGGTAATTCCATTGATAAAATGTTGTTCCATTACATCATTCACAAGAACAACATGTGTTTGAACCCTTGGCATAGGTATGAGAGTCGCATCCTATAGGGAAACGAGACATTGAGGGAAGTGACCCACCATTAGCTGATCAGAAACTCTAATGTGCCGACAAATGGGAACCTCATACCACATCTTTGCTTCATGAGGATTCCTAATGAATCCCCTCTTATAAAATTATGGTTCTAGATAATGTCCTCTTGATGACTTCTTCTATTTCCCACACCTCATGATACATCTTCATCATAAAGGGGGTGACCAGGCGCCAAATCTCTGGATACAAAGCCTCCTCCAAATTCCTCGACCTGACCACCTCATCTAGTAGTAGGTCAGAAGCATATCATAGAAGGTTCCTCAAATATATCAAGAACTCTCACATACTAGGGAAAACCTGCTGAAGGATAAGAAACTCTTGGAGACTTACCGCATTCATAGTCAATGAATGTGACTCAAATATGAACTAGTATCATAACACCTCCCCTGAGACTGAAAAATCCTCCTGATCCACAAGGAAAAATAACCACAAAATTCTCACTTTCCCACACAACATCATTACAACCAATGATACGCATTTCTTCTTCTAATCATGGATTAAACTAAAGTCTATCTCAACCTCACCCAAATAGTCTTCCATGACTGCATCTGAAATAGATCCCTCACACCTCTATAGAAACTGGAACTGAATCTCTCTAAGTGTCCTTTATGTGTCGTCATCATCAACCTCTAACATATAGTGATCTATTGAAAAAACATGCTGAAAATATCTCACACAAACATGAAAAAGACGTCAAACAGAAGCCATGCAGAAAAAATATTAAAAAATTAGATCTCCTAACCAGGAATACAGAAGAAATAGACATTATTTAATTGTATAATTTTATTTTTTTCGGTTAACCTATCCCTTGGTCTACCCATTCCAACACAGGAACAACGAAGAATAATTCATTATCCCTTCCTCAGTCACTACCTTGCAACCAGTATCACATCATTCAGTAGCCACTATATGTTTAATGGTTCAGGAATCAAATCACAAGGTGCGCTAAATATCCATGTCTCATATAGTCTCCATTGTTTAAAATTATCACTAAACATAGCAGACAATGTTCCCCTAAAACCCCATGAAACCCCTCCTATACCTAACTCCAAACTCCATCTTATCCCCCAACTAGACCTCTAATAGCACTCTGTCATGACCTCTTCCAAAACAATTTCACCCCCTATGTTAGAAATAGGGTAATAAGGATAATAACCCCTGAAAAAAGCCTCTAGTAGTCTTGGGGTGGAGACTAGCACTAAGGGTATGATAAACACGTAGATGGTAGGAATTACCCACTAAGATAACACATGAATAAGAAATATAAAATATGATCCAACTAAAACCTACACAAACTACAATATAAATTAGAATCCAAGGTGCAGATATGTAATGATATTGATGAAATGATACAAATGAAAGGAAAAAGACAAGTACCAAAGGAAACATAAATATGATAGTTACCATGAAGCCCAAATAGCACCTCCTAAACCCCAAGCTCGTAGTAATAAAAATTATCACCAACGTGGTCCAACATACATTAATAATAGTTTTTATATAAGTAGGTTGAGTATAATAGTATACTTAGAATAATCATCCATGAAGATACTTATAAAAAAGATAACGACATCATGCTAAAGCATAGTGAAAAACAATTGAAACTAACTCATCCCCAAAACAGGTATACTATGATCCCAACCTCTCTATGTTTACACTCACTATGTATCACATAGAAGAGAATATAATATAATTATGAATATTATGGGAACCAAGCTACTCCTTCCCCTATAGTTTTTGGATCTTACCCAATGTCGCACATTCTGAACACCTCTCTCAAAAAAGGCAAGCATGTAGAAACCTGCAAAAAGCATCGCAACATTCTCCTCATGAATAAAACCACCAAATCCATGTAATAAAAGAAATTCATAACATGTATCATACATCTGTTATTATACCTCAATCCATTATATCCCCTACACCACGTTAGAATCCACAAGCCATCACAACCTATACAAGTTATAACAACAATAGTCCATAGGAAAATACATCCTGAATACATGGGTGTGAAATAAACACAATCCATAATGTCCCTCTATACACATATGTGGGGGAAACAAACCACCTTGCATACCAAAATATGTAACAAACAAGAGAAGATAGAGGGACATAAGGTCATAGTCAACCATCTATACTCACACCAGGATGTTGGGAAAACAACCCCAAGGGATAATAATACCTAGGGTTCCATCTTCCTTAACCTAAATGGTGGAATTTATTGTAGAAACAAAAATATTTCATGTCATAATATAGCTCACAACCGCACTATTGGAGTAAACTATTCTCTTACTCAATTGCAGATATTGTCTCTCTGAGTCCCAACTACCACTAATAAGCCCAGATATCCTACAAGCACAAAGCAATTCAAAGATCAATATTAAATTACTTTATTCCTTTTTCATCAATCTCAATTTATTTTAACTAATTCATTAACCATTAATTAACCATTTACAATTTTCTAAATTACATTACCTCAATGTTCTAATCCTTCTAGAAATAAGAAAAATGAGTCCACGACTTATCATAATTATAACCTCGACATTGCATCCCAGCAAGCTCCAACCCCATGGGTCAAACATTTATGCATATATTAACATCATCGGATTCCATATTACCTAGTATTATAGGAAACAATTATATGATATTAATCAAAAGGGGCTCAAAACAGTGAGTATGTGATCCACCAGTTGAGTCTTTTCCACCTATATAAAAAGCCTAGACTCATCCAACTATAAGAACATAGACACAAGAATAAGATGGCATACCCCACACATCTTCGTCTCTATTAGAATGAGAGAAAGAGAAACCTTCAACCTCAAGCTATGAAGAAAGGAATTTAGATAATCAAAAATATGGGCATCATTCGAGCATCTCATTCAAAAAATCTTCCAACATTCATACCAATGGGTTAGACCAGATTCAACTCATTCCATCAGATATTGTGTCCTTATTGATAGCATATACATTTATTGTTTCATCTCCTCAATCCAGGTGTCAACTACTGCCTCAAAAACCAGGCCTCTCCGCCACTCATACCACATAATCCCTCCTGACTCAGCCATCCTAGGATCATGTCACATCAAAGGCCTCCCCACCCCATATACCCTAATATCCCTCTATTATCAACCATCAAAGGCTCATGTCACATCACTAGCAGCAGGAGAAAGACATAAAACCCATGAATTGTCCTTAAAACAATGAATTAATCCTTCAAACACAATTATCTATCATAGATATAAAGCACAAGGCACTTGTAATTTACAAGAAATGATGTAAATCAGGTCCTACAAGGCATTATCTTTTATCACAAAACTGATTCTTATTCTTTCATGAATTAACTGATTCATTAATCACATGTTTAAACTATGGGAAACCTAAGAAACTAGCAATCACAAATTAATTATATAATTAAATTGTCATGCCTTCAATTATTTTATCAACATGAATAAATATTCTCCAACATCATTAACCAATTAAATTAAACATTCATATCTACATCAATTTTTTATCATCAAATTGCAAAAAAACATCCATATTCATTAAACAAGCCCCCATAATCGTCTAGATAATTAATTATAATTTAATAAAAAGTTTCAATCTTTAAAAATTTCTATTAATATTAACAAAATAATCCAAGAAAGTTGTAGATAACACACTATCTAGGAAATCAATAAGAAAAAAAATTTCATAGTTCAAAGAAGAAACATCGTTATGCGATTGATACTAATTCTTTAATATGGTTAAAATAATAATTATGTTAATTTAATTGTCATCCAAGTGGATAAATCATGATAGATATATTATTACACATAAATAAATTGAGAAGAAATGTATACCCTACCACAAAAAAGTTTTTTTACATTCTTTGCCTGAGAACGGACCACAAAACAAATATTTGATCACTCCTCTGATAAGAACATCATCCATATGAAGATGTTCCTGATAAACCACACCAAAAACAACTAAGAAAAACACCATTAGAACCATGAGTAAAAAAATTCCATATCACAGAGAGAACACATGGGAGGAAACAAAATTAAACATTCAAAAAACTACTAGAAAATGAAAGAATTATGCACCTTGTATAACAAAATATCACTGTGAATTAAAGACTGAAGCCCAAGGATCAATAAATCCAATTGAAATACGAATCAATGAAGGAGAGGGATTCCATATTCCCAAAAACAATATCATCCATAGGTTTTTATGGATAAAGTGTTTTGAAATGTTTTAAAACAAACAACATAATGGAATTACATGAAATGTAATCCCCATTCACATCTTGTAAATCTTAGGGTTTGGTTTCCACAAAAAATGTGTTGCCTATTCATTTTTTAAAACCCTATATATTACACATTGTGAAACACACCTTCACATCATGTAACTTTTCATAATTTTAAATCCACACCTATGTCCATCATGTGGCTACTAAAATCCTCTAAACTTCTTCAGAGCCTCCTTTGAGTACCTTGGTCTTCGGAAACATTAAAATTATCAATCCACACAGGTCCAGTCCCTTACCGATAAAAAATCGTGACCACATGAATTGTATAACACCTAGTTATTAAATCACCATATTTCTTATGTAAATGATAATTATTTTACAAATATCATTCAAGATGGGTATTTAGAATTGTTTGAGATAAATCCACTTGAAGGATACCATTTTAGTTTACCAAGATAAATCACCAAACCACCATTCAGCAGACAGGGTGAAAGGGACAAAAATATTGTAGGATTGGTAAACAATTAAGTGTGTTGACTATTTAGAGTAGAATCTATATGTGGTATTTTTTAGGTAATAAATTTTACAAATGACTTGAGTAGATATGGATATGTCTACTTGATGAGGTATAAGTCTGATTCCTTTGAGAAATACAAGGAATTAAATAATGTTGTATAGAATCAACTTGGAATGAAGAATAATAATCTTCAACCGAATCAAGGAGGTGAATATATTAACCAATAGTTAATCAACATTACATTAGAGTTTGGGATTCTGTCTCATCACACTCTACATTACACACCATAGTAAAATAGTTTTTGTGAACGGAGGAATCATACCTTGTTAGCCGTAGTATGGTCGAAAATGGATTATACTGGTCGTTAATTATGTTTTTGGGGATATTAATTACAAAATGTTCCATACACATTCATCCATGTACCAATAGATGTTGGAAAAAGAATTCCCTTTCATTTATATAATGTAAAGAAACCCTTTTGCCACCAGAAAAGGTATGGGACAATGAGGAAGTTTTTACATCCATCCCAGTAAACAAACTATTAACCTAGGGAACAAAGTGAATCCTTACAGGGTATCCCAAAGAAAAAATGGATACTAACTATAGAACCCTCATAAATGAATTTTACAATCGAAAGTCTTTCCACCTTTCATGTGATGGAGAACATACTCAAAAAGTATAGTGGGAGAAATATTGACTTCAATGATATTGGTGATCCATATAAACAAGATTTGGGTTTGAAATAGATTCCACAAGACCATATTGAAAATTTAGTGCCTAAAATGTTACTTTATAATAGTGCATGAGAGTTAGGAGAACTAGGGAAATATATTTTTATAATCACCATATATGGTGACTCATTATTTATTATCAACGATGAACCTACCTCCTAAAAAGAATAAGTGGAGACTTCCACAGCATTAATATAGAAAGAATCCATGAATTATGAAATGGATTCCATTTATCCGGACCAAGTGTGGGTTTTAGTAATTGTATATGGTGATGTAAGGACCATTGGGTGAAAATGGTTATTCAATAGAAAACTAGACATGGAAGTTAAGGTAAATACCTATAAAGAAATTCTAGTGACTAAAAGGTTAAAAACATCAAGTAATTGACAATGATGAAAGATTTTATCCATTTGAAATGTTTAAATATATTATAATTCTACTTTTTAAAGTATCTTACCCTGACTATGTGATTTTTCAAATGGATGTCGAAACCGAATATCATTATGGGACCCTTTTGAAAGATGATAATATGACACAATCAAAAGGTTTGGGAATCCAATAGATTCTGAATAGAAATTAATGTTTTAGGTATCCATTTATGGACTGAATCAAGTGTCTAGGTCATAGAACATTAAGTTCTATGAAGCTATAAAATAAATATGTTTCATTAAGAATTCATGTGATCCATGTGATTATAAAAGGTTTAGTGGAAATACAGTTTTTATCCTAGTAGTATATGTTGATAACATATTATGTATTGGAAAAATAATAATAGTTTTACATTCTATTATGTACATGTAAAAAAGTTGTTTCTCTAGGATAAAATTTGTTGATGTAGCCTATGTTATATTTTTCATGATCATTAGTGATATATCACTGAGGATACATTGGCAATGTCAATGTATATATGTTAACGAAATACGAATGAGATTTATTATTGAACAATCTAATAGAAAATGTCTTCCAGCATCATATGGTATATATATTTCTAAAAAAATGTGTCCTTATACACAAAAGGTGAAAGATAGAATGAGTAAGATCACATAATCTTATGTGGTAGTATCAATAATATATTCCATGTAATGTACAAGACATGACATTTCCTATGAGTTGAGCATGGTAGGAATATTCCACATAGATATTGGCGAACAATATTGGTATTATGTTTAGAATACCAAAAAGAATCTGGAAATAACTAAGGAATTATTCCTATTACATGGAGGAGATGATGAGCTGGTGATCTTGTGTTATATTGATTCCATTTTTTCGAATACATTAGAATGATGTGTAGTCACATCCTTGTTATGTTTTTTTCTCAATGGTGTAATTGAGAGCCAAAAGAGTTCCAAGAAACAAGTTTTCACCAATTCTATAGTGGAGTCTGATTATATAGCATCCTCTGATGTATCCAATGAAATGATTTGGGTATTAAAATATTTCTAGTGGCTTGATGTGGTACCTATAATTAAAGAACCATCACATTGTATTGTTATAATACTGTAGAGGTTTTACATGAAAAAAATAAATGTCACACTAACAGAATAAGCATATACATTGGAATTATCACCTATTTTCGGATTTTGATATATGGGGTGAAGTTATAGCAAGCATAGTACCCACGAATGATAACATGAGGGACCCCTGAACTAAAGGTATGTCATAGAAATATCATTAGTATTATGTGAGAGCGAATGGACTGATGGTTTTTATAAATTTTCTATAGTTCAAGTGTGTTTCAATTGGATTTGGTTCCCTGTATCCAACTTATATGTATTTTATGATAATCTATATTCATAAGTATGAATGTTAATAAAATCAATATCACATCACGATTATTCTTCTGTATAACATTGTGTGTGATAATGTCCTGTGAGTGGCTATCTCACTAAAAGGTCTTAATAGTTCCCTACTATGATTATAACCTAGAAGGAAATTAAACTATTATTAAATATATGTTCTATATCCGGATGATGTCATTTTTTGGAAAACAAATGATACAAGATATCAAGTGTCAAGACACAATGGGCAATGAGGCCCTTTTCCATAGAGTATTCCCTTAGTAATATCAAGGGGATGATATTATGAGAACAAGACCAACTTTAATGATATACACAGTTATATGTGGAATTAAATAATCATATTAGAGGATATTTTTATTGATACTTAGACATTAAGATTATTATTAATTAGTATTATGAGTCCAGTACATTGATGTATTGATAAAAACAACGATGACATATGTGTGTTCATAAGTAGGACAAGTTAAATGCTACATGATATTCATTTCATTAATGAATAATGTTAGAACATATTTTTCCCTTATTTTCATTAAAATATGTTGATATTTAATTAAAATTATAGGAAATCATATAGTCTATAAAATCCATGGTCGTGGTGTTCTATAGGTATGTTCAATTTCCATAAAGTCAAAAAATATACATCACGCACATATGTCGATAGAATAGATGCACAACATTCTTAATTAGAGATATTGTGATGAAGTTATTATATTACACAACGGACAAACATATGAGGTATTACATCAATGTAGAATTAACATATTTCTCAATTGGTGTTATATCATGTTTCTAGATGATAACCTTGGACATTAGGAAGCCTCACCTAATGTCACTGAGAATGAGGCCTATAGGGTCACATAATAAGTGTATCTAGAATATAAACTAAATTTTATATTATTATTTAATATTTAATAAATATAAAAAATATTATTCACAAATCTGGTTTATTAATTATTAATGTTTTCTCAATCGCATATATTCTGTCACAGGTTATTTGAGATAATATTTTATGTGTGGAATATCTAATAAAACATTATTTTCTATTTAATGAGAGTTATTTTTAAATTTTTTCTGAATAATGCAGTGATATTTATTTATTAAATAAATATTTATTTTTCATGTTCCGATAAATATTATGGTGAAATATAGTTTCATGTTTTTATTTTTTGTTTCTAGATAATATATATTGAATATTATTTGATTAATTTATACTTAATTTAATTTCCAGGTTATGTTTATACCGAGGAAGTCATATTATTTTTATTTTAGAGATGGGTTTCCTGAAGAATTAAATAAAACATAAGTGGAACTTGTTCAAATATTTACATCCACACCATAGATGTATTTAATAAAAATTAAATTATTTTTATAATGAGAAAATTAATTTATGTGTCATGCACAATGTATTTGGAGAACCCTCTCAATAACT
Source organism: Viscum album (assembly GCA_963277665.1). NCBI lineage: Eukaryota > Viridiplantae > Streptophyta > Magnoliopsida > Santalales > Viscaceae > Viscum > Viscum album. Next base: position 339,390,057 of record OY728144.1, read on the forward strand.
TGATGGATCTTTCTCGAAGAATGCTCTGAGGAATAGAGGGAGATCATCCTCTACCTCCCACACTCAATTCAAGAGAGTTTAAATAGAATTATTTATAAGAAATTCTCATGGTGACTAAAGGAATACAATTCAAATTATATAATCTTCTTTGATAGCATCCATAGATTCCTACCATGATGTTTAGAAATTTTTTGGAACATGTGTGGATTACAGCTACATGGAATCTTCTCTTGATTTTTAAAATGAAACTAAATTACAATGTATATCTATTTTCGTATCCACAAATAAATAAATAATTCATGTAATGAAAATCTTAATTTATTAAATTCGTTAAAAATAATATATCATGATCATGTGCTTAATTACAACATTCTATACATTATCTTTTTTCATTGATTCAATTCTACTGATCACACCATTGATCACAATGAAAATATCAAATTGGTCATTAATCATGAAAGAAATTAATGTTGGGAACGTCCGATCGCATGATTCTATAGTGCATGGAAACTAATTGCTCAACGAAAATTGTTTCACTTATAGTTTCTAAAATTATAGATTCTAAATATGTGATTGAAATTAAAAAGTATATTTTCCATGAAAAATGTAGTAATGAAATTTTATATGTATTTTTATCTAAAACATGATTTGTTGATGTTAATTAGGAATTACTAAAGGTATGTTCCATTACAACTATTATTATTCATTCTTTAGATGATGTTTTTAATATGATGATGAAACTTTTAAGAATCATTCATGAATTTCAAGATTTATTTTTTAATGATATGATTAATTTTTTATGTTATTATGGGAAAAATATTTTTGGTTTTTATTATGTTATAGGTGGGCCTAGAGTTATATATCCCTCCAACACATTGAGTAAAGAATGATATCTCATTAAATAATATGTTCAACTATGGCGAGTTAACATACTATGTTATGTGACATTGTCTGATAAGATAATCAAAATAGTGAACCATGAATAAGGGATTGATGGAATGATAAGTGAACCTAAACCACTATAATAGTCCTAAATGTGATCCTTAACATAGTAAATGATTTTTAATTATTATGTTCAGGACATAAAATTACGTTTTATGGTTGTGAAATTGTATCATGGCTAGTGATTGACTATTTATGATTCCACACAGTTATTTTTTATGTATTTAAATTGATAAAACTTTATACCATGATTCTATAATATGACATATGAAGTCATGGGTATGATTTTTTAATATTTATCTCATTTTATCATATCCTTATTCTTATATTAATCTCACTAATAACCATATATTTATATCTCTTATGTTTGTCCTTGATGAGAATTTGTGCTTGGACATTCTTATGGTTCCATTCCCCATGTTATAGTAAAAGGATTTATATATATATTATGATGAACAAGAGTAATAGTTATAAAGAACTGAAAGGGAATGATGTAGATCATTTATCTTCTCATTGTTCTAAATATCCATGTTTCCATAGGCAGTAAAACATTATAGTTCTCTGACATGCATTCTTGTGAAATGAATTGAATATACATATAAAATGATATAATATTTGTGTATGATAATTAAACATCACTATATTTAGAAATAACTAAATTTTTTAATAAATTTTTTAAACTAGGATGGAGAGACCTTAGTGATAACCCACATGAAAAGACTAAGTATATGATAACATCACATGCTATGATAATGAAATAATAGTTTTTCCCAAAAGAAATACATCATAGTCTGAATACTATAAGAGAACATGGTTTTCACCATGATGGATCTTGGGGTAATATTCCTGAAAAGAGTAGTTCGAGTATGTATCACACATCATTATATTACATGGTGAATCAACCCTTACTATGCACTTTGTGATACACTCTTCGTGGATATGACTTGTTTAATTTACATTTTTCATGGGAATCGTTTTGAAATATTTAAATAGATAGTGATCAATGTTGACGCAGTTAAAGAATAAGGCATCATAGATTGGAATGAGATGTTTAGATTTTAGACATCCTATAAATGATTTTATAATGATCATTTTATTTCTATAAATGATAATTTCTTTTTATATAATTCATTTTTTTATTCAATTGATAGAACATGAAGGAAACATGTTAAAACTAAATGTTTAAGAGAATTCAATTATTTACATCTTGAGATATTAACTAACATATAAATTGGAAGGAAAACCCTTATGACTATTTCTATTTATGTATATAGAAATATTATTGACAATATAAATATATATTTTTTTCCTAACACATACAATAATAATAAAATCTGATTTTACGGATGTTTATGTGGAAATATTTATGGAGGAAGGAATGTTCAATTTCCTTCATGTCGATATTGTTGGAAAAAGTATCGGGAGAATGTATCAATGGAAAGGGAAGATGTTTATTATGTTTAAGGAAATTACATAAAGAAAAAAATTGTCATGTAATTTTATGTAATATATATTGGGAACATGGGAATTATCCAATTAAATTCACCATTCAAATAGGTAACTCACTGAACAAAGAAGGTTCTATACTTTGTCAAGTACTTATATGGATCATGATGGTTAAGTAAATATTATCCTCTAATCTTATCTTTGGGATGTCATATTAATTATAATAATAATTTCCCTAAGAAAGTATTTTTATTCTTTTTTGGAGTTTTATGTGATTTTTAGCATTGATTTTATCTAATGGGGGGTTTTTATTTTATTACATTATAAATCTCCTTAAATTTTTATTAAACCATGACAATATAATAACATGACTATTGTTCACATACTGGGATTTTTTATAATAATTTAATGATATAAAACCCTATCTTCATCCATCAAATGTGCTACAAAATCATCGTGTGTGTGTACGGTAGACTACCTCCTCACGAACTGATATCATTTTTATTTCCATTTAGAGTACTCAATAATGGGTATTAATATGAATATAAACTATATATCTCCAACATATAATATATTTATACAATTCAATTCACTATATCATATATATATATATATTCAACTTCCATTCTTTGTAGGATACAATAACATCACTCATTTGTATGGTGGTCTACTGCTTCACGAAGCAACGAGATTCATCTATCAATAACTCTTTACATGGGAGGTAATAAAGATAATCTTATTTATTATATTTTATATACATTAAATAATTATGATAATACTGAAATTTTAACCATTCTAGAAAAATAATTTATATCATCTTCTTTTTCCCTTTTTACTCACAATAATATTATAGCATATTTCCTGTATGTATGGACTTCCTCTTTCACAAAGCGATGTGACTCTATTGGAATCACAACACCACATGGGTGATATAAATAGCTATCTAATCTGATATTAGCTATATTATTATCATTATTTCAGGGTAAAATATTAATTACATCCTTTTTAATAATAATAAATAAGAAAAAATGTTAAACATGCGTACGTATGAAAAACTGTCTCCATGACCAAACCATTCATCATTTTTCAAAATCTGTAAAAATGTTTGGTTTTAAAAGAAAAATTGATGTACAAGTATGATAATTATTTTATAAACACTGTTTTATAGATGATTAAAGTCTATAATAAGAGCATGAACAATTTATTTAATGAAGAAACATGCATAAGAAACTAAGCCAATTCACACCTAAAATAACGAAAATAAAGAAATTTTATTAATGAAAGGGAAATTAAAGTAGCATATATTATATCAAAAAATGGTTATAGTATAAGTTAATAAAATGTTTAAAACCCCTATAAAAGAGTTTAAATCATTTTCATCCAAACGTTCATGAGTGGTAATGGATTTCTTCTCAATTTTATTTCATTGAGTCATATTGTAATGTTTGGAACGTACTTTCATTTTTATAGTGTGTGTGTGTGTCTATATATATCCAATTTGAAAGGAAATATTAGGAACAATTCTTTACCCATGGGTTTTTATGTTTTAATTTTAATTATTTCATCGAAGGATATTTTATTTTAATATTAAAAAGATGTAAAAAAGAGTATCATGTCTCACTTTTTTATGATTGTTAGATTTATATTAAAACAATCACTTGATTATAAGTATTTTTAATTTCAAATTATGTTTTCTCTTAGGAAGTAAAATCCATGTTGGATGGATATGATTATTTCCCAAATAGTGTACCATTTTTATATATGGTTATAAATTTGAATATATTTTGATTAACTACAGAAATATCGATAAATTTGTATCCTCTACTCAATATAGATATTTGATGATAAATAATATTTCTCAAGAATGAAATATAAAATTTGATATACTATGAATGATTTGGACCCGTTATGATTGGTGGGAACAAGAATATATATATCCCCTTGATTAATAGACATGTATCATGAGATAAATCGATTAGCTAAACTAAATGGGTTTCAACCTATAGGTTTTCTTGTTCCTAAGACACAACAACCAATAATTTATTATTTCCATCCTTGAGAAAAAATTTATATTTTCCATGTATTATTCACTATTGTATAATCTATGGATGCAGTTAACTCTCATAATATTGATTAAATGGACTGTGTTTTCAGTTATTGACATTTCAATATTGATTATCCCTAATCTATTCAAGTATTAATATTATTTAAATATTATGTGTGTTGAGTTATTTAACATTACTTATTATTTATGCATATTTACTCATGATTTATTCCACTATACATAAAACATACCAATAATTTGATCTCAACCTTATTTTTTCCCTTTCCCCGTATTATGAATATGAGATTTTGGAATGTGACTCAAGGAAACTAAGATTTTACTTTTGTATACATTAAATTCATTTACCAATATAAAATGGAAATCATATCTATAATTTGGTTCCCCAAAACTAATAAACTATTCATTATTTTAGAATGTGATTCCTATTATGAGTTTTTTGATCAATAAGACTTTTTCAAGATACTACAAGTGGTTGTGGTTCTAAAATAGAGCTACCCATTTTAAATATCTATTATAAAGGTATGTCTGTCCGGATTCAACTATTACGTGGGGCACATCCACTATCCATTCTGGGAACCTAGTTTGAAACTCCATGTGGATATTCATTGGATAATTCATATTTTATTTAAAAACAATTATAAATAAATTAAAAAAAATTATATCTAATTGGAAACCCAAGTTTATGATTCTCAGATGAACAATACATGAATTTTTAACATAGGTTAAGTGTTACATTATATTTGGAAAGATATATAATGTATTAAAACTCATAGTCTTATAAAGCAATCCCTTTTATTATATTGTTTAGACATGTTCCATGGAAGGAATAAGGGTTTCAATAATCATGAAATTTTTTGAGATTTCCCCACAAAGGATGTTGATACATTGGTTATTGGAACCGAGGAAATAATTAAATATTACGGAAGCATAAACATGTTTTAAAAAATAAACATGATCAGATGTAGAAAACTATTACACAAAGAGATTATCATATGATATATCAATTTATGTTATAGAGTTCAGAATCATTAAGTTGGAACACCAGTCAAATTATATCTGAGTGAGGGATATAAGTCTATGGAGAAGATAATTATGGCCTTAGGACATGGTGAAAAGGAAAAGGTTACACTTTCGGTGTATTTTTTGATAGTTGATACTAATAAATGGTGTTATTTGATCAAGAATACAAGGGATCATGAATAAATATAATGTGTATGACACACACCTCTCATATTTCATGGAAAAACATATTTCTTTTGTTTTCATAGTGTAGTATAGTGGCTGACCAGAGTTGTCTAATTTGAGGAGTGTTCTCAATTGTTCACTCACATAAAAAAAATTCACCAAAACTAATTCTTTTTGATATTTTTTAATATTTGTGAATTAATTATAATTTATGAAAATAAATTTGACTCAAAAATTCAATTCTAATTAATATTGAAATGATAAATATATTGCAATTAGTGAAGAAAGGATGTTTTCCTAACAGAATTTTTAGGGTGCACTTTTATTAACTGGATTCAAACATTCGTAGTGAATACAATCCATCGTATCTATACACCCCTTAGTCTAATCCAGTTATGAATGAAAATTACACTTTTAAATTAACATGTGAACCCTCTATCCACCACCTTAATCGAGGGAAAATGGTTGTATATTAAGGAAATAGAAATTAGACAACCATAGTGAGGATTACAACCACTATAAATTCTCGTTAGAATTCACACAAATAATATTAAAAACATAATCTAGGTTTCAAGAACCTTATTACTCCCTTAGGATATTCCTTAGGTCAATTACTCATTGACCATGATTATTATAGTTCATGATGGTGAAATGCAAAGAAGAAAATTGGGTGGATGGAAGTGCACAGAAATAAAAACAATGCATGATTTTCTTAGAAATACATATAAAAATTGAAAAATAAATAAAAAAATGTGAAAAAATTAATCGAGAATAAATATAGAGGATTTTTTTTAATCCTCCCTCAGTGGATATCTCCTCATGGGCACCTTGAAGGAATGGAATTGAAAATGGCATGATTTGAGAATGAGGATCTCCCCTCCTTTTGTAGGCCAAATTTATCTCCCAAAATATGACACATTTTATCTCCAATAAATGAACTATTTACTCACTTAGAACTTCTTAAATGTTGTTCATAAATATCATGGAATTCTCAACTATATATTTCATAGTATTTGGACATGTATTCAGAGTGTTATGGCCATTTTACTCTAATAATTTATTCTGTCATGTCAGACTCTCTGAATTGAAACCTTTTGAATTAAAATGACTTAATAACCATTAAAACGACCAATTCAGATGTCAAATACTTATTTAAAGATTTTATTAAACTAATTTCACATTCATACACCAATTGGCATATTAATCGGTCCCATCATGAAAGATTTCAGGACTCAAAAAAATTGACAGATTTTTAAATAGTTTTCATGGTCCAACTTGTGAGCATCTGTTGAGCTCCCATATAGTCGATTTAGCTTTTGATCATGTAAGATAAAATGAATCCCTAGATGTATATAATCCTAAAAAAATAATTGTTAAATTTTACTTAATATATAAAATATTACCGATAAAATACTTAAATAATTTAAAGCTGTTAAAAATGTGAAATGCGCTATTCTTTTGATTATGCTCAAAATAATACAAATATCATAAAATGTAGAAAATTATCTTAAAGTAACACTTTTTTGGAATTTTAAACAATGAAATTCTATGTAAATTTATTGATAATATTTTCTCTATGAACTTCCCCAAACAAAAACTGTGCTTTTCATGCATAAAATCTGAATATGGAATTCTGAGGACACAAATGTTAATAATATTCAAATTGGCATGTAATTAAATTTAATATTTTTTAATGTGAAATAGAAATATTAAAAATCCACATAAAATATCACTTTAATTTCCCATTTTTAATAGAAATAATAAAATAAATCATTTTACTTTTCCCTTTTAAAGAATGATGAAACTTCTCGTTTCATTCTTTCAATCTTCTTAATTCATTATTATTAAACATGCCAAATCACGATTTACCTCACCTTTGATCCTTAATGTCATCTATCATGATATAAATCAAGTAGTGTTATGATTATCTAATGAGAAGATTCTCGTTATCCATAATCTTGTAAAAGAACTACTTTCTCCACTTTTTAATGAATAAATAACATGAAATCCTAATTACTTTCAATAAAGGTTAAAATAACACTAAGGATTAAAGTTTGTTGAATATGATGAATTTAAAATTGAAGATCAAGGAGGAGTCTAATCACTTATGTACAATGCATGATATAAAAATTAAAATTTTAATGAAGTTCTCCTCTTCAATGTGGAAACACCTACTTCACCAAAAACTCAAAGTAAGGTCATGATCAAGTAAGAATAATGAATGATTTTTGCATCTTCTTTATTAATTTCCTATATTAATTTTTTTAGAAGGTAATGATTATAACAAGCCTAAAATCAATCAACTAACCACATATTATTAGAATACCATCAGTCTAGAAAATGGTGATTTTTTGTTTTTAAAAATCACAACGCATTTGTTTCAATCTTTTGTTTTGATTTCAAATTTTTCTCTTTTTTTAATTTTTGGGCTAAAAATAATTAATTACAATAAATGATTCCACAAGAATTTAAAATTCCCAAAATAGAACCCCAAAATTTTTTCCTTACAATATAAATCATCCATTTCACCATGAATCCCTTTACCCCCACACTCCAACATTAAAATATCATGAAAATACAAAGTGTAGGGTAGAAATGGATAAAATGGCTTTAAACATGGATCATTCCTATAAATTTCATTAATGGATTCAAGAGGATAAATAATTATTGATATAAAGTTGGTATATAAGGATTATGGCCTTTCAGAAGATTCCTGAATCATTTTAAATGTGTTTCTACAGTAATATCTTTGAATAGTTCAAACTCATGTTCAGGAAGGTGACATGTCCCAAGATCACTCATGAAATATTCTCTAGAATAAATAAGTAGTAATTAATCTATAAATACTATTTGAAATGAGAGATATGATATTTGGGACAATCAATCAAGGGATGATCGATAATAACTAATCATTTCACATGTACTTCTGAAATTCAAATCATGAAAAATGGGTCGGAAATTTCATTTACATACAAGAACTAATTCCCTTAAATCATGAGTCATCATTTAAATATATGTTTTAATTTAAATCCTTATTTCTCAATTTTAATCATTAAATCTCATTAAAATTGAAATCTAAAATTTAGCAACACTGGATTCTTAGGGAATGCATGTCTCCTAGATAATTCCAGTAAAGCATTAATTTAAGTGTGGTCATGCAATTCTTATCATTAATACTAAAATAATGTTTTGTAGAAAAACATGTAAGGAGTTAAAATTTTTAAATAAAAAAATGAACTCCATTTCGAAATCAACCATATTACATCTCTTCCACTTTTGAAATTTCCTTCTACCATCATGAACCTATAAAATAGAACAACTCAATTAAGCAAAAGGATCATGTCATTATAGCTCAAAAGGATTGGAGGGAGGGGCTGCTTGCAAGACTAATTCTTAAGAATGTATTTGAATTAAGAATTTGTAATATTGAAAATTGAATTACTATAATGAATGTAAAGGGTAAATCTTGGTATGATCCCCCAAGCGAGCCCTAGAATATATTACAAACTCCATAGGGTAGTTATATATTTTATCTATACTTTTTTGATGGGTGGATTTTCTCGGATTTTATCCACCACATGTGTCTGTTGAATGTTGGACTTATTCTTCTTTATTTAGGTGCACCCCATGGATAGAGTACACCAGATATACCCCTTTTTCAATGTTGTACAACTTTCATAGCTGTAGTAGGATGAAGTATAGATCATTATCTTTTTTGGTTGATACTTATGAATCCTTCTCCTTCTTCTCATGTCCTGGCTCAGCATGGGCTATATGAATTTAATGTTCAATGGGAAAGTAAGAAGGTAATTTTTCTTAAATAAAATTTAAATTTAAAATAAAAAAATATTCTCCCTTTCAAAATGATAATAATATGGCTTGATTTCCAAGAATTTATCTTATTGGGGATCTTCATGGGATTCCTAAAATTCATGTTCAATCATGTTAGAGAGATCCAAGTGTTCCTAAATAGAAAGATGTTCATTCTCTTCCACTTCTTCTAAGGAAGAAACAAGGATTAAATGAATCTAAAAATAAAAAACCATAACGAGTGATAATAAATTAATATTTTATGAAATCAAAAAGGTGGATTTTAAGAAATATTCATCTCCCTTATTTGGTTCTGGTTCAGTCACTTCTTCAGTGGATAGTTCCTCTTGAAGTTGGATCTCATTGGGTGAAGGAAGGTAGTCAGGATCCTCCATCATTTCTTTAAATTCTACCATTTGGATGGATTCCTCATCTTCCATGGCCAGAGGGACATGCAATGTTACTAGATCTTAAACTTTTATGGTATTAGGGAGATCATATTGTACCTCATACTCATTCCAAAACTCCTATAGATCTCTTTGATATCCCCCACAAAGATAAACTGGCATGTCTTCTTCACCATGAATATTCTTTAGCTTATCATGGTAATCTTTTATATGGTTCTTAAAATTAAAGGTTGTTGATGGCCCTCAAATTATGCCACAACTTCATGGATGTATTCAGTGAAATTATGGAAAAACAGGGGCAATTCCTTCTTGTTATTCAGTCTTCAATAATAATGTTTGACATTATCAACCATTTCTACTCGTTCATGAAATAAAATTCTCATCTCCTTCCAAATTATAATCATTTTATCCTGGTCAGGGAGTTCATCAGGCATTTGTATGTGAGTCACCTCTTCAAGATTTTGATTTATTGGTTTGGCACTAAAAAGTATTTTTTGTTACATGAATTGAAAAAATTATTATATGAAAACATCATGCAATAATTTTTTTTGTTATAAAAAAATAATGAATACTATCCAAAATATGAAAACAGAAAAAATAATGTAAACGACTGATTTATCCCCAAAAATGGTGCCAAATTTAACGCATGCCGATCATAGGGAATGCCAAAAGCATATTTTTTTGTTTTCCTAGTACAACAATGAGTCCGACCAGGGTCCTCTCATTTGAGGAGTGTTCTCAGTTGTTCAATCACTAAATCAAATTAAGCTAAAATAATTCTTTTTTTATTATTTCTATGAATGAAATGGAATTTATGATAATTAATTAAATAAAAAAATTATATTCTAATTAATATTAAAAATCTTACCAGAATTGAATTAGAAAAGAAAGGATGTTATCCAGATAGCTCATTTAGGGAGCACCTTCATTGACCAGCTTCAAATATTTTTACTGAATGTACACTATCGTATGTGTGAACACCCTAGTCGACCCTAGTTATGAATGAAATTTCTACTTATCGATGACCAAGAACACCCTCCATACTCCTCCTCAATCGAGGTAAAATTGTTGTAGAATAAGAAAATAAAATTTATACAACTACATTGAGGATTAAACACATAATAAATTACCCTTAGAATTAACTCAGAGAATATTAAAAACATGATCTTGGGTTGAAGATAATAATTACTCCCTCTGGATATTCATTAGGTTAGTTAGTCATGATCACGAGTATTATTGTTCATGATGGTGAAATGTGAAGAATAAAAGGTGGTGGATGGGTGGACATAGAAATAAAAACACTTCATGAAATTATTATAAATTAAAATTAAAATTTGAAATTAAAACAACAAATAAATGAAAAAAAATAAATTATGACTAAAGGGGAATATTTTTGGCTGGCCTCCCTCGGTGGAGATCTCCTCTATGGTGCCTTTACGGAATAGGATGGAATGTTGGATGATTTTAGAGGGAGAGCTCCCCTCATTTTATAGGCTGAATTTCTCCCTCTAAAGTTTACACATTGTAGCGCCAATAAATGACCTCTACACATGTTTCACCCTTCTTGAATGTTGTTCATAAATATTTTGACATCTCTCCTACACATTTCAAAATATTTTGATATTTATTCCGAGGGATATACATTTTTATTCTGACAATTTATTCTATCCAGTTAGACTCTCAAAATTTAAAACCTCTAGATTAGAATAACTTAACATCCATTAAAATGACCAATTCAAACATTCTAGCCTTAATTACGGATGTTAAAAAACTTCTTCTATGTCCAACCACCTAATTTCATAGTAATTGGTATTAACAAGAATGGTTTTGGGTCTCAAACCATAAATTGACAGACCTATAAACAGTATTCATGGTCCAGATTCTGAGCTTCTTTTGAGCTTCCATATTGTCGATTCAGATTTTGGTCAAGTAGGATGAAATAAATCCTTGGATGTGTGGAATAATAAAGAGAAATAATTCTAAATTTTTTTTTAATATATAATATTTTTTAACTAAAATAAAAAAAAAATTAAACTTTTGAAAATCTGAGATGGGCCGTTTTTAGTATTAAGGTCAAAATAACCCCAATATCATAAAATGTGGGAATTTATATTAAAGTAACACATTGGTTGGATTTAAAACAATGAAATTAAATATTAATTTATTTAAAATAGTTGATCTATAAATTCATCCACACTTAAACCATGCGTATCCTCAAGAAAAAAATCTCAACATGGAATTCAGAGGACAACAATGTTACCAATATTCAAATTCCAAATCAATAAAATTAAAAAAAATCAACGTCAAATCAAATATTCAGAAATCCACATAAAATATCAATTTAATTTCCCATTTTCAATAAAACAATCAAATCATGAATTTTATTTTTCTCTTTTTTTGAATGATGGAACTTCTCATTTCATTCATTCATGCTTCTTAATTCATTATTAATAAACATTAAAATCGCAATTTACCTCAACTTTGAATCTTTACTCTCATCTCTCATGATTCATATGATGTAGAGTTATTCACATAACATGATAAAATTATATTTAACCATAATATTTTAAAAGAACTAATTTATCCCCACTGTGAAGATGAAAGGCACATAAAATCATAATGACTTTCTATAACGGTTCAAATGACTCTAAGGCTCAAGGTTGGTAGGATTTCACGCATGAAAATTAAGACTCAATGAGGGGGATAATCTCTTATGTAAAATGAATGTTATCAAAAGTAATAGTGTAATGATGTTATCATATACAATCTAGCAACAACTACTTCCCCCAAAACTCAAATTAAGGTAACGATCATGTAAGCCTAATGAATGATTTGTGCAGCATCTATATTTTTTTCTTTATTTCTTTTGAAATGGTTCTGATATGATCAATCCTCAAATGCATAACCTAACCAAATATGATCCAAAGAATGTTGGTGTGGAAAATGGTGATTTTTTATTCTCCCAAATCACAACCCAATTTTCACATTTTTATGGGTTTTTGTCATTTTTTTATATTTTCATAATTCAAGATGGGAAAAGAAAGATGTTTAATGAATGATTACCCCACCTTTTACAATTCCAATAAATCATCCCTTCCACCATAACTCTCTTCACCCCCACACTTCAACATTAAAATATCATTTAAATACCAAGTGTAGTGTAGGAATGGATAAATATGGCTAGAAACATGGATAATTCATATAAAGGCGATTCATGGATTATAGGGGATAGAGAAGGATTTATGTAATGGTTGTATTTAGGGATAAGAGATTTTCCAAAGATAGCTCCATCATTTTAAATGTGTTTTTATATAGTAATAACTTTGAAAAGTTCAAATTCGTGTTCGGAAAGGTACATGTCCCATGATTACTATAGAAGTTTTCTCAAGAAAAAATTGGAATGGAATGGTCTAAAAATACTCTCGAGAATTATTCAAATGATATTTTTGAAAATCACGGAATTCATCATTAGTAATAACGAATCATTTCACATGATCATCAAAAATTCAAAGCATGAAAAATGTGCGGGACATTTCATTTACATAGATCAACTAATCCACTTAAATAATGAGTCCCCATTTCAGTAACTATGATTAATTTCAATAATTTTATTCTCCATGATACACAATTGGTATCATTAACATTGAAATCTAAAACATAGAATCATTGGATTCTTATGAAAATCAAGTTTCCTTGAAAAGTCATGTAATGAATTAATTCATGTGTGGGCATGAAATTCTTATCATTAAATCCTAAAGCATATTTTGGACCAAAAATGTACTGGTTTTTAAAGTTTATTTAAAAAATGAACTCCCTTTTGATAGGAAGAATATTCTATCTCTACTACTTTTGAGGCTCCCTTCTGCTATCACGAACCGATAAAAGAAAATAACCCAATTAATCATAAGTATCATGTAATAATTTCTCCAAAATACAGGAGTGTGGGGGTTTCACGTTAGACTAATTCCTAAGACTATGTTTGAAATCTAAATTTCTAATATTGAAGAATATATCAGCAAAAATAAATTAATGTTTAAATATTTTTATGATCCCCCAAATGGGTCCTAGAATCTTTTACTACCTCCAAAAATAAGTATAAAATTTTATCTATAATCATTCAATCTGTGTATTTCTTTTGGATTTGAACCACCACAAGTGGTATCTTCTAGCTTGGACTAATTATTTATTATTGAGGAGGACTCCATTGATAGAGTATACTAAATATTCCTCCTTCACAATGTTTTATAGTTTGTATGGTAGGGGTAGGATGAAGTATAGATCATCTTATTTTTTGGTTGCAACATGTGAATCCTTGCCCTTCTTTTCAAGTGTTGGAAAAACATGGGATGTATGGATTGAATGTTCAACGGGAATGTAATAAAGTAATTTTTCTTCAAGAAATTTTAAATTTTAAATAGAAAAAATATTATCCCTTCCAAAATGATCAGACTCTATCATAATTTCCTCAAAAATATCGTTTTATACTTCTTCATGGGCTCCCTAAAATTCATTTTCAATAATGTGAGGGAGATCTATGTGACCCTAAACACGTGCATGCTCAATTTATTCATGTTCCTCTAAGGCAACACATGGATTTAAAGAATCCAAAAATTACAATATATAACTATTTATACTCTATACATATTGTATAAAATATTAAAAGGTAGAGTTTAAGAAAAAAAATCATATCCCTTATTTTTTCCTCGTTCAATAACTTCTTCAGTGTTGAGTGCCTCTTGATGATGGATCTCAATGGATGGAGGAAGGAAGTCAGGCTCCCCAATAATTTCCTAAAATTATTCCATCTGGATGGTTTCATCCTCTTCCATTTCTAGAGTGACATGAAATTGTACTAGATATTCTAATTTAACAGGATGAGGGAGATCATATTTTACCTCATAATCATTCTAAAACTTCTCTAGATCTCATTGATCTCCCACACGTAGCTCAATAGATATGTCTTCCACATTATTAATCCACTCTATCTTATCATGGTCTTTTTGGATATTGTTCGTCAAATGGTCAGCATGTTCATGGCCCTGGAATTGGGCCCCAAATTATTGGATTTATTCAATGAAATTAAGGAAAACAAGGGGAACTTCCTTCTTGGTCTTTAGTATTTGATAATCAAGTATTAATGTTTCAACCATTTCTGCCAGTTCATCAAATGAAATTATTGAATCTTTCCAATTTATCTTCCATTTATATAGGATAGTATGTTTATAAATCATTTTTAGGAGAGACCCCTCTTCAATGTTTTGAATTATTGGCTCTTTTACCTATGATTATTTTTTCTTCCATGATTTGAAAAAAAATCTATATGAAAACATCATTGATTATTTTTTGAAAAACAATGAAAACTATCCAAAATTTGAAAATAGATAACGTAAGGTATAAAATCGATTACCTCCCCCACATAAGAAATAATTTTAATACATGATTGTCATAAGGTGTGGAAAATTTGTATTTTTATGTTTTCCTAGTGGAACATAGAGGTTGGCCAAAGTTTTCTTACTTGAAGAGAATTCATTGTTGTTCACTCACTTAAACAAATTCATCTAAACTAGTTATTTTTGTTCTTTTTATTATTTCTAGGAATGAAATAGGATTTATGAAAATAAATAAAATGAAAAAAATAATTTCTAATTAATATGAAAATGCTAAGTATAATGAAATTAGCAAAGAAAGGATATTAATTAAATATATCTTTGAAGGATCACCTTCATGGACCAGCTGCAAATATTCTTACTGAAACACTCCATAGTATGTGCGAACACCTCTTTATACCCCATCTATGAATGAGAATTACACTTAAATATCACCAAGAGCACCCTCCATCCACCTCATCAATCAAGAGAAAATGGTTTTATATTAAGAAAATAAACTATTCATGACCACAATGAGTATTACAAGCACTATAAATTATCCTTATAATTATGTCAGAGAATATTGAAAACATGGTCTTCAGTTCAAGAGCCTGATTACTCCCTCTGGATATTCCTTGGGTATGTTACTCATGATCATGAGTATTAAAGTTCATTATGGTGAAATGTGAATTAGAAAATAGGGTGGATTTATAGAAACTGAGATAAAAAAAATGTATGAATTTATTATAAATCTAAATTAAAATTCAAAACAAAATAAAAAACAATGAAAAATAATCTAAAAATAAAATGGGAAGATTTGTGGCCAGCCTCCCTCAGTGAGGGATAACCTCCTTGGTGTAATGATTAAATGGGACATAAAATTTATTTTTTTGAGAGGGAGGACCTCCCATCCTTTTATAGGAAGACTTTTACCCTGTAATTTGTCACATTTTATCCCAAATAAACGAATTTTTCATGCATTTCACCCTTTTTAATGTTGCTCATAAATATCTTGGCCATATGTCCATCGAATATTAGTATATGTGGACATGTGGTCCAAGATTTTCGAATATTTTACTCTGGAAATTTAATCATTTTAGTCAGAATCTCAAAATTGAAAACCTTCAAATTAGAATGCCTTAATGACCATTAAAATATGAAATTAATAGGTCTTATCCTTCATTAAAGATGTTCCAAAATTCTTTGTGTGTCTAACCACCGAATTTCATAGTAATGAGGCCAAAAATGATCATTTTAGTGATCCAATACCAAAAATTCGATAGATCAATAATTAGTTTTCATGCTCATACTTGTGATCTTATTTTGAGCTTCCATATAGTCGATTCTGCTTTTGTTCAAGAATTATGAAATGATGAACTATATGTAAAAAATCCTAAAAACATTAATTGGAAAAGTTTTATTAATCTATAATATTTTATGGCTAAATTACAGAAATAATTTTAAACTGTTAAAACCCCAAAATGTGTCATTTTTATGATTAATCTCCAAATACCAACAATACCATAAAATGTAGAAATTTATCTTAATGTAACACTTTTTTTGAATTAAAACAATGAAGTTAAACGAAAATATTTTGAAATTATTTTCTCTATCAGTTCACCCACACTAGAACTGTGTTTTTGTAAGCATAAAATATCTACATGGAATTTAGGGACACTAATGTTACCAATATTCAAATTCAAAAGTAATAATATTAAACAATTTTCTATGTCAAATAAAAAATTTAAACAAATAAAATAAAATATAAATTTAATTTCCCATATTTCAAAGAAATAATTAAATCATTCATTTTACTTTTCCCCTTTTATAAATGATGATTCTTATCCATTCATTCATTCATGTTTCTTAATTCATTATTATTAAACATGACAAATAGTGATATACCTCATCATTGAATTTTTACTCTCATATATCCTGATAAAAATGAAGTAGAGTCATGCTAATATCATTAGAACAAGATACTTATCCATAATATTGTAAAAGAACTACCGTCTAAACTTTGGAAATACAACAGGCACATAAAATCATGACGATATGCAATAAAGGTTCAAACAAATCTGAGGCTTAAGGTTGGTATGATTGATGCGTTGAAAATTAATGCTTAATGAGAATGATAATATGTTTACTACAATGCATGATATCAAAAGTAAAATAGTAATAGACTTCTCCACTTCAATATAGTAACACCTACATCCACAAAAAATCAATGTTTGGTAATGATCAAGTAAGCATAATGAATTATTTGTTCACCATCATGTTTTTTTCATTATTTTCCAAAAGATTTGATTATATAAAACCACACATAAATAACGTAAACAAATATGATTAGAATATCATTGGTAAAAAAATGGTTACTTATTGTTCTCCCAAATCACAATACATGTTTTTTATTTTTTCCATTTTTTAATTTTTTTAATTCAAAAGTGGAAAAAATATAAAGTAAAATAAATGATTCTAAATACATTTAAAATTACCACAATAGCACCCCCAAACAATTTCCTTACAATATAAATCATATCTTACACAATGACACCCTTCACCCCCATACTGAAACTTTAAAATATCATTCAAATACCTTGAGTAGGGTAGGAATGGATAAAAATGGAATGAAATAGGGATCATTCCTATATTAGTCATTCATGGAGTCTATGGGATAAATAAGGACTTATGTGAATGTATTTTTTAAAGATATGGTCTTTTCAAAATATTCCTCAATAATTTTTAATGTGTTTTTGTATAGTAATAGATTTGAAAAGTTAAAATTCATGTTTTGAATGGTGACTTGTCCCAATATCACTCATGAAATATGCTAAAGAATAAATAGGAAGTATATGGTCTACAAATCCTCTCGGGATTGAGATATATTATATTTTGGTAAATCACTCAAGTAATTATCAATAATAGTAAATAATTTTACATGAACTTCTTAAATTTGAATCATGAAAAATTGGTGAGAAATTTAATTTACATCAATCATCTAGTTCCATTAAGTCGTGAGTCATCATTTCAATATCAATGATTCATTTCAATCATTTGATTATGCATTTTACTCATACAATCTCATTAACATTTAAATAGAAAACAAGGAATCACTTGATTATTAAGAAACTAATCTCTCTTAGATAAGTCATGTAAATCATTAATTCAAGTGTGGGCATGCAATTCTTATCATTATGGATCAAAACATGTTTTGGACCAAAAAATGTAAGGATTTTAGAAGTTTAAATAATAAAAATTAACTACCTTTTTAAATTAATCTTAGTCTGTCTCTTCCACTTTTGACGCTTCATTTTTCCATCATGAATTTATAATATAAAACAACTGAATTAAGCACATGTATCATGTCAGTATATCTCAGAAAGATAAGTGGGATGTATATGCATGCTATAAAAATTCCTAAAACTATATGTGGAATATAAAATTTTAATATTGAAAATTATTGTACAATAAATTAAGGATAAATCATGGTACGATCTCCGAAGTGGGACATAGAATACTTTACTACATCCAGAGGGTAGTACCAACCTTATCAATAATCTGTTGATGGGTGGATTTCCTTAGATTTGAACCACAACATGGGGTCCCTTACATCATAGAATTATTCTTCTTTATTGAGAAAGACTCCATGGATATAGTACACTAGATCCTCCCTATTATCAATGTTGTACAAACTGTATGAAAAGGGTAGAATGATTTATGGATCGTTCTATTCTTTGTTTTATACTTGTGAAATCTTCTCTTTCTATCCAAGTGATTGCTCGACACTGTTAGATCGATATATAGATGAATATGTATATTAGATAGAAAAATACAAGATGGGGGTGAATTGTTGGTTTAAAAACATTGTTTTTAAACACTTCAAAAATTAGTTTAAACGATCTTAAACTAATAAAATTCACAAAAAAATACAATTAACCACAATTATATTGAGTATAAAGGTATGATAAGATATATTACTATAAGAAGTGTAAATCAATTGTATTAAAATGAATACAACGATCAGAGTAATACAGTAGTGAAAGATTCAACCAAAAATTATATAGAATCTATCGATACAATATGTAACAATATAATTTTAATTGAAACAATTACAAATGAATATGGAATGAAGAATGGAAACAAAATAATTCCCTTTCTAATACAATCAGTAGTGGAAATGTGAAAGTTTTACAATTCTTTTATCCCAAAGATTAGGGTATCCCTTCACCTAGGATAAGAGGTATGTCTAAACACCACCTTGGTAATCCCTTGATACGATGATCGGTTCGTCTGTCTTGTTATCCCTACAAGACCTCGATTTTGCAGGTAATCGACACCTCTTTCTTTCAAACACATGAAATCCCTTGAAACAAAAATCGGTAACACCATCTGCCTATCCTCGGCTACCCCTGATCATTTTCCCCTAATTGTTCTCACAAAGATAAACAAAAAGAATATTGAAATACAAAAACTAAGTGTGATTCATTCACATTTTTTAATTTTAAGGAATTCACATGAAGAAAGAGAGAAGTCACAACGTCTCTCTCTAGAACTTGATTGTAGAAAAGAATAATCTAAATCTCTCAGTTTTTTTTCTTAGCTTCAAATGACCTATTATTTATAGGCCTCTGGTTCAAATGATCATATTTCTCCTAAAAAATCAGATGGACATGGAAACCTGGAATTATAACGGTCATATTGAAACAGAAAACATGACATCGTTTTGATTAGTTTATAACTAACTCCACATCATCATTTTGGTTAAAACAAAATATATATGAAAATGGTAATCATGAGTACGATTGATATAAAACAAGGGTTTTGATAAAGGATAAAAAATAATGTTATAAAAGAAAAATATTAGTATTATTAGTATTATTTAGTGTAATTTAATGATATGATTCAAAGAGAGTATGATGCCCAAAAGTCAGTACGTTTGACAGAGTCAGTAAGGTTGACAGATTTAGTACTATTTAGTTAGTACAATTGAAAGAGTCAGTGCGATGGACATAGTCATTATGATAAATAGAATCAGTACGATATGCACAGTCAGTAGGATAAACATACTCAGTACGATATGTATAATCAGTATGATAATCATAGTCAATACGATAAACAAACTTAGTATGATAAGAAGAGTCAGTACGATAAACATATTCAGTACAATAAACAAAGATGAAAATATTTTTTATTTCCAAAACAAGACATAAAAGTCAAATGGGTACTTTTGACACAATAATCTCCCCCTTTTTGGAAAGCACAAAACATGATGTAAAAACAAACTGAAATACTTATGTCCCCCTAATTTATGGAAAACTATTCTGAATATGAAATTGAATATAACTAACCACCCCCCCCCCTTAGGTATGTAATTTCCTAAGGATTGTATTCGTAAATTTTTCTTGGTTTAGAAAAATTTGATTAAAACATTCTCCCCTTATAAAAATTTCTCCCCCTTTGTGATTTACAAAAATAATGGGGTGATCTTGATTTTCCTGTAAATGTTAGAAAAAATGTAAGGCAATGGGAATGAATACATAAATCTCATTTAGATAAAAAAAGTGTATAGAATTATAGAAATAAATAAAAAAAGATACCACAACAGTCATTTGTTTTCTCTTTCTTTTTCATTCTGAATCAGCTCATGAAGAATAAATTTCATCTTTTTTATTTCTTTCTTGAATTCAGAGATAGAATAACCTTGGGATTTGAGAAGCTCTTGTGGATCGGAAAAAATTTAATCTTGATTATTGATAGTCTCTTCTTGAACTCTGAATACTTTTTCAAGAGTATCATTTCTATCTTGCAAATTCTTATTGTCTTTAGATAACACTGAATTTTATTTTCAACATAAATAATTCATCTTTTAAATATGAGGCCTTCAAAAACTCTAACTGGATATAATTCAATTTTTCTTGAAACTCTTTTATTCAAGGTATATCAGCTCTTGAGTTTTGGACATCTGATTCAGCCTTTCAAAGGTTTCTTGGTCATGTTTTTTGAATGCAATAGCAAGATCACTTGAAAGACTCCTTAAGTCTTCAATTGATATTTCATGATCATTCACTAAGCTTTATATTTTGTATGACCACTTTCTCATCTTATTTCAATCCTTCTTATGAGTAGCCAAACTTTCAGAAATTACTTTTAAATTGGCTTCAATTGACAATAATCTCTTTCTATGTTCTCTTAAAGAACCAAACTTCTTCCTTCGATTGTAAATGATGAAATCAATTTTCCCATAAATTCTAAGAAAATAAGGAATAATATTCTCAATTATCCTAAACACATGAACAATGTAATCACTTTTTTTGAGAGCAATTGTGCGTTCGGAATCAATATCCTCATTGTAGGAAACCAGTTCATTTGATTGGATTGAGTCTTCAACTGGCTGTTTTCCATATGGTCTTTCTTTTTTTCCATTCATTCTTCTTCCACTTTTTCACAAATAAGAATTACTTTTTGGTATGCGAAGATTGGGCACCTTGATTTACTTGAGAAGGAATTCTATCTGGAGTTTCAAGAGATTCAGTTGGTGCTTGATCGGCATGAGGAACCTATTTAATACCTTCACTTTTATTTTAAAAAATATTATTCTCTACTATTTCTTGAACTCTTAAGAAATTCTAAAAGAAAATATTTTTCCTCTTCTTCAGCTTCTTGTACTACTTTCAAAATTTTGTTTCCCTTTCTCTTTTTATGGAATAATTTGTATGGTAGGTTCTTGGTTCACTTATTCCATTAGTTGAGCACTAGCCACCTCAACCAATTTCATTATTTTAGAACCAAAAAATTCTTCAGATTTCCTTTTCAAAAGAGTCTTCTTCTTATTTTCATCCTGAAGTGTATCCTCTACCCTTATCCTCTCAGCTAAATATTTAGTTGGATCTAGACCGAACTTAGGATCTCCTTCTTTTCTTTTTTCTATGTCTTTCCTTTATTTGGCCACAACCTCCTTTCTGTATTTTGTTTCCTTCTTTGGCGTAGAACTGGTTTGCGAATCTGACTTTTTAGGAGGAATATTTGGTAAATATTCAATTGTTAGAGGTGTTTATTGATTTGGTACCGATTGATTTTATGTTCATTCAGCTTCTAGATCTTTAACAAAAATCATTTAATTTTCATTGAAAAATACATAAAACTTCTTCAATGTAGTTTTACATATCCAAGAAGGCTTCAGTTCTTTCAATTTCCCTTTCGGAGGAATATTAAAGAACCTAAAACTCTCAAGAATGAACATTGTATGAATAGAGGGATACATAATCAAATGAGTCCTGATCACTCTCGACTTGACATTCTTGTTTGATTCAAAAATGTACCCCATGATATTTACTTTTCTCTTGTTTACAAGATAGTCTAGCAATAAGATATTAGAAACATTAAGAGTTTCTCTTTACCCTATCTTTGGGATAAGAAAACGTTTCATCCAAAGAACCATGAATCTATTATCTGGAGATAAATGAGCTACTTTTTACTTCTCTTAATTTATAATAAATAATGATTTTTCATCCCCTTATTTATTAAACGTACCAACTCATCTGATAGTTTATGCAATGGAAAAAAAGAATCAACTTCTGTTAAGACATTGAGAAAGTGATCCTCATGTTTCACAGACATTGATATTTTTCAATCGTACACAACAAAGTTAATCGTCATATTTTTTTCAGAAAACACCATTTTGTAGAATTGAATAACTTCTTCAACAAGAATTGGATTTTGAGATATAGGTGTTTCAACACAAAGATGTTGCTGGCATTGAAACAAAATAATATTTTGATTTTTGAATCATATGTGTCCAAGAAGTCCTGAGAAACTAACATTTCCTTGAAGAAGTCTTTCTCTGTAAATGTTGTTGAAGACATTTCACATTGTGTGTTGGCAGGGGACTACGATATAAAGTTGAGGAAATGGGAAGATTGTACGGAGTCTTAAAACAATGTGACAGAGCTTCTCCAGGAAATCTGAACAACCGATGTGGTTTTGGGGAGGGGAGGGCTCTATTTATAGGAGACAAAAATAACCATTGATCTTATATGGTTGAGATTAGAATATATATAAATCAAAAAATAGGATTTAGAGGGAAAAAATGAGATACAATGAAACATTATAAAGACAAAAAGAAATGAATGGAAGAATGTTTCTTTTGGAAATTCTATGGAAATAGTTGGTTTAATAGTATTAAAAAAGTATAACATAAAAACAAAAAAATGTACATGAAAAACAATTGATCAGTTGTGATACTGATGTAAAACAAATTCATTACCATAGGTTATTTATCTGATGGAAAACAAATTCATTACCACAGGTAGTCAAGATAATGGAAAAAAAATTAATTACCATAGGTTGACGTTTCGATGGAAAACAGTGTTGTTACCATAGGTTGAACTACCGATGGAAAACAAAGTTGTTACCATAGGTTTACATACAGATAGAAAAAAAAGTTTTAATCATTGGTTTTTGTGTCGATGGAAAACAAAGTTGTTAACATAGTTTGACATGATGATTGAAAACCAAGTTGTTACCATAGGATGACATGCTGATGGAAAAAAAAGTTGTTACCATAGGTTAGCATGTCGATGGATAACAAAGTTGTTACCATAGGTTGATGTGCCGATGGAAAACAAATTTGTTACCATAGGTTGACCTACCGATGGAAAACAATGTTGTTAAAATAGGTTGATGTGCCGATGGAAAACAAAGTTGTTACAATAGGATGACATGTAGATGGAAAACAAATTTGTTACCATAGGTTGACGTGCTGATGGAAAACAAAGTTATAACCATAGGTTTCTGTGCCGATGGAAAAAAAAGTTTTTACCATAGGTTAAAATTTCGATGGAAAGAAAATAAATACGATAATCAGGCAAACAAGATGATAGATGATTAAAACAATAACTAGATAGTCAAAATGATAATCAGAAAAATAGAAAACAAAAATAATAAAGGAATAAACAAGGAAATGTTTATAAAATATATAAGGTATAGTTAAAAAATCTTCTCCCCATTTTAAAAGGAGTTTAATGTAAGGAGAATTGAAAAACATGAAGGAGATATGAATTATTATTTTAATTTAATCATTCCTAGATTCTTTTTTATAAACTCAAATATATTTGAAGGTAATGGTTTTGAAAAAATGACACCAATTCGTTCTTGCATTCTGAGGAATTGTAAAATAATATCTCCTTTTAGTGTATAGTCCCTAAGAAATTGATTCCTTATATCTATGTGTTTTGTACGAGAGTAATGTGCTGGGATTTTACTATGAGCTATGGAACTAGTATTATCACAGAGAATTTGAGTTTTGGAAAATCACATTCCATAGTCACTGAGTGTGTGTTGCATCCACAACACTTGATCACAACAACATCCAGCTGCTACATATTCAGCTTCAGCAGTGGAAAGTGAAACTGAGTATTATTTCTTACAAGACCAAGAAACCAAGGAATCTCTTAAGAAATGACATGTTCCAGCTGTACTCTTTCTATCCATTCTACACCCACCAAAGTCAGCATCTGAAAAAAAAAATTAAAACAAAATAATATCCAGAATAATAAAAAAGACATAAATCCATAGTTCATTTTAAATACCGAAAGATTATTTTCACTACTATTAAATGAGGCTCTTTTGGATTAGATTGGAATATTGCACATAATAATATAGAAAACATTATGTTTGGTTGACTACCTCTCACGTATAACAAACTTCTTATCATACCTCTAATAGATGTTTGATCTACTGTTTTCCCAGTTTCATTGAGATCAAGTGTATTTGAGGTACCAATTGGAGTCATAATACTTTTAGTATTGTCTTATCCATATATTTTGAGTAAATATTGTATATACTTATGTTGAGATATATATGTTCCTTCTGGTTTTTGTGAAATTTGAAAACTTAAGAATAATGTTAACTCACCCATCATACTCATTTCAAACACAAATTACGTTAAATTTCTAAAATAATTAGTTAAAGACTGCGGAGTTGATCCAAATAAGATGTCACCAACATAAATTTAATCAATTAAAACATTTTTATTTTCCTTTTTTATAAAAATAGTTATATCCACTATACCTTTTGCATAATTGTTTAGAAAAATAAATCTTGTAAATCTATCATACAATGATCTACGAGCTTGTTTAAGGCCATATAAAGCTTTGGTAAGTTTAATAACATGATTAGGAAATATGGAATCTATAAAACCAGATGGTTGTTAAAAAAACTTCTTCTTGAACAAAACCATTTAAAAGAGAATATTTAACATCTATTTGAAATAGTTTGAAATTAAAGTATGCTGCAAAAACTAATAGAATATGAATAGAGTCAAGTCTATGTACCGGAGCATATGTTTCTTCATATTCTATTCCCTATTTTTGATTATTTCCCTTAGAAACAAGTCCTTCTTTATTTCATACAATGATTCCATTTTCATCACATTTAATTCTGAAAACCTATTTTACACCAATTACAGTTGTTTATTTAGGTCTTTCAACTAAATTCTAGACTTGATTCCTTTCAAATTCATTTTATTTATCTTGCATTGCATTAATCCAATCTTAATCACCTAAGGCCTCACTTGTAATTTTATATTCTAATTGGGAAAAAAATTCAAGATGTTCTATTTCATTTCTTAAGTAATTTCTTGTTCTTACCGGTTGAATTACATCACCAATGATGTTATCACTGAGATGATTCCTAAGAAGCAATTGATTTGGGTTTTGTAAAACTTTTTCATCAACATATGGTTGAAAATCTCCTGGGGTAAAAGTTTCAGGAACACTTTCTTGAAAATTTTCCTTATTAGAATGATCTTCTAATAAATGTTGATGATCATTTTTTGAAAACACATCCAAATATGTAGGTTGGGGTTGTTTGAAAATAAAAGGATTAGTTTCATCAAATTTAACACGCACTATTTCATCAACAGTACAAGTATTTTTATTGAAAACTCTATAAACCTTAGAGGTTGTAGAATAGACTTGAAATATTCCTTCATCATATTTTGGTGTTAATTTGTATAGATTTAAATTAGTATTCCAAATGAATACATTGCATCCAAAAACAAGGAAGTATGAAACATTAGATTTTCATCCAGTCTACAATTCATAAGGTGTTTAATTAATAAAAGGTATAGTTAAAACAATATTTATAGTATAACAAGCAGTACTAAAATCTTCATCCCAAAATTTCTAAGAAAATGAGTATTCACTCAACATGGTTCTTTTCATTTCCTGAAGAATGTGATTTCTTCTCTCAAAAACACCATTTTGCTGACGAGTTTTTGGAGCTGAAAAATTGTGGCTAATACCTTTCTTACTACATAATGTTTCAAAATCTAAATTTTGAAGTTCACCACCATGATCACTATGGATAGTTATCAATGGTAGGTTTTTCTCATTTTTAACTTGGGCTCTAAAAATTTTGAAATAGAAAAAGCCTTCAGATTTTTTTGTTAGAAAATAGACCCATGTAAATCTATTAAGTCATCAACTAAAAGAAATAAATAGTATTTTCCTCCAATACTTCAAGTTTGTGAAGAACCAAAAATATCCATGTTCACTAGTTGTAATGCATTATAAGTTGAAACTTCAATAATTGATTTAAATCTAGTTTTATGTTGCTTGCAAAATTGACAAGGATCACAAACCTTTGAAGAATCATATCTAAGATCTGGTAGACCCTTTACAAGTCTTTTCATTGAAATTTACATATGTTTCATAGTTTTTATTGTCCTAGTCATCTATGCCATAGCCATGATTGGTATTATATTTAACTTAAGCATGGTAATTTTTTGCTCCTAAGGTCTTCTAAGTTAATGGTGTATACATTCTCTTGCCTATGGACAGATTGAATGAATTCATCCTTGGAATTTTGAACTAAGCATTTATCATTTCTAAAATTCACAAGGTATCCTTCATCACATAACAGACTTATGCTGATGAGATTGTGCTTAAGAACTTTGAAAAACAATCCATTTGAAATAAGAAATTTTCCAAGAAAAAAAATATTAAATATTCAAATAATCTTTCCCTGAGCATTATTTCTAAAGGTAACTTTTCCACCTTTTGTTTTGATAATATTTTCAAAGAAAGTTTTGTTTCTAGTCATGAGTTGAGAACAACTACTATCCATGTACCAAATACTCTTATTGGTACACTTATTTTTTTTCAAAAAAAGAAAGAATTAGTTTTTCAGAACCAAAAGTTGTTTAGATCCAAAATGATTAGATAAAATAATTTTTGGAATCCACCTTTTTTTGAAAAATGAGCTTTATGAAATCCTAAAGAATGAGTTCTATTAAGAGAAAAATTTCTTTTTCAGTGTACACCACATTGAAACTTAGTACAATGTGGGGTAATTTGAGGAACAAAATAGTTATTACTAAAAACCAGTTTAGAATGAGTATAACCAAAACTAGAATGATTCATTAAAGGTCGAATTTGACAATACATTTTATCAATGTTTTCCTTGCCATAGGTAATGTTTGACAAACATTTCTTCAAGGAAAAAATTTATAACCTTAGTTTTAAAACTTGGTTTTTATTTTCCAAAACATTTGATTTTGAACTAGAGTTAGGCTCAACAACATTTTTCTTAGAAATTACATTTTCAAGATACTTAGAAAGATTATTCTTCTCAGAATTAACTTTCCTAATATTTTTTGAAATTTATTCAAAATCAATAAAAAAAATTCATGATCTTTAGAAAGATCTTATATTTCCTTAGTAAGAATAGTATTCCTAGAATTTTCCTTATCAATACTTCCTCTGAGTTTATTATTTTCATTCTCAAGTAGTTTAGCAAACCCAGACACTTCTTCATAAGAAGGTAATGTATTATCTTCTGATGACGAAGACTCGTCATTTGAAGATTCATAATATTTATTATCATTATATTTTTCATTCATGGATACATTTGTAATAGCATCAGCATTGTGTACCTTAGCCATGAAACAATGATCTTCAATTGGAAGGCTGGCTATGAGTCCAATATTCTTTTCTCCGGAAGATTCATATTATGAAGAATCATTTGATAAATCATCACCACTTTCACTCCAAATATCATTTTCCGTCAAGACTTTAGTTTTCTTTCTCTTGTAATTCTTTTTCTTATTCCTTTCAAAATGTTTCTCCTTTCGATCATCTCTCTTCAGTAATGGAAAAGAAGATCTTATATGACCTACTTTCTTGCATTCATAACAAGTTACCTCTGAATATTTATTATCCTTCCTATCCTTCTTTTTGAATCTATATTGAAAATATTTCTTTCCCTACAATCTTGTTCACCCTTCGAGAAAGATTGGCTATCTCATTATCTGAATGAACACAATCACTTGATTCTGATATAACATCATTATGATCAATGGATATTGTTATTCTATCTGGTGCTTTAGCTTTAGATGTACTATTAAAAGCTAAACTTCCATTTCCATTTTTTCTTCTTATTGAAATCATCATCTCTCTTCATTATTGTATCATGCTGTAGAAGAGTTCCAAAGAGTTTATCAAGAGTAATCTGAGAAACATTTCTATTTTCATCAATAGATGTCCTTTTTTACTACCATTCATATGTCATTATATCAATAATTTTTCCTACAAGAGCTTCATCATAAAGAACTTATTCTCCCATAGATTTTGAACTGTTGACGATTTTCATTAATCATTATTGAACTTTACATACTGGTTCCCCATAAAGAAAAAGTAATCCATGATACTTAGCTCGAAGCATTTCTCTTCTTGTTTCTCTAACCTTAGATGTACCAAAATGTATGGCTTCCAATTTCTTCCAAATATAGTTGGCTACTTCACAGGATGATATCTAGCTTGTGCACCTTGTAATTCAGTGGATATTCTTTCTTCTCTTGTTTGGTAAAATTAATGAATTCTTTTTCAGTGATTTTGTAACCTCCAGTAAGTATAATAAAATTGGCTACACCAGTATTGATAACAAATGTCTTCATTAAATCTCTCCAATACTCATAATCATTCCCATCAAAGATAGGTGGTATAGTTGGATTTATATTGTCAATTTACCCAATATTCCTTCCTACCATCTAATAAAAGAAAAAATATTCCACTCCACACCTTAGTGAAGTAAGTAGTTGAAAGAAAAATTTGTAATAAAAACACTATTATACTTTAAAATGAAATAGAGAAAGTCATACAAATCAATGGAAACCTTCTCTGATACCAATTGTTGGATTAATATATAGATGAATATGTATATTAGATGGAACAATACAAGAGGGGGTGAATTGTAGGTTTAAAAACATTGTGTTTAAACACTTAAGAAATTAGTTTAAATAATCTTAAACTAATACAATTCACAAATAATACAATTAGCCACAGTTTTCATGAGTATAAAGGTATGATACAATATAATACTATAAGAAGTGTAAATAAATTGTATTCAAATGAATACAATAATCAGAGTAATACAATAGTGAAATATTCTACTATAAAGTGTATAGAATCTATCAATACAATATGTAATAGTATAACTGTAATTGAAACAGTTACAAATGAATATGGAATGAAGAAAGGAAACAAAACAATTCCCTTTCTAATAAAATCACCACTAGAAATGTAAATGTATTACAATTATTTTATCCCAAAGAAATGTGTATCCTTTCACCTATGATAAGAGGTCTATCTTACAACCACCTTGGTAGGCCCTAGATACGATGATCGGTATGTCTGTCTTGATATCCCCGCAAGCCCTCGATTTCATAGGTAATCAGCACCTCTGTCTTTCAAACACTTGAACGCCCTCTATACGATGATCGGTAGCACTGTCTGCATATCCTCAGCAGCCCTTGATCATTATCACCTGATCGGTCACACAAAGAAAGAAATCACTTATTGGAATACAAAAACTAAGACCGAGTCATTCAAATTTTGTAATTTCAAGACATTCTCACGAAGTAAGAGAGAATTCACAGCGTCTCTCTCAGTAACTTGATAGTAGAAAAGAATGATCAAAGTATATTAGTTTTTTTTTCAACATCAAATGACCTTCTATTTATAGGCCTCAGGTTCCAACGGTCATATTTCCTCCAACGGTCATATTTCCTTAGAAAACATGGAAGGACTTGGACACCTGGCATTATAACGGTCATATTGAAACAGAAAACATGATATTGTTTTGATTAGTTTATAACTAAATACATGACATCGTTTTGGTTTACAAAAAAGATATATGAAAATGATAATCATGAATATGATTGATATAAGACATGTGTTTTGATAAAGGTTGAAAACAAGCATGTGATAAAACTAAAATATGAGTATTAATAGTATTACGTAGTGTAATATATCGATATGATGCAAAGAGAGTATGATGCACAAAAGTCTGTACATTTGACTGAGTCAGTATCATTGACAGAGTTAGTAATATTTAGTCAGTATGAATGATATATTCATTACGATTGAGATAGTCTGTACAATAAACATAATCAGTACGATAAGTAAAGTTAGTATGAGAAACATAGTCAGTATGATAAGTATAGTCAGTATGATAAGCATAGTTATTATGATAAACATATTCAGTACGATAATCATAGTCAGTATGATAAACATAATCAGTTTGATCAACATAGAAGAAAAGATTTTTGATTTCCAAAACAAGACATAAAAGTAAAGAAGATGACTTTTGAATCAACGGGCAAGGGGTATATGAATTTAATGTTGAAAGGAAATTAAATTAGGTAATTTTTCTTTAATAAAATTTGAATTTAATTTAGAATAATATTCTATTTTTCTGAATGATCATACTATTTAATGACTTACTCATACTTAACTTCCTGGATTTCTTCACGGGCTTCTTCAAATTCATGTTCAATAATTTCAGGGAGCTCTATGTCTTCCTCAACGGGTCATAAATCAGTTTTTTCCTCTTCCTCTAAGGAAAAAAAATTATTTAATAAATCTAAAAATTCCATACCATAAGAAGTGATACTAATTTAATATTTTATGATGTCATGAAAGTTAGAGTTTGGTAAATAATCATCTCCCTTATTTGGTTATTGTTCAATAACTTCTTCAGTGGTAAGTGCCTCTTGATAATGGATCATAATAGTTGGAGGAAGGTAGTTAGGATCCTCTATATTTTCATCAAATTCTCCCATTTGGATGAATTGTTCCTCTTCATTATCTAGAGTGTCATCCAACGGTACCAGATGTTCTACTTTGAAGTGATCAGGGAGATTATATTGTACCTCATACTTATTCCAGAACTCCTCTTGATCTTGTTAATCTCCCACACACAGCTCATCAGACAATTATTCCTCATCATGAATCAACTCTAGATCATCATTATCTTCCTGGATCTTTTTCTTAAAATTTTTAGGCTATTGATAGACCTCAAATTGGTCCAAAACTTCTTGGATGTATTTAAGAAAATTAGGGAAAACCATGGGCACTTCCTTTTTGGACTTCAGTGTTTGATAATCATATTTGATTTTATCATTCATTTCGTCCAGTTCGTGATAGGGAATTCACATGACTTTCCAATTTATCATCCATTTATCTTGGTCAGTGAGTTCATAAAACTTTCATATGGGAGCCACCTCTTCAATATTTTGAATTATTAGATCTTTCACTGTTGGGTATTTTTTGTTCAATGAATTGAAAAAAAATCATATGAAAACATTCTGATATTTGTTTGGACAATAATGAATACTATCTGAAATTTGAAATATAAAAAACAATGTACATAACAGATTATCTCCCTAGAAACAGAGCCAATTTAAATGCAGGCCTTTCATATGGCATGGAAAAAGAATATTTTAATGTTTTCCTTATAAAACATTGAGGCTAACCAGGGTTGTCTCATTTGAGGAGAGTTCTCATTTGTTCACTCACTTAAACAAATTCACATAATCTAATTATTTTTCTTATTTTTATTATTTCTATGAATGAAATGGAATTTATGAAAATAAATAAAATTAAAAAATTCAATTATAAGTAATATTAAAATGCTAAACAGAATGAAATTAGTGAAGAATGTAAATTCTCCCAAGAGAAATTTTAGAGAGAAACTCCATTGACCAACATCAAATATTCATAGTGAACACACTCCATCAAATGTTTCCACACCCCAATAAACCTAGATTGTGAATTAAAATTACACATAAAAATCAAAAACAACACCCTCAACCCACCTCATTAGTTAGGGGATAAAGGTTATAGATTAAGAATATAAACTTTAGACAACCATAATGAGGATTATTTAAACTATAAATTATCCATTGAATTAATTAAAAGATTATTAAAAACATGTTCTTGAGTTTAAGATCCCAATTACTCCATCTGGATATTCTTTTGGTCAGTTACTCTTAATCTTGAGTATTACAATTCATGATGGAGAAATGATAAGAAGAAAATAGGTTGGATAGGTGGAAGTAGAAATAAAAATAATTCATGATTTTTTAGAAATCTAACATACAACAAAAAACATAAACTAAAAAAAAGAAAACAAATAAATTAAGAATAAAAGGGTAATATTTACTAATAGCATCCCTCGGTAAATATCTCATCCTTAGTGCCTTGAATGAATGGGATTTAAAATGAGATGATTTGAGAGGGATGAGCTCCCTTCCTTTTATAGGTAGATTTTCCCCTAATATTTGACACATTGTTGAAACAATAAATTACATCTTAATGTGTTTCACCATTCTTGAATGTTGTTAATAAATATCTTGGTCATATATAATCCAATTTGTTTTGTATATTTGAACATTTATTCTGATATTTATGCTTGTTTTACTCTGATAATTTATTTTATCATGTCTGACTCTAGAAATTGAAAACCTCCTATTGGAATGTCTTAATGACTATTAAAACGTCCAATTAATGTGTTGTAGAATTCTTTAATGATGTTAAAAACTCATTATTCATCCACCTACTGAATTGCAAAGTAATATTTCCCACCATGAATGATATACGAACCCAACACAAAAAATCGACATATTTGTAAACACATGTCATGGTTCATATTGTGAGCTTCATTTGAGCTTCCATATGATCGATTAAGCTTTTGGTCAGGAAGGAGGAAATGAATCACTAGATATGTGGATTCCTCAAAATATATAATTTAACAATTTGGATTAATAATGAAAATGTTATGGATAAAATACAGAAATATTTTAAAACATCTATAAAACCGAAATGGGTTATTTTTATGATTATGCTCAAAATTCCTTGAAAATCATAAAAGTGTAAATATATCATAAAGTCACACATTGGTGGGATTTTAAAAATAAAATTAAATATAAATTTATTGAAAATAATTTCTATATCATTGTGGAATGAAATTCTATAAAGGATACATTTATCAATAAATATTTCCCTCATGAGAATCAAATTGAGATAAAGAAAATGTTCCATTGCATAAG
The DNA here is from genome assembly GCA_963277665.1 of Viscum album. Taxonomy (NCBI): domain Eukaryota; kingdom Viridiplantae; phylum Streptophyta; class Magnoliopsida; order Santalales; family Viscaceae; genus Viscum; species Viscum album. The sequence goes on from OY728144.1 coordinate 339,423,666, forward strand.
GAAAAAGGATGTAGAATGTGTCAATAATTAAAAAGATACCGTTACAAGGATGGATAGGTATTCTAGGATTACATTAGGAACATGGAATACATAATTGGATATATTCTTGAAGGGACTAATTCACGTCTTTGAAGGGATTGTATCTCTAAAAATTTAACTTCACATGATGAAATAGTTTTATGTGCCAGAAAAAAGGATAATGAATTCTCAAAATCATTTATATTCAAGGGAAACTAAGAGGACAGTCTGTATGATCAAAATGAAAAGGGTTTCATCAAACACAAAAAAATGAATTTTTCTACCTTGTCAAAACTATAGAATGAATAACCATTGGATATGATTAAAGGGATTGGGAGTATATTATATGTTAGTAGAGAAAGGGAACAACGGAAATGAATGTTAATAGAATATGGAAAAAATTATGTTCAGTGCTTCACCTTTAGTGATTTGGGGAAATAAAAAAAGAAATTCCCAAAGCACCATGGTAATATACCATAGAATATGTCAAGGGGATGTGGCCAAGATTATGCCATCAATATATATAAGGTAGAAGTACCCAATGCTATGGTGGTAGGAAAATTAATCATATATTCAAATTTATCCAAGGTATATTAGATTCTAAATCATCACACTCTTTTATATCGACCATATTTTATAATAATATTAGAGACTTCACTTTTGATTTAATAATGGAGTTTTTAGTCATAACGCCTTAGGAACATCTCATATAAATAAATATATGTTATGAAATCCTTATTATAAAAAATAAAATTGATTAATTTACTGAGGAAAATAAACCCTATAAAATTTCTTTTAATAGCAATTATTTCCCAATAAAAAATTCATAGCATCATGGATACATCTAACTTATTAATGATGAAAATAGGGGATCTCCATGGTGAAACACTAGGGTGAATAAATCCCTTATCAACCAAGTCACCTAGTTGTTTCTTAGGTTCCACTATTTTTATAGTGGAAATTCTATATGGTTTATTTTCCTCTTAATGATGAATTTTTTGATCAACCTTACAGAGACCAATATTTTTAAAATATTGGATATTTTTTGGGGTATCATAAAATGTGATTAAAGAATATAATCACTTTAAAGAACTCTTTTTGAATGAGGTATGAACATTACATGTTTTATGTAATTCCACATGCTTTAACTAATGCACCCTATTTTTTATAGATATAATGTATAGTGTATTGAAGTAATATCATGATGATTTTACTATGGTATTAATTTATGATATTTTGATAAATTCTAAAATCTCTTAGGACTATTAGAATCACTTATTGAATTTTAAAAATAATCATTAATATAAATATATATGATGGATATTTTGTAAGTGTGATTTATGGATTTAGGTTGTTTATTCGCTTGGAAATATTTTATCTAAAGATAAAATATCACTTAATATTTTTAGGATAAAGTCAGTTAAGGAAAGTCCAACACAGAAGAACATAATATTGGAATATAGTTTCATTGGTTTATTAGGTTAGTATTTGTGATTAATTAATTATTTTTTTGATTGGATAACCCATTAAAAAATATTACATGAAAAGAGATTAATTTTGTCTTAAAAAGGATTGTGAATTTTTTTGGATGAACTAAAATAGAGATTGATCAAAGGTATATTTTTGACTCAACCACGTGAAAGTAATGGGTTTTTTATGTATAGTGATGCATTGAAGAAGGGATTTGGTGGTGTCCCATTATAAAATTATAAATTTATTTCATATAAACCAAGGAAATTAATTACTCGTGAATATAACTATCCAACCCATGATCTTTAGTAGGAATCTATAATATAACTTTTGATGATATAGTGACATTATCTTTATGGTGAATGATGCAAGATATACACTGATCATAGAATCATAAACTGTATCTTTTCACGGAAATAGATCAATATGAGACAATTGCGATGACTCATGCTACAAAAGGATTATGATTTCTCGATACACTTCCTACCAGGGATAGAAAATAACGTAGAAGATTCATTTAGTAGGAAATATGAAGGAATTATAAATAAAATTAGGATTTATAGGGATCCTATATTCATAGATATATTAATGTTGGATATAGGAATTACTCAGGAATGGGGTACATAAATAATATTACAAATTATTGAAAAATAAAAATTATGAGTGAAGATAAATAATTTTAAATTTGATGAAAATAATTATAAAATTAATATTATTTTTGAGAACAATGGGAAATTAGAAACCATCATGTGTAAATATGGTGTTATGAAATTTGGAAATAGAATTGTGTTCCTTGTATACCAGATCTAAAAGGGGAATTGTTCGGTGATACTAATAGATAAAATTAATCTATACACCATGGAAGAACAATCCTGTTTGTTGATTTCAAGGATCATTCCTGGTGGGATAAAATAAAGAGGTATATTTCAAATTTTATATACAGATGTTTGGTTTTCAACTAGTGAAATATTTGAGGTGGAATCCTAGAGGATTCATGTAGCCTTTTCCGATTAAACTGTGGAAATTGGATGAAATTAATTTTTTTACTTTATCATGGTATTACTAAAGGCTCCTATATAGTATAATATAACATGTGTTATCATTGATCTCCTAACCATATTTACAAATTTCATCACTCTAAGATAGTACTTAACACTTTATATCATTTAAATTATCTATATTAAGGATGTTTTAAGACTTTATGGTTACCCCATTTCAATTATTTCTGATCATGATCCCCATTTTACATCAAAATTTTGAGGGAGTTTCCATAGGGATCATGATACTATGATTCGTTGGAGCACTTACTTCAATACTAAAATTATTGAAAATTATAAAAGGATGATTCAAAGAAAGGAATAAATGTTGAATTAATCCTCACATAAATTTCAAGGTATATGAGATCATTATTTACCTCATTAGGGTTTTATTTTAAAAATTGTTTCAATTTACGTATTCAAACGGTTTCATATAAATAATTATATAGAATTTTATTTCGTTTGTTAACCTGTTGGAATAATTTGGTGAAAGGAAATTCCTAGTCCTAGAACTAGTTTAAGAGTTAATAACAATGTTAAAGGATATTCAGGCTCACATCAAATAATATCGAATGAATTAAAAGATTTACGCTAAAATAATAGGATTGTTTTGGATTTATATGTGGAAGATTGTATTTTTTGTCAAATATCTCTATGTAAGTATGTTATAAGTTTGGGTAAAAAAGGGGAATTGATAACCAATATTTTCATACCCTTTGAAATTCTTGAACGAATTTTATTTTAGTCTTATCATTTGGAAATGCTTCTAAAAATATCAAAAGTACATGATGTGTTCCATATATCATTACAAAGAGACTACTTGAAAGGCCGAACACTTGTTATCACCTAAGATGAAATAGATTTCGTACATTATCTATCATACTAGGAAGAATCTATCCATATTATTCTTAATATTCAGTTAGTATTGAGTTATCAAATGGCTTATATAGTAAAGGTACTCTGTATGAATCACAAAATGGATGAAGAAACGTTGGAATGAGATGATATTATAATAAAAAACTACCATTATCATTCTATAATTTAATATCCATGAAATTATAATGTTGAAATTTATGTATGAGGTAATAATAGAACATCATAATACTTTAAAAGAATTACCTTTTATAATTAATTTAATTTTCTTAATAGAATGCAAGAACCCTACACCTGGTATAAACTAAACATTTTTTGCCACACTATTAACACTATATTTAAAATAAAACAGTAATATTTTTAGAATATTTATTTGAAGAAAGAGAATTAACTTTTTATATCATCTTATCAAAATTATCTTACATGGATGTTTTTGGTTTTGTCTCAAAAGATTCATTTTTGATTAATAATAAAAATACTTAATTTTAATTGAATATTTATTTTTTTAAAATAAATTTTAATGTAAAATTATATTTTAATTTTTTTAAAGTAAAAATATTTTAATTTAACAACTATTAATCATAGTGTATTCATTTAAATCCATTTCATATTGAATTATTATATAAACACGTTATAAAAATATGTCCATTTTCACAATAAAATCATGGTTTCTCATCACATCTTTATGATTAATTAAAAATTACAATATTTTGGGTTAGTGATTTAAATTTAGAAAAGATGATTTAAACTATGGAATCATACTAATTTATAATTTATAATAATTTTAACTTAATGTTTAACACAAATTATTTTTCAAATAGTTAAAATTAATTATAGTGATTATGGTAAAAATTATTTCATGTAGTATTTAACCATGGAATATAAGGTGTGGTAATGACACATAATGTGTCCAAAATTATTTGAATGGAAATATTTAGAGATTATACCATCAATTCTTGAAAATTAAATGTTATTAGGACACGGTGACAGGAAAAAACATTTGTGGAATTCACTCTATCAAACAATTACAGTTGTGCCACTCCCTCCGCTTATAAAGGGCCACCCATATCCTCTCCTCATCACAAAATAAAACAAAATTAGATCAGAAGATACCTGACGAAATAAATCCCCAAATTTCATAAACCAATCCTGGAATAATTATTTTATGAAAAAATAAAATCAAGGATTGGTTTAGTGAAAACATAATGAAGATTCTTGAAGAATAGGCAATGTTATCCAATAAGTGTCTTTATTTTACATTTTTTACACCCACATGAATTATATTTAACCAATTATGATATAATTAAATAATTATATTACATATAATAAAATTTATTTATTATAATGGTATGACTTAAACACAATCTCCACATTCATCAAATGGATTATGAAACCATCATCCATGTGTATTGTGGACTAACGCCTCAGGAACCAGTGTTAGACATTTTTCCATTTCAATTTATTGTGGTTGGGTATGATGATGGATATAAAGTATATATATGTTATTTATAACACATTTATACCCATTAAGACACTTTTTCATGTATATTTATTTATTAATTTAAATTCTATTCTGTAGGCTATATGATAAGGTTACACGTGTGTAGGGTGGACAACCTCCTCCAAAAGCAATGTGATTCAACTTTCACTAACGCTTCACATAGGCGGTGATCAAGATAATGTTAATGATCATATGTAATATAAACAACATAATTATGATACTAATTAAATATTTATCATCATTAAAATATAATATATATTATTTCTTTTCTTTTCTTTTCACTAATGTACTAATGGTAACATCATTCAAGTACGAATCGACTACCGCCTTCACGAAGCAATGTGATTCCCTTTGCCTCAAAACACCACATAGATTAAATATATATTTATATTATATGTTATTAATTATATTATTATCACTATAAAAAGGTAAAAATAATACCTAAATCCTTTCCATAATTATCTATGATAAGTAGAAATAGTACTCATGAGTACGTGCACCATACTGTCTCCATTAGCATAACATATATTTTTTTATAACCAACATTGATGTTGTGTTCTTAAAGAAAAATTGATGTAAAATTATGATAATTATTTCCTGATTATTATTTTTTATATTATTAAATTCAATAATAAGTACAAAAAATGGGCCCATAGTGATAGATCATGCATAAGAAAACAAGGCAATTAACACCCGGAATAATGAAAATAAATAATGGTTATTTATGAATGGGTGGTAAAATGTTATAATAGGAGAATAAATACAATAATTAATACTAATAATCATCTATTATAAGTTAATATAATGTTTAATACCACAATAAAAAAGGTTATATTCATTCCACAAAAAATGAAATGAGAGGTGTGATATTTGTTTCTATTTCCTTTCAATGAGGCATACTATGATGTTATGCATGTAGATTCGTTTATATGGTGTACATAATTCCACATTTATTGGTATTGTCATGAATAAATAATTAATCCTGGTCTATTGTATTTATTTATGATTTATTTCATCCAAGGGTATTTTATTGGAACATTTGAAAGTGGTAAAAGTAAATGTGAAATCTCACTTGCTTTCGTGATTGATAACGTTCTATTAAAACAAAATATTTACTGTAGGAATTTTCCCTTGTAAATTAAATTTATTATAGAAATATATATTATTGTTCAATATATATTATTACTTATTTAATGTAATTTCTTTTTTACATTTTATGTTTATTATGAATGTTATTTCATTAACTATTAAAATATTGATAAATTTTTATCCTTTACTCTATATGAATATTTTATGATAAGGGATATTTTTCATGAGTTAAATAGATTATTTTACATATGATTAATGATTTATACATGCAGTGAGTGGTGGGGATTATGATTTATATAGACCATTGATGCTTTGAAATGTCTCATGAAACAAATTAGTTTTCTAAATTAAATGGGTTTCTACCTATATTATTGAATTGTTCTGAGGATATATATTGATCGTAGAGATTTTCATATGCCTAATATGTAATGTACGTTAATTAATAATTTTCTTCACTAAGAATTTACTCAGTATTTTCCATGATAGTTTTACAATTATATTATCTATGTATGTATTTCATACTCAATTTATGTATTATAGTGAATGTGGTTTCTGTTATTTAACTTTTCATGTCAATTTCTCCTTATCTATTCAAGACGTAATGTTATTTAAATGGAATGTTTGTTTAGTTATTTACCATTCGATGTTTTTTTCTTATTGATTATTCATTTCTTCTATTGTACTAAACCTTTAATGGTCCTTTGATCTCACCCTCATTTTGCTTCCTTTACCCATGATATGATGATGTCATTTTGGAATAAGTTTCAATTATGCTGAGATGTTACATTATTTATTCTTCATTTTCTTTCTACAATGTACAATGTGTATCATCCCATTCTACAAAATGCTAAAATACTATAGCAAGGGGGATGTTATTCCTTGTATCATTACACTGTAATAAAATAATATGTTTTCTCTGGGATAATGGGGTCAGGGTTACTGTAAGGAAAAAATCCTCAAAAATTATTATAACCATTTCCAATATAAAAATGTAATTGGGAAAACATCATAATGGATTTAATTTTTTTGTTCCCCAAAACATATAATGACCATACATATATTTGGGGTGTTATTGATCACATTATGAACTCATATCACTTCAATAATATCTGAGAATAATTCACTCTTATTCAAAATTCCAGGTTATATATGAATAAATATTTAAGGGTTGATGAGGTAGCACATTCTAGTATATTTGATCAGGATCCAAGGATTCCTTAATGCTCTATAGAAGTCTTATGAAATATGTAGATACTATTTTTTGTATTATTACTACTTATCATCCTTTAAAAAATGGTTAGTATGAGGGGACCATTCAAACCCAACAGTATATTATGAGACCATGTTGTCTAGTTATAATGTGTTTTTAGGATCAATAACTTTCTCTAGAAAAGTGTATTTACCATAATAGATTTAACTCAAGGATATATATAGATCCTAATGACCCCCAATAAGTAATTTTGTTAAAAAATAATAAATACTGGGTTAAAGTTATCAAAAGAATGGTGTTGGGACATGTTCTATATAAGGAAATGTAGAGAATGTTACTAATATTCAGAACCACACCAAGTTAACTAAGAGGCGACTAACGATATATTCTGATAATCATCATAAATATGTAGAATTTAGAGTTTTTGGGGAGGTTTCTTATGAATTTATTAATTTAATAAGATTAAAATATTCTATAATAAGTAAAATTTGAGGCCTCATTTTACTGAACCCCTTCTTATTCCTGATTGAGTAGTAACTATATCTTATTTATTAGGACTCCTATCAAACCCCTTTCAGGTTCAAAATTTTCCCCATGTATCATTCCTAAGTAAGTACATGCTCGGCCATTCATATGTACTTAAATAAGATGTTATACTACTAGATGAGGATCTTTAAAATAATAAATAATCGATATAAATACTAGTTTATAGAGATAAATATATGTAGAACATGACTACTCACCTTGTTAATGTTCTTTGGAAAAAACAAAAATCGAAGGAATATATAAGGGAACCCAAGGTTATATTGAATAAGATATAACCTAATTTGGTAATAAAGGAGCGACATAACCTTAAAGGCCAAGTTAAATTTAATGGGAGAAGAATATAGCTTCATAATATATTCTATGTATTTCCTTAGAAAAAAATTGATATCTTTCCTTACATTAAACATCATGTTTTTTTATAAACAATGATATAGTAAATTTTTATAACCTAGAATATTAATTAGAAGGTATAAATAGTAATAAATAATTTATGAAAATTATATATAAATTTTTTTATTAATGAAAATAATTTTATTAATTCATAATAAAGAGTTAATCAATTTTAATTAATGATATTTTACACTTAAAAAATATTTATCATCAAAAATTGTTTTTATAAAAAAATTGTTTACCTAAACATTATAAAACAAATTTTTAGTTTTTTAAAAAATATTTGGAAATTAATATATTTTTTATGAAAATCATGTACAAATTATTTTATGGTGAATTTTTTATAGTTTTCTATAAATATTAAATTTTTAATTAATCTTGAAAAATAATCTCTTTTGTAATATTCATCATTTCAATTCATGTAAGTATACCATCATGTCATTAAATTTTATCTTAAATTAACCTATTCCTATAATAAATAAAAATAATCTTATCAAATAACTTGGATTTGACATTATTATCAATTTTTTATAAGAAACCGTTGGGGATTGAAAGCCAATTTTTCTAAAAACCGATTTTTATTCACGCAATGTGGTTTGTATATTAATACTTTATTTTAATATATATTCATTACATATTTATATGAAAATGATGTATTATATATTAATTATTATACTTTAATATTAATTTTATGGTTTTTTTGAGGGAAGTAATTTGAGTAAAGTAGTTTTTTTGTTTACAATTTCATTGCTCTGAAATTTGATTTTGTTACAATTTGAATGATTTATTAATATTAATTTCTACAACATAAAGAAATAAAATCATGTAAAATGAATTCCATGTTTATAATAAAAATAATTTAAATAATTTAAAATGTTCAAGTTAATTTTTTTCATTTAGAAATGTAAAAATAGTAAAATTTTGTTACCATGGTTAATGTTAAAACTGGATTACTTTGATTAATATATTTGATAAAGGTGGTATTTTTTTCATAAAATTGGATTTATTATTGGTTGATGATATTTCAAAATTTTATTAACCTATATTAGAATCTAATTCCATTTGATCTACATTCCCATGAATATATCTTTAAATAATTTAATCCTTTTAATATGTTCCTTTTTTTCCCTCCCCTCACTAAAAAATGGGATCCTCTTCTACTCCATTATTCACTTCAATATAATCATCTAGGTCAAAAGATAAAAATTCAAAAATCTTTACAAATTCCTTCATTTCATTTTACAGATAATGGACTTCTCATATTTCTAATCCATCATGGCTTTAAGAGTAACCCAAATAAGGTCGCTTAAAGAAGAGGTACATATCTTATACAACGTGTTTCAATTTTTTTTAATCCTTTAAATATTACGATCGCATATTATACATAAAAAATTGTTTGTTATATATTATTAATATATTGAGATTTTATTATGGTGATGGAAATTCCACATACTACCTCTTCTCAATCAAATGGGTGGTGAAAGTACCCCTCGTGCTTAAGTGTGGACAACGACCTCCACATAGCAATACGAGTAATTTTCCACCACTTTCATTCAGGGATGGATCTTATGATGGATTTAATGTTTATAGATGATATTAGTGAAGTAATAAATCTTCTATATATGTGAAACATTATTTACCTTAATTTCGGTCAATCCATCAAAAAATGGAAACATTACTTGTGCGTATATATATATAACCATCTCCACATAGTGATGTAATTCATTTTTCATAAATGCTTTATATGAATGGATTTTAGTTTTTATATAATGATTATATATTTAATTTATATTATTATTGAAATTATTTTTTTGATAAATAAATTATATAAGGGTAATGACCATAATCCTCGAACAAAAGAATACATGAAAAATAATGTAGTTAAAACCTAAAATTATAATTATAATAAATGTTGTAAATTATTGGGTGAGAAGTTGTTATATATAAATAATTTATGTTATTTTAAGTAGGATTATATTTTAGGTATATAGGAATAATAAAATTAAATTTTATTATATGGTACATAATAGATCAAATAAAAGAATATGGACTTTAGATAGATGTTTTATGTCACAATATCATTTTTATGGGGATTGTTTTTATTAAATTTTACAATGATCAAATTGTATTATCTATATCCTAAGAAAAATTATTATATCATACTCTAGTTATATATATATATATATTAAGCTTTATTTTCCATTTCCTATATTTGATAAATCACTGAACAAAAATAATTTTTTTAATGAACACTTACTTTTTGTCACTTTGGATGAGAATATTTTATTCCCTTTCAATATTTTATTTTAAATGATTTCAAGATTTCCTTACCATTATATAAATATTATTTAAATTTATTTTTACTATATTTTTAATTTATTAACATTCTCTAAACGAATCGATCATATAGTTTTCCATACGTGGAAAGTTTCAGGTTTTACATAAAATTTTAAAGGATTTGTAATTTTATCATTCATCACATGAATGTATTTCCCAACCACCATGAAAATTATAATGAATAGTGAAATTATTATAATATTTTTTAATCTTTTGAATGAATTTCTTTTCTTAATAGTTTATAATTTTTTATTTCAAAATATTCAATTTCTAATAAAAAAGTTACTTTTATTATGAAATGTTAATATCCTGTAAGTGTGTCAATATTTTCCCTATGGGGATAATCGAATTAAAAAACATCAAACTACAAAAATTGCACCTAATAAATTTTATTAAATAGTGTATTAATCATAATCAAGGCCAAACCCACTAGAAATTGATATAATTTGTATTAGGTTTTTGATAAAAATAAATTTAATTCATTTGAATTGATTTTAAAGTGGGGGTAGAGAGAAAAAATTAGATTTATATTTTGGAATTAGTTTTAGAAAGATAAGAAAACAAAGAAACGAAATTTTTTATTGTTGATAAGAAAACATCAACGGGGATTTGTAGATTTTGAGTTTTTAGTGAAAATGTATTTATAATTTTACTTTAATAATTCATTTTTGTTGTCAGAGTCTGGATGAGATGTATTTTATGGTTTGTGTGTCTGATACATAGTATAACCATACCTTATTTCCCTTGGTATAATAATTTTGGGTTTTAATGTTATATTTTTATCTTTATAACATATTTAAAACTTGTAGCATTATATTACCCAATGGTCTTGGTGTATTCTAAGATAACTAGTTGTGAATTTAAAATTATAAAATTATAGATTTTTTAAATATAGTTATGGTAAAATAAAGTGAATGATTTTGGAATAATGAATGACACATTTCATTAACCCAACCTAAATGAAATGAATAAAATACAATCCAGAAACACTTTCCCACTCAATCTAAATTACACTTCCCAAAGGATGGAATTACCCACTCCGTTTAATAATGATGGTCTAATAGGGAATGAGGAAGGAGATAAAAACATAATAAATTAATGAGATGAAAAATGATGATGACTCTACAGACCACAAATTATCACCCCAATATTTGTTCTCCAATAATCCCCTTGAAAATAGAACAACAAACCCCTATTCATAGGCATTAAAATTTATTAGATAACAATTAATTCTCACATAAATATATTACTAATGGTGTCTATAATTTTAATGGTCATACATGTTCTTTATGGTATACTCCAAACAAATTCCACATCAAAGATCACCATGTTTCCATTACAGTCACATTGTACATCATAAATTGTGTTTGTAAACCATATGTTTCATGGAAAATATCCATGAATGACATTTTATGGCTCCAAAAAAGATATTTATTATTCAAAGATGAATCATGACATTAACCATGTATGTCACACCATGACAAACATGTTTATTCCATTATAATTTCATTATCCTCGTAGATTGGTCTTAAACATTGTCTCATATGACCCATACATCATAAAGTGAACTTTTTCTACTTAATAAATTTTTTGTAGTACATGAAAGCGTCATAAAATCTCAATTATCCAATTATGTTCCCTAGAATGATCCTATGACAATCCCACATCATGGAACGACATATTTTTATAGAAATATCATTTGTTTTTATCCTTTTACATATTTTACAAAAAAATATCCTTCCAAATATTCAATGATCTATTAAATATTCAAGAATGAAATCAATATTTAAATCCCAAATCAAATCATTTTAATTTGAAAAATGACTTCATTAAATGGACCTAACAGATCCCCCCTATTTGAATTCAATACATTCCACAATAATGTAATCTTAACACACAATAAATGATTTACAACCTTAAAATATTTTAAATTAAATGTTTATAATATAAATTGTTAAAATGTGATATTAAATATTCAATAATCACATTAGAAAATTAATCAATGCACCACTTTTGAAATAAAAAAATAATCCTTGTATTTTCTTTTTCTTAATTAGATGTAGAAAAAAATTCCATTAATCCATTTTTATTTTTACATTTTATTTTAATAAGAATTCCTTTTGAAATGTAACTTACTTTAATTTTTTTTGTTCACTATTAAGGTACAAATGATACTAGAGTTATGAGCATACCTCGTTGATGTTTAACTGACCATATTTTATGAATGTTTCTATGATTTATATCATGGAAAAATAGAATAAAAATCAACTATGAGGTCCCATTATCTAGGTTAAAATAACTTTGAGTCTTTGGGTGGGTTGTAAAATGATATAAAAATAATTCTAAGAAGGTGGTTTGTCTCTATATCATAGTTTATCATATCAAAAGAAAAGATAAATGAAAATATATATTTATAAAAGACATATCTATCATATCCCCAAAAAGGGAAAATTTGGCTCATGATTAACATAAGAACATTAAATAAATCATCATCTACAGATTATTAATATTAAAATTAATATTATTTTCCTTTTTCATTTTATTAGAATATTATTATTTAGAGAAATATAACATCAGCCACCTAACCAGATAGGATGAAAAGATCTTTGGTCTGGATATGGTGATTTTTGAACCTCCTAAAACACATCTCAGGTTGGTTATTTTTTTATTATATTTTTTAACAAGAGAGGGGAATAATAATGTAAACTGAATAATGTCATGGCCTCTGACAATATCTCATGAATTCCCAACAAAATATTCTTATTGATGTACACCCCTATCCAGCATGGATATTCTATCCCCTATAGTTATTCATTTTAAGAAAATGCAATATACTATAATCGTGGTAGGAAGGGATAAAATTGGCTTATAACCTTGCATGTTTTATGACAATGATTTTCCTGACATACATTGGAAAAAGAACGATTAGGGAATGGTTGGTCTAAGGATAAAGTGTTACAAAAAATGAATCTATCGTATTTTAAGTGATATTGTTTTGTAATAGATTTTATAATTGTCTAAGAATATTCTAAAAAAACACTAGTGAGTCTCTTATGAAATATATGCTTGGATAAATAGGAAATATTGGACACATAGGACGTCTCGGGAATGAGATGAATTTGTAGGTTCATCGAATAGTGGAAGCATCTGTTGACGATTTTACCAACTAATATTTTAGTCTTAAATCATGTGTAATCATTTCTCTTCATGATCAAAATTTCATTTCAAATGAAAATAATAGATGAACAGACTATATTAATATACTTGAACAAGTGGTATAATATATTTACCTGAAGGTTTTTATCAATTTATGAGTATATTTATAACTTTATCAACTTATAAATATTCTTTCATTGATGATACAATGAAATATAATTAATCACATCATCATTGTGTTATAGGACATAGTTGTAGAATCTATATATGGATGATCCACATGTGAACCACATTCTCTAATCAATGATGAATAATCATAAGGTGATATCATGGCTGATCCTGATCACTTGAGTTTTTATTGGTTGATCAAAATAGTATTCTTTATGAAGGATGATGAACCCTTCGTGTTATCACATATGATATAGAGAGAGAGAGGAGGAGGAGGAGGAGGAGTAAGAAGAACACTCCTGGGATTTATCCAGTATCTGTTTTTCCATTATGAACAATAAATTGAATTGGAAAACATAACTAATTATACAATTATTATATATGGAATAGGGTAATAAAATAAAATAAAAACCCCAACCATATTTTCTGTTATTAAATTAACCTAGGTGAAATAATACTAATAATAATTACAATTTCATTAAATGTGTGATTCATTAATAATATAAATAAATTTCATTTATACTATTCAAATAAATTTTTTGAGTATTCATTTCCTCGTCGACATTTACAAATCATTAAATTATATAAATTTAATTAAATAAATGAAACTTCATAATTATATGATATATGTGGTAAATATTATCTATTAAAAACATAAAAATTAATATATATATATATATATTATGATTTAAATCACTTATTCTTATAAATAAATTGTGATTATATTATTGTGATCAGCCTACCAGAATAAATATCATATATTCCAGCTTGTTAATAATGATAATAGATTTTAAATGAACTTGATGATACAATTAGTTTGGGACCTTATAGGACTCATTCTCAGTGGTATTATGAAAATATTCTTGATGTCCATGGTTATTCTCTAGAAACACACCATGGATTCTATAGATAATGTAGGAAACATTTCAATGATTCCCAAACTCTTCTAGACATTTACCATGTAACATAATACACTTATTAGAAATCCAAAATCAAGAAGGTTTTAGGTTGATGAAATAAAACTATATTATCGATGTCTCTTTTTTATGAATTTATAAAAATTATCATTCCCATCACACACCATGGACATCAATTTATTTAGTTGGTTTCATTCTCGTCAAATATACCGAGATATTACCTATCATTAATTCACAAAGAGGATAAATACTTTTAGAAATTATACCTTCCTTAAATATCATTTATGATTCACCCAACATATCCTATATACTCTTGAAAAAATGTCATCACATTTGTCATTAGTACATCATTATAACGAACTCATGATATTCATTAAGGATAATCCAAAATTCTATGGATAAATACACAAGTCTGCATATAGTAACATTCAATGAGACATATATATATATGTGGATTTTTATTTATGGATGTTCTCATAAATTCATATGTGAGATATTACATTGGGTAAAACCCTAAAGAGGGGTCTTAATGTCTTATGAGCCTCATATCCTTCATATCTTATACAGTCTAGGCCCCATTAGACAATATAATATGAGCACAGAATAAGGTTTAATAATTATATCATGCCACCTCTAGGTTATCATCATAGTGAGGAATTACTAGAACCACATAGTGTGACATATAACTTATAAAAATTATGACATATAAATATAATGTTGAATAATAATCACGATGAGATAATAAAACATCAATAATTAAAGAAAATATTTAATCAAGTAGTATTTTTTTCTAGGGAACCGACTCCAACAGACATAAACTTGTATAAAATCAAACTAATAGATATATTCAGCCTACTATATATAACATGACACTAATGATTAAACAAATATAAGGGCTTCATTAATGGGACCATCATGTTTTCCTCCTTCTATTACCATATCACTACAACATCTCTTAATTAAGATAAATCTCACTAGAGATGAAACATATGATGTTTGTTCTTTGTCATTTGGTGTGACTTTGGATCTTCAGAGAGGGATACCACTATAGTATTATTACATTAAATTGTGATATTTTCTTTTTTACTTTGAAAAACCTCAAGCTATTAGACAAGGTTGAGAATCCATAGTTCTTCAACAGATACATCAGAATATTCATTATACTCTAACTCTACTATAGAATCAATTAAAACCAGATGCTTAGATCATTTTTGGATCATAACCCCTTCAATAAAAAGAAACTTATATCTCGAATGATACATCATATCATTATTATATATCTGAAAACTAGAATATGTATAACCCATATTGACTAGATATTCATATTCGATATACACTAGGAAAATATCAGAAGTTCTCCATAGATGCTTAAGGATTGTCTTAACTGCTTACCATTTTTATTCACATAGATCTTCTTTATATCTTCCAAAAATTCAAAAAGAAAAATAAACATAAATAAACATACTTATCATTCAATACCTAGTAGATCCAATTTTGGAATAGTGTGGGATCTTATTCATTATATATGTTTCTTCTAATGTTGGGGACACATTTTCTTAAAAAGATATATACCATGTGAAACTAGATCCAATCATCTATTTTTTTCACTTAATCTCTAAAGAATGTATTCTGTGTTTGAACCATGAATTTGAACCAGAATCCCCTTTGATCTATCATGAATGATCTGGATCCATAGAATTATGATCCTTCTGATAAGTCCTTAATGGGGATGTAGTTACTCAACCATTCATTAACCTCTAGTACGTATGGTATATTTTTTCCAATTAGTAATATATCATCCAAATTCACTAATAAGAAACAAAATTACAGCCATTAAACTGCATATAATCCCATATATAACATTCATTATTAATGAAACAAAATTTGTTTATGGCTATATCAAATTTTATATTCCATGACCTATATTCTTTCATTAATCCAAAAATGGGCATTGAAAACATGCATAGATTTTTGGTTTTTTATGGAGACACAAAATCTTATGGATGTATCAAATATATATCATCATGAAGGATTCAACTGAGTAAAAAAATTTAAATCCATTTTAAAAATATCATAGTCACGATAAGCTACTAGGGAAAGATGTATTATGATTGATTTAAACATTTATAATAGTAAAAATGTTGTTTGGTAGTCAAAAAATAGGTCATTCCTTACCACATTGGAAATATAATCGATTTATAGGTATTCTCATTCTATTAAATGTCAAGTATTTTCCTGAATAACTATTTACACCCAATGGGAATTACATCAACTCATGGACTGATCGAAAAAATGGTATTAACAGATAGAATATGTCTCAAAATTCATTATTTATTTCTATCATGTTTCCTATGATCTATTTATTGCCTACTATTATGAGAGATGATCATCATTTTCAACCAATAATTAGTCAACGTCGTTATTGAGTAGAATTCTATATCTATCTAATTCTATTACCTCTCTTTCACTCCTACATAACAGTTGTTTTTCAGTAATTCCTTATTCAATGAGGACTTGTGGAATCATTTCCATTACAAACACTTATGTATCTTTACCCTGAACATCATGAAAATAAATATGTCTCCATATATCCTCAATGAGGATGTCTTCCATCCTATTAAATATGGATTTTCTTATTATAGTCAATTTCTTGTCTAAAGGTTTATATAAATAATATCCTATTGTTTCCTTAGGATAACCTAAAAAGAAACATATCATTCCTCAGGTTTCTATCTTTTCACAAGCGATTTCCTTAATAAATTACTTAAAACCCCATGTCATATTATGTGACATAATATATTTTTTTCAACTCCATAAGTATTTTGGAATACTATATTTTGATATAATATGTACTTTGTTTAGTAAGGATAGTGATATATGTTATTTATATCTCCAAAAGAATAATGGATGACTCAATTGAATCATCATCGACCATACCAAGTAAAATAAGGTATAATTCCTCATTTCACAAACACCATTCCAATATATTTTAAAAGGTATATTTAGTGGATAGAATTTTTTATACCCCCATATAATGTTAATAAAGTGTTGTTTAATATATTAAACACCTTGATTCGATTAATGTTTCTTTTACTATGTACCAATATGTTTCTAAACCTCATTAATGAACCCTTTGAACTTCACAATTAATTCATACTTATATCTCATCAAGTAGATATCAACATATTAAATTAATTCATCCATAAATTTAATAATGTACAAGTGTATAACTATCACTTCTACTTCACATTATTGTGCACTAATTCCAGAAGACCTGTATCACTTTTATTTTGAACAATGAATGGTTTTATAAATATTTTTCCTTATATTAATACATGAATTATTTCATGTGAATTTCTCTCCAAATAGTACCAATAACCATGTTGATCGAATTTTGTGAAACATTTCATTTTTACATGAATGAGATGGGGATGAAACAAATATGATTCATATGATTTCCATGTATTAGTTGAATTATATATTTATACTTTGTTTTAATATAATAATTAACAATACTTATTTAGTTATTCCATACCATAACATATTATATCTTTATAAAATTTGAAATCATTATTTATAATGCTGAAAATGAATTCATCCATATCTATGTATGAAATGAAAATAACATTATTTTCAAAAATAAGAAAATAATAACATTTCATTAATAAAAAATTGAACCCTTTAAATAATGTGAGATGGTAGTATCTGATCGATATAATATCCAACCTCACTCTATTAGAAACCCAAATATCCACCTTGACTATTACAAAATTCAAAATCTACATGGTTCCTATATTTGTATCTATATTTGAGAACCATATAAAGTAACTAATACAAATCGTGTAAATATAAAAATATTTCACTCAATAAATAATTGACATCAATCTTCTCCTTCATTTTTTGACTAGGGAAATTTCTCTTCCATTAACACCTTTGTCAAAAGAAGAACATATCACATCATATTCCTTTCCTTGACTCTAGATATTATTATTCATAGAGGGACAATTCCCTAGAGCCTTAGAAATGAAATGAGTCTTTGGCCCGATTTACATGTTATTATAATTATTATTCACTATAAGGACATTGGGATTTTCCCACACCATGTACATATCAAATTTGAAGATAATATTAATAAGTTAATATAGTTTTTATTATTACTTATAATATTTTCATTTATAATAAAACTGGAAATGATTATTGGTATTGATAAAATGAATGATATTTATGAGTATCTCATCAAGAATCTTAAAATCCATGACATCTAGGTGCACAATATTTACAAACACATTTACTACATGTTCTCCATCTTCCCCCAACATTCCAAGATTTCACAAAAATAGTGCATTGGAGAGCTTGTATCTCTATAATTATTCCCTCTTCAGATAGATATCACAACGGTGATAAAATATGTTATATGAATCCATATCCTATGATTAAATGACAATCCCATTAGAAATGGTATATGATAGAACAACATTGGACTTCCATTTCATCATTTATATGCTTCAGATCAAGATATACCTCTTCTTTAGAATACACTTTGGAGAAAAACATCATAAGTGGGGTCTCTAGTACATACAATTTCCATTCACATTGTTTTATAATTCCCATGTGGTTATATAATTATTGTAAATTCAAGTTGGTGATAATGTCATCCTTACCAATTATTGATCATTGTGATATTTTCAAATTCCATTGAAATTCTTTTTATAAAATTTACATTCAACTAATTAGTATATATTTTTTATAAAAATATATTAATAAATTCTAAAATTAATTAAATTTATATGAAATTCACATTAACTTTTGAATCCAAATAGTCCAAACTATAAATAAAATTATTTATTTTTTCAAAGATATTCTAGTGGTAAGAATCCATATTCCATTCTCTATACATAAACATCGGCCTCGCATACAATTTAACGTATTTTAGGTATGTGTAACATTACAACTACATCAAATCACTATTTCATGATCCATTTATTGGAGAAACCTATCATGAAATCTTTTTGTTGGCTTTTATACACATTTTTTTCTTACTTACACAATTTTGATCTTGGGTGGTTTAGCGTTGATGAAAATTATGTTAATTCAGCCCAAAACAAGGTGCTAAAATTCCAGGATAATTGAAAGCATCCCAACATGGGTTGGTAATTTACATTGATCTATTTTATTGATTATAACATTTAGTATTAAAAGGATAATCTGATATAATAATTTAATTAATTCATTTTTATCAATACTAATAAAAACTATTTTATCCTTTCATATTTATAATTTATATTTAGTGAATTTTTAATAAGTGATTATCCACGTCTGATAAAACAATTACGCATAATATGTTTATATTTGTTTTCTAATTTTCATGTTTTTTAATTCATTTCTTTTGATATTGTGTTACATTAATAAGACTAAATAATTGACAATGAAAATTAAAGAACTAAAATATATACATGGCATGCTCATGGAATTTTTCTATTGTTTAGTTTATCTTGAAAATTATAAAATAATACTCATCCTAGGTGAAAACACAATGAATCCAATCTTGGTTCATTTTTTAGTATTCCACCTTCAGTCATTTTCATTGCTTAAATGGTTTCACATCATCTCCTAACACATACCGCCTACTCTCAATTGGGAGCTCCCCCATTATATTTTCTTTTACCCTCACATGGTTTAGCATATCAAATGTATTTTATTAAGGGGTCCCTCATACATGAAATTTCTAGTACATATATCCTGAAATAATATGGATGAGTTGATGGCCTCGATTACATTAAAAAAAATTTATCCATGAAAATAAAAATAGACAAATGAAACATAAGATATAGTCTAATATCATGATCATCTACACACAATGTAATGAGAAAACATTCTCATTATAGTTATCGACTATTTTGATTTTTTCTTTAATTAATATAATACAGCATGAATTAATCCAACTAATTCCATTTATCTAGCTTCCATGAAAATATCCATAACTCTATATCATCTATAATTTTTTAAAAAAATTAACATTATTTAAAAATAATGTAGTACATAAGTGTACTTGGAGGTAACTTCAGGTTTCCTTTAATATTTTAAATAAAATATAATTTAACATGTAATTGGTAATCCTTGGACTTGGTTTCTATTTTTTAATTAACAACAAAAAGAACAAATAATTAATATTCTAAATTAAACATTTAATTCATCTTTCCATAAAAATATAATGATTTTGTACATGTAGACTACAGGAGTTGTAAAAAAGTACATGGTGTGATCTTTTCCCTTTTCCACATCTACAACACATGCCTTTGGTCTGGTGGTGTTTTTTATCATGTTTGTGACCGAGTTACATGTCATTAATAGGGAAAACACTTTTTTTATTATTATATTCCATGAAAGTCATATCCCCATTCCATTTATATGATACATGATTTGATTGGATTCCATGTGATCTTAGTCTTGAGAAGATAGAGACTAAATGACATGTAAGATACTTACACAACCTGTACTTTATCATGTTGTGTTCTAGTCCATCCAGATATACACATTGATCCATGCTATTTAGATGTTAGATCAAATATTTTTGGATATTACCTGTTAGGGAATGATATTGAAGTGAAATTAAAACTACATAATGTATAATTTGGTTTTCTCTTAGCATATCCTGCAACACCTCCATATGGATATCTATAAAAGATCATTTTTAATCTATAATTGGTTACTGGTTATGATATAAAGACTGATGAAAATAATCGATAAAATGTCATATTATTATAAAGAATCATTTTAGGTAAATGAAAAACCCAAACACAAGAAATCATTCAATGAATAAAAAATAATTATAAATTAAAATTTATATATCACTAACCCCACTTGTCTGTTTTGAGAATAATAGAATTACCTTTTATAGGAATGAAAATATTGTATATTATCATTAAATTAGGTCTAATTTTTTCTTTACATGATCAAAATATCATTTCTAGTAAAAATATTAATAGAATACATTCATATGATTGAACTGCAGAGAGAAAGGATATTTTCATGTAATTTATAATTATATTATGAGTAGACAAGGAATTAACTGAACTTGTAAATATTCATTTGTCGATGATCAGATAAAATAGAAATCATCACACCATCATTTTAATATAGGATTCATGTTAATAATCTATCTAAAAATTATCAATATTTTCTAAAAATATCCAATCATCACCGTATTATCATTTGTTTTATACATGGTTAATCCCAATTGCATGAATTATTTATAGTTGATCAAAATAGTATTTTTTATGAAGGATTATGAACCTTTGATATTCTTTAAATGGATTGAGATAGGAGGAATAGAGAGAACACTCTATGGCTTGAGATACTATATAAATATCCATTATTCACATCAAAAATGAATTTGGAATGTGATATAATTAGATAGTTTTGTAATTTTATGTTTATTGTTGAAAATCCCAAATAATCCCCAACCATCTTTAATATTGTTAAATGAACCCCTCTTCAATAAAAATAACAAGTTTATTATTAATTTAAAAACATTTGAAACACATTTTGAATTTAGATAAATATCATTTATAGTATTTGGAATATTAAACATGGTTATCTTTCCCTCATACAAAATTACTAATCCTTGATTAATAGATATTTCATTAAAAAAAATTCATTGTATTATTATATGATAAATATAATAAATATTATATTTTCCAAAAATGAAAAATGAAAATAATTTTTTTGACTCTTATAGTAATTCAAATAACTTTTGAATAAATTATAGTGATCAAACAAACCCAAATGAATATTATTTATTCTAAATTTCTAAATTCAATACTAGAATTTAATTTAAATTAAAAATACACTTAATGTGTAACCATATAGGTATCTTTCTCAGTGGGATTAAGAAATACTTACTAATGTCCAATGTTAGTATCTTGAAATAAACTTGGATTCCATAGAGAATTAAGTTAACATCGCTAAAATATAAAACCTCATACATATATTTACATTGTATCATCTTCCTTTGATCACAATATCTCAAATCATGTAGAATACATGTTGGTGACATAATCCTATATAATTGATATCTAAATATTTGACATTCCAAAAGTGAACATTACCATCAAACACAATATCCATGGATTAATTCATCCGATTCCATTATATTTAAAGGGAATATGATTTTATCCTTATTCAAGAAACAAATGAGATAAATTCTTTATCATATTATCTATTAATTCTATTTCATTCATGATGTACACAACACATCCTATATTACCACGAACATATGAATTCAAAATTTTCACCAATACATCAAAGTATGCAAGTTATGATATCCATTAATGATAATATTAATCTTTTAGGATCCATAGACACATCTGTATATTAGAAAAGAAAATAAAACCTAAAAATTTTATTTCCTAATTATGGGAATGTTCACATAACCTCTTTTATTATAGTTTACCAAGGGAGGACACCCTGATTATATGACCCAATATCATAGGAGCCTCCTACCCCTGATTTTCATTATTACCTATGTCTTGTCATCAAATACCATCATTATATAGAATAAGTCTCAATAATAATGTCTTGTCACCTCTATATTCTCATAATTGTTAGGAACTATTATGCCCATTCAATGAAACATATATTATAATGAAATTATCAAATAAAAACACCATGTCAATGAATAATAAACATGTGATAAAAAAATATCTTAATTATGAAAGTAATTTAATATGTTAACCAACAATTCAGTTATTCGAAACCAACTCCAATAGAATGGTTTGGATAATCACTCATGAAATTTCTTATGAATAACTAAATCAGTAGATATAGATATCCTGATTTTTTTTCAATATAAATATAAAAAATTTAAATTTAAAAAGATCTAAATGTTCCCCTAAATAATTATTTTTCAAATGCTAAACCATATTCTTATCCATACAAATTACATTCCATATTTTTTTCATTTCCAAATTAATTAACAAAATAATTTAAACCATTTCATTGAATCTATCCTTGGAAATTTTTGTCTCTATGTTAATTTCATTAAAAATAATAATGGATGACATGCAATTGGTATTTCAATATATTAAAAATTCATTAATTAGATTGAAAAATAAATAATCAAAATTTATTTTCCTCTTTAAATGTTTCTCTTAGATTTGGTTGAATAATTTATTCCCACTATCACAACCCCCAACACACAAAGTGTTACCCTTATAGGATGCAAAATATAAAATAGAGATAATGACCCCCATGTCCTTCCTCCAGTAGGCCCCAGGTTCACCACTAGCGCCGAGGGTACAACAAACAAACTGATTGGAAGAATTAACCTATGAAAGAAGATCATAAGGAAGGGAGAGATAACATAGACACCAACCAACTACTGATCGGACTATAATATAAAAAAAACAATTACACAAATTTAATGTCATGTAAGAACTACTACAACTGAGAGGAGAAAAAGTAAGTTCTATATTAATGTATAAAATGACAGTGACCGTGAAGCTTAAACAACTCCAATAAGACCCCCAATCTAGTAGTAACTATCGTTATCTCCAACATACTCTAAATAACTAGAAAAATATTTTATATATAACTACAGTGAGTTTAATTGTATACTTAGTAGGATCCTCCCTGAATCCTCTTTTGCAAAAGTAAATGAAATCATGCTAAAGCACAGTGAAAAATAAGTGAAACTAACTCATCACATAAACTAGAATACTATGTTCCCTAACTCACCACAGATTCTCTCACTAAGTATTGTATACAAGAGTATATAATATAATAAATAATATCTAGGTTACCCCGCTACTACTCCCCTTCTTTTTTCCACTCTTCCACAACATTGCATGTCCTGAGCATCTCTCTCTCTCGAAAAGGCTATCCCCCAAACACAAGGGAGAAGCACCAAAACAAGAACCTCATACAACATACCACCACATCCACATAACAAATAGTAACCAGGTAGATTTCATGATCCCCCAAATCTCACATAACTTGTTTCATATGTCGGGTATTATACCTCTAACCATCACTACTCGTACACCATGTAAGGATTCTCAATCCATCAAATCCTACACACATTATACCTATAATAGTCCATAGGAAACAATATATGTAATACATGTGTGTGAAAAAATAATCCATTACATCCATCCACACATATAAATGGGAAAAACTAATGAATGTGCATACCATCACAGTTAACCTCCAAGAGAAGAGAATGGTGCCAAAGGGGGTAGTTAGTCATTTATCCTCCAACAAGGATATTGGGGAAAACACCCCCTAGGATCAGAATCCATAGGGAGTAATTTATTCTAACTGATTGGGTAGAGTGGACAATATAACACAAAATTACATGGTATAATATATCTCACAACAATAGTATAGGAATAACCTAGTCTCAGACTAAACCGGAGATAACATCTCTAGGACTCCAGACTATATCTATTAAGACCAGATATCCTATAAGAACACAACCATTAAAGAGAAAAATTATGTCAATTTATCCCTTTTCATTAGTTTCACTTTACAATAATTTTTTTTAATCATTAAATGTTTCCACATATCATTACATTAGCATCGCAACCAAGGTTCCATGACCTACAAGTAAAACAAACCAATTCCACACCTTCTAATATTTATTACCTTAGAATTGCATCCCAGCATGTTCCAACCCCATTGGATAAAAATTCATTAATTTATTAACAACATTACATTCCTTATTTATAATTAATATAGGAAAAAATTATATGCTATCAAACATAATTGGATTATCATGGTGATTAGTTAAACAACCCATTGAGTCTTCACCACCTATAATAGGAGCATCGACTCATCCAACCATAAGAAGATAATAATGGAAAGAATGTGTCATGCCTAATGAATCTTTTCCACTCTTGGAATCATAGTGACAAAAACCATATTCCACATGTAGAGGGGAAAACAAATTAGATAACAAAAATCATGTTTTTAAATAGAAAAACAAATTCAAACAACCATCCAACTTTCATATAATTAGGTAAACACTACTTCATCCCATTCTGTCATCTCTATTCTCCTCCCCAAAACCCTCATACAGATACCAACTCACCCCAACACTCAAGGTATCATCTAATTACAAACAAAAAAGGCCTCCCTGCACTACATACCGCTATAGCCCTATAGGATCATCCATCATAGTCTCACACCACATTCGGAAATCTCCGCCCCACCGACCATAACATCCCTCCAATCTTATCCATCCTAGACTCGTATAACATCACAGGAAGTTGGAAAAAAAACATTGAAATGAGATCTCAACTCCAAAATCAAGGCATTTATCCTTCACACACAACGAGCCCCCATGACTCCAAAACACATGACACCTGTCCTCTATAAGAAAATTGGAACCTTGGGACCATCAATAACATTATATTTTACAAAACAATCGGTTCTTATTCCATGTTGAATTAAAAGATTCATTATCAGAGGTTCTAACTATGGTCATCCAAAGAAACAAGCTATCATAGCATTAAAAAATTCACTAATCAATTAATTAAAAATTCTTTTAATTCAATTAGAAAAAATAATCTTCATGATTCTATTTCATTAACAAATTCAATTAAATATGCATACTTTCCCCAATTTGTTTAACAAAAAATGTCAACAACAACAACCAAA
Source organism: Viscum album (assembly GCA_963277665.1). NCBI lineage: Eukaryota > Viridiplantae > Streptophyta > Magnoliopsida > Santalales > Viscaceae > Viscum > Viscum album. The sequence goes on from OY728144.1 coordinate 339,450,036, forward strand.
TTCATTAAACATGATTATTTAATCAATTAGATAATAAATTATCAATTAATTTCATATTTATGTTAATTAACAATTTTTATCAAGAAACACATGATAATCCTAGAAAGGCATAGATATCAAACAATCTAGAAAATCAAGAGGCAAACTGTTATCATGGTATATAATGGAAACATTTCTAAGTGATCAATACCAATTCATTAATCCATATAAAATCATTATTAGTTTAATTTAATTATGATATACGACGATAAATCATGATATCTATATGATTGTAGGAAATTTAATTGAGAGTCAATTAATCCACTTCCTCCAAATATCTTCGAAGTTCTTTATATGTGAACAGACTGCCCAACATATCTTCTATCACCCCTCCCATAAGAAATGAATTCATATAAGTATTTTTTGGAACCATTGTAACAATAAAAATATAGACAAATCCTATTATAAACAAGGGTAAGAAAATACCACATCACTATGATATGAACGGGATGAAAATGAGATCAATTGTAGAGAGACCGCTAGAAAATGAAGGAAAAATAGACATTGGATCAATCTGGGTCAACACAGATTAATGAATGAAGTTCAGGATCGATTCTCATTTAAGTGATCTCCAAAACACCAAGGAAGAGAGTAAAAGGTTTACACGGTAGAGGGAGAGATAGAGGAAAGTAGTATACATATGGTTTAGCAAACTATGTGTCTAGAAATATACATAAAACAAAACTACATCAGGGAATTTCATGATGTATAATTCCCTTCAATGCCTTGTAATCCTCAGGGTCGAGTTGCCACCGAAAAATGAATCGCATATTTATTTTATTTCATTTTTAAAAACCTAAAATATTACATGACATGAATCCATCATTCACATTAATAAATTAGTCTACCCGGAATAAGACCCACATTGAAATCGTGAAAGTTCCCTATTCCTAGTTCATAGCATCAGAACTCCTCCAAACTTTTTTCAAGCCTCCTCCTACCTCTGCAATCCTTCATAAAATTCCAACGGTCGATCCACTAAGATTTAGGGCATTGAATTAGATATCTCTCAAAACATTATCATCTTTGAGAATCCAAAACTAACTAAGAGAAGAATCCAAAATTGGTCATCTTAATAGACACCCCCTGAGATACCACTCATAGATCATACCTCCATAGGAGCATAAGGAAGAGAAAACCACCACACAACAACCACAACCAGCTCATAAATACTCTCTCTCAAGAGATAACTATAAAAGGAGGGTAATCCAAAAAAATTAATAAAAAAAGACAAACCATAAATTGAAAAGTTCTACAACCACCAAAAATTGTGTTAAAAGTGAAAAATAACCATCAAATGGCTGGGGGTACTAAGAAAATATATAAAACTCACATTCCTTGATACTCTCCTCCACACGACCATGCTACCAAAATTTTGGAAACAAGTGTATTTCCTTACCATACCTGACCTTCTCCTTGTGGTCCTGGATCTCTAGAGGATACACCTTGAAGTTTACATCATTATCAATATATATCTTGACCCAATCTAATATCTGAGAGTTTTCATGAAGATAAAAATCGACCCACAACATGTGAAAAACATAATGTATCTTTATAATATTTTGGGGAAGTGATATATACAGCTCTAGCACGAGCCAACACCTCCAAAGTCCTTACAAACCAGGGCGAAATCTTATCCCCATGACTAAACCTTCACTGCCCACAATAAGGAGTCACCTTAAGAAGCACATGATCTATGACACTGAACTCCAGAGGTCTCATCCAATGACCAGCATAGGATTTATGATGATCATGTGTTTCTTTCATCCTCTTGTGAATCACCTGAACAATATCAATTTTATTATATACTATTTCCAGTCAAAGAATATTTGACTCTCCGACTATAGTCCAACACAATGGATAATGGAATGGTCGACATTAAAAGTATTCAAATGGGTTGATACCAATGTTGGAGTGAAAACTATTATTTTAGGTGAACTCTACCTAGGGTATGTGGCTCACCCATGAACCTCTAAAATCCTGAACATAAGAGAATCACATGTCTTCAATAGTTTAGATGGTATGCTTTATCTGGCCATATTTCTATGAATTAAAAGCAGTGAAAAGGCATAGGTTAGAACCACAATAATTATGTAGACCTCTCCACACACTATAAATAAAACAAGAATCTCGATTTGAAATGATCACCCTCAGTAATATGTGGAGTCTTACCACATCTTATTGATACCGCCTCAAAAAAACCACCATTGATCTTGACTCTTTGATCACTGTGAAGTGGGATAATTTCACCAAATGATCCAACACCAACAATATAGTAACATAGATTCTCTATGCTCAAGGTAAACTAGTAAAAAAGTTCATTGAGATGTCATCCCACTTCCACTGAAAAAATCTATTGGCTAGTGCAGACCATCGTGAAAACATTGCTAGACCTTCACCTTCTGGCAGAACAAACATCAAGACACGAACTATACACATACATGGTTCAACCCAGGCCATGAAAACTGACCACTAAATGCTTGATACATATTATTTATTCCATTATGTAATGCTATATGTGAGTTATTAAACTCTTTGAGAAACATCTCACAGATCACTAAAGGATCAAAAATCCTTCCCTAAAACAACTCTTGATGATGTTCATCTTTAGACCAAAGATGAAGGGCCTCTCCATAAGAAGTTGGGTCTCTCCAAACATCTACATTAATATCCCCCAACTAATATTCCTCAAATTATTACTAGATTCAAATAACCCATCATATGGAAAATAAAACCTATGACCTCTAACTTCTCATATATCTAGGTGTTATGCTGAAAGTTCTTACATCACTGCCTAGGAATCACCTGATTACCACACTGCATCCCTGCATGATTTCCTATTCAGTGCATCAGCTACGAAATTCCTTATTCTAGGTGTATATGAAATCTCAATGTTATAATCCTATATGAACTCCATTCACCAATGCAAGAACTAGTTCAAGTCATGTTTGGAGAAAACATACCTCAGGCTCTTGTGATCCTTGGAGACAAAAAAAATTCTCACTCATGAGGTAACTTCTCCGAAACATTAAGGAAAATCCCACCACTACCAACTCAAGATAATTTGTGTAATTGTTACACTCACGGGGAAAAAACATAAAATACCCATAAGAATCAATTGATCCCTAGTACATGAGAACAAAACCCAACCCATGACTCGAAGTGTAATAGAAAATAACAAATTGAACTCCTTCTAGTGGTAGGAAATGAACCTGAGCATTGAACATATTCTACATTAGTTACTCAAAAGATATATGAAATGAATAATTTCAAAATAATACCAAACCATTCTAGTCAATGCTATCAGAGGAGTCACAAAACAAGTTACATCATCTCTAATCCTCCTAAAATATCCAACAAGACCATGGAAGCTTCTCACCTATTCCACTGTTTTGGGGGATTCCCAAGACACAAAATCTTCTATATTCGAGGAATACATTGCTAATTCTATATAGAATACTACTCGCCCCAAGAAACAGATATCTCAATCCCAAAACTAAAACTTCAACAACCTCCTAAAAAACTTCTCATGGAGATGAACTCCCAAAACGAAACATAAATGCCCTGCATATTCCTCTTTATATGCGAAGTAACTAAGGATGTCGTCCATAAAATAAACCAATTAACTTATCCCGGAACTCAAAGAAAATCATGTTCATTAACCCCATTAACATAGGTTGAGTATTGATCATACCCAATGGCATTAGAATAAACTCGTAATTCCCATGATTACACCAGAAAGTAGTCTTCAGGATATCATGATCCTTTACAAAGATATGATAATATATTGAGTAAAAATCTATTTTCAGGAACCAATATTAACTCTTCAATTGATAGTATAAATATTCAATCAATGGAATAGAATTTAGTGTCATCACTGTCACATGGATCTAAAAACAATAGTCTATACATAACCACAAAATTCCATCATCCTTCATTACAAACAATATCTTTTCACCCCTTGGTGACACACTTGACCGAACAAAACCGCACCATAATAGAATGCAGAGCTATATACACAACTCTCACAACTCAAATGGCGCCATAATATATGGAGACATCAATATTGGATCCATTCGTGGTTATATTTTGATCATGGACTCGATCTCTTGTTGAGGGTGTAACACTACAACCTATTATATAAAGACATTGAGGTACTATTTTATAACCATGGAAAACGTCAACTGATTACATTCCTATGAAATCAGAACCATATCAACCATTATGGATTTAAAAAAATAATACACCACTTACACATCCAGGGGTCTCTCTCACCAATAAATAGTACTGGCTCTCAATCAGTATCGAAGAACACAACCTGCCTCCTGAATCAATCCACAATAGACTGAAATGAATACAACCAATCCAAGATGAAGATAATTTCATATGGTTGTATTTTTAAAGATTTTAAAGCTCCCCAAGAGTGGGGATACCCTAGAACTATCTCACAATCTCTTAATAATTCAAAAAATTCAGCTTGACCTCCAACTGACATATTCAATGACAAGGGTACTGGATGTATATCTACCTCTAGTATTAAAGCATAGACAAGGTTTGGTGATATGAAGGATTTTTTTCTCCTAGACCAAATATGGTATGGACCCAATTATAAAACAATAAATGGTACCTTGAATGATAGCTGGCAGGCCTGGCACTAGGAATGAAAAGTCATGACGCCATCCCCGACCATCTCCATGACCTCTCTGACCCTTATAAAGACTAACTCTATGGTTGTTATCTAATATATAAGGATTTGAAGTGTTTGGGGGATATCTTATGCATGTACTATCTATAAAATGCTGATCCAAAACTAGAGAAACCAGTTTGGGTTCCCTCTGTTAGAACTGCCTCTGCAGAGAACCTGCAACAGAATACCTGGTATACATCAACCCCTTAGAAAGGTCTGGCACTCTCTCCACTAATGAGAAAAACCTCTATAAAAAACAAGTGCATGACCCCTTGGTACAATACTTTGAGCCACCAACCTGGTAGAAATGTGACATTGATGGATGGGACCTACCTACTAATGATTAGAAGCTCTTATTTCTGGAAAACAATGAATCTTGAACCACATCTCTACTTCCTGAGGAATCCTGATGACTCCCCTCTCATGAAGATCTAGTTATAGATAACATCTTCTCGATGACATCTTCTCTTTCTGACACATTTAGGTATGTATTGAGAATAATAAAGGCCACTTGGAATAGGATATATGGATGAAAATTACCTTAGAAAAGAATATCCCTATCCTCCTCATCAGGCATTAGGTCCATAAAAAAATACAGAAGGTTTATGAAATAGATCCCAAACTCTGGAACAATGGATCTTCCTAGTCGTAGGGTAAGTAGGTCCTAGTAACTGGAAACCATTACCATTTAAGAAATAAAATCGATTGTAAACACGACTTGAAACCCCTCCAATTAGACTGCCATCTTCTAGTGATACCTACAGATTAAGATCCACCACTACCTTAGAGCCCCATGCCACATCATCAAAGCTAATGTTACCGAGTAATCCTTCCTAGAACGGATCACACTGAAGTCTATTTGAACCTCCTCTAACTAGTATTCTATGAATTCAAATGAAAAATATTCCCCATACCTAAATAAAATATATAATTGAAACTATCGGAGCTTCCTCCTCCAAGTTTCATCGTTGTCAACCTCGATTATATAGTGATCTGCTGGTGAAACCTGGTGAACATATTCTGCGTGAAACTGATGTGGAAATTAACTCGGAGCCATTCCTATAAAAGAAAAAAAAATAAAAGATCATAAACATGGAATATGTAAGACATTAAAATTAATTAATTGTTTTCTTTTATTCTTTTTAGATTAACTTATCACAATGTCAACCCATTCAAACACATCCACAAAGAATAATAATACATGATCATTTTCGAAGTCTCTACCATGTAACTAGTATCTCTTCATTTAGTAGTCATTAAAAGCTCAAATGAATGTCCATCAGATCATAGGGACCCCAAAATATACATATCATAGTTGATCATTCATGTTTACAGTGCTTTATAAACAAATCTGACTCGGTTTCCCAACCAACCCATGCAACCTCACCTATGCCTAACACCAAACAACATCCTATACCTCAACCAAACCTCTGATACCATGCTATATTGACCCCATCAACACAAAGTATACCCTTCCTGGACCGAAAATCGGAGAATAGTGATAGTGACTCATGATTCTATCCTCTAGTAGGCCCTGGGTTGGTGACTACCACTAAGGGTACAATAAACATTCAGAGGGAATGTATTATCCTATAAGAGAAAAACATGAGGAAGAGAGATATAATATAAACACCAACCAACTCCTATAAAGAAAACAATATAAAAGAAAAACCCAGGAATACAAATGTAATGTCATGTAATAATTAAAATAACATAAAGAGAAATATGCAAGTAACAAAAGAAATTAATGATGACAGTGACCATGAAGCTCAAACAGCTCCCGCAAGCCCCCCCCCCCCAAATAGTAATAACAAACAAGATCTACAACCTTATCCAACTGACCTGAATAAATATATATATATATATACATATTTGGTGAGTATAATAATATACTATATAGGATCCTCCCAAGATAATCTCATGAAAAAGGTAATGAAATTATTCTAGATAACAGTGGACAACAAGTGAAACTAAATCATCACCAAAACATGTATACTATGTTCACAGCCTCACTATGAATACTCTCACCAAGTTTTTCATAAAAAGGAACATAATATAACAATGAATATCATGGGTACCATGCTACCAATTCCCCACTAATTTGGTGTTATTCGCCAATGCCACATGTCCTCGACATATCTCCTCAAAATGGGTATCCTGCAAACGTGTGGGAAATGCACCACAACATGCACCACATCCACATAACAAAAAGTAACTAGATAGTTGCCAATATCCTCCAAATCTTGAATAATATGTATCATATACTGGGTAATATACCTCATGTCATCATATTCCACACACCAAGTAAGGATCCTCAATCCATCACAAGCTTTACACATTATACCTATAGAAGTGAGTGTGGGAAGAGGGGGTATACAGCTATCCAGTCACCCACATGGATGTTGGGGAAACACCCTCAGGGATCAGAATCCTGGGGGTGTAAGGTTTTCCTAACTGAGAGGGTGAAGTAGCATATAAGAACACAAAAGTACGTGGTATAATATATATCAAAACCACATTATGGGAATAACCTAGTCTCATAATAAAATATAGAAATCATCTCTCTGACTCATGACATCCCCTGCTAAGACCATATATCATATAAGAACACAATAATTAATGATCTATATTAAGTCATTTTATCCCTTTTCATCAGTTTCACTTGACATTAATTAATTTTTTATCCATTAATTAACCATTAAATTTTTCAACATTTTAATACATTAACATCACAACCGGTGTTCTATGCCCTCCAGGATTAAAAAACTGAATCCACAAATTCTCATAATTATATCCTCAACACTACATCCGAGTAAGCTCCAACCCATTGGGTTAAATATTTATTAATTATTTAACAAAATTACCTTCTATATTACCTGTTATTCTAGGAAAACATTCTATGCAGCCAACCAGAAGGGGTTGAACATGGTGAGTAGACGAACTACCCATTCATGTCTTCTCCTCCTATAGAAAGAGTGTATACTCATCTTACCAAGAGAATATAAACACAAAAAACATTTCTAATGCCCCACACATCATTTCCTTACATGGAAGAATAGTAACCAAACCCATCTTCCTAAAGTAGTGGGAAAAGGGTTGCAGCTAAAAAACATTGTCATCGGGAGAATAATTGATTCAAAAAAGCATCATAATTCAATATCAATGGTTGATCCATTATTCCACCAATTCAGTCATCTTTGGTGTCAACACAGACCCTAACATATATATATTGATGCATCTCTCCACTCTATGCATCAAATCTTACCCCCCCCCCCTAACTGGGCATCCTAGACCCATATACCAAAAAATCCTTACAGGATCAGCCATCCCATGCTCATGTCACATACGAGCTTCCCCACACTACATACCACAATAATAATCTAGGCTCAACCATGTAAATCTCATGTCACATCATGAAAACCCAGAAACATCCATAGCAACAAGCTCTCATCCCCAAGGAAATTCATAAAAAATTCATACATAATGAACTCTCATGGATCCAAAAAAAGGCACATGGCCTTTATAAGAAAATGTGAAACTCTTAACCTAAATGAAATAATCTTTTACCATAAAATAGGAATTTATTCCATCATGGATTAAATGATTCATTATCATAGGTAATAACTACAATCAACCTATGAAACAAGCTATCAAAGCTCCCAAAAATTAATTAAATAATTAATTTAACATTGCATTAATTATTTTACCAACAAGTATATTTAAGATTCAAGTTTATTAAATAAGTAAATTAAACATGCCCACATGTATCAATTTGATAAACATAAAATTACAAGAACAAAAATAACAAGATTAATTAAGCAAGCCTAGTTAATATTTTATAAAATTAATGATAAATTAATTCCATCAGTATGTGCTTCACTGATTTCCATCATTAAAAAAACAGATAAACCAATCATGGTATATATACCATGCTATCCTACAAATCAAGAGGACAACTGTTATCACAAAACAAAAAAGTCACATAGCTAATCTAGTTCAAATAATTATTAAGTAAATATCATTATGATCTGTGGGGTTAAATCATTATAACTCTATGATTTCATGTAATTTAATATAGATGGAATGAATCACTTACCTCAAAAGTTCGTTGATGTTCTTCTCATGAGAACAGACCACACAATAGATCTCTAGTCACCCATCTGGTAGGAACTACATTCATATAAGGACACAAAATCACCACCTCACTAACAATAACAAAGATAAAGTCCATTAGAAACATGATTTGGAATACTTTACAGAATAATGAGAATAACAGGAGTGAAACAAGATTGTTTTTGGAGAAACTAATAGAATATAAAGGAAAAAACAAAACATGGATAAACCCGAGTCACCACTGATTGAAGATGGATGTACGACATCAATTACTATTGAAGGAATATCCAAAACACTGATAAGGGTATTATTGGGTCTCCTAGGATGAGATTGAGGAAATCTATAACCATTGGGTTTGATAACCTAGGTGGATAGAATAGAACTTAAAACATAAATATATTGGGGAATTACATGATGTGTAATTCCCTTTCAGGTCATGCAATCCTCATGGTTTCATTATCACCAATAAATTCATCACCTATTCATTTTATTTTGTTTTTCAAACTCTAAAATATTACACAGCATGAATCCCACATTCACATCATGAAATTATTCTACACATCATGAGACCCACTTTCACATTTTTTAAGTTCCTTGCTCCCAATTCTCCACACCCAAACTCCTCTAAACATCCTCTGAGCCTCCTCTAAGATCCACACACCTCGGGAATCAGAAAAGGGACAATCCACCTGGATCTAGTCCCTTACACCTATACCATATTATCTACAAGTATTGTCTATTATTCTCTATTTAATTTCACCTATTAGTGTATAGAATTTAAAAAAAATTGAAAGCACAGAATGGAAATTACATTCCATTATTAATGAAATTTAAAATATTTGGGGCATTCTCTGTACATATGATGATAAATAAATAAAAATAATTAAAACCCATTTTTATACCAGAATAACTTTTTTCAACATCATTAGATCAAACATACATCTTCCATCATCAGCTCACAAGAAAAAATGTTGGATATATTTTACCTAGTCAGGGACCATAAATAGACTTAGTTGTTACCTTTATAGGTAGGTTAGTCTTTTCTCCTTCCCCTTTAAATAAATTTAATCTTAAAAATTGTAGAGGTTTCTTGATTTCCATCTATCCAATATACCATTTTATCGTTAATGATTATGATTTAAATTAAAGGACATGTACCATCCATGAATGTTGGACTTTAGGAAGCACAACAGAGTTATTCACTCTACTAGTGAGATTTATATGATACCTAAAATTAACATTATAATTTTTTTGAATTTTTATTCTGATTTTCTTCATTTAAGACCACAACTACCTTATGATTTTTTAGAATTAATCATCATCCTAATTATATAATATTTCATTTTCATAAAACACATCATTTTATCTGATATTTAAATTATTTAATACCTAGTGGATAATTAAATTTAATTTCCCACTATAAAATCTCAAACTTATTTCTATACATTGTTTAACTATCTGTGCACACCCATTGGAAAAAATGGTTACCATAAAATGCAGGGTGCCTGATCTTCTTCCATATACATATCTATAAAAAAATGAGTAAGTATTATTTTTTAAATTTTATCATAATTTCTTTAATAATTAATTAAAGAAATTTCATTAATGAGTTTGGTAATTTATGTACGACTCATATGGGATTCAGTCCCTCCGGTCTTAGGGTCTTAAAAGTTGTTTATGAGAATATTTTTTCAATATCACCTCTATTATAAAAATATTATACAAATTTATATTCCCTTTAAATGATTGGTGTGGAAGTAATACCAATGTCCTATTTTTTTATGTAGGTCTTTGGATAACACTTTTGAACACTCTTGGGTGAGTAGTATAGTTGCTATATAATCCAGATTCCTCTTTTTATTCACCAATTCATTCATGAGATTGGAATAAGTTGTCAATTTTTCAAGTTACTAAAAAATAGAATATTAATATGTAATCTAATAAAATGATCTAGAAATTTTCATTTTTTCTTGGGTATCTCTCCTTATGTTAGTACTTCTAAATAAGGATGCATTCACATTTACATTAGCTTTAATTCTCTATCTTCATTGTCTTAAAATACTTTTTCATCACTCTATATAGTTCTTTAACATCATTTTAATAATTTTTTTCCTTTTTTTCTCTATCATGATTTTAGAGAATATTTGGTTTCTATTCCACTTAATAGAGTAATGAATTTCAACTATTCCAATGGGTTTTGATTAGAGAATCTTGATGTAATCTACGTCTCCTTGGATTTTATTACTGATTTTTCCTATATGGAAATAGAGGTACATGTGTCTAATTTTAAGATCTCTTGATTCATAATTTTTTTTCTTAATTGATGAAATGTTATCTTTTTATTATAATTCATGTTTTTTGGCTGATGAACTAGTTAATTTCTTGAATATATCCAATTTCCCCTCTACCATCTAGACATGGAACTGTAGTAGTCTCCCTATTTTTTCTAGATAACTCGGAACTTTTTTATGGAAACCATTCTCTTGTTGTTGTTGTGGTGCGGACCATTGAAATTATTTTGATGGTTATAGTCAATGTAATTGATTTATTTTAAAGAATTCAATGGGTTTGTTGTTCTTATCCCACCATCTTGTCTATTTTCATTGTCATTGATTCCATCAATGAATGAATTTAGATATTATTGTGGCCTATTTGTACACCACATAATTTAGTTCCATAATTATTACTTTTTATGTTATTTCATTCCATCCCATCAACTCCATTGTATCATTACTCGGGTGATTTCAACATCACTAACCCACCTGCTACAACAACACAAAAATATGTATTACACTATGGAAGACACTTATAAAGAATATTAATTATTATCTAGATATTAATGTAGTAAAGATTAAAATTTTATATTTAATTATGTAAAATGTTCCCATGAAGAGTAGAGGTATTTGTCCTCAATGTTGTTGATATTTAAACTACATCCTTTGATATCTATGGATTTTGAATGTGGAATGTTTTGGTTTATGACATGACCTTACTACAATGCCCATGTAGTGATGATATTTTCTATAAATATTTTAATCCATTATCAATCTCACTGCCATAATGGAAATTGAATCAAATTAATCCTTAACGCATCACTTTAAATGTTATAGGATTGGAAGGTGTCACAACAGTCCCGAAAACTCCCATGATGTGAGTTTGAATCATCATGGAGGAGCGTAACAAATTTCCCCATGTTGGAAATCATTTTATTTATTTATAGCTTGATCTCGAAATGTGTGGATACATTGATCGTATGGGTATGCTTGGTAGTGTAATAGTGTTTGATGGTCAGTCGTAGTCTACAAGCACAAGTAATCTTGGATCCCTTGTTGGTAACTAGACAACATGGTCATTATTTGTAACATCAATGGTAATAACATTATTTATTATTAAATATCTTAGGATAAAAAATAAGAGTTACTTTTCCTTTTTCCTTATTATGGTGATCATGAATTCATGAATTTTAATTTTAATTTTTACCATGAAATAATTTGTGTAACAATGGAAATTAAATGATGTAATATAATTAAAATTTAAAAACGTAATAACAAAAATGATAAAAATAAATAGATAATTTATATTATCTAAAATATCAAGGAAGAACTAAAAAGTCAGTAAAACTAATTATTTTATTATTTAAAAAAAATTATTTTTATTTGTTTTAATTGATTTAAAAATGAGTTTGGAGGGGAGAATGTAGTATGGATCATGGTAACAATTTAATAAAAACAAGATAAGAAGAAAAAGAAAATTTGATTTCGATTATTTACTGGTAAAAAATGATGGGGTTTTTATATTTTAGGGGTTATGATCAAATGGATTTAGAAATTCATTTTTTAATTCAATGTCATTGTATGATTTGGGATGGGGAGGATTTTTTTTATGTTATCTCCTCCATAATAAAAAATTCCATATTTCTTTAAGACTAGTAATTTAGGGTTTTAATATTGTCTATTTATTCAGATATTCTATTGAAACCTAGTTTATAGAGACTATAAAAAGGTTATGGTTATGTATATTTAATATATTTGTGAAATTAAATTTTTTATTTTTCATATAGTTTCTTGGTGGTCATGAAAAAATAAAAAAAAATAGATTTTCATTATTAAAGGTAAATTGAAACTACACAACCTGAATAAGAAAAATAATATAAAATTCAGAAACACCATCCTCTTTTAATCTAAATCACCATATAACAAGTCAAGAATTACCCCTCACTATAATAATGGGGGAATAATAAGGAACATGAAATTACAAATAATAGATAATTAATGATAGAGATGAAGATGGGTGACGACCCTGTAATAAATGACATCTATACTTAAAAATTCGTATTCAGGAATCCCATTGTAGAAATACAAAAACTACATATTTATAGGACTTATTAGTTCTTGAGATGGAATTAATAATTCCATAAATGTAGATAAAATTATTCCACATGTCTTTAAAATCCAACCTATGCCTTTCTGGTAGTCTCTAGAAAACTTCCACATCGAACATGGTCCATTTTTTATCAAGTTTCACACATTACACTTTGAATAATAATTTTACACCACAATTGTTCATTTACACGACCTATGTAAATCAGTTTATTTATAAAAATTGAATCTTGAACTTTCTAGGATGCATCATATATTGACACTTATATGTCACACTATGTTACAAATATTTCTTCCGTGGGTTTCTTTTTCTCATTATATCATGGTTAAATAGCTTAAATCCTTTGAATAAATCATCTTAACATTATTAGTCATTAAATAAAACATATTTTTATCCATAAAAATCATCATGACATCCAAAATCATGAAGTTTAATCTCAAGGAATCTCTAATCTCAACCCCTTACTGTCCAAAGAAATATTTAGTTGAAAATGTCGATCTATTTTGATCATTATCCTTATTTTCAAAACAGAGTTGTATCCTACCAAATATGAACAATTACAGTAAATTACTAGGAAATACATAAGTATAGAAATAAATAATTATGGTATTTTAATATAAAAAATATATGCATGAAATGGGAATATCAAATTTTTTAATGATAGTTTAAAGATATTTTTAATTACAGAAAAAAATACCTTTATTCTTGTTATGTTTTTATTGGGATATGATCCAATGTTACTACATTTATTTTTTCTAGAATAGGTTTGTATTTTTGATGATTAAATTATTATAAAACCCATTTATAATCCATAACTTAGGATTTGATCGTAAGATCAATGTTTGTGATATTTTTGAACACATATGTATGGGTTTCCTTGTTTTATATATGGTCCTAAAATTATATTCCCTCCAATGCACTGGGTAAATAAGGATATCATATAGAATAATTAGGACTAGAAGGGGTAGTGATCCCAATATAGTAATGAAAATTGTTTAGAAGGATATTCTTGGGAGACAACCTCAACTAATTAAATCATGGAATGGTTATTGAACGTATTCCACAATTATAGTCATTGATGTGATCTTTGATTAAGTAAATGATTTTAAGTGATTATGTCATTTCAAAATTGTTATTTATTATTATTATAATATTTTTTCTTGGATCATGATTGACTAATTATGATTCAAAACACTTATGTATTATGTATTTTGATTGATATAACTCCATGGGATGTTTCAGGATTATTATATGTGAATTGATGGGAATTATATTCTAATAATTATATCATCTTATCATACACTAATTCTTATCATTTTCTCACTTATGTTCTTTTATTGATATCTCAAATTTTTACCATAATTGATTATCTGTTATCACCCATTCTTATGTTTTCCTTCCCATGGTTATGGATAAATGTATTATGTATGTTTTCAAAAAAAGGGTTCTATTTTTAAAGAACTAAATAGAAAATATTATAAATCATTTATGTTCTAGTTTTTTAGGTATCAAAATTTCCAAATTCAATAATCCTATATAGTAGCTAGGGTTGTTTTATTTTGAAATTTATTGAATATTCACTAAAATAATAAAATATTAATTATTAAATTTATGGTTCACAGTATTTATTTTTATGATTTAATTGATGGGAAATATGATTTATTCATAAAGTTTGGTCCATAATTTCATTTTTTTCCTTCCACACCAACAGTGGAAACAACTTGTATATCATCCTTTACAACTGGTTGTTTCCCCTCCCTTTTTAATACATTTTCAATAAGAAGATATTAAGAAAAACGTGATATGTTATCATAAAATTGTACCTTGGTCCCCCCATTAACATAATATACCAATAGAATTTTATATAAATAGGTCACCACTACATTCATTTTCTATAATAATTATGTTCATATGGAATTAAAAAATGAATCCAGGTAGACTACAAAGGATTTCAAGTCTAAATAAGTGGTCTCTAAACAATGTTCCCAACATAGTCATCCCATGGGTCATTTTTTCAGTCTTATGAAATTTTTTTATTTTTATAAATGTCGTATGTTAGAAATAAGGTGTATTAAAAAGAAAATAAGGATTCTAAATGTTATAGGAAAATGATTTATGTGTGGAAAATAAATTTATAAAGAATATAATTTTTTAGAGAAAATGAATAGTACTATGGAAGGAAATTAATCTCATTCTATCAAACCATTTATAATTTATTTTATTAAATATAGAGTAACTAGGAATTATTCAAGTCAATGAACTCTTCTGAAAGATAAACCCTAGACTAAGGAAGTACTTATGTGGAACTCAAACAATTGATGTATTTATGTATCAGGGTTCATAAATAAAATTATAAATGTATTTGTTCCATTTTTATTTTTGATAAAACAATCATGACACATCTTATGACAGTTTTAGTAAACTTTATGGAAAATATAAGTTTCAGTGGGAATATTATTTGATGAATAATGAATTTTTATTATATATATATTTTTAAAGGTATTGATATCATTTATGGTTAATAGATAACTAATGATATTGTAATAATTTCCAAATATGATTATTATACATTGAAAAAAATCATAACATATATTGAAAACCATAGTAAAAACGTAATTTAATGGATAATTTTATTTCCATGATATCCAATATATATTTTTTGGGAACATATAAGAAATTATATTAATGTTGTTTATAAAAATTATAATAGGTTTGATAGGTGAAAACATATCTCACTGAGTAAAGACATGAGGCTTGAACCCCTGATTGTATGATTATATTGGAACATCCCTTACCACTTTCCTATGTGATTACATAGTTAATATCTCATTTTTTTTGGTAAAATATTGGAAAAAATAAATGGTGAACTATTGTTGTTATTTTTCACGTTTATAAATTAATTGGATAACCTATGAAAACCATACTGCCTTTAAAAATAGATAGAGACCAATTGAAATACTTGTCACTCTAGTTTCGATATTACAACCCATTAAATGTAAATTTTAGTAACTCATGAATAAGAAATTAATTTTTTCATATTAGTTTCTTGAATTAAAGAATGAATTGGAAAATCATCAAAGACTGACCAATGCGTGACATTTTTCTTATGAAATATAAATAATTCTTGTGAGTATATTCTCTTATATTTATTGATAGTAAAAAATAGAATCATCTTTAAAGAAAAAGGTATTTGAAATGATAAGTTTATCCTGTTAAATTCATTTGTATTGAATCATATGGTTCATTAAATCCTCAAATGTTTATGGATTTGGGGGAAAACATTCTATTTATCATTCATGTTATTATGGTCAATAAACTCAGTCAATCTATATAATTATTTATGCTTTTCTTCCAAGTCCACATCATCACTTTCCACAAATGTTAACCTACATAGAAACCAAGTTATATGTTATAACATACGACCTCTGAACTTAAATTTTCACTCTTATTAAGAGTAATTTTTATTAACCCTTTTACAATGTGTGTTTTCAAAAAATGAATTTTAAAATATCATGATGTCGATTAGTGAGGTTATGTTTAAATTATGAGGATGAAATTTCTTTAGGGTGGGGAGAATGTGACACCCCAAAATTCTAAAAATAAAGAAACTATATTTGATAGCATGTATTAAATCAAAATAAGAATATGAGGAAATATACCACACAAATATTATTTATATATTTTTTAAAATAAATTCAACATCCTAAACATGTTTCATTAAGTGCAAGGCTGAGTTTTACCGAATAATAATATATTATTATTATTATTATATTACATAATACATTTTACTGTTAAATATAATGTTATGAATAGGAATAAATAAATTAAAAATATATATATTTTATACATGTATATTATGTTTCAGATTATTATTAAAAAATAGTAATTATTTATATTTAAAAAAAATTTCTGTAAAAATATAGTTTTCTAAAAGTCGGATTATTTGTGGTTAGAAAACATTTTTTATGTTTACATTTTATGAATTTTGTAATAAAATTATATCAAAAAATAAAAATTCAATTTTTGAAAACAAGATATTAAACATATCTTATTGTGAATTTAAGGGATTTTTCAGAGAAGTTTTATTTTTGATTAAAAGTAGAAAATACTAAATTTTAATTGAAAATGAATTTTTTTAATAATAAATATTTTTAAATATTTTTTATTTTTTATAAATTAATATTATAGTAATATAATATCAATTATCCAAATTTACATTAGTGGATTCATTTTTGTATTGAATTGTGAGAGAAAATAATTATAAAATTCTAAAATGTTATTCTTTAAAAACATATTTTCTCATCCCGTCTGCAACTCCCCATTCTTTGAATATTATATGAAAAAATGGAATCGATATTTTGAATTACCAAAAATTATATATTTATATTTATTTAAACTTAATTTTTGACCATGTTATATAGTGAATGTTGTAAACATCAATTACCACAGTTAAAGTAAAAATGGGGTTACCATGGTGTTAATGTAAAAAAGATACGGGTGAATATAACCTAAAATATTTTATAAAACATTTTGATGGACATACTTATACCATGAATCCTATAATTTTATGAAATTTTCTATTTTTTATCCGTTCGACAAATGAAAAATGTGGGAGCCCTCAATTCTTTTCAAAAATACCAAGTGTGTCCTCTCCCCAACTTATAAAAGGCCACTAACTCTCGTCACTTATAAAAATATTAAAACACTTTTGGATCATACAAGTCCATCCCAAAACACATCCCAAATTCAATAAATTAATATATAAGCCTTATTATTGGTATAAAGACAACCTAGTATGGAATTAGTGCATACCCTAGGAGGATACTCAAAGAAGATATAATGTTCTTCCATTATCGTCTTTATTTTACTCCTTTCACCGCATCCATAAATTTTTATTAAACCAATATTATTTAATAAAATAATAATCTTATTTATATATGGAGTTTTTTATAAAAATTAAATTTCCTAATCTTGTCTCTTCTTCTATCAAGTTGATTACAAAATATTTGTTCGTGTGTACGACAGACTAGAGCATCACAAACTGATGTCGTTCAATTTTCCATCTACACAACCAGAGGATGGAAATAATGATGGAGATAAAGTATATATATATATGGTATTTATAACATATTTATACCTATTTAGTAATTATATATTATATATTATATTATATTCCACTTCAAAGGAGATACAATTACATCAATCATGTATACAGTGTACAACTTCCTCACGAAGCGATGTGATTCATCATTTAATAACAACACACATGGTAGGTGATAAAGATAACTTTAGTTAATATATGGGAAATAAATGAATTAATTATTATAATAATAAAATATTTATCATTCTATAAATATAATATATATACTTATCTTTCATTCCTTTCCACATATGTAAAGATGATAACATCATTCGTGGACATGTGGGCTACCACCTTCATGAAGCGATGTGACTCTGCATGAATCACCGAAATACATGGTTGAAATATATAATTATATAAAATTGTATTAATGAAATAAAAATTATTAATGGTCATTGAAAAATGAAAATGTAAGTCATTTATACGTATGACATACCTTCTCTAGGATCGTAATTTACTTTATTTTTCTTAAATAGAATTCATGATGGGTTTTAAAAATTAAATTAATGTATAAATATGATAATTATGTAGTGATTATTATTATGGATATGGTAAAACTATATAATATGAATAGTAACTAGGTAATTCATGACCAAATACGCATGAGAAAACAAGGAAATTAACTCTCAAAACAATGAAAATAACAAATTATTATTAATGAAATGGAAATGAGAAACTATAAAATCAGAATATATAATATTACTAATATTAATTTGATTATGGAACTACATTTGAAATCCATTATACATGTGGTTAAAGTAATTTCATCCAAAGGGAATAGTTAGGTATGTTATTTCATCTCAAATTACATTCTATTGAGACTTATTTGTTATCATGCCCCAATTCAACTTTATAATGTGTGTTTTGTACCAATTTTTAATGTAATATAAGGATTATTTAATTTCATATTTTATTTTATATTTCATATTAAATTATTTCAAATTATGTTATTTTAATTAAAATTTACTATGTGGTAAAGAATTTCATAGCTCAATTTTTTTCATTAGGTTATATTACATCTTTAATGACATTATTACAACAAAATTATTTGTATAATGAAATTTATTATCATATATCATATTTAAATATTCGTATTAGGATTTTAAATTGATATACCTAAGATATTCATTGGATTATTTACATAAAAACATTATGATCTCTAGAAGGGTTTACTACACAATCTAATTTTAGAAGATATTGTTTATTCGTGAATTTCAATTGAAAAATATTATTTGATAATTGTTTAATTATATATTTAATATTATAATTTTTATGTTATCAATGATATTTTCAAGTAATATTACCATTTTCCAACTCCTTGGTACTTGAAATAATATATTATTTTTTTAATAAAATATAAATTCAGTTATCTCTATGATTAGAAATCTATTTCATCCAAAATAATGTTTTCTAAAACTGTTCAAAAATGGTTGTCACTTTTTCAATGTGATTTATTAATGAAATTTTAACCCATTTTAATATTTAATTTATTTAGAGGAATCTGTAGTCATTTAAAAAATGGCAAATTGTATTTTATTCAAAATGTTAAAGTAATCTTCATATCGTTTTCTAAAAAAAGGCACTTTCCTACAATTTTTTATAGTGAAAAAGGGATGATCTTTTTAAATTTTTGAAAGGCAAAAAATTACTCATCCTCATGAAATTCATTTATATGGTTGTTATATTGTCGTTTTATAAGAATATTTTTAAATAATATATTTTTAAAAGTGATTATCAATGAATAGTTTTTACAAAATGTTTTCTTAAATGAAAAGGAAATATTCCTGAAAATTATTTAAAGTTGTCTTAATAGTATTTCCATTAATCAAGGAGAAAATACTTTTATTCATACTAAAATGGAAAAAATTTAATACCATCCCCAATATTAATTTGTATGGATTATGATAATTTTGACCGAGAATATTATTGACATTTACTTCTTTATTTCATTTTATATTTACTAACTTCCCCTAGAATATTAGCTTTCATCTGATTATCAGAAATTAATTTATACTGAAATATGCATATTATTTATCTTGGATATTCTTATTTCATAAATATTATTCCATTTTAATATACATTAATTAAAATGAAATTTATTTTTTTCATTATGTAATATAATGCTAAATATTTTTTCTTTAATCAATGTTAAAAATTAATGATAAAGAACATTATTTTTGAATGAAATTGATTATTCGATATACCTAAAATAATTAGTAAATTCATGATATGGGTTTGGAATTATTTATATAAATACCCTTGATGTATTAGTATTCTCATTGGGCAATAATGTTTTCTAGAATTAGTTAAATGGGTTTTCAGCCAATATATTCTAAAGTATCTTTTTAATAGTACTGATTGTAAAGGAGTCATGGTCCAGGGAATCATGACATATGATAATTAATAATTTCTTCTATTAAATGTTATGTTAATATTATACCAGATATTTCCAAATGATAATATATATGGATTAATTTCATTACCATTTATTGATTAATGTAATTTGTTTTCATTTATTTACCATTCCATACTAATTATTCTTTATACAGTTAAGAAAAATAGTTTATTGATTATATGAATTTTTTAGTTATTTACCTTTCCTTGGATTATTCAAGTCAATAATTCAAATGGGATTTTTGTTCATACATTTACTTTTCCATATGGCGTATTCTTTATTTATGATGCTTTAATTACCTATGATTTCATCCATAGTAATTA
Organism: Viscum album; assembly: GCA_963277665.1. Lineage (NCBI taxonomy): Eukaryota > Viridiplantae > Streptophyta > Magnoliopsida > Santalales > Viscaceae > Viscum > Viscum album. The sequence goes on from OY728144.1 coordinate 339,471,113, forward strand.
ACACTCATTGGGAATTAATTATTACCAATATTATATTGATTCATAAAAACATATGAAGTTTAAAATATTTACTATGTAAAGATATTCTATATTTACCAATTTTATTATAAAAAATGTACTCTGAATTATATATTATAAGGTTATAAAAGGATCATTTATATATGATTTTCCAAGACTACTAAATATTTATGTCCTTTTTTATGGGATTCATTATATATTAATCCACTGTAATAAATAATACACCATCTCTAGGATTTTGGAGTCAGGGTCATAAATGTTCATTTAATGAAATTGATTGATTTTTATTATGACTTTTCATTACATGATAATTTCATTTGGGAGTGTACTGATCGTACATTAAATGATTAGGATTTGAAATCAACAAGAGTATGAACTGGTTTTCATAACAAGGGGGATATTATCCTATCACATATCACTATCATCGATGGATATATTGAATCTTTGATGTCTGTGATGAAGAAGATTCAACCTTGGGAATCACATTATGAAATGGTGTCACAAATGGTTGACTTATCTTTCCCTGGTTATAGAATGTGAATAATTGAATTATTTCTTGGTTCTTTATTAATGTATTTTATATTTTTTTTATGACCAATTTCAAGTTACATTATTTTACAATTGAGTTAGAGAACAAAAAAATAATTCAAGTCATTTGTTTGTAGGTTCACGAGTCTGGTGTCTATTGTCTCATAGAGAATGTCCTTGAATAATTCTGGGATATTTTTCACCACCATTTTATATTAAGGGAAATATCTAGATAATTTATTTAATCCCAACTCAATAATTTATATGGAATCTTGAGGCATGAGCATGTCCTTCTCCAAGTTGATAATTAAAATACAAACATTATACGATTTTGGACGGATTTTTAAAAAAAATTAGGTTTTCGATCTTATTGTGGGATTTGGGGTTTCTCTAGTGACTTTTTAAAAATACATACTACATGATGGTGAGTTATATTAGTATTATATCCTTGGACCAATAATATCTTGAGTAAGGTAGTCATGGTGACTACATTACAAGATTCTTTAACCTAAAGGTATTACACTAGCTGAGACATAGACTTGAAGTAACGAATGAAATTTTCTAACTATTATGATATAAATATAAATTATCTTAGTCGAAAAATGTACTTATGATTGGGGAGTGATGTTTAGAGTTCGTATTTGTGATACTACATACATATCTCCAATATATACTATCTAATATAAGTTAAATTTTTTGAATGTATTTAGTCTCTTTTACCTAGGATATTAAATATAAAACCATATAATATTCATAATATTCTAAATATGGTGGGAGAAAAAATTCATTTTCCTTAACATCATATGATAATAGATGACTAGTTTATACTTAATTTATTTCAAATTAATTATAGACCAAGTTGAGTGATTTTATACTGGGAAAAAAGAGGTCTTTTAAGGTTTTTTATAAAAAACAGGAGTTTTATTTCTTTTTTATTATCTGGTATACCCATTATTGTGGTGAATATTGAAAAAAAATGAGATATTCTAATTAAGATTACTCATGAAATTATATTTCAAAAATATGGGATTTTTACTGTTAATAGGTGGTAGAGTAAAGTCTACCCACTCAATATATGATTTATATTCAAAATGAACTTGTTCTTTTTAGTCGTCAGGGGATTTCATCTGAGTATCATGGGATTTAATTTATTCATTTATATTTGGTGGTACTATTTCATCGACCAATTTTTGAGTGGAGGAAATCATTGGAAAAAGATAGGGTAACCCTTTCTGCACTTTTTTTATTAATTGGATCTAGCTAGTCTAGGATAATTCAATATACTGGTTGTGGTTATTTTCTAAATGGGTAGAAATAATTGAAATCTACTTGATATAGTTTTTATTACATTTTATTCTTGGACTATTGTGATATATATGAATCAATTAATCCATTTCAATTTATGAAACCTTCCTCTTATTAAATATGATTCTATGTAGGGCCATTAATAATCTCTTATAAAGGAGTGTATCCATGATAAAAAGATCAGAAAGAACCTATATGGTTTTAGTGAATCCAGGAACCACCCATAACCCACAGAAGTTGAGACACATTTTATTGAGTTAAAACACATAATGAAGAAATTTATATAGTGGGTCAGTATTTTTATTTAAAAGACCTATATGGTTTTAACCTCTACAATTTATAATATATTATAAATTGTTTTATTTTAGTAATCTTGAGGAATACATCCATGGATTTGACAGAATAAGCCCTTAACTATGAAAATTAATCCTGAAAGATAAATAAAAGAAACTCTAGGGATTTTTAACATTTAGATTATCCTAGTCTCGAAATGGGAAATTTTATTAGGGTATAATATGGTAATATCACCTTAATACATAAGGTATGGGGTGGATATTGTTCTATTTTTATCATGGATACACTCAATTATATGTTTTATGTTTTCTATTGTAATTGTGGAGGTAAAATTTCCATAAAAAGTATGTTATGGGTTTCATTATTATTAAATGTCTAATTATTATATCACGAAATATATAGTATTTATAGTATTTATACATGATAGAGATGGATATAATGCATTCTATGGCAGAGAGGAACCTTCAATAAAAATATTCCTCCCTTGTATATTTTTTGCAAAATAATTGACATATCTATCCCTTTCATTGTTGCTTGGTATAGATGGCTATCAATGTATTGTTCCCACAATTCCCAATTTTTTTAGATTTAGGAATAGTTTTATTTAATCATATGTAAAAATTGTTATATATGGTTTCATGTTATGATATGTTTCTCTGGGAAATTATATTTCCAAATGATTTGTTTTATAAAGCTTACTGGATACATGCGAGATGAATTATAGTGATCCCTATTCACCCACCCTCTAAAACTCATGGTGGATGGGGCCTAGATAACTATTTTCTCAAGTGTCTTTATATTTCTATAATATCCATGATGGATTATATAAGGGTTTTTTCTGTTCTAGTATCTCAACCCACTTATAGGGTTGTCGTGTCAACATGGTGTCAATGTTCATCTCGAGCCTTGAGATGGTAGGAAAACCCATCGAATGATATATTGTGGTATATAACATGAAATATGATATCCCATAATTTATGAAGAAAATTGTGTATTTTTTTCCTTCTTGAATGACTTGGAATGCTTTAATGAGTGTCCTTGGTGTATAATTTTACTAGTATTCTATTTTTAAACAATTACATCAATATGATGATGGGATTTTCTTCCTCACCCTTGAGTGATTTTTCAAACTTGAGTAACCATAAAATTCTTTTTATTAATGTTTTATATGAGAGAGAATTTATTTTTAGTATGATCAGTTGTATCTAGTGGTATCGTATCTAGTGGAATAACAAATAATGATCATAACATCAAGATAAATATTGATTAGAGCGAGACAATATAGATTGATGATGATATTCATGGTGCAAATGACACAAGATTTTTGAGTGCCTATTTATATGAGTTTAGAATCGTAATAACAATGAAATGGTAAGGACCATGGGTATGAACCTCGAACCAAGTTTCCCATAGATGGTGGTAACTCTTTTTAATTTGTATATAGTAGAAGGAATCACATTAGAATGAACAGAAGGGATTATTGGTCTTGGTGAACAAGATACACACATGATTCCAATATTACATTGGATGTATAAAACATAGCATATGAAAAACTCTTGTATCCTTTATATCATTCACAATAAACTTATTCATATACAGGGGAAAGGAAAATAATATAACGGTGTGATCATCTAGTGAGTAAGGGTTACATATAGATGAATATGGTATTAGTAAATAAGGCATAATAATATTGGTATTCTATAAAACTGATAACACATTCCATTCAATCAATCACATAGTCATTAAGAGTAAAATTTCATAAATAAACGATTATATAATTATGACTATAATTAATCATAGGTGATTAAAAATTATACATGGATATTATAACAAATAAAATAATTACATGGACTTCAATAAAGCACAAGTCCCTCAGCCCAGTTGGTGAGGACTCAACGAGTGAATCTAAGAGACCCAAGTTCAAAACCGAGAGACATAATTTTCAAGTACTATAGAAGTACTATAGAATACATTGTAGCAGTACTATAATAGGTACTATAGAATTCCATGTTCAGTATTATAGTAGCAGAAATTCTTCTTCCATTTGGGCTTTCAAGACACAGGTTTGGGCCTCGTGTCTTTTAAGGCCTTAGGGCCACCTCAAGGCTTTCGGGACACCTAAAATTTTGCTTAAAATGATGAGAATGACTATACATGGGGAAGACTCTAGATGAGTATTCAAAGGAGGCGCATTCACTAGAGTAGAAGTTAAGAAGATTTGTTAGAAAGATAGGGTATATCATGGCCATCGAGACTAGCTAGTGCATGCATGGTATGCCAAGATGAACAATCCAAGCGAAGGTGGACAGATGATAACAAGATGATGAAGAAGCTGGGGAGGATCAGTTCTATGTATAGTTTGTATATTTCATAAGATGTACGGTTCATGTAATATCTAAGCCTATGGGACTTATAAGGGTTCCCCCATATCCTTTGAAAGGGGGGTTATCAAAAATAAATAAAAAAATAAGGCTTTCAGGCCATTCAGGCATGGAAATCAATCGATGATTTCATAATTATGTATGGTATGATTCAAAAATCATAAATATACCACCGAGTCCTCATGCCATTTCATCATAAACTACCATTAAAGCCTCGTGTCAACTAAATATTACATGAATGGGTAAATTATTCACAAATTACCCAACATTCATTGTATCATAATACTTATTAATGCATCTTGTGGCTATAAAATTCAAGTACCCACCCACAAAATAATATGTCTAATTATATCATCATTTGAATAATTAATACATCTTAATGAACCTGATTTATTAAAAAATAATGGTCCATATAAGAAGATATACTATATATAATATCAATAAATTTCTAGTAAAAGTTACTATAAATAATCAAAATAAATAATAAAGATAATATAATTACAATATATCTCTAGTGGATCATAATTAAAATATTTTTTTTATGTCATTGATGAGAAAACATATATTAAAATAAAAAATAAAAACAATCCCATAGAAAATAAAATTTTCCATTTGAAATTTAATTAAAAAAAACATTTCCAGTATATTAAAAAACATGTTTATGAGAAAATAAGTATGGAAACTATTAATGGACTTTTCATATCATTGGGTTTTCGTGTTGACATTAAATTCTAATCATATCGAGTATGTTAAACAAAAAATTATTTCCTAATCATCACAATTTATCAAAAATACTTTATTCCAAAAAAGGAAAGAAGTATATTTTTAAATAAATTTTATAAAATATAAAACATGTTTAATAATTTCTTTTAAAAATGAAAGATTAATATTAAAAACATTCTCAAAAACATTTTAATGAAAACATGGATATGGAAGAAAAATATTTCAACAACTATAAAAAAAAATTTGTCTTCCTTAAAAATATTATGTTAGTAACCTAACTATTTTACATGTGGGAAATGAACGAAAACCCTGTAATTTATATAAATGAACTATAGGGGAAAAAATTTGGTTTAAGATATAAATATTAAATAATTCCCCTATTGGTGACTAAAACATAATCAATGTTGAATGATAATGTTATTTTGAAAAAAACCCTTACTTCATGGTAACATTTTATTTAAAAACCTCATGAAGGAAATAAAATAAATTGAATCTTCAAAAAAAATTATGAGAAGATTAATTAAATATCACTTAAAGGGTTATTATATATATCATATTAAATATAAATGTATGGAATATGATATATATCTCATAAAATAAAAATGGAGTTGTGGAACCCATAACTCAGGTCCAATTTCTATCGAACAGGTTTGAAAAAAAATTATATGAAATTTATATTTATTATAAATCTATTTATGAAAAAGAATAATTTATATCATAGAACATATTATATAAAAATAACATTTAATCACCTGTTTATTTTTAATTCATTATTAAAATCACCCATCCTGGTGAAAACTAAATTGTTTCTCATGTATGTTTTAATTAATTAGTTATGGTACGTATAAATTGACCCTCATAAAATAATATCCATAATGTTTATAATGATATAAATATCATACAAATTCCTTATATTAATAGTCATAATCATCCATAAAAGGTAAAAATAGGAAAATTAAATACATTGCCCATAAAGAAAGAAGGTCGTATATTTCCATGAATACTATATTCAATTTTAGACGGATGGGAAGAAAGATGGTAAATAAAAAATTAAACATTAAATAATAAAATTTAAATCATATATATAATATTAATTCTTTTAATTTATCATTATTAATATCCATATAAAGAGGAAACTAAAAATAGATCACATTACATCCTGGAGGTGGTAGTCATCACATTTGCATTAGTGGAATTATCATTTTCTAATTGATTTCAATGAAAGTAGTTATATAAGATATTTAACTTATTAAGGCTAAATTATTGAATTTATATCATATATATTAATTATTTTCATCTTTGTAGCAATCTGTTTAAACAGGTAATGAACGATGAATTACACTTCTATGTGGAGAAGATTCACCATATATACACATCAGCATTGAATTCAATTTTTATTGGAATGAAAACAGATTGAAAATGTTTTTTTATGTAACTATTATGGAATATCAATAAAATTATGATACTATTGTCATTATTATTTAATGTGTATAATAAATTTTTATGATTTTTAAGAAGAATGAAAATTTATCAAATCATTAAGGAAAATTACCTCTTCTCCATTCAACTTCCATTATATTTCTTTATAAGGGACATTGGAATAGTATTTAAATAATGAAAGTACATCTACCTTGTAAATAATGAATGTGATAAGAGATATGGGTCAGTTATGTTTAGGATTTATGGATTAATGTGGTATAAATAATTGAGAGAAAAGGAGGTGATTTTTGAGGGAGGGAAATAACACACATGGAATTTATAACAAGATTAAAATATAATTAAATAATTATGAAGAAAAATTCTACAAAATGTAAAAAAAATCAAATAAAAAATTTATAAGATTAAAATAAACTCATATAAATAAATTATCATATTTTTTTAATGTAATTATAAACCTTTTATTTTGGCTCATCTCTTTGGTTAAACAATTATTATCTTAACTATAGTAATGACTTTATTAATATTAATGGGTAATAATTTTACTTTTAAGTTCAAAATTGTCTCATAAATCACTAAGGTATGAAATTTTATACAATTTCTCCCCCTAAATCATAAATTTAGATATTTTATGATTTTAAGAATCTTAATAAATATTTTCATCATAACATTTTATTAATTACATTTCAAGTACCATTCTTTTGATTTAACATTAAAAAAACATAAAAATAATGGATGTAGAATATAAACCTATAAAACGATTTATTATATTATTTTTTTATAAATTATTGATTTAAGAAAAATATTCACCAAAACTATATATTTTTTAATATTTTTTAAAATTATATTTTCTTTATTAATTGAATAAATACAATATCAACATTACTTAAGAATGTAATGTAATTATTTAATCGTACATATTTATAAATTATTTACCATGAGAGAAAAAATTAATTTAATATTCATACAATCATTTGTATCTAAACCTTCTTTATTACTTGGTAATAAATTTATATCTATTAAATGAAAGCGAGTGACGTTTTTTATTTAACCATTCCCAAAATTAAAATAAATCTCATAATCAATAAAAAATCGAAATCTATGGCCATATATTTGATAATTAGCTGTCAATAGAATAACAATTACAATCGATTGTGTGAAAGGCACATTTTGGTTTGAATTTGAGACTTTATCTTGTTATTTAAACCCTATTTTACCCATTTCACCCTTACCAAGGTGATATATATTTACAATGGTTATAATTCGTAACGAAAAAATATAGAAAATTTCTTATTTACAAAATTTGATCCTCAGGATTAAAAATATTATATCTCTTTATAATTATTAAATATAAAGAAATTGTTAAAATTAGTTTCACTATAAATTCATATAACACACTATAAAATAGTTTATAAAAAATTGTTTTTAAGCAGAAAAATTAACTTATTTCAAGATGATGAATATTTTTATTCAAATAAAATTAATTTAAATTTAATAAATCATGTAGATCATATTTCAGTTCATGATCAAATCTAAAAGATAACGTAACATTTACATAAAAATATTTAATTACTATATTTCTAAAATATGTATATTCCAATATTTATTGAAAAACCTATAATTTCGAAAAAATCCCAAAGATTCACCCAATCTTGGTTTTGAACACATTCTTGACAATCTAGGGTTTGAAAATTTAAAATTATTATTTTTTAAATCCACATCCTATAATGTTTGAATAAATCCCAATCGAAAAAAATGAATCAGAAATATATTGATCATCTAAACTAACACAAAACTGGGTTTACAAATATGTGATTGCTAATGGGAAGTGAAAATATGGACATGCAAGAAAAATAAATTTCAAAATAATGATGGATAGTGACATAAGAAATGATCAAAATAAAGGAAATAAACATGAGAAATTAATCGACCATAAAACTGTGAATTTATAATTTGTGAAAAAACACCATTGAATCAATGAGAATGAAATCATATAAAATTTTTCTTTCAAGATCATTTGAATACAATTGAGGAATTTAAATAACATATATAATGAAAACATATGAAAATATACATACATGCCAAATATTATTTCATCCATTTATCATTATCGACAATAATATTATATTTTAATCCAACTGATGTGTTTTTATGATAAATTTTTTATACCTAAAGAGTTAAAATAAAAATAGTATAGATAACCACATCCATTTTTGGATAAAAAAACATTCATATTATCTTTATATATTATTTAAGAAACATATTACCAGAAGTTAATATAATACCTAAAATATATAATTATATATGAGAAAAAATAATTAATTACACTTTAATATTTTCACAATAAAAACAAAGGTTTGCCATAGTTTTTTCCAAAAAAATACCATATATTCCAAGTAACATTAATAAACTCCAAATTAAACACTTTTTAACATCAAATGTGATATCAAACTGTTTAACTTTTATCCTCAAAATTTTATTTTAATTATTCCTGAAAACAATTTATATTAAACAACATATTAAACCTAAAGGTTATATATACATAAAACCATGGAAGAATCCACAAAAATTACATTAATCAGCTTCATAAATCACTACATAATATTATAACGTAGTGATGAACAAACCAAAATATCCGGAATCAATTTGTGATACAAAAAAGAATAGTAATCCTCAAATTGACCGTAAATATCTCAAAAAATATGACCATGTCAATGAATAACATTTTATCAATCAATATTATCTATATCACACTATCTAATAATATTTATATTTACTATAATGTAATTATCATTATATCTTTTCATCATTTGTATTCATTTCACATAATAACAACATTGTTCTACACATTAAATGTTAATATTATTCCTCTTAGTTCTATCAATTGACTAACACTAAAAACCATTATATGATCACAAATAATAATAGTGACAAAAAACATAACAATTAAAACCATTTATAGGGTTTCTAAATAATTGAACCATGATTTTATTCTAATAATTCTTATGGTTAAACTAGGTTATTCATGGTCAACATTTACTCAAATAATTCATAATGGTTTGTAAATTAATGTTTAATATTCAATGTATATACACTTGGAGTATCAAACCAGGCATACAGTAATGTAACACTAACTATTCAGTAGAATGATGGTAATTATATACTCAACCAACCCATTATTTTGTTATTACCACTATATTAGTATGTTCTAAAACCATATCCACCAGTACTATCTAGATATTGATGTATTTCTAGGAAAACCACATAATATCTACATTACCAAAATTTGTGTATGTTATACTATAGAAAAAAGTATACTCAAATACAGTTATATGTTATGTTCCCGAATCCATGTTTTCCTAAATCTAGTTTCCAAGGTTTCTACTAAATTTCGTCTAATACCAACATTAATTACCATGAACTTAGTTATTAAGAGCCAGTGGTTATATTATTATATTTATACATGATACAAGTGACCACATCCCAATTTTATAAATTTATATTATTCCTAATAAATTAAAGAGATATATTATTCCTCTATTTCAGTGAAATATGAAACAAAAATAGTATAGAAAAATTATTTCATCCTATATATCATTGAATATATCCTTATTAGGTCCTCTAGAAATGCATAAAAAATAAGGTTGAGCTCAAATACTGAGTAAGGGATATGTAAAATAGAATCAATCGATAGTAAATATGGAATAAACAATTAGGATTTTAATATAAATGAATTTTTTAACTTTACTCAATAACATGGGAATAAAGAATAATATGTAAGGAATAAATAATGTTCCTACAATTCCATATAAATAATTACAAGTTCTTAAAATTAATCCATGGAAATCATAACTATTAAAACAATGAAATGGTCATGAATAACTTATTTAATATTGATTGAATGCATACTGATGGAAATATTAAAATTACTATTCAGGAATTTTTCTAAGACATCATACCATCTAGGACTCTTGCCTTGTCATCTTACACAAATGGGTAATGCCTCATCCAACTACATATCATATTTGGTTCCATGAGACTTATCGATGGATTGTTTTTATTTATAATTATAGGCCACACTCATCATATAATATGTCCAATGCATCTATCATATGAAAAAAAAAATATAATCAAAATTCCTTATTTATGAAAAATAATTTTTATAGGAAACACTAGTATAAAAATTTCTATACATTCCTAGTATAACTGGTCATAATCTATCTAGAGAATGATTAAGGATATTATCATTACATAATATCACAGGTGTATCATAAGTGATATAAATGGTAACAATCATTTATGAATAGAAATAAAATAAAATTATTATTAAAAAAATCTAGTGGAAAATATCCTTGTCACATTGTAATTCACTTGGGAAAAATAAAAAAATAAAAAAAAATTGGTAAACAATTTAGTGGAAATTAAAAAAACAATTAAATAGACTTCAAATATTTGGGTGGTCATTATGGGAGGATATTCATTTCCAAATGATTTTGTTAAAACAAACAATTTTCTTACATTTTCTGTAAACAATTAAGAGAACCTCATTGAGAAAATGGAAACAAAATTATTTTCAAAACATTTTGTAAAAAAAAATTAAAAAATATTTAATAAATCATTTGAGTATAGTAAAATCATTATCTATTATATTTTAAGGAAAATATGGATTTAGATTAAAAACATCCCCACCTGAGTATAAAAAAATGTCAGTTTTCGGTTATATATATTATTTTTGTAGCATGATTACATAAATAGAGAAAAATTAATGGAATAAATATGATCTAATGAAGTAAAAATTAGAAAATTAAATTTATAGTGATTATGATAGAATGATCAAAAAATTACAGCAGTAGATACTGATGACAAGACAATCCTAAATAATGATGAGATCATGAAATAAACTATTAGTTCATTCATATTTTTAATAAAAACCCTCAATAAAAAATTAAATAAAATTAATATTCAAATTACATGAATATAAATTTAATATTGATAAATCATATCAGATGGGTAGTATAAAAATTAAATGAAAAAATAAAGTGGTGAATACAAAATATGTCGGAAAGAAACAAATTTCAGATGAGATACCCTTACCTTTGTTGAGAATTACATTTTATGTGTTCGAACATCCTATATAATAAAAATATATTTATTATAAAAATTTTAATTAATACTGTTATTATTTAATATGTCATATATGATTTACTTATGTTGTTTTATCACAAGTTTATTAACAATACATTAATAAAATAACTGATCAGGGTGATAACTGCATTATTTTCTATGTATGATTTTGTTTTATAGTGTTGGTATACATACATTTATTATTTATATAAGATCTGAAAAATTTTAAAAATTATATATATATATATCATATATTTTCTCTATATAAATATTTATAATCCTTTACAAATGGTAAAGATAAAAAATAAACTATTGTATCCATGGAGAGAGTATGATGTACATAAACATGGAAAAATATTACAATTCCAAAGGTTCAAAAGGAAGAAAGGTAAATAATAGTTATCACTTATATAATATATATTATATATATTCATTTAATAAATCCTTATTACCAACCATGTAAATAGTATATCAAAAAATAGATCACATCGCTTCTTAGAGGTGGTTGTCTGCATCTAAGCAGAAGAACTGTTATTGTTTTAGAAATGGATTGTAAGGTAAAAAGGAATGCATGATATTAAAATTATATAAGAATAAATGGTTAATAAATATCCTATATTTTTATTATTTATATGTTTAGAACCATTGACGTATTTTGGTGATAAAAGATGATTGAAACTACTATGTGGAGATGATAAACAGTATGTGTGCATGAATGATCTCTCTGTGTTTTATAGGATAGAGAAGTGATGAAAGTGGTTATATAAAAATCATTATAATGTATCATTAAATTTATGAAACATGATTTATTATTTTAGTATGGTAAAAAATTTAGAAAATATATATGATGAATGAAATTTTTATTATTTGGAAAAGACGATTACCACTAATTTGGTATACTTCCAATATATAGTTCCTTAACGGCCCTTGGAATGATATTTTAAGAACAAAAAAACTATAAATATCTTATAAGTTAGTTTAAAATATAAATTTTTAGATCTTGGTTAACCTAGATGGCCCAATATGGTGTGAGGAATTGAGTTAATTGGGTGTCCTTTTATATGGGAGGGAAATATGACCATTATATTTATAAAAATGGTTCAAATATAATTATGGTATTATCAATACAAATTATTCAAAATGGCCAAAGATAAAATAAATAGAGCATAAGTCCAAAATATCATTATCTAATGAACGTTATATAGGTTTTAGTGTTGTTTTAAACCTTATAATTTTGTTTCACCCCATAGTTAACAAATTTTAATCATAACTATGGTAACTAATATTTCAACATTAATGGACAATAATTTTATAATAATATAATTTTTTTATCATAAATGATCATGGTCTGAATTTTTTAACCTTATTTCATATTTAATGTGTTTTTTATTTTGAAATATTTTAATAAAATACTTTTATCGTCAAAAACTATCTACATCATTTTCTGTAATATTTATATAATTTGAATTTGGGAACAACTTAAAAATAATGGAATTTGAATATATACCATTAATGAAATATATAAAAGAAAATTTTTATCTAAAAAATTCATGAAACACGAAAATTAAAAAAAATTATATTTCTTTTTTTAAATCATTTGTATTAATTTCTATGTTAATTCAATAAATATTATATTAGTGTTTCTCAAAGATTAATAGTAATTATTTAATAACTAAATATTTTAAATAAATTACCACGATAAAAAAATAATTTATCATTGAAAATAAAATTTATAATTAAACATCCCCTATTTTTATCCTATTGTAAAAATATTATAGAATTTAATTCAAGAGAGTGACATTTATTATTTATTACTTCTATAAATTATAATAATGGAAGTAATATAAGATAAATATAACTAATTGGAAATATATTCTATTATTTTATGGACATATCAGAAATCCACCCAGAATATCGTATGTTTTGGGTTTAGTTTGGGACTTTATCTCATTGTTTTAACCATATGTTACTCATTTTGTCATTACTAATATTCCAAATATTTACCATGATCAGTATTCAATATGGAAAAAAATAAAAAAAATGTTTCTATTTAATAATTTTATCCTCATGATTCCAAATATGGTATCCATTAATCATGATGAAATCTACAAAAGTTGAAGAAATAAATTTTAATATAACTTCATAAATTAAAAAGAATGTTTTTATAAAATTTCAAATTTATTAATTAAAAATAAATTGTATCAAAATCATAAATATTAATGTTTCAACTATAATTAATTAGATAATTAAAAATAAAATGGATCATATTTTACTTCAATAAAATAAATATTGGGTAATTTCAAAATTATTTTAAATAGTGACTGTATTTGAAAATCCTACCTTTTCACTATTCATAGAAAAATATGTTATTTTATAAAAATAACAAAATTTCACCTTAAGATGATATTGATATTCCAATTTTTTAAATAATTTTTTTTGTATAAATTTTATATAGGTGTCGAAAATTAACTATATTATTTTAAAATAAATAAGTAGAAATTATTTTTAAATAAAATTAATTTCGAAGAATAAAAACTATTTGCAAAACTATTGAATACTAAATTGACAAGTAAGAAAATAACATATTGTTCTTTTTTAAACCCCTTATAAATAGGGTTGAATACCATGTACAAATCCTATGTCCATTTTTCAGTAACCATGGTAATGTAGGCGATCACAATATGTCTTTGGAAAACCACTAAGGTTACAAACTATAGAATTAGGATGGGTACAGCCATCGTCTACAGGGACTGTGGGGATAGGCTCTGCTAATAGGACCTATTTCAACAGTTATTAAACTATAGAAATATGTGGTTTACCTCCATGCTCCATATGGATCATGGTTTTATTCAGCACATCATACCTGAACAACCACTATTTAGTAAACCATGATTATTTCCTTTAAAATATCATATGAAGTTTATATGTTTTGATATCTAGACCACTTCAAAAACTCCATCATCACATTAACACTTTGTTAATATATGTTATATTAATAAATAGATATATAATCATAAATATTCATATATTTTTATTTTAAATATTATATAATTATAATTCATAATATTTAGTAGAAATCATAATTATATTTTTATATAAGTTATATTGCCACAATTTTTTGAAATCATAGAAATTGGATAGGGTTATTGATATGGTTCTCATAAACCATGGATAAAAGTGATTATTTGAGGCATATTTCCAATTTTGTCTAAATCCCTGGAAATATGATAGGGATATTTTTATGGTACTCTAAAACCATGTCAATATTTGATTTTTACGTGGCATACTTCAACATTTGTATGAAATAATGGAAATAGTTGAGAGATATTATAATGTTTCTATAAACTATTCAAGTAAGTGAACTTCAGGAGACCTATTTTCATGGTTGAATTAAACAATGAAAACTTGTGAGGGTGATTTCTACAAATATCTAACACTGTTTAAATCTTCACTTTCCCACTACTTTCAATCATTTTTTGGTGGTTTCTACATACCGAATAATGGCCCCTCATCGAAGTAATTCCACAATTTTAAATAAACATGGCTATAATTGGGTATATTAACTCGGGATATACAAAATATGTCTATATTCAATCTATAACCATGGTTTTCGAAAACTGTGGCTAATAAATTGTGGCCATAAGTCCATTTTATAGTATATTTTCCGAGTAAGTTATGTTCAAAATGAATTATGTAGCATAAATAAATACATTTCATAATGTGTGTAATCATATTTATATGAACCAATTAAATTTAATGGTTTTAAAAATCAAATTTAAATTACGATATTTCTTTTTTCTTTTAATCACAATGTTACATGTTGTATACACAATTGAATGTGTTTTTTTAAAAATACTTAGGTTGTGACACCATGATGTTGTGGATATGATTCATCATTAGGATGAACTTCACAAAAATTTACATGGAAATGACTTTTATTAATTCTTATTATTAATTTACAATCATGGGAAAACATTCATGGTTTTAAATGTTTTTATTTAGTGATGAACACAATGATGGGGAATATCGAGAGGAACGTCACAGATTCTCTCCTATTTTTAATCATTGGGAGGACTCCCATATGTGGTAATATCGTATTTTTTACTAAGAGGATGACATTAACATTTAATTGTTCTAGATTCATGAGGGGTAACTCCACTAAGTGATCTTTGTAGGGGGTCTCTGATGTTAATCAATATGGTATTTGGGAGAAAAACTTTATAACCATGCATTACTCCACCTTTTGATGATATATTTTGATAGGTAGTTAGTGTTGTTTGGTTCATTAAAATATAGAAATTATTAAAATTATTGACTTGATACAATCCTCGATGAATTATCAGTGTGTGTTGATAAGCCATGGAGATGTTAACGTCAACAAGGGTTTGGGACCTGCACATTGATTGAATTCTTGGATTGCTCATGGAAACCCATTATTAGGGAGGATTTAATATAGGAAAACTGGAAAAGATCTTTGACTTTGATCGGGGATACCCAATTTGGGTAATTATAATTTTTATTTAGATCCCTCTTAGGCGTATCATATTTTTTCAATGGTCTTTATCAGTATTTATTAGACTAATTTGGTGGACCTAATTACTTATTCCAAAAGTGAACTTCAAATAGTAGGCCATTCTTTTGGGATTTCTATCCAAGGAATCAAGGGTTGGGATCTCCATGGTAGCGTTGTCAATGTTTCCTTGAGGGGATGGGGTCATTTTCTGATTGTGATATTTGTGTTTTATGGGAGTTCTCCATGGAAACACCAATATTATTATATAGTCGTGTTCAATTTACACAGACGCCTCCTAGTGATATAAGAGATTTGGTTTGTTCAATAGAGAAATACTCATAAATAAATTTAATAGGATACAAGAGGCACTTGCTTCCAAATTATATGTCATTGATGAGAAACCATATAAGGATTCATCTCTTATAGGTTCCCCTTGGCCTCTACAAAAGTTGTGATAAAACCATAAACGTTTTACTCTCATATGAGAGTATTCCAAACATAAAATTGGAGGTGTAGGGTTACTGATAGCATCTGTTGATATTATAGGGGTTCTATAGTCAATATAGATATGTAATATATTTATGATTACATCTACCAATAATTATCATGTATCTCAATTTATTTGATATTTTTTTCTATATTGGATAGGTAAGTTGATGCTTATCTATGCATTAAGAAATGATTCCATTTGGATTGAATGGTGATTATTTAAGGAAAACCGTGAATAAGGAACCCATCAACTCATTATTTAATGAAAAGGAATATAATAAATTGATCTCTTTTTAGGTATGATTATTTAATGTCTGATTCACGATTTCTATTTCACAAAAATTTCCCACTCGTGTTTTCATTTAGTGGTTAACCTACTTTTCATAGTTAGGAAACCATTAATTTGAACCAAATGATGAATTAATTTTAGATCTAGTTTAGGAGGATTGGAGTTCACACCATCACATGGATAACCTTACCTCTTATTCCAAGACACTCTTATTGATTATGACATATTCATGAAATAAATCATGGTAATAATATGGGTTAAATAATCATGATATTGATCAACTTACACCATAAATTGTGTTAAAATATATTTGAATCTAATTTTTAGG
This sequence comes from Viscum album, assembly GCA_963277665.1. Taxonomy (NCBI): domain Eukaryota; kingdom Viridiplantae; phylum Streptophyta; class Magnoliopsida; order Santalales; family Viscaceae; genus Viscum; species Viscum album. The sequence goes on from OY728144.1 coordinate 339,488,542, forward strand.
TCCACAAGGTTGAATACCCTGAGAGGTGGGGTGAATCAGGGTATGACAAATTTAAAATTAAAGCCCGTTCTGATCTTGTTTTTCTGTTAAGAAAAACACTCTTCTCACTCTTTCCCATTGAACAATATAAATATAAAGTTAATCATTAAAAGGACATAGTAATTTTTACTCGGTTCACCCACACTAGGCTACGTCCAACGAGTATATACCAGCAATGTGCCGATGTACCAAATCTACTAAAAGCGCACTACTTTTTACAATGTTTGGGATAGATCATTTCAATTCCAAGACTCACTGTCTTTAAAAAGTTTAGGGTCATCTCACTGCTTTCCCAAGGGTCACTCCATGTTTCTCTCTCTCTGGAACACTACCGGTGGAAGGATCAACTTCTTCCTCTTCCTTTTCTCACTGCTCTGGAAGGAATCCACTCACAGTTTATAGACGTGTAGGTCTCTTCATTATCTCTAATGAATACATCCTCTCTTGTATGTGGATGGTTTTTTGAAGTCCAACTTTCACCTGTATATGAATTTAACTTTACACCGAAGGTATCGGGCAATCTTCCATCTTTAGCATAGCCCCAGAAAGATGGGTGTGCTCCAACAACACAGGGCACTCTTCTACAAGCCTGGCATGCAAGTCCTAAGACGGCGTGCATGCCTTCGGCACGCAAGTCAAAACCGGTGCACAAGTCCACCTCAACCACTTGCGTGACACAACCTTCTTCAACTCCAAACATTCATTACACACCTCCTTTTACGCCCAAACTAATTTTGGCGCGCAAATAACATCTTGCACCCAACTTACATCTGGCGCTCAACTTATACTTGCGAGACCACACACCACTTGCGCGACCACAACACCTGCAAGGCGACAGCTCTGATTTTTCTAAGTGTTTAACTCTACTCTGAATAAGGAGGGGTCAACCTGTATATATAGGTATTTGGACCCCCTGCGCGACAGAGCACAAGTCTCCCCTTGGCGCGCAAGTCTCGGCGTGCAGGTCTCTATCTCTAGTCTCTTCTGTGCTAGTCACATGTTCGACCTAACCCAAAACTTGTGTGACCCATATCCCTTTTCTATATTTTGGTGATCTGATCTTGAAAAACATATGGCACACAAGTTTACAAGCCTTCAAGTACATGGCACACATGTCCCTTTTCCAAAATCACATTTCTCCATTTGTCGATTTTCAGGCCCAAAAATTTGGCAAACACAAGAAAATGGCGCCACCTTGTATATGTTCTTTTTGTACCACCTCCAAATCATCCATTACATTGTTGAAGTTCTTGAATAAAACATGGATATTAAACCACAGCCCCTGGAATTGACATGACACCATGAAATCCCCTTTTTCAACAAATTTGTATTTCATGGTTTTCTTTATCAATAATCCCAACACATATGTCCACTTTGCCAACAAACACAATCACCTCAAAAATGCTTCAATGATACCTTTATGGATTTTTTCCCAACACTAATTTTATCTATAATTATATATGATAGATTATCTATATCCAATCTCATTTTATAATAACACTATGGTTTAAATCCACACATTTGTGAAATGTGAGATTTATCTTAATCACAACGGTTGTAGGTGTAGTAGAGTTTTGATCGGTTAAATTAGAATAGATTCTTAAGGATCCCTATAAGGGGATACCAAAAACCATTTTGTTATTTCCATTTAATGGTACATGTAGATCCTCTTAATTTCATGAGATAATGACAATGTTCATTAATTATATGTTCTTATACCAATGAAAAAATGATGTGCCTTTTAATGTCATCTGTAAATGACTAAATTTTGCACCCTTTAAAATAATGAAACTACGAACATGGTATCAGGTATTTTATTTTCAATTGATTGGAACAAATTAAAATCATTTTAATTTCATGTGGTAGGAATACTATATTGAATGTATATATTTTTCATGATTCATTGTTTAAGATTTATCTAGTTAGAATTTAATGATAATACTCAATAATGTTGTCTCATATAAAGGTTTTAACTATGCTTAAATTTTCATTTATTATTTTTTCATCTATTATTTTGATTATTGAGTGATGTTTTTGAAATTTGTTTAGGGGATTATGTGATGGTGTTTGAATATATCAAAATTAAATATTTTTTATGAGAACTAAGTATGTATAGATTAGAGAAAAATCCAGATCCTATTTTTGACACTTTGATTACACTGTGTTCATCATCAAAATTAGTTTCAACTATTTAAATTCATCAATTCCAAATATAATACTCATTGAGAGTCGATATAATATATCCCAACATTCATACTAATATCTCAACATGGGTGTTACTTTTCTTATAATATTGAAATAGCTACTCAATCACTGTGAATAAATTAGAAATAACCACATTTACTATAATATTAAGAAAAAACATGATTAATAACTACATATAATATCAAACTAATTATAACAATGAATAAAATATATAAAAATAATAAGGATATAAGGATATAAAATTGTTGTGTTATAAAAGGAAACAATCTTGTTTGAGGTTTGATAGGTTTCACTGTCTGGGTTTTACATAACACTAATTGCATGATTCAACAGGATATTTTCCACATTTTGACCATGATAGTGAATATGAGAATATACATGAGCCAACCATTATAATAATGTTTCATATATTAAATCCTACCATGTTATATAGTTTTCAAATAATTATATAATGATTAGTAAATTTCATAATCATTTTTCAAGAGAAATTCTGAAATAGACATGTGTAGCAATATACACTTAGGGAAATATACATCACAAAATTATTTTAAGATTCATATCATAATTATATACTTACATTTGAAATCATATATAAAATACATCATTAAAAATCATTTCTTTCTTTTTCTCAACACTAATAAATCTAATGAGTGGTAATATTTATATCCAATTCACATTTCATGAAAAAACCATATTCTCTTTAAAATCAATAATTTAAAAAATAATGGACAAAAAATATATTTAATTTATACCATAAATCATGAATAAACATATTATTATATTAATATAAATCGATTATTTTTTTATCATTATTTTCTTATGATATGAATATATTAGATCCACCTAACTATATGTACATTCCTTCATGAAAACATATCATCATGGTTGATGTTATAAAACAATTATACACCCCTCCAAATCATCAATATTTCTCAATTAATTCAATATCCTTTAACCTATGAAAGTAAAAAATCAAGGATGTTATGAATGAATGATGCTAAATTTCCATAAACCTATGTAACTCTCTATCCAGGATGTCATAAAGTAAAAATATTATCACACCCCCATGGAACATGGCATAACTCCTTATACATACATGGGTTCAATGTATAAAAAGATAATAATTATAGAGAAAAATATTCTATAGTGTCACAAATCCCATGCCAAAGTTGCATGACATGTTTCCTGTGTCTGAAAACCCCATTTTAATGTCTAAAATATGAGAACTCCCTATGTAATATTAAATTATATTAATAAAATAATATTTCCCATTTTATATAATTTTACCCCCAAACCCTATCCTATGATTACCCTACACCTATTTATCATTAATAATCTCACCATAACCCTAGGAGGACATAGATGTGGATCAATTGGTAGATAATTTTAAACCACTCATCTATTTATAGAAAAATATACCCAACTATTATATTAATCATTTTATAGTTATGTTTTTTAAAATGTAAACAATAACTCATTAAATCCTTTATATTACCATTTCCAACTATATTCTTAATTTCCCTACATTAATTCCTTTGAATTAATTCTTTATCCCTAACAACCATAATGAAATGTGAGTGCTCTATTTACATAACTACTTCTATAATAATATAATATATAGTCCAATGACATCATTATTATATATAACATCAATTTAAATTCACAAAGTCCTATAATGTGAGCATAATTTTAACTATTTATCTTCAACATAACCCTACCAACATCGATTTCACCTTATGATTTATTATTTATTATTTTTTTCTAATTGAATATTTTCACATTCGACATATTCATGTGAACCGAAAATTAATATCCTTTTTCTAAATAATAAATATTTATTTAAATTCCCATACATATATAATTAATTTAATAAAACTATATCATATTTCACATTATATAGTAATCAAAAAAATATCTGTCATAATACATATGAATTTATATAATGTAACATAAAAGTTTTATAATGGATATGTTTATTTAAGAACATTTTAAATTCATCCACAATATCCATTTATCTATGTAATATTTTAATTAATGATTATATTTATTGTTAATATATATATATATGTATATTTATTTATTTATTTATAAATACACATTTAATAAATAAATGTTTAAAAATATAGAAATAAACCACTATATGGATATATATATATATATATTTATATATATATATATATTTCCTAGTAATCCACTTCATAAAATGTTAAATAATGTACAAATATTTTGATAATGATTGATAAATTCCATAACAAAAGGAGGAATATAATAAAAAATCATCAAAATAGAAAAATAAAAATCATGAAGTGCCATCATATTAATGTTATTCACCTCCTATTTAGCTTATAGATAGTCATTTTGGATATTGATGTTATCTAAATTCACAAAAACATTATCCTAGTTAGCAAAGGGGATTATACCATCTTAGCATTGATTTAATCATTAACATCCTTGAAATTAGTTACAACCTCAATATTCAAGAATCCACTATGTATAATCACTTTAATACTTCCTCACACTGCTTCCTATACAACCATTATACCTAATTAGTCCAAAATAGAAAAAAATAGGCTATCATATAATTACCCAATAGATTTCATAATATTTATCCATTTCTATCTATAGGAATATTAAATCATTAATAAATATAGAATTTTACCACATATAAAATAATATTATATGATATTTTTAATAGTATCAAATGTTGGAAAAATAATTCTTTAGAAATATTTCTTACATCGAAGAGCCCAAAAAATATAGAAACTAAAAGTGGGGATAAAAATAATATAAAACATTTTTAATGATGATATGAAATTAAATGATGCTAAATAATCTCATCTACTGAAATACAAAATTCAGACATATCATTGGGGAAATACGTATTGATAATTCAGGTGATAACAGCTAATAAAATGGAGAAATATAAGCCTCCCACTATTGAATTATATCTTTACAAAAAATAAGTGATAATATCTAAATAATAGTATTAATAGAGGGTGGAATGATAGAAAATTTATATACCAATTTTCAATTTCATGGGATTAAATATAACTATAAAGGAAATCATTAGTATCATCATATTACATTTTATAAGAAGACTACTTAATTTGTTGTTGGACATTAAATCTCATATTTATTTCTATGAAAGTAATAAATCTGATCTGTACTTCCCCAAAAAATAATATAGAGTCATTGGATCTATATTTTTTTATTTTAGGTGCATTAAAATTATTATATATATATATAAATAATTTATAAGCTGGTAAAATGAAAAGGAAATATTTGTTTTCTTTTTTCCTGTTAATAAATTAACTATCATTTCAATGATAGTATTTGAATCTAGATCATTAAAAACACAGTTATTTTTTATATTTAATAATTAACTGGTTTTATGGGGAAGAAATCAACTATTTGATATCAAGATCTCTTTAAAAAATCAGATATTAAGTCTTACACTTCCATAATGATCCAAATATTCAATGAATAATCTTGTTTCATTCTATGAAATCTATAACTCCCAAACCAAATTAATAATTTCTATTTCATATTTTCTTAAATGAACACCAATTATATTCATATAATGAGGATGATTACACACAAAAAAATTCACCCATATAGTTTTCATAAATTTTAATTACAACTTTACGTAATATAGTATCAACCAAGATATGAATTTGAATTAATGATTAAACAAGACTGATAAGTATGTATATTATACTTTGGATATGTATTTAAATATTATGAGATAATAAATTAAAAAAACTTATAACTGTGATATGGGAGTAATGTTAAAAAATTCATATACCTTCTTGAATAGGAACACCTATATAGATTATAAAATAATGAATAACCTTAATATTATGAAACCATTCAAGGAAAATTTCGTAGAAAGAGGAGTTTTACTACCCAATAAATGAGACCAATCATTATCATTGATATGATTTTAGTTTCTCTTGGGTATCATAGGATAATTTTTTGGAAAAAATATTGAATTTAGGGAATCTTTTACGAAAAATAATGAGATCACCAATAAATATAACAAAAGAATGACTTAAATGTTCCCTAACAAAAAATTTGGGGTTGATGTATCCATCATAGGAAAAAAGATTAAAATTTCTAATAAAATATTAAAATGAAATGAAAATGGAATAAAGAGAAACTCTATCACACAATTTTACCCCGTTAATAGGTATATAACATTCCATAGATATTTATAGTTAACAAAAATAAAAATTATAGGGATTGAATATACATTAAAAAGAGGAAGATTAATCATAAAAGGACACTAAAGTTTCATTATATAAATATAATTTAAGACAAAAGTCATGATTCATCCATCCATCCAACATTATATTTTTATTATTTAAAAACAATGGGTGGGTTTGTGTTCATGGCATGAGGCGTACAGCTGGCACACGGTTTGTAGAACCCTACATCCATCCACAAGAAATAGTATGGAAGATTTTCATTTTTTAAGAGTATATATTACACTGTTAGTTCATGGTTTTTAAAAAATGCGAGGTATTCGTGCATCCCATTCCTCTTGGTCAATGAGAGATGCATGGTTTTCGCATATTTAGGCAAACCATGTGGGAAAACAATGAGACATTTCCATGTCATTAAAAAGTGTAAATTAACCATTGTTCCCTATCATATTTTAACCTCAAATCCCTATTTCTTACCCCATATGAGTTCTCCATTCATTGGATCCTCTTTTAACTCCAATTGACTCCCTTGGAATGCCTCCTTTTGGTGGATTTGGCGTGGATTCATCATTGAAACATCAATTAATATATTTATCTCTTGGGTTGTTCCCACTTTCTAGGGATTTCTCTCCCTCTTTCATGGGATATTACTGTACAATGGATTTTTTACCTAGAAGGGGGTTATATCTTATTATTTTGGGGAGGTTATTGATGGTAGTTTTTTTATCTCTCTATTTAGGGACTTATGGTGGTGCAGTTGTGTTTTATCAAACGTTTTAATATGATTCTATGCATAAGGTAGGTTGTTCTATTCTCCAAAAATTTTAGATGGTTTTTATATTCTTGTTTTTCTTTAAAAATGAGTTATATGAATTTCTTGTGTGATGATAAAAACAATTTATAAAGGTCATGTCATGTATAAGTCATAAAATAGGATTTCCAAAGGAAATTGGATATAAAGTTTATGGGAATAATTGTGGTTCCTCCTCAACATGTTTTTATGATTATTTAAAAAGATATAAATGTGTTTTTAAGGTATTTGGTGTTCTAATGAGTTGAAAATGGGTTTACTTAATTAAAATGGACTATTTTAAAATATTATTTTGTATTATGAACCTTTAAATGTGATTTTTGAATTTCTTAAATGATATAAGAATGATGTGATGTGAACTTAATTTATCTATGAATTTTAAAAGGGCTCATCCTAAGGAAATATTTGGACTATTTATGTGTTTTTTTTGGTATTTCAAAAAAGTGGTCCTTTAGTTGTACAAGTTGTACTATATGTGTTTTCAAATGTTTTTGTTGTGTCTAAAATGTAAAGTTGTTTGTTTATAAAAAATTTTCAATTCCATATGACGATATGTAAAGTTGTGATTTCATTGTGTGTTTTGGGGTTCTTGGAATGTATATGTGAAAGTGGTGATTTCTGTTATATGTAAAATGTTATCGAGAAAAAATGGAATCCTCTGTATCTATGTGGGAAAACAAGAACTATTAATTATGTGTTTCAGAAGTGGAAATTTTCATACTCTTCTAATGGATTGACAACAGTTGTCTCATAAGTGGTAAGGACCAGATTCACTTAGTATGACTTACAATTGTAAAACTAACTAAACATATGATATAATCATAGACCACTAGGTCGTTTTTATGATTCCTTCTAGTGGTTCAGGCACACGAATGTGTTGGTATTGGATTATTATTTCGAGACTTTTAGGTCCTTAGGATGGTCCCTCCAAGTGGCATGTGCATGGGAAATATGTTGGTATTTTAGTTGGAGAATATCGATCACAGATGTATGAGGTTATTAGTGACTTATTTGTGATAGAGACCTTTATGAATTTATCCATAGAGATATCTTGGGACATAATAGATGTGATTTGGTTCTGGTCATTGTTATATGGGGACCATTAGAGTGTTGTGGCTTTTAATGTAAGTTTATTATTGGGATATATTTTTTTGTAAAAATTTTCATTGAATTTTTTTCTTAAAATGTTTACTTTGGCATGTATCTTTTAAATTTTATCATTTTTGTTATGAGGATATGCATCCCTATTTTTATATTAATGTTATAGAGTGGAATATTTTCATTATGTGGAATCCTACTGGGATTTTTCTCACACCGTACATACACCTTTCTATGTATGTATACTTTATTATGTATGACCCAGGTAAAGGAAAGATGTTTCAAGTTGATAGTGGATCTGGTTTCTATAATCTGACTTGTTACTGGTGATGGTGGTGGTGGCATGAGTGTAATACCCTCATGTTTCATTGATTTCTTCATTCTATTTTTTTAGTTTTCCTTCTATTGTTGTATTTTGGGTGTTTCGTGTATGTTTTAAAACATTAACTTTGAAATTTGTGTGCCTTTGTTTGTAATGTCATCATTTAATGATTATTTTTCCATTTTTTTGATTTATTATGTTATACTCATGGGTTAAATCATTCCCAAAGTATATTTGTGATACGCGATCACTAATTTCCAGCCCATGGGGATAGGGAATGCACTTTGGGCCTTGTCTCGGGCCAGGTTGGGTATCTGGTTGGATGGTATCCTAGATTGGTTCATAAAACAATGGTATATAAACCAGTTATGTTATTTTAAATCATGATATTTGGGATGAGATTAGTTATATTGGATTAAGGATTGTCAGGACATGATGTTCTGGTTGTGAATATGGTTTTTGGACTTCACACCTCATGGAATGACTCTAGTTGCTTTGGGATGTTTGGATGTGGTCTGACTATCATCCATGTTAGATGTAGAGGTCGTAGACTCTAAATGGAACCCAGGTGTCGGAGAAGTGTTTCATCTTATTATTATTCTAAAAAATTGTATTGTTTTGATTTATTGAAAAGTTTTTGATTTGTTGTTGTTACAGATAATTTTTTTTAAAATATACGCAGATGGTTGGGTTGATGGTTTTATTAGGAATATTTATTGTTATAGTAAAATTCCACCTTAGAGAATTAATGTGAACCTATGTGAAGAGGAAGGATATATTTATACTTCATTAGTTGATTAGAGGCTTATGGATGTTGGGGTTTGGTACGTCCACGATTTTGGATAGGGAGAGGGTTCTAGTCCTACTCAGGTAAGGGAAGCCAAACCAGTTCATGGAAAGGAAAAAGCTCGGAGTTCTTTAACTGAAACACTCCAACCCTCAAAAGAAATGTGAAACCTCAAGAAGAGGAGGATTTTATTTATAAGATATAGAGAGGGTCTGAATTTTTTATTACTCTTGAGGCAGTCAAAGGGAAAGTTTATTCATTTCTATTGGAATGTCCCCATTAGAAGTTGTGGGACTCAGAGGTTCAATCTAGAAAGAATGAGCAGATGGCTTGGAGAGAATTCAATATCATCATCAACCAATAGTTTTGTATTGAGGTTTTTTCATACTCCAAGTCCCAGGTATTCATGGATCTCACCTTGGGATACCAAATTGCGATGAATTATTCCCACCATTTTACAAAGAAAGTATGAAATGCACCCGAGATTATTTCCAATTAGTAGATGAATGCTATAAAGTTTGATATGGGGTTGTGGAAAAAAATATTTTTAGTTCCTTTTATTTAAATGAAATCATATGTTGAGGTTGTTGACTATTTTTTCCTGAGGAAAATTTATTGTAAGGGAAAGCCTGGTTCATTTGGGGCTATGTCCATACCAGGTAGTGGCAGTTCAATCGAGAAGAAGAGAAAGTGGGAGGAGAATGAGAAGATGGTTTGTGGTAGTCCAGAACATCCCACATATTTGTATTCATTTGTCGATTTAGATACAGGGTTTTTGGTGTGCCATCAATGTGAAAAAATGGGACAAAAGAGATCAGTGTGTTCATCACCACTCATACCTTTCCTTCAGTGAGAATCTTTGGGGAACATTTAGCTATTTTTTCAGGTTTTATTTTCATATTAGAGTGGTGGTGGATTTGTGATGTACATTAAAATTTAATATTGGACAAAACATTATAAGATATTGGTATATCATTTTTTTTGTCATGGCAGAATGGATGGATCTTATTTCGGGAAGACTCGGTTCAATGTAGAGTAGTTTGTTTGTAACGACCCACAAATTTGTTAATAAAAATTCCTCTTGTCTATTTAAATATCTTCTTATGGTTATATACAACAAAAGCACTTATTTGGTTCTATGTTTTGGTTTTTAAAATACCATTATGAATAGTGACCATTTCTAATATAGGCATTGAACAATGATCACATGATTTGTGTAAATATTAGGCTTTAACAAATCCAATTTACTCAGACAAAGTAAGCGATGACCTCATATAGTAGACTTTCCCCATACAATACCCATTTTTCAGAGCTCATAAAGGAGGTGCCATAACTGGGATTTGCTCTTGACCAATCCCAAGCCGATCTTGAATACGTTATGCTTGAACGGAACCACCTACAAGAGAAGTGGATGTTGATAGAGATTACCACCAGATCCATGTTATCTGAGCCACCTCAATGGTCTATCACCATAGCAAACCTTACCCTTTGGTATTATGTGGGTGTTTTAAGGGGTTATTTAATAATACCCTAGCACTATGACTATGTACATTATTTTTTATAAAGAATGTGAATTTATATTATTATTGTTACTTTGTAAATAGTTTTTAAAGCAAAAATAGTATGTTTAGTTAAAATTTCACTAAGAAATCTATTTTGATGAATTAATATATTTTTTATAAATTAATATTTTAATAAAATATTATTAATAAATTTCCTTTGTATTAAATATAAATGAACATACAATTTTTATGAATACAATTGTAATTTTTATTAAGGTTTGAAAGTTGTTTTTTCAAAACCCATGAATTTTCGATAAATTTTGGTTAATATATTAAAATTAATAATTCACATATATATAAAATTATTTAGATAAAATGATATTATTTTTGGAATCAGAATGTCGAAATTCTCAAAGGTGAAATTTTTATTATTTTCTGAGACAATCAAATGTTGGGTTAAAAATTAAATACCTTTTAAATATATAATGTTTTTTATGACATCATAATGACCCAATAATGATTTAATAAAATACTATAAACATTATGTTCGACCAATATATGTTTTACCATTAAAATAATGTGATTTTGGGTTAGTTTTATTTATTTTACCAACATTTAGTGGACCCTTCAAGGATTATAAAACATTTTGAATTTTTAAATTGTTTTCCTTGAAAGTGTGACTCATATCCACAAAAGAAACCCTATTAGTTTAAGAATATAGGCCATTTCCCTTATAAAACATTGATTTCCACTCCCCTTTGGAAAAAACATTGGTCCAAAACCATGGGTTGGTTTGTGGTTTTGATTAGTTAAATGTGTGGTGTCCCAAACCTTGTGAATTCCAACTCTATTCCTATATAAAGACACCAAAGATCCCACTTCCTCTTCAATAAAATCCTTTGGAGTTCATCCAACCTCTTCCCTCCTCTCTCGAGAATCCTTACAAGATGCAACAAGCTCCCAAGAGGCCTCCCTCAAGCCTCTTCCAAGCCTTTGGGATCACACTTACATGTAAGGGTTCCCACTTTCCTTATTTATGTGCATGTTTTCTTATATTGTTATACCCTTTTATTTTCAATTATAGATGTTAGTGAATGATTTAAAAACTCCCCCATAATCCCCTCTTTATTTTTTAATGATTACATACCCCGTTCTCTCCCATTAATGCCTCCCATGTACACCCGTTACTATGCTGAAATTATGAAAGGAATTTCTCTCTCCTCATTTACTTTCAAGAAATTCTTTTGTATCATTAATCTAAATTCCATTACAATTGTTGGAAAATGTATCTATATGACCCCCTTACTGTCCAATTCATGTAAATATGATTAGACACCCCTTTCTCTCTCATAAACCATTTTTATATGTTTTTATGTCACGTCATTACGCTGCAGAAATTGCACTGTGATTTTCCAAGCCAAAGTCATTGTGTAGTGAATACCAAGCTCATTTCTCAATCAAGGGTATTAACCATTATGAACATTTAAAAATTGTTTAAAGAGTTTAATTTATTAATTCCACACTGCTTTATCATGGAATAAATGATAATTTTTAATAAATCCATGTTTTATGATCCATGCAGCACACTTATGCATGAAATGAAATGATTAAGAAGGGAGTGCTCTAATAGCGCTCCAATGCATTGGGTAAAGTATTTTATCATGATAAGTCCTATGCTATGAGTGTTTACGGATTATAATTCCTTTTTAATGAGGGTTTACTCATGCTCCATGTGCAATAAGCCTTAGCCCATGCTAATTCCATGTTAAGTGTTGTTGCCACATTTCTATGTTAAAACTATCATGCTTTATCATTCCTTTATGTACATGTTTCTCTTGTTCTCCATTGATATCCCTATTGCCTAACATGTACTATATTCCTCATTTTATCCCATGTTTATTACCTTACTAGGCTTTATAGGTCACCATTTGCTTATGCATGAACTCATGTTATCCAATTCAACGCTAAGTATGATGGGATGTAGCGGTCATATAAAGGATGTTTTCAATAAGATGTTGCATTCTATGTTTAAAGTTGTTATGTAATGTTCCTAAGCCCCAAATACACAAGACCTATCGATAATCTATGTTGTATCAAGTGAATAAATTATGTAATAAATCATTTTTAAGTATGAAATAATGAGAGAGTTTGTTATAGTTGGTATCAGAGTATTGTTTTAGTTATTTTTCGGATTAGGATTAGAAAACCCTAATGAAGGATTAATGATAAGACTAATTATAACAAAAACTTCCCTAGGTTTTTGTGGGTATTTATTAAGTGGTTTATCACAAAAATATCTCTCTGTCTGGATATGATCAGGTAGATGAAGATCTCACACATATGTACCTAGGGGTGTAAACCCCGACAAGGAGTTTCGGGATTGACCCGGGGTAACCTGGAACACGAAAATGGGTCTTGCTGAACTCTTGGTTACAACACTCCCAGGAGATATTCATTGGTAAATTCAAAAGATTATTCTGAACCATTATTATGGGAATTAAAAAAATCACCCTATGAATATATGTTAGAAAGTAGATTATGAATAACATTGATTGAAGACTATATATTCATAAGTTAAGGAAATAAAATCTATTTATAAGTCATCTGTTTTCGTATTTGGATTCCCCTTTATGTGTTCAGTAGTTTAAGAGTACTCATAACTATGTTTATATTTGATTGAGTAGAACTAGAATAAAAATGTGAAAGGTAGGTTTATAATCCATATTTCTACATATTATTTTATATCCTAAAAGAGTAGTATAACAATCCCAACACCACCACATATCATGGAAGTAAAGATGTCGATGAGTACGAAAAATGGGGAAATAATTGCATCCCATGAATATAACTCATCCTCTATCATAATTTGTGGATTGAACATCCCATAGTACCTCATCATACTCTCTCTTGTAAAATTCTATGCAATTCTTGGCATGGATTGTCATTCCCTATATAGATCCAACATAAATTGAAGTGAGAAGGAAATCACTCACCAAGTGGAGAATCAACCCCCGATTTTGTACAAGTGAAAGGAGGAGGATGAATCTTCATTAGTTCCATCATATCAAGCATGGATATTATTTTCCAATGAGCACAGGTATCTAGATCAGATGATTGAGTTAAAGGAAGAAATTGTATTTAAAGACATGCCTACTTTGAGGGAATTCAATGAAGTGTTTCCAAAGAATTTCCTAGTCTCACTCCTAGAAAAGATATTGAACTCTCAATTGACCTTACACCTAGGGAGTTTCCAATATCCATGAAACCATATAGAATTTTTGTTGTGGATATTGAGGAGCAGAAAAAACAATTATAGGAGAATCTGGATAAAGGGATTATAAGCCCAAGTGCTTCACCACAGGGTGCACTAGTACTCTTCGTCAAGTTGAAGGATGGGTCAATGTGTTGTTACATTGATTATCGTGAGCTCAAAAAAATCATGATAAAGAACAAGCATCATCTTCCACGAATTGATGACTTGTTCGATCAGTGGCGTGGAGCCCAATACTACTCCACGGTAGATTTGTAATCAGGGTATTATCAATTTAGGGTAAAGAAGGGAGATATCCCCAAGACTACTTTTTGTACAAGATACGAGCACTATGAATTCATAGTAATGTATTTCAATCTCACAAATGCTCAATCAATCCTCATGGACATGATGAAGATAGTCTTTAGTGATTATGTTGACAAATTTGTGGTAGTCTTTATCATTGATATTCTAATATACTCTAAAAACAAGGAGGATCATGAGGATCATCTAAGAACTGTACTAGAGACTGTGTGGAATGAGAAGCTCAATGAAAAGTACATAAAATTTGAGTTCTATTTGAAGGAGGTATCATTCTTGGATCATATCCCCACAAGAAATGGAATATCTATGGATCCCTCCAAGACAGCTACAATTGAGGGATGGATGAGGCCAACATTGGTAACGGATATCCGTAGATTCTTGGGGTGAGCTTGATATTATAGATGATTTGTGATTAATTTTTCATGATTATCCAACCCTCTTACAAAGTTAACTTGAAATGGAGTATATTTTTCATGGAGTGTTGATTGTGAAGAGAGCTTCAAGGAGTTGAAAAAGACACTAATCACTGTGCCCGTTCTCACTTTATCCACAATTGGAAAACATTTTGTGGTATTCATTAATGATTCAAAGAAGGGAATGGGATGTGTGTTGATGAAAAATGAGAAATTCATTGCCTATGATTCATTGAAATTGAATGTTCAAGAGCAGAATTATCCAACACATGATCTAGAGTTGGCTGTGGTGATCTTCTCTTTAAAAATTTGGTGGTATTATCTCTTTGGGGAGAGGTGTGAAATAAACACGGACCACAAAATCCTCATGTATATATTCACACAGAAAGAGTTGAACATGCGCCAAAGATGATGGATAAATATGATCAATGACTATGACTACTCAATCCATTATCGACCTAGGAAATCGTACAAGGTGGTGGATGCTCTATGTTGAAAAAATCCAGTGATTCTATCATTGATGAGAATTAAGAAGGATGCAATCTTCTTAAAATTACAGAGGATGGACATCATAATCGTTATGGGAGGAAATTCATCAATATTTTCTCAAATGATTTCTCAACCATCCCTCCTAGAGAAAATAAACGATGCTCAAAGAAAGGATGTGGAAATTCTGAAAAGGGTAAATGCTATCAGATATCGGAAATTCTTGGAGTTCATTGTTAACAAGGATGGAATGGTGAGATTTGGGTCACGATTATGTATACCATCTGATTCAGAGATAAAGAAGGAGATTATATATGACCAAAATAGCTCAACCTTATCTATTCACCTGGAGAGCACAAAGATGTATCAAGACCTCTGAGAAACCTTTTGGTGGGACAATATGAAAAGGGATATTGTTGAATACACATCAAAGTACCTGGTATGTCAGCAAGTGAAGTCTGAGAGGAAAAAGTATAAGGTAATGATGCAACTATTTCCCATACCTGCATGGAAATGTGGGAACATCACCTTGGACTTTGTCACTGGACATCCGAAGACATCAAAAGGAAACAATGCAATCTGGGTTGTAGTGAACCATCTTACAAAGTCTGCACATGTCATTGCAATTAGAAAGGATTTATCATCGGATCATCGGGCATGGATATAAATTTGAGATGTGGTAATGTGGCATGGGGTACCACTATCGATTGTATCCGATCGGGTTCCAAGATTCACCTTTTTTTAGAAGAGTCCTAAATAAGGTCTAGATACTTAGATGAACATCTATATGGATTATCATTCCCAAACTGATGTCCAATCTGGGCAGACTATCCAAAAGCATGAGTACCTGTTGAGATCAAACTCAATGGACTTAAAAGGAGGATGTGATCAACATCTTCCTCTAGTTGAGTTCTCTAATAATAACAGTTTCCACTCGAGCATCCAAATGACACCCATTGAGGCCCTATATGAGAAGAGGTGAAGAACACTGACATGTTGGGATGAATTCGGTGAGCATAAGTTGTTTGGTCTTGAAATGGTCGAAAAAATGGTTGAGAAGGTGAAACCATTCAGCATCATATCAATGAATCCCAAAGTCGATTGAATATTTATTCAGATAACCTTCGATGAGACCTTTATTTCAAAGTTGATGATATGGTATTTCTATTCATATCTCCATTCAATAAGGTAATGATATTTGGAAGGAAGGTGAAGTTATGTCCTAGGTACATCGGCCCCTTCGAGATTCTTGATTGTGTCGGGGTTGTGGCCTTTCAACTAGCACTTATACCAACCATGGAAAAAGTGCATGATGTCTTTCATGTATCTTTATTAAGAAAGTACATACCAAACCCCTCACATGTACTCTCTTCAAAGGATGTACAGCTAGAGGATGATCTTTCACATGAGGAGAAACCATGGAAGATCTTAGATCATAGAGAAAATCTTCTATGAAATAAGACAATGCCCCTCATCAAGGTGTTGTGGTGAAACCAATAGTTTGAAGAAGAAATGTGAGAATGAGAGGAAGTGATGAAGCAGAGTTACCCACATCTATTTTCGTATGGGAAACAAAACTTTTGAGGGAAATATTTCTTAAGGGGGGAAGATTGTAAAGACCCATAAATTAATTAATGATAATTCCTCTTGGTATATTTAAATGTATTTTTACGGTTATGTAAAATGTAAGCACTAACTAGGTTCTATGTTTTTGTTTTTAAAATACCATTAAGAATCGTGACCATGGCTAATATAGCCGATTAATTGTGATCACATGATTAGTATAAATATAGAGATTTAACAAATCCAATTTAATCAGAAAGAGGAAGCGATGGCCTCATCCAGTAGACTTTCTACATACGAAGCCCATTTATCAGACCATGGAAAGGAGGTGGTGTCATTAGGATTTTCCCTTGACCAAACCCAAGCCAAGCATGAATACATTAAGCTCGAGCAGAACCACCTACGAGAGAATTGGATGTAGATAGAGATTACCACTTGAGAAATATTATTCGAGCCACCCCAACAGTCTGTCACCATCCCACACCTTAACCTTCTGTCTTATGTGGGTATTTTAAGGGGTTATGTAACAAGACCCTAGAACTATGACTATGTACATTATTTTTGTATAAATAATGTGCATTAATTTTATTAGGGTTATTTTTAAATATTTTTTAAAGAAAAAATATTATTTTTAGTTAATATTCAACTAAGAAATCTATTTTGATAAATTAATGGATTTTTGAATAAAATATTATTTTAATAAAATATTATTAAAAAATTAATTTTTATTAAAAATAAATTATTGTACAATTTTTATAAATACAATTGTAATTTTTATTAAGGTTCGAAAGCTGTTTTTGTCAAAACACATGAATTTTTTTATAAATGTCGGTTTTTATTTTAAAAGTAAAAATTCACACATGTAGAATATTATTTAGATAAATTGAATATTATTTTTTTAATCAGGACATCAAAATTATCCAAAAGTGAGGTTTTTAAAAAAAATAGACAGTTAAATTGTTGGGTAAAAATTAAATACCGTTTAAAAATATAATGTGTTTTATGACACCTTAATGGCCTAATAATGATGTAATAAAATACTATAAATATTATGTTCTTCAAATATATGTTTTACCATTAAAATAATGTGAATTTGGTTTTGTTTTATATATTTTACAACGATTTAGTGGACCCTTCAAGGTTTATAAAACATTTTTTCTTTTTTAAATTGTTTTCCTTAAGAGTGTGACTCACCTCTACACAAGGAACCCTGTTATTTTAAAACGTTTGGAAATTGGACATATAAAATATTTTTTTCAACTCCAATTTGGCAGAAACCATGGTCTAATTTTTGGTTTTTATTATTTTAATGTGTTGTGTTTCAAACCAAAATAATAATGAATTATCTCTCATTTCCTATATAAACCCACTCAAGCTCCCACTTCCTCATCACTCAAATAATTTGGAGTTCCTCCAACCTCATTACTCTTATCTCTAGAATCCTCCCAAGGCACCCAAATCTCCCAAGAATCCTCTCTCAAGCCTCTCCCAACCCTTTGGGATCACACTTCCAAGTCAGTCATTCTCACTTTCCTTATTTATGTCCAAGATTACTTATATTGTTATGCCCTTTTATTTTCAATTATAAATGTTGGGGTATGATTTCAAAAATCCCCCATATATCCCTCTTTATTTTTGAATGATGAGATACCCCTTTCTATCTCATTTATGCCACCCATGTATACCTGTTACTATGTCGAAATTCTGAAAGGGTTTCTCTCTCCTCATTTACATTCAAGAAATTCTATTATATCATTAATCTAAATTTCATTATAATTGTTGGGACAAGTATAAATATTACTGTATTACTTTCCATTTCATGTAAATATGATGTGACACCACTTTCTAACTCATCAACCATTTTTATAAGTTTCTATGTCCCACCATTACGCTGTCGAAATTGCACCGTGATTTTCCAAGACAAAGTCATTATGTAGTGAAAACCATGCCCATTTCTCTACCAAGGGTATTAACCTTTATTCACATTAACATATTGTTTAAATAGTTTCATGAATTAATTCCACACTCTTTTATAGTGGAATAAATTATGATGTTTAATGAATCCATGTTTCATGATCCATGTGGAGCACTTATGCATGAAATGAAATAGTTAGGAAGGGTGCACCCTGATAGCGCTCCAATGCATTGGGTAAATTATAGTATCATGATATGTCATGTGCAATGAGTGTTGACTCATTCTAATTCATATGAAATGAGGGTTTACTCATGCTCTATGTTTAGTGATCGTTGGCTCATGCTAATTCCTTGTTATGTGTTGTTGCCACATTCCCATGTTATGATTATAATGCTTTATCATGCCTTTATGTTCTTGTTTCTCTTGAGCTCCATTGATGTGCCTATTGTCTAACATGTAATGTATTATTCATCTTATTCCATGTATATTCCTTTACTAGGATTTATAGCTCACCGTTTTCTTATTCATTTATTCAACTATCTTATGCAATGGTATGTACAAGGGAATATAGTGGTCATGTAAAGGACGTTTTCAATAAGATGTTGCATTATATGTTTTATGATGTTATGTAATGTTCCTAAGCCCCAAAGACACTAGACCTATCTATCTTCTATGTTGTATCAAGTGAAGGTTTTATGTAATAAATCATGTTTAAGTATGAAATAAAGAGCAGTGTTGTTATAGGTTGGGGGTTGTTCTCACTCTCATGTTAAGACTATACATATTTGTGCACTAGAAATAGCACAAATGGAATCAGATATAGGTCATGCGACAGTTTTTGGTACCATTCTTATTGCAATGTCGTTATCTATTTATCTATTTGATACTGATGCATCTATTTATTTTATTTCTACATGGGTTGTGGATGTGGTAGAGTTTTCAGTGGATATTATTACATATGTGATGGAGTTGTTAATGTCTTCTTCTAAGAAGTGTGAGAAGTGTCTCAGGTGTCCATCATGTGCACTCAACATGTCAGGGTTTAGGATGGCATGGGATTTTATGATTCTAGAGATATACCACTTCAAAATAATCTTCAACATGAATTAGATGGTTCACTTCCAAGCACACATAGAATGTTATTGGTGGTGAGTGAGTTTTTTGGCACCTGATGGTAGTACCTAAATTTTTTATGGTGAATGGGATCTTCAGTCTGGTCATGCTAGACCTCAATATAGAGAGTTAGGTAATAATGTTTATCAATTATCAGCACTCGTTTTGGAGGATGGTGATTGTAGTTCTGGAGCTAGATTACCTCCTTTGGAGTATGAGTTCCAATATATTTTTCTAGAGGATTTCTCAGTTTTTATTCAAGAGTAGGATGTGGAGTTTTCTAGATTTAGTACTGATAACAAAACCAATATCACTTCAATCAAACTGTGTGGTCCCCACCATGTTGATGTAATTATAGGTAAAAATAAATTATTTTTAATCCAAATGATAAATTTTCCCAATTATTCTCCTTATTCCACCCAAATTATATTTGTGAAAATGTACTATGGATCTCTCTAGATGTGCATTTATTACGGGATGTTTAATAATGTAATGATTAAGAATAAGTATCCATTTCACATCATTGATGAATTTTTTATCATTTAAATGTGGTGAGGTGTTTTTCTATGATTGGTTTTAATTTCAGGTATCATCAAGTCATATTTATATAGGCAGATGTTCTAAAAATTGCCTTTGAAAGAAGCTACATCCATGTAGAGTACCTAGTCCTTTATTTCTAGTAATACAACACTCATGTGGTATATATGGCACTTATCAATAGGGTTATTCATCGGTTCCATGAATCCTTTTTCTTGGTATTAATGGATTGCAACCTAGTTTACATTGGATCTGAGGAGGATCATGAGTGGAATTTGAGAATTGTCTTGGGAACACTTTGGGATCATCAACTCTATTAAAATCCGTTATAAAGCACCTTCTGGATTATGGAGTTGAATTCTCTCGGTCATGTGATCTCGGAGAAAGGTGTTCTAGGGAACATGAGAATGTTAGTGTAGGGATTTCATGGGAGCGGCTAAGGAATCTATTTGAGGTGAGATGTTTTTTGGGAGTAGCAGGTTATTATAAGTGGTTTATTCTAGATTTCTACCAATTGGCGTCATCTAAGGTGTCACATACCCAAAAATGGGTGAAGTTCAAATGGAATCTCAATACCAAGAATCCTTTGAGGAGCATACATAGTAGTTGGATACCACACATGTTTTTTTGGAATGTGGAATGGGATATGTGGTTTATTGCAATGCCTCATGTATGACTCTTGGTTGTCTATTGATGTTGGATTATCGTGTTGGGGATTACATGTATTTTCAACTCTGAACATGTGCTAAGAACTATCCATCCCATGATCTAAATTTCAAAGTAGTTATGTGTGACTTAATATTTTAGTGTCATTGTATTTTTGGGGAGTAGTTTGTGGTTTATTCTGATCATAAGAGTTAGGATTTTATGTTATCCCAAAATGATTTTAACATGAGTTAGCAACATTGGATTTTTTACCACCAGGGGTTTGACATTGATATAGTTTATACCCTTCGAAATGGTAATGTTGGAGAATATCCCTTGAGCAGAAATGTTTCGTTGTAGGAGCTGAAGATGTCTAGAGAAGAGTGGATTTGGATGTGTAAATTTTCTCAGATGAATGTGTAGACCATGGATCAGGGGGGAGGTGTTCCCCTGTTCAGTATAGAGTTGGCACCTTTACTATTGGAATTAATTCATTCGGATCATCTGAATGATGATTTGTGCTAGTGTTTTATTTAGTTTCTTCATGGGGTTGATGAACCATGTGATTAGTCATTATCTATTGAGGGAGCATTTCATATAAGTCTTTATGGTACCATTGTTGTTATGAAAGGTGGTGATTCATGATTGCAATCATTATTAGTGGGTCATTAATCTTGGTACCACCAAGATGTACTATCATATTATCAGGTATTTATGGTTTCAATATATGAGACAAGACATAGGTGACATTGTATCCTGATGTTATACATGTCTACAGTTTAATGTTGAGAATCATAAACCTTTCAACTTGTTTTAGTACTTATGGTTTCCAACATGGAAGTGGGATAATATATTCATGGACTTATTTGTTGTATTTTCCTCATATTCCATGAGGAAATATTTTTGTTTTGATAGTCATTCACTAACAAACCAAGTAATCTCATTTCATTAAATTTGTAGATTCTGCCATGGTGGATGATTTGGGCTAGTTGTATGTTTAAGATGTTTTGAGGCTTCATGGTGTGTTGTCAGCTATCATTTCTGACATGGACCCCCCCATTTTACCTCTCAATTTTTTGAATTCCTTCATAAGTTAATAAAATCATAGGTCAAATAGACAATGGAATTCAATCCTCAAAAAGATTATTAGACGAAGTAGGGTAATCATATTTTGGAATAAATTCTCTTTCATTGTGTTTTTTATTTGGGTTGTTCATGGAATATCCAATGGGGTTTGGTTTAGTTTTCACATAATAATAGCTACCAATATTTGATTTGGATGGAACCTTTTCAGGGGGTTTATCATGCCATTTCGGTCCCAATTTATTTGGGCTGAGTTGGGTGAGACCTCATTATTGAGATCGAGCCTTGTGTAGGAAACATCTGAGAAGATATTGTTTATCAGGCAGAATTTGTTGAAATTTCAGAGTTTTTAGAATTATTATTTCGATTCTAGGTATCCTTAACTAATAATTTTTACAAATGGCCATGTTTTTTGGAAAGTGGAACCTTTCTTCGGTCACCATTGATTCAGTAATTAGGGGAATCATAATCCAATGTATATTGATCTTTTTGGGATTATGCAGACATTCGATAAGTTGGGTTGTCGTTTATCTTTGTCTTCATAGTAGAAATCAATACATAATGTGTTCCATGTATCAGATTTGAAAATATTATATCTGGGATCCATCCCATGTGTTGTGAGTAGAGGAGTTATAGTTGAAGCCTGATCTATCTGTGTTGAGAGGGTGGTGTGAAATGTGGATTTTCTAGGAGAGAGTGCTTTATGGGAAGTCCATTCTATTGGTCTTAATTATATGGAAGTTTTGATGTGATGAGAATGAGACTTGGGAGTAGTGTTTTTTGGTGAAAAAAGAGTACCCATTCTTGTTTTTGGATTTCGATTAGGGTTGAATTTATGGGGGTCAAATGTTTTTATGGTGGGGAGGATTTCAACATTTGTGTCTTAATTTCAATTACATTGTACTACTAAATTTTTTTCCATGTTTATCCGTTATTTCCTAGGAGTTTTAGGGAAAAATAGGGGGGGTTAGGTTGATATTATGATTTTCAGTTTTGACCATATTTTTTCTAACTGAGTATCCTTACATTGAAAAGAGTGTGTCCAATTGGCATTTTTCGATGTACGGTAATGCACAATTAGCACAAGGTTTTCAAACAACGTTGGATAAAAGTGTGTCCCAATCCTCTTGGTAATTTAAGGCTACATAGTTTCCACATTATTTGGAAAACTGTGCTGTAAAACTGTGAAACTCGTTCAATACATTAAAATGTGTAAATTTTCCTTTATACTCCCTCCGATTTAAACCCCAAATCCACCTTTTCTCACCCCACACAAGTTCTCCAGCACTATGAACCTCCCTACCCTCATATAAGATCCCTTGGACTCCCTCCTTTGGGGTTTCTAGTGTGTATTCATGAAGGATACATCAAGTAAGTGATTTATCCCTTCGTTTCATCCCTCTTTATTGGGTTCTCCCAACCTCTTTATTATGTTCTTCTTTTCTAGTAGATGTTTGTCCAAGGGGGTTATATCTTCTGATTTTGTGGATCATATTGATGGTTTGTGTTTGAAAATTCCTTTTAGGTTCTTGGGGTGGTGTATATATGGTTTCACCCATGTTTCTAGATGATTCCAAGTATAAAGTAGGTGGGTATATTCTCTTACAGGTTTTGTTTTTTTATATGCTTTTTTGGATTTATAAATGTGTTCTCTGAATTTCTTGTGTGGTGAGACATCTGGTTTACAAATAGTTTGACAAGAATATGTGATAGAAATTGTATTTTCAAAAAAAAATGGTTACTATTTGTATGTGCTTCATTTTACTACTTCTTGAAGAGTTTCCGTGATTATGTGAAAGGTGAACTTTGTGTTTTAAAAGGAATGTGTGGTGAGAATTTGTGGAATGTGGGTTTACTAAATTAAAATGGATTCTTAAAACATATTATATTTTAGTTTTCACCATTAAATGCGATTTCTGAGTTATGAAAATGACGTGATGCACGTTGTGAAGTGAACATGGATTATATTTTGATTTGAAAAGGGATCAACCCATGGAAATTCTGGGATTAATTGTGTTCTTTTCATATGGTATTTCTAAATGTGTTTCATTAGTTGTTTGTGTTGTGTGAAAAGGTCTTTCAAATTTTTTTGGTGCGTGTAAAATGGAAAGTGTTGTTTTATGAAAAATGGTGGTTTCTATGTGATTATTTATGAAAGAAGTGATTTACTTATGTGTTTTGTAGTTCATGGAATGTATATGTGTAAGTGGTGGTTTGTGTGACATGTGAAATGGTATTTATCAAAAAGGGAATCTTGGGTATCTAGGTGAGTAAAATAGAACTAGTAGTCTATTGTTTCAGAAGTGGAAAGGTGCTGATTCATCTAGTGGATTGACACTACGTGACTCGGAAGTGGCATGACCCAGATTCCCTTAGCCAGACATACATTTTCAAAAATAACAAAATAAATGAAATTATTTGTGACCACTATCCCCTTGGGTTGATCCCACCTAGTGTCACACACACAAGAACGTGTTGGAATTGGATTATTATCTAGAGACCACTAGGCCATGGGGGTGGTCCTTCCTATTGGCTCATTCATGGGAAAGCTATTGGTAGTTAAGTTGGAGGTCATTGATCAAAATGGAATGAGGTTATTAGTGACTCACATATGATAGATACTCTTATATATTTACCCATGGTTCTCTCTAGTGACATTATATATGCGATGTGGTTATGACTGTTGGTATATGGTGGACCTTGAGTATGATGTGGATTTTAAAGAATATTTATTATTGAAAAATATTGTTTTATTAATGTTTTCCTTAGAAGTATTTCTTTCTGAAGAATTTTTCTCCATGATATACCTTGTAAATTTTTTCCAGGTTTTTAAGAGGATATTCATGTCCATATGTCTCTTAATATTATAGTGTATAATATTTTTTTGGGTGGAATCCTATTGGGTAAAATCTCACGCATAATATATATATTTTAGTGTAAGTAGACTTTATTATGTATGACCGAGGTGAAGTAATGATGCGTAATGGTGAGTGTGGATCTATTTTCTATATTTCTGTTTATTGAAGGTGTTTTTGGTGCTAGATTGGGGATGATTCCCTCATGTTAAATATATTATTTTAGGTTGTTTTTTTGTTTCTCTTCTATTACAATATTTTTTTACTAATGTTATAAAACCTTGATTCCAAATATAGTGTGCCTTATTTTGTTATGTTATCAGTTAAAAATTATTATTCCATTTTTTTGAATTATTATGGATATATTAATTGGTTAATTCATTCCCAAAGTATATTTTTCATACCCATGAACTACTTTCCAATTCATGGGGATTGGGAACCCCCTTCTGGCCTTATGTTGGTTCGGGTCGGGTATCAAGTTGAATGGTATCCGGGATTGGTTTGTGACACAACCATTTTTGATAATTGATATTTTTAATATTAATTAATATAAAAAAGTAATAATAATAATAATATTTGATATAGTGAATCCTCAGGGTACTCCCTTAGATAATGTTAATACAATCCATTTTTAGAGACCCAATTTTCCAGTATATTATTAACATCATCATCAGAACTTTTTTTAAGAGAGAAGATATGCTAACATATTCCCCTCACTCTAACTATTCCTAATGTCCACATATAATATTTTTTTAATATTTATATCGGTTATGATAATTTATTTGATGCTCCCCCAACACAACAATATTATATTTTCAAATTTATATTTATGTGGTTATTTTCTGCAGTGATCTATGTGTTTATCAGTGTGAGATTTTGATATTTTTAGAACTCTTATAGGGTAACATTACTTTTCATGGTGGTTTGAGTAAATATACAATGGATGCTTTGTGACCTTGGAATTCTAGAATAGTGGAAACCACACTATCACCATATGGTTTGGTAAACCTTGACACCAGGTCATAATTTGTAATTTTTTTAATTTTTTGTTTTATTATTTAGGAATTTTCTAAAAATCCTCCACATTATGATGAATTTACGATTGAAACATTTAAAAGGTATACCTCACTCTTATATTCCCATCATAGGTGTAGTAATAGTTATTTCTTTCCAGTTTCTTCCCCAGATCAAAAGTGTTTGGATTCTTCAACCTTTTCCCCGAAGATTCTTCTTTTTTATCCACAATTACTTAACTCTAGTGGGAAGGGTTGGATTAATTTGATGTCTAGGGTTATTTTTATTTGGTATTTTAGGTTATGTGTTTTTGGTCTCTATCTTGAGGCTTAATCCTATTGCGATCATTGGAGGCAACACCATTATGCATTTCGAGTTATCAATTTCCAATACATTACCTTTCTTTAAAGAATAATTTTTAAATCATAATTCCTTGAAGGCATTTTTAAAGATGAGTAAGGATTTATCTATTGATTAATTTTTTAAAAGGTTTTCCATTCATGGGATGGTTTTTACATTATAAAAAATGGGTGAAATTCGTTATTCGAAGTACCTTTTTCTAATTGTGTTTTATTTATTCTTTGTGTTTGGTGAAATTCCATTGGTGTGTTTCACCAAAATAAAAGATCATATCATCGTGATATGGTCCAATTTGGATAAAATTATTAAACAGTACATTTTTAAAATACAATATTGGAATATTATGTGAATTTAATATTTTATATATTTTTGGGATGTCTAGAATGTGGTGCCTATATGATTTTTTGGGATTCTCCCTTTGGGATATTAGATTTTTATGTTTTTTCAACTAGCATAATAAAGGCCCACATTTATTAATTATGATATGTTAAAACATAGTATTTCATGTAAGTATTCAGGGTATTTTTCAGATTATAGTTGTTATATACACACCGAATAGTTTCCCATACATTAATTTTATTACATGACTAGGGGTTATCAATAATGAGATAAGTTATAGTGGTTTAGGTAACATGTTGTGTGACTCTTAACCTACCTCTTATAAGTTAAAATTTTTGTCATCTATTTTTTATCTCATTTCTACCAATGGGGTTTCCTTATAATATGTATCTTATGTAATTATCCATTATTTTGGATTGGTAAGTAATTTTCTTATATCACTTTTTAATTTAACATGACATGTTAGTTGGTTATGACTTAGTAGTTATGTTTTAATAATTTATGGAAATTATTATTATTTCTTTTTTATGACATTCCATGGATTTCATTTTATTATTATTTTCCTATTAATATACTCATGGAGAGGAATTAATGTCGGTTGAGTTTAAAAACTCTATTATGGGTGATTTAAATAAAAAAAATTGAAATATTAATTATACAAATGTATAAAAAAATGTGATGATTTCTTTTCAAAAATCATGTTTTATTAAAAATATATGGCTTAAATTGTTTGTTTTTAAATTATATTTAAATTTAAAAATATAATAGTTGGTTTTTGAAATAAAAAAAACCATGGTAAGTACTCCTAGAGGAATGTTTTATAAATGGTGTGTTTTATGAAATAGAATAAGTCCTTGTTGTTTTATTTCCCAATTTCATAAAGGAAGTTAAAAAATTTCAATTATATTAAAACTAGAGGACCTAGTTTATTTATAAATGTAATATAGGAAACCATAGTGGTATCCTATTAGAATTTATATCAAACCCCACATAATAAAATAGTTGGTATATAGTGTTCAATTCATCATCAAGTTCTTGGGTTATGACGTGCTGGTTTCTAGTTTATAACTCCCCATTAGAAATTTGTATGAATGTTTTCATAAATGTGACTTGAGTGATATAAAATATCGTAGTTCATGTTTTTTAGTTTGTTTTTGTTTTAATGTAATTATATGAAATGATTACTTTTTTCAAGAAAATTTATTTGAAAAATATCTTATTGCATTTTTTTCTATGTTAGGTCAGCCTTATTTTGTTTTTGATTAATTAAATATTTCATGGTTATCCAATTCATAGAAAATCATTTTGGGTTCTCAGTTGGATCATATTGTTGATCCTATTTTTAAATAGGGTGAAAGAATTCCTAGATTTTCACGTGTATTCCCCTTGAACTAGCTTACTACTAGGGGCTATTGAGAATATACCTCGGGCCATGTGTTGAGATGGGTTGGATGATGTGTCCTTAAAACCTGAACTAATTCATATTAAAATTGAATCAAGGCATTCTTTTTATTTAAGGGTTATTTCTAAACACATGTTAGGATCATTGGACCATACGAGGTGGTGAGGGGAGGTACATGGCCCTATCATCCCCATGATGCACCTCATGTTTTCAGGGGTTTTCATTATTTTTATTTTAGTTATGGATTTATGCTTTATTTTTGGAATATTGTGATGTAGTTTGATGATAATTTGAGTTAAATTATTACCAATAGAGATTGATTTGGAAATCACTAGTTTTCATATGAAAAAACATATAGAACTAAGGGCACATTTTTATTATGTGTGGTCTTTGAAACCACATATATACCTTGTCAAATGTTTTGGAAGACTTCAAATGTCACTCAAATGTTATATTCACAGTTTAAAACACTATGTAGTTAACCCCTTCTTGGTGAAGAAAGTTTTATGTTTCTTGATCAATTAATTTGTCTTACTTCTCTTATGATTGTAAACTATATATCCATGTCATGATGTGTATATTTTTTGGCTATTAATTTTGTTTATATAAAACATGAAATCAAATCTTCATGAATTAGTAATTATGTGTTTTTAAACTGTGTTTTGGGTGTTGGAGTCTATTTTATGAAATTTGTTTTCTGAATTCTATAAAAAATGATCAACAAGGATGAAATAAATTTTGGTTGTGATGGTTTGCAAGGAATTAATTTCTTAGGTTTTAATATTTTTTGAATTATGAATATAATTTTGGGGTTATATTAGTTTCCATTCGGTAAAAAAAATTATTATTCTTCTGATGAGAAAATTTCAATTAAGAGGTGGGTTATATTTTATATCTTGTTTTAAAATATTTTATGTTTTTTGAAATTGATACTTGAAGGGAACTTTTATAAAACCCCAAGGTGTTTTGAAAAGGATATAATACATTTGAATATAATCTATAAATAACAACATAATGAGTTTTTATAATCTTGGTTTTATTTAACATGTGATTTTGTATTCCTTGTGCTAGTATTTTCCAACACTAGATTAAATGATCAAATTTAATTTAAATTTTAGAGTGTTACCCTAGGAAGTTAAATTATTAGTCATTAACGTAATCTTATAGGTAGTTATTCAAGTAACCTTGATATTTCCTTATAAGGTTCTAACTCTTCCCAAATACTTGATTGGGTGGTGGGGCCATGTCCTTCGAAGATCTTCGATCAAACACGTGAATCAGTATTATCTATAGTTATCAAATATATCATTAGTTGACCACATTTTTATCTATATTTGTAGTGAATTTTTAGTAACATGGTTAAATATGACTCCCTAGCGTGAGGTGAACCACTCCCTTTTTCAATGGAATTGGTTTGGATTGGTGGGAGCACACATTCCCTGCTCATCTATTTAAGGATTTGTATTGCGTATAATTAGTGTCTTCCATCATCGAATATCTTTTTGTCATATAAGCGATAATTTTTATTGTGATGTAAATTTTTAGTGTAAATTAGGGTGATAAATAAATAAAGGATTATGTTAAATATTTCACTAGTTTGGATTGTTTTTATCTTCATCTTGTTAATGATGGGTTAAATAAGGTTGGTTCATTTCTAGAGGCCATTATCTAGATCTGAGATCGGCGGTGTTTTAGTATTTCCTAAATTCATATAAGTGATTTATAATTTCATCCTCGTTGAGTCCTTGTTGATAAGTATATATATGGTAGGTGATGTTTCAACACCAATTTCTATTAGTAAGATCTATCTATCTAGAGGGAAGTAGAAGACCACAATGTGAAATCATTTTGAGAAGTATCATAATTTTAGTTGTTCTTATCTGATAGCTCTAAATAGTTGTTATTAATGTGTATGCATTGGGTAAATTCAATGGTTTTCAAGATTAATATATGCGAAAAGAAGAAATATCATATCACACATTGATTTGATCGGTTACCTGTATTATGTATACCACTAGGGAGTCAGAATCTATTTTGGGGTTTTAGGGTTTTAATATTTTTTAATAATAATTTTGTAGGACCTTTTTTTGTTTCCTAAGAATTCCCCTAACAGTTTTTTATAATTAATTAATGATATTCTGGATCCAGTTATTTCCTTCTGAGATATTAATACAATTTTTTCTTCTGGTTATTGTTATCATTTAGGCATGGTATGGAAAATGTCATGAGGTTTTCATAATGGATAGATTAGGAACTCCTTATGTGTAGGATGTGAAAATATTGAAATATTTCTAGTATCTCGGTGCACCATGAGTGGCAATGAATTGTGGTTTTCCTTTGAGATCACTGAGAGGGGGTAATCCATGAGTATTTCCATAGATTCCATTTGTGTAGTTTTGTGACCCAAATCCCAAAACAATTATTCCTTATTGAAGTAGGTTTTGGTTTGGTGTGATCCCCGTGTTTTTTTTGAGTTTATAATCATGGTTTAATTAGGTTTTGTGAGTTTGTCTATTGTTACATGAGGATATTATATCTCACATTTCATTGAGATGGTTTTACATGGTTCAAGGGATCTTGTTTCTTCCTCTAGTGAGTAGTGGATGATTGTATTATTTTGTGATGATATTTATTTTTGTGTCATTATCTATTTTTATACAATTGTTGATAAAATATAATTAGTTTGGAGACCTAAGGAATGTTAATGTTTCCTTCCATAATTTGTGGGTGTTTCCTACCATGATGTCTTTAATCGACGTTGTTTCATTATTTTGTCTAGTTTTAGTGCTGAAAATTTAATGTGTGTGTTGATATGTGTGTTTTGGTAGTTCCAAAATATAGTTTTCATTGTAGAAGTGGATATCCAAATGATTCCATTTATGATTAATTTTACATTAGGATTCATAGTTCACTAATTATTCATAATATTTGTTGTATTTTCCTAAGTTATCCATAGTAATTGGTCACTTTTACACCATTATATTGGTTTCATGAATGATATGGAATTGGCACTCTATATTAGAATCTTCTGAATGGAAATAGTGTGACCTAGGATGTTTTAGATAGTGGAAACCACAAGGGAAATACACGGTTTGGTAAAACATTTATATAAATCGTTGGAGGTAATTATGATTAGAATATTTTTTCAATATAAGTTATTTTGTACTTGGGGATTCTCCCAAATGACTTATATTTTATAATTATCAATCCTTGGTGATTCCTAAGGGTATTACTGCCTCTTTTAATAACATATAATAGGATTATTGGTTATTTTTAATATTTCCATCCCGAAATTGGATGTTTATGGATTCTCCTTACATTTCTGTTATGTTTCTCCATTTTTCTCAAAATTTCATTAATCATAGAATCCATATTTTGAAAATTATGATGTATAAAGTTGTTTAATGTGTAGATTTTATTTTCTAAAGATTATGATCACATTCTTGAGGACAATTCCAATTATTTTAGGTGAAGGTGACATGGATACACCATTTATGTTATGATTTTCCATTAAATTTTTTTTATTAATGAGTACCTTTATTATTTGAATATTTAATGCTTTTTTATAACATTGATAATGTTTTATTTGATATATTGTTTAGATTTCTCATCACTCATCTAATAATGGCTGGGTATTTAGAAAAAAATTGGTCAATGTTTTTTCCCAACATGACATTTTTTTCAATGTATTTTTATGGATTCTTAGTGGTTGGTGTAATTCAATATGTTATTTGTCTCCAAAAAATGATTGGTTACTGTTTATTTTGTCCAATTTGGATTTATAAAGTAATTAATTCAATTTTTAAATGGTTTTATTTTTTAAAAATATAGTGTTACCTTGTTTTAAATATGGGATTTCTTATTTTATTCGAAAATGGGTGTATGAACCATGGGTATATTTTTAGTGAAACCATTGGTTAATTGGGAATATTGATGCTTTGGTAATTTATATTTGTTTTTAGAAATCGGTCTTGTTTTAAATGGGTTCGTTGAAAATTATTTCAATATATATGATTCAAATTTATAACGAAAAGACATGTTTGGTATCTTATGTGAATGATGTATTTTATTGAATGATGATTACACACAAGTTGGTGCCATATTATATACATTTAATATGATTTTATTTATATCAAAACGATATAAATAATATTTCATGTTCTTAGGTTTGGGTTGGGGGAACTATGTTGAAGGGGTAGCATGGAGGTGAGAAGTATATGATTTTTCATTGACGTTGGGCTTTATGATTTCCTTGTGAATGAGATTGGATTCCAAGAGGTCCACCATTATTAGAAATGACATGGGGAACTATGATATAATAATTAGGGAGTTAAAGGATGTTATTTATTATAGTTTATATTTACACAGTGGACTAATCCCCCCTATTAAATGTTATGACATTACTATGGGGGTGTCATTGATGAGACTATAATTATTATTTGTATTTTATTATCAAACTAGTGGTCATGGTTTCTTTATAATATAAATGTAATGGATTAATGTTAGTATCTATATTTTCATGTGATGACACCCTACAAACACACATTTTTGGGTATGTACTCATCCTATATTCAATATTTTCATTAGTTAAGGCTTGTAGGATGGTTTACTACCACTCTCCATTGGGAGGTGGAAACTCTTATTCATGGATGTAACTTGTGACTCACAGGGTGGTATTTGTGTTTTTCAACAGTGTTTGATAGACCTGTTGGGTTATAGAGTGTATCAGGCTCTCTAGCCTCCTGATTTGATTTATCTTTTGTTTCTTGATTTTTTTTGTAAAAGAATTGTTCAAAACTGGTTTCTAATATGTTGGAAAAAATATTTTAAAATATTTTTGTATCATTTATTTTTATTAATCAATGTTTGTTTTTTTATTTTAGCTTCTTCTTATTTATTTTGGCATGGTTATCCAATTTTTGAATGTGACATGAAATGTTCTGAGTTAGAACCCATTATTTGTTATGATTTTCAATAAGGTGATTTCATTCCCACTTGGTCACTTGTGATAATTTGTCACAAATTTCCAACTCAGGGTAATTAGGATCATGCCTTTAGTCATATGATGAGCTGGGTCAGGTGACGTGTCAAGTTAGTTTGGGTTAGTTTGTTACACTCTAGTGACATGGGTAATTTCCTAAAAGAATATCTAAAACCATATATGAGTTAAATTGAACCTAAGAAATGGTGAGGTCATTGATAGTGTAAGGATAGATTTCTATAAGAATTTCTACATCTTCTACTAGAATATATGTTCCTTACTCAAAGAAGGTTGTGAAATCCATTAGAACCGGTGAATCCATCATTATCGATGAAAATTAGTTTTCTATGAATAGTTATCAGCTAGTAATCAATAAATTTAAAATATAATTTCTTCATATAGGAGAAATATAAACTGTATTAAAATTAAATAAAGTTAAGTTTCATTGAATATTTGAAATCCACACAATATAGTAACTATGTATGGCTTTGGAAACAATGGATCTAATAAAATAATCCTAAAAGACATAAATAACATATTTATCCATGGTATTTGTGTAATATTTAAACCAACATTCATAAATAACATCAAGTTCAAATCACTATAGAAGTCTGGATTCCATTATTCATACTTACATTCAAAAAAATAATGGAATAAAAGTTAAAATATTCTTATATTTTATAGTGATATAGTATGGGGTCTATTTCTTTTGAAAAATACTAACATTATTGTCAATATTCTCATTTGAAAATCAAAATCATATAAGGAAAAAACATATTCCCCCATTTCCTATTTCTAAAGAATAATTGATTTATATTATTCATTCATATAGTAGATTCATTATCTAGAAACATTTATAAATTATCCCAATGATAGAATAATGTAGTGTTTTCTTATCCTTTTTTGATATACATGACCATCGTCTCTTATAGCCAGAATTTTTTTCGAATTAAGAATTACATTGAGGTGGTCCTCGAATATAGACCAAGATTCCTTATTAAAATTAAATGTATCCAATTTATATATTTAATCTACCCTTTATAAATCATTCTTAATTATTTTTTCATTTTAAGTGATACCACCAAACATTTAATGTTTTCAATTTCTTATGTTTGCTCAAGAAGATTCTATTTCCAGAAAAGATATACATACCGCCAATAAATAGAAATTATTTCCTAAAAATGGAAATGAAATATTGAAAATAAGGATTATATACACCAATATTATCTAATAATCAAATTTTCGGTGCCTCATAATAAAAAACTAAGAATTCATGTAGCATGAATTTCTGATTTGAATAGGCCATATTCAGATTCATAAAAATATAGTGAGGTCACTAAGGAAAAAATAATTATTATCTTGTAATCTATCAAGAAACATCAATGTTTTCTCATAAGATATAGTTGTATTCCATTTAATCCTTAATTCATGATTATTTAATTTAATGAGGTCACATTAATTTATATATTCTAAGAAATTACTAATGTTATTAATATATAGGATACTAATTCCGTGGGATTTTTCACATCGATCTATCACATTAAATCAACTATTAGAATCTATATTTTGGTGATACATATCGGATGATTCTTCAAATAAATATAAATAATATATCTCTTCTACAATGTTTTTTTTATATATGGATAATAAACAATAATAATATAATATAGTATGTGATTGTGATGAATGTTTACCACATTATCCAGAAAAGGTTAGTCCTCAAAATATATATGATACTTTTCAAATAAAACTTCTTTTTATACCATTTGAATGGTGGAATGATTTGAATAAGCTAATTTTTTCCAAATATTCCTCTATATAGTTAGTGATCATAAGGGGAAAATAGAAAAAAATTGATGTGATAAAGAATGAAGAAAAATTTTGATACACTTTTATTAAGAAGGGAAACCCATATAATTCAAACAAATAATATTAATCATTGTGAAATTCCATCAGTATCTTGAGTTTCCATCATATAATTATATTTATTAAATATATCATGATGATATTTCATTATAATTCCATTAATTTTATATATATTGGACAAAATAAATCCCACATGGTGTGTACTAGGGATTGATTTATCCATAACATTTAATTCTTTATATTTATTTGAATTTTTCATTAAAATGATTACAATATTTAATAAAACAATTATTCTAAAAATGTGGAAATTTGAGGACCATTTCAATACCCTCTTCCTAAAACATTTTCTTTTCATTTGAGGACGATATGTCAAATTCATCCAGTTATTTTTCACAACCATCCAAACTAGATAGACAATCCTTGGTCTTGGGTTACCTGGGAGAGTATTGCATGATAAAATTATGAACTTCTTTACCAAGGTCTCAAAGATCTTTTAGAGAATCCATCGTAGTGATTTTTCCTATCTAACCAATTTCTACTCATATGGATTCATTATATATTTATGAGTAGTAGGATAATATTTATTGGGAAACCACTATAAATTAAGGGATGCATATTTTTCCTTAGAATCAATGAAGTCTTTACCATCCTTGTAATTAAGGGAAATAGAGTAATGTTCATATGAATAAAATAAATTAAGGGAAAATTTTTCATGATTTTTTATATCCTCTTAGAAAATAGTATTAACAAACCTATGATTACCATTATCAAACAAAATTCAACCCAATATTTCAATAATTTGATCAAGATAATCAAAGACTCTTTCTACTGAGGGTCTAATAAGATTCACCATAGTTGAATTGTCTCTAATATTAACGAAAATACGACATATAAAATAGAATATGAATCTCTTATCATATAAAGTTTATTGATACACCACGAAAATTATCCTGAACTAGTGGAAATGGAGTTTCCTCAAATTTAAGGAAATTTTAATTCCATTTAGAAATGTACATAAAAGGAAATATTTTACCTAGAAAACAAAAATAAAATCACTCATCTAGATAAAAAATCATTAAATGATAATGATCTAAATTGCCTATTTAGACAATATATTTAAAAACATTACATCAATCATATTATGGAAAAATTTCTTAATGGATAATATTTGATAAAAGAATCAGTCAACACCCAATGATTATTCATGTCTAGAAAAGAAACAACATCTTAGGGGAATGAAAATGATGGTGTACCCTTGAAACTAGAAGAATATTTTTGAGAAATAGCCTCATTTTGTCCCTTCATGATTGATATAAAGTATTTTTAATTGAAGAATATTGAAGGATTGGTTAAGAAAACTCTAATTATGAAAAATTAGAAAAATATTTATGTGTGTGTGTGAATACAAATTTAATTTAAAATGTATTTAAAATATATATATATATAGTTATTAAAATAAATTATAAAATAAACATATTATAAAGCTTAAGAATTCATAAACACATATATACATACATATATATAAAAATATGTATATAATATTTGATTGACTATAAATATAATCCAAAAAATGATTATAAATAAATAAATTTTAAATATATATTTAAATTTTTATATTTACTGTACAATTATATAAATACATAATATGTATATACATTATATCTATATAAGTACATTGAAATAAAATAAACAGATATATTTTTAACACTAATAAATTTGATTAATTTTTTAAATC
The DNA here is from genome assembly GCA_963277665.1 of Viscum album. Taxonomy (NCBI): domain Eukaryota; kingdom Viridiplantae; phylum Streptophyta; class Magnoliopsida; order Santalales; family Viscaceae; genus Viscum; species Viscum album. The sequence goes on from OY728144.1 coordinate 339,525,392, forward strand.
AATTGTTTATAAATATGTTTATTGATATTTAAAAAATATATATTATATTTATATATATAAATAAAAATATATCTATTTATAATATATGTATGTATATGTGATTGTATTTAGGAAATCATGTTTTCAAGAATGAATGTATATATATCCTTGTATATATATATATAGATAAACTTTTTTGAGATTACATTATACATATGTGTGTGTGTGTGTTTATGGAATAAATTTTAATATGTCCCTAAAAATGTAACGCCCCGAACCCAGAAGCTTGGATCCAGTTCACTATTTTTATAAATTGGCATGATTACATGGAATCACGTCGCAAAAGACCAATTAGTTTTTCAGTCTTGGAAAATATATTACATATATGAGCATTACATTACACATTCAAAAATAAAAAACAACATAAATGATCCATTGAAAATTCCATTAATCCCTTAGCTTAACCCTGCAAATAAATCATAATTCACTTCTTAGAATCCTGGGAAATAAAACATACGAAAGGGGTTAGCTCAAACACTCAGTAAGAGTAAGCAATAAATAATAATATAACATAAACATTGGGTATAGTAAATAATTGAAAAAACATGCCTTCACAAATAATAAACATGAATACGTTATTGCAGGAATATATGCTATGTAAATAATTCCATAAAAAATAGTCATGGGTATTCGACTAGTCGAATAACCACATGAACAATAAATATTATTTTCATAATGAAGGAATGTATAATGTTAGACATTCGGAACATTTTTTTCAAGGCCTCGACCAAGACGTCTAAAAATGATTAAGGCCTCTGCCAAAATCATATATCAAATAGCGAAACGCCTCAGCCAATTCCATGTCTAATTGTCTCATGAGACCTACCGATGCACTGAGGAGAAATAGCGGACTCCACCCATTACATACTAAGTCCAATTCATTCCTCATATTAAATGGTTGAAATATAACATAAACATCGGTATTAAAACAAGCATAAGAAATGTCAATACTTTATCCATAAACCATGAATGGTATAAAAGTAAAACATACATAGTCAAACATATCACAAAAAATTCAATACAATATGAAATATTTATATCATAATAAATCAACCTCGATCAAGAATAATATCCCATAAAGGATGTTGACATAGTTAAAAATGATCTGTAAAAATCATTGAGAGAAATATCCATTTTTCATTAAATCATTTAAAAGTCACATAATTTATAAACAAAGACATTTAAAAGATATTTTTGAATCAATATGTCCCATACCACTTTGATTCTTTTGGAAGGAATTATCATTTTAAAACATTCATATCCATATAAATAAATCCTTAAAATTATTTTGAAACATGGACATTAATTAAAAAGATTTAGAAAAATAAATATTTTAAACATTCAAAATGATGATATAGTTAAATAGACCCTTCCATAATAACTTAAAAGATTCCTTTTGAAATTTGTTTTATTAAATATGTAAATTGATGATAAATTTGTCCCGGTAAATTCTTATTCATAAAAAATCGTGGATAGTAATGAGATTGAAGAATTAACCCTTACATTGCACCTTCCTTTGGTTGAGGGTACATTTAACCTCTTGTATAATGACAATTGTATGTTATTAAATTATAATATTACCATATTCATATTTATTATATCATACATGATTCATTTATGAATTTATAAACCCCATTTAATAAATATTTTCATATTTAATTAACATTTTGTGTAATAATCGATTTCTTTATCGTACTTGTTTTAACTTTTTATTCTTGATCTTTTCATTTAGATCATGAATAAAATACTTATAGAATATAATCCTTGATTTATATATCATTCATATTTAGAATATAAATATTTATAATAGATAGATATATGAAATAGAAGGCACCGTTTATGGAGATGGTATGTCGTACGTATGCATAAACACTGTTTCTGTTTTCCTATCGTATTGAATGGAAGTAAGTGAATAAGATATATGTAAGTACATACACAAACACAAACACAAAAAAACACGCACATATATATATCTAGTAGCATTATTATTTCATATATTAAGTAATTATTAATAATATATATTTTTATAATCATCGTTGAATGGTGAACATGGGAATGAATCTCATCACGTCATGGAGACGGTAATCCGTACATACGCACGAGCAACAATATCATTATATTGAGTGTCATATCGTAAGTAATTGGATGGTATATCATATATAAAAAATAATTAGCATGTTATATTAATTATTTACATCATTTTTACTCATTATTATACTCAACCCAATAATGTAGTGTTTGAATAACAAACTACACCATGACGTGTAGATGGTACGTCGTATGTATGCATGTATGGTGACTTTGTCATTTGTAGGATGGATAGAACAACGAATATGGTTGTACCATATTTATAATAACATCAAAATAAGTATAAGGTACTTGATTTACTATTTTGGTATGAAAAAAACAAAAAAAGATGAAGTGGAAGAAAAAAAGAACTTGAAAGAGGGTGGTGAAATTATTACCTCTACTTCAGGTGTTTCCTTTTGAGTTGATCCGAAGGGCTCAATAGTTTGATTTTATGATCAAAATAAGGCATCTAGGCTGAATTGAGGGAAGTTCGGAGGATATTTGGTAGGGTTTGGACAAGGAAAAAGGCTTTGTAGGTGTGAAAATAAGATAGGGGTAATTTCCCTTTTATAAGAGAGGTGAGGGTCACTATAGGAAAAGTGTGAAATATTATTTTATAATATGTTCATTTTCGATTTATAATGGCTCAAAAATTAATTAATTTTAGGTTAAGGTCATTATGGGTCGCAAAACTCTCATCCAATAGGTTTTAGACAGGTTTAGGTGATCATATTTACCATATCCTTTAGATTTAACTCTTAGTTAAATAGTTTGACAATTAACATGTCTCTTTTTATTTTTATATTATATGGTTAATAAACATACTATAACAGGACAATATAACCCCATGTGGTACAATATTAATATATATGACCTTATCTAAGTATTTTGGCCGAACATTAGATTTTTATAATGACTATATCAATTAATAATATACTATTTATTTCAGAAACTCAATTATGTCAATTTTGACACAATTTAGTATTTGATTTTCTTAAAAGTCGTAAAAAATTTATTACTTCGAATAAAATTTATTTAACCAACTATGACATGTCCTATTAACCCATAAAATTAGTTGACTTCATCATAAGTCTCAACTAACATTTGTTTGGATATTTATAATATCAATTATTTTAATATTCCATTAATATAGTTATTACAGCATTATCATGGTGTAATAAATAAATTAAATTATTTAATGATTAAAATTATAAATAAAATATCCTTATATAAGAAATATTTTTGTATTTATAATTAATATTTCTAGTCTAATTAATATTTTGTGTAACCCTATATTAAAAATGGTTTAATTATTAATCTTTGAATTTAACTCTTTAAACTCTTCTTTAAATAAAATAATAATAAATGTCCTAATCTTGTCCACATGGACCAAAAAGGATCATATTTTATTCCTAAGGTTCTTTTTGATATAATTATATTTATCTAATAGAATTAAGACATTTTTAAGGGTAATTATGGTATCATTTTTACACTTAATTACCGTAGTTACTTTTAACCGTGGTAAATAAAAGTCAATAGTTACTATTCATCTAAAATTATTTCCATATTATTTAAAAACTTTTAAATTACTTATATTAACCATGTCTCTCAGATCTTTTAAATTCAACTCACTATAGAGGTAAAATTATGTTTTATGCAAATTTGAAAATTCTCTTATGAGGTGGGTAAAAGACGGTAAAGGGTTCAATAAAATTTTATACATATAATTTTATTATAAAATGACTTCAATGAATTATATTGAACATATATATGTATTATTTATCTATTTTTACTTAAAATATATTTAAATAAAATAAATAGTTATTTAAATAAATTGTTGGTTTTAAATAATTACACAATGCTTTTCACTATTCATCCAAAATTGAAAGTTTTCAGAAAAATGCCAAAAATTAACAATAAGCTAATTGTAATTTTCCAAATTCAAAAATTAATTCTATTTTACCAAATTCAAAATATATAATTTTCATTTATTAATTTAAAATTAATTCCCATTCTCAAAACCAAAAATAGGGTTTTTAAAAAGTATAAACAATCAAAAGATTCACCTGTTTTTTTGCCAAATAAAAATGTGAAATTACTTATAATTACCTAGATTTTATTAAATGATATAAATATAATCTAATTATACTTCAAAACCATTAAAATATATAATTTAACACTATAATTTATTTCTTTTAAAAAGTTGTTTTCAATTAAAACGTAGTATTTTTCACTATTGGTTGAAAAATGAAAGTTATCAAAAAGTACCAAACATTTATCCAAAGAAAATTTGTATGTCCCGCTTATAATGTTGAATTTTATTTCATTAAATTGAATATATAAAATTTTCAAATATTTCTTTTAAAAAGGGTTCATTATTAATAGGCGGTAAATTTTAATTTTTTGAAAAATACTTCTTTTATCTGAAATAATGAATTTGTTCTTATATTATGTCTAAAAACAGATAATATGGATATTACAATTATATTGAGTATATAGGATTCAAAATATAGTTAATACTATTCATAACCTCTTTTTTTGAAAGGCTAGTTTGGTAAGTTGTGGTGCGCTCGAACTCGGTATTGCCTGTAACACAAGCTATTGAATTACATTAATGAAATAATGTGCTATGAAATCTTGAGGTGTTACATTATCCCCTCCTTAAATAAATTTCATCCTCTCAATTTGAAATTTTTCTTCAAAAATAAATGGTTAAAAAGAGACAAATAACTTTGTGGAAAACCCACATCAAAAATTGGGTTAATAAAATTTAGTCTTAATAAGAGGGAAAGGTAATGAAAAAGTCACCACAAAATTATTATCTGGATTAAGATAACTTTAGTGGAAATTAGAGACACATAATTGGAGGTAAAATGTAAATATATATAGAGAGTGTTTTAGGTCCTCAATCATAAACAAGTATAAAATTGAGGGCCTCGATGCCATTAATTTATGAAGATATAAATTATCGTTAGTTGAACAAAACATATGGTATTACGATAACACATTTTTGGTTTTAAGAACCCTTCCCTATTGTTTTTGAATTAATTTATTTAATAAAATAATAAGAAAAAAATATACTTGATGAGTAGAGTTTCATCCTTCAACTAATTCCTACCATAAACTCATCTTTCACTTCAAAAGATAATATAATTAAAAAAATATTCTATTTATCCTAAAAATATAGGGTTCCAAAAATAATGAATTTATAATTCATTTGTCAGATTAATAAAAAAAGTCTAAATTTTACAAACTAGGACATTCTGTATATTAGGTGTAGATGATACACCCTTATCGCCCTTCAATTTCGGGTTCATGTCTCACGGACTTGTAAGACATGGCAGGTTGTCACCCGACCTCTAGGTTTTCCTTTTTATGACAATTTAAAAATAATCTAAAGAAATTATTTGACCTTAAAATTAATATCCAATGAAAACAATTAATAAATTCCAACCATTAGACTTATCCAATATGCTTTAGTTCAAACTCATAGTCCAAAATATATAAGGAAGGTAAAGACAATGAATATCTTTTTTTCCATGTAATATCACATTAATACCTTCATCGTGTATTCTTTTAAAACATTGTAACACCTTGAATTACTATAAAACCATATTGATTACATTAATGCTCCCTTATTCATTATATAATACTAGATATACTCTTTCTCTCCAAAAATTGTGTAAACACCTGGAATAATGGAATATACAAATCATTAATCAGTTTCAAGGTAGTCAAGAATATCCTATATAATTTATCCAAATCAATCATATATTATTCCAAAATCACTACCATAGTATCAGAACCATATTATGGTTTATCTTTCTCTCAACCATATATATTCCAAAACATTTAACCTCATATTGAGTATCTTTTCTTGGTTCTAAACAATTTCATGTCCTTGATGAAATAGATATGATGTATATTCCTTTTACCATCTATAATTATTATATCATGTACATCATTAATACAATACCCAAATGACACAATTCTTTAACAACAATATAAGAAATCTAATCTTTCCTCTTCATCTTCAGTAGTATCAAAATTTGATTATTATCCAATAACAACATTTAGGGTATACTTTGATTACTGCTTCACATAGTGTCCCAAATCCTTGCAGATGAAGCATTGTACATTTGAAACCATTTTCTTACCCTTGCAATCACATACTTGGTGTCCTTTTTCACCACACTTATAAACAACTCTCATTCCCTTTAAGCAATTATCAAGGTGATTCTTTCCACATTATCACATATGGGAAAACCCTTCTTTACCGTCATCCCTTTATCTTTCTTTCTCTCTTACACCCTTTTCTTCTCTTGCTTCCCTTCAATGCCATAGGACTTAGAGAATTCTTTACTTATCTTATTAACACATGATTATATTTCTTCATATGTTAAGAATATGTGGGAGACTATTTCCCATTTAAATGTTGTCTTAATACCATGAAAGATATATCTTTATTAATCTTTCAATCAAGTGTATTTCTAGAATTCTCATTCCTTCTAATAGGCACCATTTCTAAACAGTGGAATAAACTAGGTTAGTTTATGAATCGTAATGCAAAATTACGAACTTATAAAATACCTAACGTAAATTGAAAATATTATGCATATAATCTATAATCATAAAATGTTTTCTTTGAGGAAGTATTTACTCTTAAATACTTCACAATGGCTAGTAATGAAAATGGGAATTATTCTAAGCATATACCCCAGGAATGTCATAACCAAGAGTGAGGCAAGACCCATTGTCGTGTACCAGGATATCCCAGGTCAAACCTGAAACTCCTAGACGGAGATTTCACTTCTAGGTACATCTGTGCTAAAGCCGCTACTACCTGCTCATATCCAAACATGGATATATTGTATGTAAAATACAAAAAATATCTTCATTACCAATATTATAGGAAGTTCTTCTATACTAATCCTCAAAGTCAGTCTTAGGGTAAGGTACTCTAATCAGAGTTTTTCTAAATATAGTTTCCAAGGCTTTTACTAACTTCCAATGATACCAATTGTAACACCCAGACCCTAGAAGCCTAGATCTGGTGAGATTTTATAAATTGGCATGATTACGAGGAATCAAGTCATGAATGACTGATCAGTTTAGTAGTATTGGAAAATAGATTACATGAACATTACATTGTACATTCAAAAATAAAAATCAACATAAATGATCCTTTGATAATTCCATTAATCCCCATGCTTAACCCTGCATATCAATCATAATACACTTCTTGGAATCATGGGAAAATATCAGAAAACTAAGGAGCAGCCAAGCCTACTCCCAGATAATCTTTATATATAAAAAATTAAATACAGAAAAAGAGGAGAAAACATGGGGTCAACAAAGATGCATGTAAACAGCACCACATGCATCAGCATCAACCAGACCATAGCAGAAGGTTGGTGTGACAAAGGACCAAAAGGAACAAACCTCCTCAATCACACGCTTGGACAGAGTATCAGCAACCTGATTCACCTCTCTCTAAACATGAGTGACAACCAAAAAAATCTACTCCACAAGCATGAGATAGTCATCCCAATGCAGAAATCAGCTTCCAAAGAACATTTCTAGAATTCTTTCTAAGATTATCAACTTCCATAGTTGAGTCAGACTCCATCCATAAGGTCATCCAACCATGAAAATAAGCATACCGGATAGCCTTGATTATAGCCCATAACTCCGCCTCGATAGCCAATCCATTTCCTAAAAAATGATAAAAACAGCCTTCAACAAAGTCCCTATAAGTGCAGAAAACACCACCACATCCCGAAGGCCCCGGATAACCTAATGTCGCTACATCCACATTAACATTGAGACATTGAAAGATTAGAGTAATCCATCAGATATGTTTCATCATAATTGGCTTCTTGCATCTACTAAAAACACCCAGCGTGCGCAAGATAACCAAATCAGAAACATCATTATGCATGAAACCATTTTGATCACGTGGATAAGAAAGAACACAAGTATGAAGCCCCCATATACCAACAGAAATTGGTAAAAAAAATGTCAAAGATAGGAGCATTCTGAGGACGCCAGATAAATGAAACAACCACTGAGGTAGTAGAGATGAGCAGTGGTTTCACCTGAGAACTATAATCAGCTCAATAAATGGAATCCATAATCTCTCCAAAACCCTCCAAGTTTAGATGGAATCCAAAAACACCCTCCAAATAATCCCATAATCCATATGCAGAGCGTCAAGAAATAAATAAATGATCAAGAGTCTCATCAGCAATGAGACAGCGAAAGAAAACAGATGCAAGGGATGATCCAGCACGCTGCATCATCATTTGCAGGGGTAATATACACATCCAAATCCTCCACATAAGCAAATATTGATCTGGTTGGATAAATTCAGCATGAAACATAAGAATCCTAGAGGGAACCATCATATGTTCAACACACATGAATCTATAATCCTCCTTAGTGTTGAAGGTTCCAGTAAGACTGGGCAACCAGATGAAAGTATCCACTGCAGAGTATTGATAACAGCCCAACTCCATTTTCAGAGAATCAGAAAAAAAAACCCTTGATCAATGACATTATTATGAAATTAAGGAGTGGAGAAATCCTTCAAATCAGATGGAATTTTATTATGTTCATTAATGGCGCCTGAAAACCAAACAGTCTTCCAACAGTTCAAAGAAGAGTTCCGAAAACAACCCATTTAAGGGATTGTTCAAGGCTGATATACGAATTTTTAATAGATGACCATATCGAGGAAGGTACATAGAGGGAGTACCCATTGACCATCTTGGATCAAAATCTATTGCACAAAAAATCCAAAGATAAATCACTGGAATTTAATAGTGAACAAGTAAACTTTTTAATGAGATAATCATTAAAGTGTTTAAGGTCCTTAATTCCCATACCACTCGTGTCGACAGGCCGAATGGAATCACTCCAAGAAACTATAACAATCTTTCTCTCATTAATTGACCCATTCCAGATAAAATTCCGAATGAGCCTTCGTAAATACTTAAGAAGAGTTATGGGACATATTTATAAGGAAAAAACATAGACACACATAGAAGTGATAACATATTTAACCCGGTAGACCCGCCATGCCTGAGACATAGATTTACCATTCCAGGTAGCCATTTGATTGAGAATTCTGAGATAGATATTTTCCAAATTAAACCTTTTAACTTGACCCCAGAATAGGGGAACTCCAATATAGTTAAACGGTAAATACCCTATTTGAACCCCCAAGCTTCCGGGAAACTCTGTTTTTCATTTCTAAGATGACCCCTTCCCCAAAAAAGATAGAGGATTTCTCCCAACTGATAACCTTAACAGAAAAAACCTCATAATGCTCAAAATATGCCTTAATATATCAGATAGTAATTCCATCATCCTTACCAAACAGCAGAATATCATCAGCATAAAAAAATGTGAAGGAGAAAAAAGACCTTTGTCAATAGTCATCTGCTGATACAAACCAGCATGTACAAGATCCGAATGGTGTGTACTCATGTAAACCTCTACAACAGAAAAAAGAAGAACAGATAAGGGATATCCTTGTCTCACTCCCCCAAAACATTTAACGATGCCTCTGGGAGAACCATTCACAAGAACAGATAACATAGAACATTGAAGAATGCAGCTAATCAAATTAATGAAACCATTAGAGAGGCCACGCATCTGTAGCACCACAAAAATGAAATTCCATTTCATCATATCAAAAGCCTTCAAAATATCAACTTTCAGAGCCATATTCCCATACTTCACCTTTTTCCTCATAACATTCACACATTCAGACGCCGTAAAAACAATTTTAAATGTTCCTTCCAAGCACAAACTCAAATTGATTTGAGGAAATAAACTCCTTTTCAATACTTCCAAATCTAGTTGCCAATATTTTGCTAATAACTTTTGGAATACTGTTACTGAAGTGCACTGTGTTTCATTTGTTGTCAATGAGGTATGTTGTTGTCGAGGAATGAATGGATGGATGTCAGAGAGTTTCAATATGTGAATGACAAAGGATGTGATGGTGATGGTGATGAAGGATAATGGCCATGGTACTAAGATTCATGTCACTTAGGAGATTCACTACGTGACATAGGATGTTGTGGTTGAAACATTCTCTATGGATATCTGACGATTGTTGAGCTGCTCTTTAAGTTCAAAGAACTTGTATCAACTAGATACAATGTCACAACATGATTAGAAGACCATGCATTGTAGTGACAATGCATGAGGAGTTGAAGAAGATCCATCCACAAGTCCTAAGTGGATGAAGTGAGCTGAAGAAGTCCATGCACTATCACTTAGTGCATGAGAATTAGAAGAAGATCCAATTGATCTCTGATTAGATCAATGAATCACATTGAAGAATTTAAGTGATTCAGGAGTTCGGTTGAAGAAGAAGAACCTTCGGGAATTCCATTCCAAAGTGATGAATAAATGTTGAAGAGAATTGGAGGAATTATTATGAAGAAGAAATGGGGGAAATGGAGAAGAATAATTTGAAGTGGTATTTGGCTTGGAAGAACTTGGGTTGGCATTTATACATTGGGAGAACTTTGTTTTTAACAAAGTGTTTATTCATGCCTTTGCCAAAAAATATGGCCAGCCAAGGCACCTTGAGGGTTCAACCCCAAGGCATGGGCGCTAGGGAACCACGCCCATGGGGGAACCCGTGGGGCGAGCCAGGGCGGCAGGGCGCACCCAAGACACCGCATGGGCGCCTGGAGAACGCCCGAAGGAGTGCGGCAGGGGCGTAGGAGCGCGCCCCCAAGAGTGTCAAGAGTGCATGGTGGGTGCTACAAGCGCGCCCACAGGGAGCATAGGTGGGCGCAGAGCGCGCCCGCAGAGAGAAGCCGGTGCGGGGCGGCACCGGGAGGGGAGAAGTTCAACTGAGGTGTGGTGGAGAGCGCCAGGGTGATAAAGCACGGAAAATCCGCTCGCCGTTTTGATGTGGGACGCGGAAATTTCACCGGGAGCGAATCCCAACCGCACGATTGATCGCGCGTGCGATCTAAGCCGCACATCTGATCCGCGGCGAGATGATCTGATCCAGGCCGTCCAAAGTCTTCTGATCGCCTGATCCAACGGCTCCCCGTTCGTCCTCAACCTCGAGCCATGCCAAAGCTTCCCGCGTGCCTCCGTCGAACCAGGAGCAACCCGAGAGAAGAATTCGAGTTTCCGGCCACCTCCGATCAAACCGAAGTGTCCATTAGGATCGTCTGAGCATACCGAACACAACCATGTCTTAAAATATACTTGCATGCAATGAGATGATGAATTCGATGAAGGCCGAAGGCAAACGAAGTGCCGAGGCCTCGGTGTGTTCGTGTTTTGCATGGGATAGAAGAGACAAAGTCCGTGCATGCGTTCTAAGTCGCATGCACGTGGTAGAGAAAAATAAGGAAAGAACCCGTGGTGGAAACTGAGGAGAAAATGAAGATTTTAGAAATCTTGAAACACCCGAAAACTTAGGGGATTCAAAAGTTTATCCACGCGGATTTAACAGAGGCCCTCTGCCTATAAAAAGAGAGGCCCGTGCATCGGTGTTGTCTGCTGATGAACTTTAAAGAAGCCCCATGAGTGCTCTGCCTCACGAAGATTTTGAAGCCCCGCGCAAGTAAACTTGCGTGGCTGGAGTTCCTTGCGCGCAACACCTTTGCACGACAAGAAGGTTGGAGGTCCCCTGCGCGCCTACTCTTTGCGCGGCAGGAAGACCCGAGGCCGCATTACTTTCTCGTCCTCGTGGTTGGTTGGAGCTTGCGCGACAGAAGTGTCCGCAGCACCCTTCACGCCCTTCTTGTGCCCAAGGAAGAAGCACTTGCGCGATTTGGTGCTTGTGCGGCAGTAAAGAAACTTGCACCTTGCGCGCTTCCTTTAAGCTTAAGTGGAAAAGAAGATCTGAGGCACCTTGGTGTGTTTAACCAAAGGAGGATAACCCGAGGCATACACTATTTGTGTGTGCAAAGTGAACAAGAAGAAAGGCTACGGGTTGTGTGTGCAAGAAGAAGTGAAGGGCAAAGCCTTGTGTGCAAAGAAGACTAAAAGAATAAATTGTGTGTGCTAAATAAGAACAAGGCCGAACCTAGGTGTGTGCACCAAAAGTGAACACACTTAGAAGAAGAAAGAAGTGGAAGACTCACACTAATGAATAACACACTTTTAAGTGTGTAATCAAATTGAATAAATTGTGTGAAGTTTGAGAAGGTGTGTGTGCTTAATAAGAATACACCCTTTGTGGGTTTATCACACCAAGACAATAAAGAGGGGAGTGCATGCATGCATGCATGCACGTGCACATGTGAACAGAGTCAAATCAGTGGTGTGCAATTGAGTTGTCCATGACCAGAAGATCTTGAAGAATTTGAGAGGACATGCAGTTTGTGCATGAAGAAGCAGAGTTTCCATGCACTCAGTGCATGAAGTTGTTTTGAAGTGAGACTGAGCCAGACTGAAGTTAAAGAGATTGGTTGTCTGAGTTTTCAGTAGATTGAGAAGACCCTGATCAACAGAAGTGATCAGAATCTGAGCAAGACCAACAGACCTTTTCAAAGGTTGTTGAAGTTTCTTGAAGAGAGAAGCTAGGTCATCCTTAGAAGAAGGAGATAAATCCTGAGCAAGACGAGAAGACCTGATCATCACAAGTGATCAGAGGTACAGAGCAAGGCCAGCAGTCTTTATCCCAGACTGCTGAAGATACATGAAGAAGCTTAAAGAGAAGAAGAGCTACTCGTGTGACTCGAGGAGCCAGGAGAAGACCCTGTGGGACTCAGGGAGAAGAAGTCTTCAGTGGGATTCTGGAGCAGGCCAGTGGGACTCTGGTAACACTGTAGGACGCAGTATAAAGACCCTCCTGTGGGACTCAGGAGAGATACAGTGGGACTTTGTATCGACCATTGTAATACTACCCGATTATAATAGAGAAACCATGTTGGGGTGTATAACCAAAATGGCAAGGACGTAGGCCTTTGGTGCCGAACCTTGTAAATCCTTGTGTCCTGTGCCTTTTCATTACTGCATTATCCGGTAAAGGTTGAGAGACATAAGAAGAGTGGATCGAGGCCTTAACAAGACATAGAGGTTTAATTGATTAAGAATAAATTAGTAAAAAGTTTTAAAGGATCACTGATTCACCCCCTCCCCCTCTCAGTGATTCACACTGATCTGGGCACTTCAATTGGTATCAGAGCGAAGGATACCTCTAAAAGATCCAAGGGAGTCTTTATGAAGTGCAGATTTGAGGAAATGAGCGACCAGCCTCAAATGCAGATATCTTCCAAGACTCAGAAAAATAGAAAGAAGAAACAGGCCAAGAAGATGAAGAAATCCTGTCCTAGCTGTGATAAAGTTGGAACAATGAAAGATCTTCAAAGTGCAATCGAATATCTTCAGAAGACAGTCCCCAAGGAAGTGGCAATGTGTATAGCTACAGGCATCCTTGATCTTCAATAAGAAAAATTACAGCTAGAAGAAGTAGCCAATACAATGGAAGATCAATTGGCTAAAAGGGTTGGCATAACCAACACTCTCAGAAAGCTGGTGAAGGCTAAAGATGAAACCGTTTCTCTTTGCAATGAAAGATATGAAGAAACTGCTGAAGAATTGCAAAGAAGCCTTTCTGAGAAAGAAATCTTTAAGACTGTGGTCAAAGATGTTTTTCATGCACTAAAACAATTGCACAGAGTGTCAATGAATGTCAGAGATGCTCAACTTGAAGACAAAGTAAACAGGGTGAAGGAGCTTGACAACTCATTGCTAGAATTGAAGAAGGTGCATGAAGACCAGTTAGAACAGCTGAAAGAAAATTGGGAAGGAAGGCTAAGAACTATTGAGGATGAGAAGAACTCCCTCAATATGAAATGCTTCGAACTAGAGGTGATATTGAAAAATCTGCAATCACCCAAAGCTGAATCCTCCCAGTCAGTTGAAAGTAGAAATGTTGCTACACAAGTGTGCTTTGAAGAGGATGATTCTAAAAGAAAGACATCCCCTAATAAAAGGGCAACAACTTCTAAAAAGAAGGTACCATCCATACCATCTTGTACTGATGCTTCTAATTGTGTTTCCACAAAAAGTGCAGGATGGAAAAATAATTCCAAACAAGTATGGATGAAGAAAATGAAGAAGCAGAGCTCTCTTGAAACAACACAGCAGCTCCAGAAAAGTACCCTAAAATCAGAAGGACTGAAGAAGTCAAGATTTGTGGGTCAATGTTGGTGTTGTAATAAGTATGGGCACTGTGCAAAGGATTGTTGGTACAATCCACTAAATGTCAAAGCACAAAGGAAGCCCATGCCAAGGGGGAGCAATCCAGAAGAAAAGAAACAGCATCCACAGGTCCAGAGACATCTATTTACTGCAAATAGATTTGGATTACTTGACAACATCTGGGATGATTGAAAAAGTGGTTAAAAAGATACATGTCAATCTCCAACTGTATCCAGAGCTAAAAAGAAGAGAAGATCACTGAACCTGGCTAAAATGGAAACCTTGGGAAGCAAGCAAAAGAAAGTAGAAAATGCTCCCAAGAAGTGTTTTAGAAATGAAGAGAAGTCCTTGGAGTCTGAGTTCAAGAAGGGTGATGCATCCAGAAGGACCACCAAGAAGTGCTCCTACTGTGGAAATAATGGCCATACCATGGATCTTTGTAAACAAGCCATGAAATTTAATAGAATCCAACTTCACTCAAACAGACAATCAATCCAGAAGAAGCAGAAGGGATTGGTTGAAAATAAGTTTCCTAAGAAAGGTGGCTTAACAGTATCAAAAGAACCATGTGGGATTTCCAAAACTGAGGCCTCACTTCCAAATGACTTGTTAGTCATATGGCCAAATCAGTTGCAACTTGCCAGAGAACTACAAAGAGCTGAAGATGAAGCACTGGAAATTGCTAAGGCAAAAAGGAAACAAAAGATTTCACATGAAGATGTATTGAGATCCACACCAGCACCAACATCATTGAAGATCAAATGTGCAAGGGTGAAGAATGGTGAAAATGGGACATCTCGGTTGAGAGAATCTTCTCAACCTTGTTGTTCACATTGATGAACCAAGGAGGTTCCATCTTATTCCCTAATCACTTGTATTTACATGTGCTAACATTGCAGGGAATTGAAGATGATGATCATTCTCATCTGGAGAGTGGTTTGGACAGAATGGAGTGCACCCCTTGAGGGGGAGCCAATCAGAAGAAGATGGGATTCTAAGATTTAATACCATCTTGAGAAAAGTGAAGGTATTCCAATCACACTTTCATCCCTTGTTTCTTAATTGTATTCAACATGACAATTAAGGGGGAGTATTGATTGAAGACAAATGGTTGAAAGGGGGAGATTTATCTTTGCACCTGAACTTTCTAATGAGTTTTGTGAAGTTGTGCAGGATTTAGCAAATTCATTGTTATATCTGAAAAATTTCAAACCCCTAAGCATGATCTCACATGTGTAGAGAATTATGGACAGCTTTGAATTCCTTGGTCATATCACTCTTGTTTTCTACACCGGGTTAGCCCAAGTAGACTTAGAGTTGATTTAATAAAGGTTCTTTGCTAAAGAGAACATGTGACATCATCCCTCTCTCAGTGTTTTTCAAGAAAATACTTTTCAAAGGGAGGAATAGATTTTTGAAAGTGAACCACACCACATCTTTGCATTTGATTTCCAATAAGGGGGAGAAACGATTGGCACACATATTGACCCATTCATATGTGCTGAAGAAGTGTATTGACAAAAAATACAAAGGGGGAGATTGAAGTGCACTGTGTTGCATTTGTTGTCAATGAGGTATGTTGTTGTCAAGGAATGAATGGATGGATGTCAGAGAGTTTCAATATGTGAATGACAAAGGATGTGATGGTGATGGTGATGAAGGAGAATGGCCATGGTACTAAGATGCATGTCACTTAGGAGATTCACTAAGTGACATAGGATGTTGTGGTTGAAACATTCTCTATGGATATCTGACGATTGTTGAGATGCTCTTTAAGTTCAAAGAACTTGTATCAACTAGATACAATGTCACAACATGATTAGAAGACCATGTATTGTAGTGACAATGCATGAGGAGTTGAATAAGATCCATCCACAAGTCCTAAGTGGATGAAGTGAGCTGAAGAAGTCCATGCACTATCACTTAGTGCATGAGAATTAGAAGAAGATCCAATTGATCTCTGATTAGATCAATGAAGCACATTGAAGAATTTAAGTGATTCAGGAGTTCGGTTGAAGAAGAAGAACCTTCATGAATTCCATTCCAAAGTGATGAATAAATGTTGAAGAGAATTGGAGGAATTATTATGAAGAAGAAATGGGAGAAATGGAGAAGAATAATTTGAAGTGGCATTTGGGTTGGAAGAACTTGGGTTGGCATTTATACATTGGGAGAACTTTGTTTTTAACAAAGTGTTTATTCATGCCTTTGCCAAAAAATATGGCCAGTCAAGGCACCTTGAGGGTTCAACCCCAAGGCATGGGCGCTAGGGCACCACGCCCATGTGGGAACCCGTGGGGCGAGCCAGGGCGGCAGGGCGCACCCAAGACACCGCATGGGTGCCTGGGGCACGCCCGAAGGAGCACGGCAGGGGCGTAGGAGCGCGCCCCCAAGAGTGTCAAGAGTGCATGGTGGGCGCTACAAGCGCGCCCGCAGGGAGCATAGGTGGGCGCAGAGCGCGCCCGCAGAGAGAACCCGGTGGGGGGCGGCACCGGGAGGGGAGAAGTTCAACTGAGGTGTGGTGGAGAGCCCCAGGGTGATAAAGCGCGGAAAATCCGCTCTCCATTTCGATGTGGGGCGCGGAAATTTCACCGGGAGCGAATCCCAGCCGCACGATTGATCGCGCGGGCGATCTAAGCCGCACATCTGATCCGCGGCGAGATGATCTGATCCAGGCCGTCCAAAGTCTTCTGATCACCTGATCCAACGGCTCCCCGTTCGTCCTCAACCTCGAGCCATGCCAAAGCTTCCCGCGTGCCTCCGTCGAACCAGGAGCAACCCGAGAGAAGAATTCGAGTTCCCGGCCACCTCCGATCAAACCGAAGTGTCCATTAGGATCGTCTGAGCATACCGAACACAACCATGTCTTAAAATATACTTTCATGCAATGAGATGATGAATTCGATGAAGGCCGAAGGAAAACGAAGTGCCGAGGCCTCAGTGTGTTCGTGTTTTGCATGGGATAGAAGAGTCAAAGTCCGTGCATGCGTTCTAAGTCGCATGCACGTGGTAGAGAAAAATAAGGAAAGAACTCGCGGTGGAAACTGAGGAGAAAATCAAGATTTGCAAAATCTTGAAACACCCGAAAACTTCGGGGATTAAAAAGTTTATCCACGCGGATTGAACAGAGGCCCTCTACCTATAAAAAGAGAGGCTCGTGCATCGGTGTTGTTTGCTGATGAACTTGAAAGAAGCCCCGTGAGTTCTCTGCCTCGCGAAGATTTTGAAGCCCCGCGCAAGTAAACTTGTGTGGCTGGAGTTCCTTGTGCGCAACACCTTTGCGCGACAAGAAGGTTGGAGGTCCCCTGCGCGCCTACTCTTTGCACGGAAGGAAGACCCGAGGCCGCATTACTTTCGCGTCCTCGTGGTTGGTTGGAGCTTGCGCGACAGAAGTGTCTGCAGCACCCTGCACGCCCTTCTTGTGCCCAAGGCAGAAGCACTTACATGATTTGGTGCTTGCGCGGCAGTAAAGAAACTTGCACCTTGCGCGCTTCCTTTAAGCTTAAGTGGCAAAGAAGATCCGAGGCACCTTGGTGTGTTTAACCAAAGGAGAAGAACCCGAGGCATACGCTATTTGTGTGTGAAAAGTGAACAAGAAGAAAGGCTACAGGTTGTGTGTGCAAGAAGAAGTGAAGGGCAAAGCCTTGTGTGCAAAGAAGACTAAACGAATAAATTGTGTGTGCTAAACAAGAACAAGGACGAACCTAGGTGTGTGCACCAAAAGTGAACACACTTAGAAGAAGAAAGAAGTGGAAGACTCACACTAATGAATAACACACTTTTAAGTGTGTAATAAAATTGAATAAAGTGTGTGAAGTTTGAGAATGTGTGTGTGCTTAATAAGAATACACCCTTTGTGGGTTTATCACACCAAGACAAGAAAGAGGGGAGTGCATGCATGCATGCATGCACGTGCACACGTGAACAGAGTCAAATCAGTGGTGTGCAATTGAGTTGTCCAAGACCAGAAGATCTTGAAGAATTTGAGAGGACATGAAGTTTGTGCATGAAGAAGCAGAGTTGCCATGCACTCAGTGCATGATGTTGTTTTGAAGTGAGACTGAGCCAGACTGAAGTTAAAGAGATTGGTTGTCTGAGTTTTCAGTAGATTGAGAAAACCCTGATCAACAGAAGTGATCAGAAGCTGAGAAAGACCAACAGACCTTTTCAGAGGTTGTTGAAGTTTCTTGAAGAGAGAAGCCAGGTCATCCTTAGAAGAAGGAGATAAATCATGAGCAAGACGAGAAGACCTGATCATCACAAGTGATCAGAGGTACATAGCAAGGCCAGCAGTCTTTATCCCAGACTGCTGAAGATACTTGAAGAATCTTAAAGAGAAGAAGAGCTACTCGTGTGACTCAAGGAGCCAGGAGAAGACCCTATGGGACTCAGGGAGAAGAAGTATTCAGTGGGATTCTGGAGCAGGCCAGTGGGACTCTGGTAACACTGTGGGACGCAGTATAAAGACCCTCCTGTGGAACTCAGGAGAGATACAGTGGGACTCTGTATCGACCATTGTAATACTAACCGATTATAATGGAGAAACCATGTTGGGGTGTATAACCAACATGGAAAGGATGTAGGCCTTTGGTGCTGAACCTTGTAAATCCTTGTGTCATGTGCCTTTTCATTACTGCATTATCCGGTAAAGGTTGAGAGACATAAGAAGAGTGGATCGAGGCCTTAACAAGCCATAGAGGTTTAATTGATTAAGAATCAATTAGTAAAAAGTTTTAAAGGGTCACTGATTCACCCCCTCCCCCTCTCTGTGATTCACACTGATCTGGACACTTCAGTTACCAATGGCCACTATCCTAAAGTCTTGAATATCAAGAGAATTCTCCTTTTTTGGGATCAGGGAAATAATGGTAGCATTGGAACCAAAAGAGAATAAAGAATGATAAAATAAATCTCTAACTGTATTGACAAAATCTGTGTGAATAATGTTCCCAAAATCTATAAAGAATTAATTGGAGAAACCATCTGGATCGGCCACACTATCAGGATTCATAGAAAAAGCTGCCTTCCTTAATTCCTATTCGATAGGTATTCTAGTGATTATATCATTTTGAGAGGCCTCGCCGAAGGAGAAATATGGTTGAACATTTCATGAGTGTTATTTTTCCCTGAGTCAGTGTAAACCTTCTCAAAATAGCTACAAGAAACATCATAAATATCTTTTTTAGATTTTAAGACAACACTGTCAACCCTGAGAACATTCATTCCACGCATCAACTTTTTCTCCATGTTCAAGAAATAAAAAAGTCTTCTATTTATATCCCCCTCTTTCAACCACCTGACATTATATTGATCCCAGGAAAGACTTTCCTTTAGAGCCAGTAACTCATCAAATTTAGAAAGAGCCAGAAACTCTTCCATAGACATTGCATTCTGACCCTCATTAAGCCTTTGACAGTGTAAAATATTATCCTCAGCATTTTGGATATCATGATCAATGCACGAAAATGATTGCTTACTCTACTCTTTGAGTTTTAGATTCACAGCCTTCAACTTCATGACCATTATATGAAAGGGACTTCCAACAATAGTGTTTTCCCAATACTCACTAACAATCCACCTACAACCTTGGATAGATAACCAAGCATTATTGAACCTGAAAGGTATGGGAGAAGATCTCAACCTGAGGAGGTTCAAATCCATTAAAAGAGGATTGTTGTCAAAATTACCCCTTGGAAGAGAAATACCAGACATGGAAAGGTCCTGAGATCCCCCATCAACATTACAGAAACACTTGTCAATATTAATAGCTTTTAATCCATGTAATGTGTATCTGCGTGAGGTAAAATCAGCCCCCATAATTGGAACCTCAATCAGATTACAAGAATCAATACTGCCAGAGAATTCAGATGCAGCCAACCTATTAAAGAAACTGCTTGTCTTCTCCTCAGGCCGGAGCACCGAATTAAAATCACCAATAATTACCCAATTTTGTCGCATTTCCATATCTACGATTTACAAATATAACCAAAGAGTACGTCTTCCAATTTACTGATTTAAAGCATAAAAAAATTAAAAGACATTACAAAACCACGTATCTCTGCCAAAAGAATGATCGACTGTTGAACATAAGAGGAAGAAATCAAAAAAGCACTATCATGCTTCAAAACCCAAAGAGACTCAAAGGAACACTAATCAGCATTATGTGAAACCAAATATTACCCAAGTTTTGACCATTTGAAGCACTTCCATTTAAAGAATGAAATCCGAGGCTCAGAAAATCCAAGAAGGAGAGGCATATTAGTCGCAATAAAGTGTATAAGGGTTGTGACCGTAGGATAATTCCCAAGCCCTTGGTAGTTCCAGAAAAAGATCTTCATGACAATGAGGATTTTCACCAGGTAATAGGCCCACCACCCCAGTGCAATTGCACTGATTTATCATGCTTCTCATCCTTCTTTTTCTTTCCTTTAGTAATATCTGAGGAAGCACTATCTGGATCTTGTTCCTCACTGCTACTATCCTTGTTATCATCAGACCAAAAAAATACCAGTCAAAGGAAAAAACATATTCAAAGAGCCAATTGTCTCCTCATTGATCTAAACAGGAGACTTCCTCGCAGCCTTAGATAGAGTAACCTCAAAGAAAGAACCATCATCATTTTTATCACTATTCTTAACCTTCTCAACATACTGAGAATCCAGATCTTTCACAACAGGTAAATCCTGATCCTTCCTTTATAAATGTGATTTAGTAGGAGTAACATCCTCACATGTCTGTCCAAAAAAGCTATCAGACTCCTATCCTAAAGATGAAACTGGAGCAGTAGCAGTTTTAGAATCAAAAATCGGTGACACTGACCCATGCAATTCAGGCGCAACAGAAGGCTTAGTTCGGTGAGACAACACCTACAAAAAGACAACACCACCTTGCACATACCCTCTAGAAGCATATAGAGTCACTACATTAGACTCTATGTGACCCTGCACTGCTTGAGAATTCATAGGGTGACAAGACCCAGGATGATCCTATGAAATAAACTGATCAAAATCTTTAGTAACTGGAGCATTCAGAATTTCAGACACCTGGACCGAGTTCTGAGGAAGCTTCTGCACCTACAAGAATTCTATCGCAACAATAGTCTGATCAGCAGCCTCAATAATTGAAGAATTTAGAAGTCCAGACACCTACACAGAGCCATGAGGAAGCTTCTGCACCTGCAATGATTCAGTCACAGCAACAAAAACCTGTAAAGAACCATCAAGATAAGCTGTAGAAGCCACATCTTGACCTTTCACTGCCACCCGAACATCACATTTAGCAAGAACCTGAACAGGGTCTTGAGAACACTGCTCAACATTAGGGATGACATCCATGTTTGACCCATGTACCTTACTCTTGGTACATCCCTTCCAACAATGATTATTAGTATGAACATTCTATTTGCATAGACCATAAATTTTATTCATATTGTATTCGAAATCCATGTGACCAAAGAAATGACAGTTGAGACAAAACCTCGGTCGTCATTCATTAGTATGACCATTCAGTTTGGATCACCTGTATGCTTGTCAATTAAAATCGAGTTTCCAACCGATGAGGCGATATCCCATATGATCCTAGGATTCCAATAAATCCAATTAAGTCTACAGATACGAATCCAAACCTGGGCGTGTATATCCTTGACATTCTCAGGATAAAAATTTCTGACCCATTCTTGAATTCGAAGGACACCAGGCTTCATCAAAACATATCTGAAGCTCCATGCCCTTCGTTTCGATTCCTCGGAAGAAAAGAGGATGTGATAACAACCAAGGCCCATGGAAATCAACTTCCAATCATATAACCCCCAAATCTGAGAGATCCTTTGATAAAGATCATGAAATTTCCAAAGCATTCCACCCTTCGGAAGAACAACTCGAGAAATTATTGAGAATTGGAAAAGGTTCACTAGATCTTCAACTACAATCTGATCAGCAGCCACATGCGTGATACACCCTTTTTTAATGATCCTCCGAGGAGGAGGACATTCAAACTCAGGGAAATTCCTGGAAAATTTCACAACATTCGCGAACTTCCTTGGACCCGATGCTTCCACCACAGGTTTCTTTGAAAGAGCACATCGGAACATTTCATTGTGACTAATACAGTCAAAATTCTTAGCAGAAGAAGTATCATTATTATACAAATGATCAACATCTTTCGGCACACTAGAATCAGGATCAACAGCCTTCGGCGCGCTCAGATCAGGATCATCCGGGCTAGGGTTCCCCCCAGGCACTCTACCATGTGATTCCTCCATCAAATCAGGTCTCCTGGGAAAATAAAATATATGAAAGGCTGAGTTCAAATGCTCATTAAGAGTAATAAATACATCGTATGATAACTTAAACATTAGGCATAGTGAATAATGGAAAACACATGCCTTTGAAAATAATTCACATGAATAGTTTATGGCAGAAATATGTGTTGAGTAAATAATTCCATAATAAAACATAGTCATGAGTATTCTACTAGTGGAATAACCACATGAACCATCAATATTATTTTCATAATGAGGGAATGTATAATTCCAGACATTCTAAATATTTTTTCAAGGCCTCGGCCAAGACATCTAAAAATAATTAAGTCTTCGGCCAAAACCATATATCAAATAGGGAAAAGCCTCATCCAATTCCATGTCTAATTGTCTCATGAGAGCTACCGATGCACCAAGGAGCTATAGCGGGCTCCACCGATCACATACTAATTCCAATACATTCCTAATATAGAAAGGTTGAAACATAACATAAACATTCATATTAAAACTATCATACGAAATGTCAATACTTTATCCATAAATAATGAATGGTATAAAAATAACACATATGCAGTAAAAAATATCACAAAACCTTCAATACAATATGAAATATTTTTATCATAATAAGTCAAACTCGATCAAGAATAATATCCCTTAATGGGTATTGACATTGTTGAAAATGATCAGCAAAAATCTCTGAGAGAAATAAACCTTTTTCATGAAATCATATAAAATTAACAAAATTTATAAAGGATGTTATTTAAAATATATTTCTGAATCAATGTGTCCCATAGTACTTTGAAACTTTCTAATGGAATTAACATTTTAAAACATTCATGTCCATATAAATTAATCCTTAAAATCATTTTGAAAACATGGACATTATTTAAAAAAATTTAGAAAAATGAATATTTAAAACATTTAAAAATGATGATGTAGTAAAATAGACCCTTCCATAAAACCTTAAAATATTCCTTTTGAAAACGTTTTTATCAAATATGGACATTTATGATAAGTATTTCCAAGTAAATACTTATTCATAAACAATCTCAGATAATAATGAGATTGAGGAATTAACCCTTACAATGCACTTTCCTTTGGTCGAGGGTACGTTTAATCCTCTGTTTAATGACCATAGTATGTTATTAAATTGTTCTGGAACCATATTCACATTTATTATATCAGATATGATTCATTTATTACTTTATAAAACCCATTTGATAATGTTTTCCATGTTAAATTAACATTTTGGGTAATAATTGATTTCTCTATCGTACATGTTTTAAATTGATATTCTTGATTATATCATTCAGATCATGATTTAAATACTTCCAAAATATAAACAGTGACTTATATATCATATATTTTTAGAATATAAATATTTTTAAAAGATAGATATATGAAATGGAAGCCACTGTTTATGGATATGGTAGGTCGTATGTACACATAAACATTTTTTCTCTTTTCATATTGTATTGAACAGAAGTAGGTGAATAAGATATATGTAAGTAAATACACACACACAGACAGATATATATATCCATTAGAATTATTATTTCATTTATTACATACTAAATAAATATATATTTTTTTATTTTCAACCTTGAATGGTGAACATGGGAATGAATCTCATGGCGTCGTGGAGACGGTAATCCGTACATATGCACGAGCGACAAAATAATTATATTGATGGCGAAATCATATTTAATTGGATGGTATATCATATATAAAGAATCATTAACATGTTATTTTTATTATTTACATAATTTATAATCATAATTATACCCATACAAATAATGAACTATTTGAATAATAAACTAGACCAAGACGTGGAGACGGTTAGCCGTACGTACGCACGTATGGTGACTATGTCATTTGTAGTATGGATATAATAACGAATATAGTTGTACCATATTTATGAAAACATCATAATATATATAAGGAAATTGGTTTATTATTTTGTTATGAAAAAAATAATGAATGTGCAAATGGAAGAACAAAAGAACTTGAAAGAGGGTGGTGAAATTACTCCATGTACTTTGGGTGTTTCCTTTTTAGTTGATCAAAAGGGATCCTTAGGTTGGAATTATGACCAATTTATGGCCTATAGGCTTAATTGAGGGAAGTATAGAAGATATTTGGGTAGGTTTTGGACGATCCCAAAGGCATTGGAAGTGTGAAATTAAAAGAAGGGGAAGTGCCCTTTTATAAGAGATATAAGGGTCACTTTAGGAAAAGCTTGAAATATAATCTATAATAAAATCATTTTTAGTTTATAATGGATCAAAAATGAATCATTTAGTTGATAAGGTGGGTATGGGTTCAAAAAATCTCAACCAATAGGTTTTAGACAGTTTTTTTTCATCATATTAACCTTATCTTTTATATTTAACTCTTAGTTAAATAGTTTTACATTTACTAAGTCTCTATATATTTTTATATTATAAGGTTAATAAACTTACGCTAATAGGCCAAGAGAAACCAATGTGGTTCATTATTTATATATATAACCTTATCTAAGTATTTTGTCTATCCCTTATCTTTTTAGGAATATTTTATTAATTAATAATATAATATTTTTTTAAAAACTAAATTTTGTCAATTTTGAAACAATTTAGTATTGGATTTTTTGGAAAGCCATAAAAACTTTATCACTTAAAATAAAATTTATTTAACCAACCCTAACATGTCATATTATCCCATAAAATTAGTTTAATTAATCATGTGTCTCAATTTATATTTATTTGAAATTTATAATATAAATTATTTTAATATTTCATTAATAAGGTAATTACTGCATCAGCATTTTTTCATAAATAAATTAAATTATTTAAGTTCTAGAAATTATAGATAAAATACCATTATATATTAGATTATTTTATTTTTTTAATTAATATTTATAGTCAAATTTATATTGTGTGTAACCCTATATTAAAAATTCTTAAGTTATTAATCTTGGAATTTAACTATTTTAACTTTTCTTTAAATAAAATAATGATAAATGTACTAATCTAATCCAAGTTTACCAAAGAGGATCATATTTTATTCCTATGTTTTTTTCTTGTCAATTTATACTTATCCAATAGAATTAATACATTTGTAAGGGTAATAATGATATAATTTTGAACCTTCATTACCATATTTACTTTTAACCGTGGTAAATAAAAATTAAAATTTACCATTCATCAAATATTATTTTCATCATATTGAACCACATTTTACTTAATAATATTAACCATGTCTCTATGATTTTTTAAATTCAACTCAAATATGTGGTTAAATTAATTTTTATGTGAATTGTAAAATGCTCCTATGAGATGGGTAAAAGACGGTAAAAATTTAAATAAAATTTAATACACCTAATTTTATTATAAAATTACTCCCATGAATTACATTGATATTATATAGGTATTATATATCTATATTGACATAACATAAATTTCTGTAATATAAATAATTAGTTCAATAAAAAGTCGGTTTTTAATAATAACGTAGTGTTTTTCACTATTCATCAAAAATTGAAAGTTTTCGTAAAAATAAAAAACATCACCCTAAGCTAATTTTGATATTATGAATTAAAAAATGAAGTCTATTTTAGAAAATTAAAATCATATATTTTTCATTTATTAATTTAAAATTACTTCCCATTGTCAAAACCAAAACACGGGTTTTTAAAAAGTAAAAACTATCAAAATATTTACATGTGTTTATGCCAAATTTAAATTTGAAATTACTTATAATGACCTAAATTTTATTAAATGATAAAAATATAACCTAATTATACTTCAAAACCATTGAAATTCATAATTTAACACTATAAATTATTTCAATTATTAAAGTTCATTTCAATTAAAACATAGTATTTTTCACTATTAGTCCAAATATTAATGTTATCTGAAAACTACCACAAAATTTATCCAAACTAAATTTTTTGTCCATCTTATAAAAAATTTAATTTCATTAAATTTAATATATAATAGTCTCAAATATTTGTTTTAAAAAGGGTTCTCCATTAATAGGCGGTAAAATTTCAGTTTTTTGAAAAATACTTCTTTTATCTGAAAAAATGAATTTGTACTTATATTATGTATAAAAAACACAAAATATGGATTTTAAAATTATATAGAGTATATAAGATTCAAAATTTAGTTAATCCTATTCATAACCGCTTTTTATGAATGGCATATTCGGTAAGTTGTGGTTCGGTCAAACTCGATATTGCGTGTAGCACAGGCTATTGAATTACATTAATGAGATAACATACTATGAAATCATGGTGTGTTACAAAAAAAACCATTTATGATGGAAGAATATGAAACCCTTCCAAGGAAAAAATTATTCACGATGAATTTAATATTCAAATTTGACAATTTTAAGTATCTAGAATGGATATGACATCTATCTGAAATTTTTTATTTAATTATTTTAATATATTAAATTATATATATAATCACTAAAATTTATATTTATATTTTTCTCTATTATAATTTCAATAAATATAAATTTTATAACTAAATGTAATTTCATTCATAAAAATATTATTAAATATCAATTTATTTAATTGTACTTTTAAAACACATGTACAGGCACATTAATTAAATTTACGTTATAAATAATTATGTATTTTAATTTTACCTATTTTATATTATTATTCATGTATATGTATAAAACTATATATTATTATAATGAAATTAAATATAATTAATATTATTCATATATTTATTTCGGAATAAAAATTTGTTGAAATAAATATACAAAAAACATATTCTTTATAGATACAAATATAGGTTTTATATTTTTATAAAATATATATATATAATTAAATAAAAATTTATATTGTTATAACACAAAAACAATATATGTGTCTACGTATTCATGCATGCATGCATGTATCAATGTATATATATGTATATAAAATTACATATAATTTCTATAAGTAAATATGATTATAAAATGTTGAGATATATATTAAATATATTTACATTTACATACTAAGACACATGCACACAAATATACATATATACATACATAAATATATATATATACAAAAATATATCTTTTTTATTTATAGTATCATTATGTATAATATTTATTTTTGAATGATGCATTTTAAATCTATCCTATATCAGTGAAAGGGATAAAATTTATATTAAAATATCTAAAATCGACATAAATATATCAACCCATTTGGGAAAGATAGTAAATTCATCACGGATAATTCATTGAAAAATAATACAAATTGTTTTGGGAAGTATATTTTATTATCTCATTTTTTTCGGTCTGAAATATATATTTTCATATAGTGATTTATTATCAAAAACCGAACAAGTTAAATATAAATAAAAAATATATACAACCTCATATTGAAAACTTATTTTATGATTTTCACATATTTCAGTACTTCAAAAATGTGTATTGATGATCTTTATGTCTAAAACTAACAATGAAAAGTAATTGTATTCAATATATATCCTTATATATAAGATATGGGTATTATAAATTAACTGTGATGCAATATTCCATATAAAATCCCCCAATAACATTCAAGGATATGATGAATAGTGTCTTCAGAAATTACATCAATAAATTAATTGCATAATTTTTATATGTTATTATTTTATATCATAAAATTTGGGAAGAGAATATATAGCATTTTGGAATTTTGTTCAATAGTTTAAAAAAAGATAATTTGTTCCCCAAATTCATCATGAGTGACTATTAGATAGGTCAATTGATATTGTTTGGCCATTTGACTCTAAGAAACTAAATATTTATATATACTTCAAACACATGGTGATTTTAGGAATGACCTAGACTAACTACTATGAAAGTGATGAATTGTTTTAGGGATAAAGGGATATTTTTATGTTTTTTGATAAAATTATAAAAAGAGTTAATCCCACTAAAGAATTTAATATTTAAAGGACTATAGGTTTTTAAGAAAAAAATTACATTAATTTAGATTTAAAGATGAATAATATAACTATTTCACGAATACTGAAAAACAGTTAATTAAATTAGTGTATTTTAAATTCAATGCTGTGTCAAATGATGTACTGGGTTTTGTTAAATTTTCAAATGATAAATTATTAATGTATAAATCCTGAGAAATAAAATTTTAGTAGGAATGGAACCCCATTCACTATTTAGAGTTATCAGTGGTGATCTTCACTTTCAAAATTTAGATTCATTAACTATATATTTGGAAACATGGTATATACAGTACTAAAAAATAATGTTATATATTTTCACATAGAAGGAGTTTAAAATAAAATAATGTTGTCATGTATTTCTAATCAAAGATTATGATTTCATAATTAATTATCATCATGTAATGGAAAATAAAAAAAATAATATTAGAAGAAATAAAAAATCTTAATTCTCAATAAAGTGAATATAGATGAAAAAAATGTTAGAATACACAAAGGCTAGGATTGAGAATCATTAAGATAGGGTATGACTATGACAATCCACAAATTATAGTGTACAAATACATTAAAAATATGATCATGGTTGAAAAATAATATAATATATACATACCCTGTAAAACCAAATCCATAATTGATTGGAATATTCTTGAATTTAAAATTGGTAAAAATTTATTTATAAGGAATGGAATAGGATTATAGCATCCATCACTTAAATATTTAATGAATGATTTTATAAATGACATATATAGATCATCATTCTCAATTAACCATGGAAGCATAAAAATTAATATAAAATTGTTATTTATCATTTTGAATAATATTTAGGATCCCATGTAAATTGAACTACCATTAATAACACTTTGAATCAGTGGAATATGTTTTTAAAAAGTATTTCTATAAATTTTCCTCCTTTTTGTGTTTAGTTTTTTTTTAAAAATAAATTATGTCACTATTTAAATTTTGGTGATTACAGGAGTTATATAGTCATTGAAAATATCTTGGTAGGTATCATCTAATTCCTAGGGAAGATATCATATAATTTTTAATTGTAATATGTCATTTTTTATAATGTAACCACGTGTCTTTAAAATATATATTTTTCTCTTAGTTGTGAAAATGATCATCAGTAACCTATCAAAATAATAAATATAAAAAATATGTTCTTCTTCATAAAGATATGATTTTGATTACTATAATGTTTAAATTAAGCACAATGCACATTGAAATATATTATCAAGATTTTATAACGCACAATGTATGCATTAGTCGTTGAATTAAGAGAAGGATATTCATTCTTATCAAAAATAATCCTTGAGTTGATCAATAATGATATATCTATCCATAATGTAAAAGATCATGGAGTCACAAAACCTATAAATTTGTAGCTTCTAATATTTCTCTATTAAGATAATTCTCTCATTGCACACAACATTGGATTCTCATTACAAAATATTCCTAATTCATATTATGAATTTCAAATCATAGGGGAATAATTTCTATATTTAATTATAAAAACATCCTTTTATTATAGATGTTTAATATTCTCTAGATTATCCATTTTGATACTATTAAATATTTTTAAGAAGAATATATATCATTGATCATGAGAAGGAATTTGAAATATCAAATTTGGAATTTTAAAAAATATTACCCCATATTCATCTCATTTAACCATTATTTGAACCGCTTCTTGAATCACAACACAATCACTGGGTAATGCTATTTTGATATGATGTATAGTATATCATTTTCTGATTTAACCAATACATTATTATTTTATTTTATCGTTTTAAAAAATTATTTGATTCCCATTTTATTCAAAGGTAATTTCATTTTTCTTAACTGTTGAACCACATATATGAAATAAAATTTATAATTTATCACTATGAGATGATTGGGATTCCAAATTAGTTCCCCATGAATATGAAAAAAGATTTAATATATATATATTTAATATTCAAGAAATATATATATCTCCTCTTACATCTGATTCAAATTTATCTTTTGGAAAATCTTATATACTATTTCTGATTTGGTACTTATACTCTTTTAAGATAATATACAAAGAAAACCCAACAAAAAATATATTTATATTAAACTTAATAAGAGAAATATAAACATCAACTATAATCCTTATATATGTAATTGATTTTCTATTTTTCATCTTATATTTAAAAATATATATGATACATTTGCACAGGTTCTTCTCATTAACATTTTTTGGACTTCTACATAGAAAATCGTTTTTATACCAGCAATGTTTCAACCATTTTAATTTTTACGAAAACATTGAATTTATATAATTAATCCATATTTTCTGAAATCATCTAAAATAATATTATGAATTTCCACACCCACTCAAAATTATTCGTAAGCACCATTTGATGATTATTACTCATCGTTGAATAAAAATAAAAATAAATTCAAAATTTCCAAGGGTATATAAATATGTCTCTTTAAATTTTTCTTCCAAAAATTAAAATATAACTAATAAACATTGCATTAGTTCCTTTATCAAAGAAATATATGCTGACAACACAATACTGGATAAATTATTTTTTCAGAAATAATTGTTTCCCTTGGTGATAAAAAAATTATGACCAAGTGACAAATATACACTCCTCCTCAATCTTATCACTCATTTAACATTTTCTCATCTATTTTCCCACTAAAAAAGAATTGGGTTAAAAAATAAAACATATAGAGTTGGGCACTTCCACACTGCCTTCGACATAAAAATACAAAACCCAATTTGGATCGGGGGCGTTAACCCTAATGTCCTTTAAGTAAGATGGAAGGGATAAAAATTTATGTTTTGCCTCAAAGTCGCATAACAATCCTTGGGTATTTCATTGGTAAATATGTTTTAAATTTACATTATAAAAAATATGAATTATTTTTTTATCTTAATTTGTAACAATATTTGTTTATGTGAAATAGTATATTTCAGTTATTAGATTTTGTCTCTCTTTCTCTTTTCACTAATTAACTAAAAATTGTCTCCACCATTCTTCATATGTTTATTTATCCCTAACTAACCAAATTCACACAAGTGAATAAATTTGAATAAATCATGAATGGGATATTAGGTTCATTACTGGGTTCACCTATACTAGGATAAAACTATGGAAAACAGATGACAATAATCCAATATGGAAAAATCCAATAGTTAACTGATTTGCTGGGTGTAATATAGGTGTGTCCACTCCCCAACAAGGATCAGTACAAGAATATTTTTTTGGAAGAATCGCTCTCATCCATTGATTATTTCTCTTTATCCCCACCTTCATACTACTTTAGGGAACATAACTCCACAAATTCATGGAAATTAAAGTTTAACAATAACTATAATCATGTAATTTCTTGATTGTTTCCTCAAATATATGTACATACTACTTTCATATACTCCTAGATTTTTCTTTATATATATTTTGTGACCTCAATCCCTATCATAGTAATTCTATTGTCTTTAGATTCAGAAAATAATTCATAAATATAAACCAGTAACTCCTCCTGCTATATATATATGTGGGAGTGAACTTCTTTCATCTTGTATTGTAATAATAATACTTTTACCATCATAAGGAAACACAATTATTCACCTGGAAAACAAATATTCAAGATGGTTAATGTTTCATCCTCTATATTACAGTAAAAACATGATTCAATAAAATAACAATTTTGATCACCATTACTCTTTTCTGTAGAGATTTACTATATTACTATTGATTTCATTAAATTGATGCTCCCATAAAGATATTATTTTCCCTCTTTTTTAATATATTGTTAAAGTTTTCCCTTCCCATGTTATAAAAGATATCTTCTATATTTTAGGAATTGGTTATCTCTCTGAATAATCTATCAAATTTTAAATGGTTGTGACATTAAGATAATTTTGGTTCCATCGAAGATTCCAAAATAAAATAATTAAATTTTTTCTACTTATTATTCATTATTCCGCTTTTATTTTTCCTCAATATGGGAAATAATACCATTATCAACTATTTAAAAAATGTGTATTAAAAATACACTCAATCTATCACTATAGATACCACCACATAACCACCTACCCTTTTTATGATGTGAAATTGAGACACCTACAGTCTATAGAAAATAATATCATTAAAAAACTGATTCTGCATGACAGATTTCTCATAAAGCAAGTAGTTTATACGTGACACAGAATCCACTTTTATAGTGTGATATTTATTTTCATTTAACTTACTGATAATTTGATATAACTAACTTATTTTTTATTAAGCTCTAATCATAACTCCCATTCAAAATTTCATTATTACTGAATCATTTATTTCTGAAAATGCATAATATAAATTAAGTGAGTATATCCAAAATACGATTATTTAAAATATCATGAATTTTTTCTAATGGAAATTTTGTTGAAAACATTTTCACTCAATATCATTCAAACATAATGTATCTCAAATCCATCAACCAAATGTTTTTCATTTGGTTTCATTCACCGTAAAAAATATGGTACATTATGAAGTCTATTATACCTTACAAAGTTACCATACAAAGATCATTATAACTGAAATTTCAAGAATTTATATACCATATGAAGATCTAATAAAACCATATAAGGTATCATACGAAAATTACTATATCACTTTACTACCTTATTAAAATTCAAATCACCCTTAAAATGATTTATTCCAACCTTAAGGTGACTCATATTAACATTACAGAACTACTACCTCAATATTATGAGTAACCATTCCAACCATATGGTAATATGAATATGTCATAAAAAATCTTGTATAAATATTATTATGTACATTAACCAACCCTAAATATATGGTAATTTAGTCTCTCTCAACCTTTCATGTGATTGTAGATACATTTTCTATATCAAACTAAGTGTGCCTCAACGTTATAACTTTTATGCCTCATCCTTTTGCATTTTATGTCTCAATATTACACATGGGTTATATCATCCATATATTTATCCAAAATTATTCTATGTACTCATAAATATTCATAAAAAATATTCCAAACTTATCATAAACATAATATTTTATACTCCAAACATGATGATAGAGTACAAAAAGAATTATGTTTTCCTGTGAGTGAAAAACTTGTTGACTTTTAATGGTTTTTGAAGCTCAATCATAGAATGTGATATTCATCTATTATAATATGTACATTTAGAAGAATTGAGACACAGTCTAATATGTGTTGAATATTTCTTCATGTACCTCTATGA
Source organism: Viscum album (assembly GCA_963277665.1). Lineage (NCBI taxonomy): Eukaryota > Viridiplantae > Streptophyta > Magnoliopsida > Santalales > Viscaceae > Viscum > Viscum album. Next base: position 339,559,104 of record OY728144.1, read on the forward strand.
TATGTGGTCATGCATTTCTATCAATGATTGAAGGTGTAAGGGGGAGTTCAAAAATAGTATATAAGAAACTATATTCTCTAGATATATTTCTTTTATAATTAAAATAATAATTAAAAATAATAGATACTATATAAAATCTAGTGGGATGTTGATGATCAAGGATATAAGATTATACCCAGAAAATCCACTTTTATTTTATAATAAAAATTTATTAGTGAATACAATGATAAATTGGTGTTAAATATATTTAGCAGTGCGAAAAAACATGTGTCTAAACCTTATAAGACACTAATTATTTCTTGTATTTTTTAATTTTTCATATCACATGGGTATGGATGAATGCATATCTTGTTTTCATTGTTTATTAAGTTTTGTAAGAGATTTATTTCTAATAGACCAAAGTTATAAAATAATATCCCCTCTAATTTACCCTTGTTCAATGGTGAATCATTTATTAGAGCATCTCATGTAGTAATAGAGATCAAATTTTCCCTCTTTCAGATAACTGATTAGATTATGATATATATTTATCAATTTTCTAAATATAATAGTTGTACCCAATATCTATAAGAAAATTCATGAATAGAATAATATTATGATTCAATTTCCTTTATCACTTGTCTTTGATGTTTTTGACAGTGTCATGGATGGATTCCCACCTATTTATAGAAGTTGTTATATAAATTTTACAACTAAAAGAAACATGGATATTGATGTTAAAGAAATACATACAATATTAATTTATTTAACCTGTAAATTCTACACCAAAATGATGTTAATATAGACTAAATATGATATATGGGATAACAAGAAGAGAAAAATTGATGAAAATTTTATGGTTCATTAATTTATGAATAAATTATAAATATGAATCTTTTTAAACCCCAAGATGAGTAAATATTAAAATTTTGAGGGCTTCATTAGAAGGGTTAAATTATATTATTAGAATCATTTGATGATATGATGAGAGGTTTTAATATTTTTCTATTTTTATAAAGTGAGGAGAATAAATATAGATATATTTAATCCTAGGTTTTTAGATTTATAATATAGATAAGTTCTTATCCTTGATGAGATACATAACATTCACATTATATATTTAATGTGAAAATATCAATAATTTAAAAGAAATCCTAGTGTTAAATGGATCTTTGAATCCATGAGTAAGTTAAAGATCAAAGACTGTATTACTGAATAAATTTTTTGATTATCATTGTTAATATGAGAATGATGATGAACATATAATAATCATGTCACTTATCTCAATGAAAAATATTAAATGTAAGAGAATTTATAAAATTAAACACCCACTAAAATTAATTAATTTGTTTGTTACTGTGTGTTTTTACATTTATTATATATTAAATAAAAAAGAGTGAATATGAATCTAAGGATGAGATAACTCAAAATAAGATATGGGAATGAAAAAAAATAATCCTAAAAACATTTTTGATAATTAGAGGTATATTCCTAGAATAATAATAAGTATACAATTTAGTAATAATGAAGAGAAATAAGTCACTTTTAAGTGAAAATCGGATTAAAATGATGATACAATTTCCTATATTTCTGAGATTATAGAGTAAAACATGAGAAATCTTATAGAACTAAGTACTAAGAGGTTGAAATTTAATACATGGAACATATGATGAAATCATAATTAGAGGAATATCTTGTTAAGAATACAAAACAAATGAATGATGTTAAACTCTTGAAGAAGAAAAATAGAATGATATCTTAAGCTTATAAAGTAATTTTGGAAATCGAAGCTACATAAAATTAATATATAATAATTTCAAGATGAAGGTTATAAAAAATTATATAATCATGAATTATTGTAAGAAAAAATTTAATATTAATGATTTAGATCATTTAATGTTATGACATATGTGCTTATACAATTATTTCCTTTCTTTATGGAATTAAATATATAAATTCATTGTGAATTTATAATGAAAAAATTAATATTTAATGAAATTCGGGAATATTTACTAATAGAATAGTATAATAACCTATCAAATTATAAATAAAATTTAGGTATCTTGTGAGTTAAAATATTTTGTACTTACTTCTGATCATAAGTAAAAAAAGGTTTTAGAAATCAAAAATTAAGTGTTGGTGTTTTTGTAAGCCATAATTATTTAATCAAAATTTTCTGATTAATTAAATAATTTAAGGGAAACTTTATTTTCAAAAAATATAATCATAAATTAATGTTTTGTTGTATTATTATTATAAGATAGTTTTTTGATACCATGATTACGTTTTCAAAGTTTTACAAAATCAGTTTTAGTTTTAAAAATAATATTTTTTGAATAAATGAGGATTTTTATTAAATATTATATTCATTTTATTTTGAAATTTATTTTACATAAAATTCAGTTAATTTATGAAATCTATATGTTGAGAAATGGTTAGGGTCAATTTTTTTTATTTTTATAATATACATTCATTTTGATGAATAGTAAAATATGATAATTTATGATAAAAGATATATACATGAATTATAGAGTCATAGATGATGTATGGATAATTGAATCCAAAAATCTAGAATTATCCTTCATTTTTTAAATATTTCTGGTGGTAATTCTGAAGTTATTCATATTCAAGGGGAAAAATAACAAACTACTGTGTAAAATAATGAGAAAACACACTCTCCTCCACAATAAATACCACCCTCACCACCTATACTCCTTCCACATTCCAATCGGTGATCCATGAAAAATTATGATAAACTATCATCCCAATCCCCTTCCCCAGATTATTTAGTTTTTTTCCCAAAAAAATTTATAACCTAGGTTCCTTAAAGCGGTTCTCAATGGGGAGAAGTCAAGAGATAAACTCCTATCTATTTTTCTTTTAATTTATTTTAATTTATTTTTCATTTATTATTCTATCATCACCTCTTATCTAAAAAATTGAATGATAACTCCATTATATATTATATACCAGAATTATATCATGTTAGTGGAATATCTATCAATTAAAATATCTCTCTCCGTCTCTCTTATTCTAAAAATGAAATCATCACCCATGATGCATCAATGTTCCGACATCATGGATGATGTGTTTAAATTTTTCATTAGTGCCTCAAATTATATTATTAAAACGAATATAATGGTTGGAAAATAATTTATTTTTATTTTTATTTCCCATTTCATGATATAGATCTAAATAATCTACATAATACTAAATGATAAAACAATTCGAGTTGGTTGTGATCGAAAACTGCCAAAATTTCCCTAAATGATTATTATTAACTATTTATCTAATGATTCGTTATCAGGACATTAAATCAAATAGATTAAATAAAAATTTAATCCAATTAATTTTAATTCATAACACATATTTTAAATTCTTAACCACTCTTCTTATTATTCATGATTTATCATTCACGTATTCAAGCAACCTGATCATTAAAACCAAGGAAACAGGCACTGCAAAACGATAAAATGGTATATTGTAACTAATAAAAAAGGCCATAAATGAAAATAATAATATTATAATAAATAAAATAAATTAATAAAATGTTACCAAGTAATTAATTAATGGTTCTAAAGTTATTTCATAGGATATTAAGCTCAAGTGTAGAATACTTTTGTTCATAAGTTAAGGGATTTCTTCCAAACCAATGTTTTTTCCTTCTGGTCATCCTTTCTCTCTATTTTCCCCAATGTAATTCTTATTTATATTTATAAAATTCTTATAAATTGAATTTTTATCTTCAAAAATAATGTATTAAGATCATTAAATCCATCTTTTATGGGGGAATACATGTTTTAAAAAGGTTCCCTCCTCAAATCTTCCCGTTAAAAAACCCGATTAATGTGTACATTCAGATTTATAATCTATTGTCTAGTTCACTACATAATATATTCAATGAAATAATTGTTTTTATAAAATAATAAATTCACCCTAAAAACAATATTGGTTCAATTATGGATTTTTTCTTCCATTTGACAAGAAAAATCATCATGAACCGACCATGAAAATCATGATAAAAACATACCTAAAAATGGAATAAAACATTATTATGAATAAATGGGTGTAATGGTTTTATAAAAAATAATATAAGGTATTATATATACTATTATATTTATTTAATATGTAAATAACTCTATTTAATCTATTATACATTATGATTGAACACATTTATGTTAAAATCTCGACGTAAGGGAATCTTTAACAAAAACATCATTTTAAATGTTTTAATGATTTATACTTATAAATATTTATTTTTTAGAACCATGCACTAAAAAATATTTTTATGAATTCATTTTAATATAAATGAAATTTATAAAATTGATATTTTAAATTTACTCTCATTTTTCCAAAATAGATAATTTTTAGGTCTAATTTAAGGGAAATTCTAAACCCTATTTCCATTCTTTGTGTTAATCTTTTACATCATTGATTATGCAGTACTAAGATTATTTTTGAACTTAATTTTGTTTATATTTTGTTTTATTGTGTGTAGGTAATTTTTATCCACATATTCCATTCATTTTTTTCAATTATCACGTCAAATATATGACATTTTAGGGGTCTTTTTCATTAAAATCATATTTTAAATCTCTATTTAAAAAAAATTCGAAAGGAATCCTTTTATGATGAAATTATTCAGTTTTTGTTAATATATACTAGTTCTTGGTAACTTTTTAAGTTGAAATTTTGGAACTATATATCCCTCAAATATAGTTGGTATGTTTATGTGGTAGGTTGACTGTTTGGTTTCTCCAAGTGTGACTACAATTGTTACACCAAAAGGTAGTCATGAGAGTTATATCATAAGGTATCCATGGGTATTACATTGTGAGGTATCCCTGAATGTTACAAATAATATTGTATCTATGAGGGTTAAAAATAATAATTAACTAATTCCCCAAGTTACTTTTATGGTTTTATTTAGGTATTTTATGTTTTGTGTAAATCTCTTGTTTTCAAAATGTTAATATATGAAAAAGTATGGTTGAAAATTATGTCTATATGATAAATATTTCCTATGTTTATAAGTATTCATGGAATAATGGTTTATTTATTTAGTTTGGTGTCCTTTACTAAGATTTTTGGGCTTATCCCATGTTTTGAATTGTTTTTAAAAGGGTTTAATGATGGTTATGGGAAATGAATAATCTTATATGAATGTTGTGAAGAAATATCTTGAAAATGAATCATGTTTATTTTATAGAAATATTTTATGGGAAAATGGATACAGGGTATAAGTTTCATTTTTTAATATATTCTATTATCATGAAATAATTCGTCTAAATACTATAAAAACCACAACTTAAAAGATATTTGGGAACAAAAGAATAATAATTCTAGTATAAGATCACAAGAATATGTAATAATTTTTGTTGGGTCCATTCAATTAATATGAAAGTAGGGTTTATATAACATTATAGGATAGAATATTATTTTATCATATATTACATATCCTTTTTAATCACATGTTATTTAACATATAAAAAATTTAGAGGATTAATTTAATTTATGTAGATTGGATAAAAAAACCAAATCAACTAAGATATCAAGGGATTGATGAATTAGAGTATTAAAAAAAATTTATGTCATTATCTTTAGCATATAAATAATTTTTGTTAATAATTCATTTCATGTTTATGTGAAATCATTTCCAATAGATTATGATATTTATTCAAGAAGGAAGGAAGTAGATCACACAAAACCTTCTTATCCCCTCACCGATGATTTGATCATCTCTATTATTGTAAAATCATGTTTTAATGATTTTAGCAACTTCTTGATTATTCAAATCACGTACAATAAATTGAGAGAGTTATCAAGTACCTATTCATTTCAATAAAAAAAATTGGTTCATTATATCCATTTCATATTATTTAACGATCTCAACTCTTCCAACTCTATTAAAAAGTTAAATACAATTTTTTGTGTGAATGTTTACTTTTTGAATGTAGTACAATATGCCAAAAGATGAAAGGTAAATCAAGAAGATCCTAAAATCTTGATTCAATGTATATATTATTTTCTTATCTAGAATGTATGAAATATTATCATATTTATATTTATGAATCATGAGGATATAATTCATATCTAGGATTTTCAAAAATGATGTATTCACTAATAAAGAGGAAATACGTTGATGTTAAAGGATTAATATATCCATATATAAAAGACTCAAGAGTTATGGTAGACTTAAGGATGGTGGAATATTTAAATTTACAAGTATTATTTTGATCATGAAAATAATTTCTGATAGTTTTAATGAATTTTATTTTCATGTGATCCTTATGTTTTCTTGAACAAAATTGTTATTTTTTGGAAAAATATATATTTTGGTGGACATAATGTTATTGGTATGGATAAATTTGGGGTTTATATGATCTCTAATTTTAGGGTAATTATGTGTTTCTATAATAAGGGAAAATAGTTTTTATCAAAATTTTATTTAGTGGGTAATGTTATCCTATAATAATACCACAATAATTTTTGAAGTCATTACATGAAAGAGGTAAATAGAATTCCATGAGATTTTATTGGAGAAATAAAGGTTAAATAGGAAAATACGATTTTTTTATTGAATAATGGTGATTTACAAAAATGAAAAGCTAAATCATTGAGATTATATGATTTCGAAATATACTTTGTAGAGTGATACTTTTAGAGTCATCGATGTTATTTGATGATAAATTTCAATACTCTCCTAGAATACTGTGTGATAAAATCAGTCTAATTTTTTGGTTTTCATTTTAGTTTTCAGTTTTTCATGAATTTTTAATGATATTTTTCTAATGTTGTATGTTTCCTTTTGGATATTATTGTATAATTTTGAGGAAAAACAGTTTTAAATACATAATAGTTTGTTATTTTTGGAGAATTATCTTATAATAATAAAATCGGTTTTGGGTATTATATGGTATAAAAATATTGATTATATTTTCTATAATATGTTATTATTTAGATGTTGATTTTCATGCTTCATGAATGAAATAAAAAACCATTCTCATGAGTTGAAAAAAAAAACTAAGTTAGTTGTAGAGATTAATTAAAGTATGAAAAAAATACTTTTCATGTAGGTATATTTCCTTATGCTTTTAATACAGATATTAAAAAAATTCACAATTATAGGAATGTGAAAATTAAATAAAAAATTTCATTTCATTAATTTTCTAACCAAGGAAAACATGTCTCTATAACCTATAAAATATTTATGGTTTTTTAGTGGTCAAATATCTCATCACATTGTTCTATATCACTCTCAATTAGTTATTGATAGTTATTTCTCTCTCCCATGTCCATGGTTTCCTATGTGGACACCTAAAACATGTTACCTCAAGTAATATTTATAAATTATTTTCTCTCTTATCAAGTGATTGTTTTAATATTTTTTTAACAATGTGGGATATAAAAATAGTTGTTTTGGAAAATCCAACCCCAGTTGTAGAACCTAATTTCAAATTGTGAGGATTAAATTTCTAGAAGGTTGGGAGTATGTAACGACCAAAGTACTTATAAAATAAATTTTATTCATTATATAATCAAATATTTAAATTCATTGTGAATTTATAATGAATTAAACAATGTTAATAGAAATTAAGGAATATATACTAATAAGAATGTAACATCACCTATTAAAGTATAAATAAAATTTATGCATCATATGAGTGGAAATATGATCTATTTATTTCATGGCATAAGTATAAAAGTATTTAGAAATGAAAAATTACGTTTTGGTATTTTTGTAATCAATAATTATTTAATTAAAATTTTATTATAAATATAATAATTTGACAGAAATCTTATTTTAAAAAAATATCATCATAAATTAATGTTTTTGTCCTTATGATTATAATATAATTTTTAGGCCTTATTGTATTTTTCAAACTATTATAAAATTAGTTATGATTTTATAATTGGTTTTTTTCAAATAATGGATGATTTTAATTAAAAATTAAATCTCTCATATTCAATATTTTTTTATAAACCAATGTTCATTTTTGAATTCTATGTTCCAATATATGGTTAGGGGTAATTTTTGGGATTTTTCTAATATAATTGGATTTTAATATATTTTAAAATACACTAATTTAGGATAAATTATAAATACCTGAATTATGAATTCATATACGATTCAGGACGGTTGTAAGCCCAAAATATCAAACTATTATTAATATTTTATTATTTTTGGTGATAAGTATCAAATTATTCATATTCTAGAGATAAAATAATAATCAAATTAGTAAAATAATAAGAAAACACCCCTCCCATCTACTATAAAAACTACCCTCACCACCTATTCACCTAACACATTCTAAGAAGTGTTACTTTTAACAATTATTTTACAATATCTTATTAATCCCCTTATCCATGTCCATGAGGTTATGGTCTTAATTTAACATGAATCCTAAGTTCCTTGATTAGGTTGTTAGTGGGGAGAATTCAAGTGGTAAAATCCTCTTTCATTTTCTTTGATTTCTTTTATTTCCTTTTCCATTTCTTATTCTCCCCTGACCTCCTCTATCCAAATGTGAATTTTACCTACAATTGTTTTATATAAATTAATTATATCATGTTAATTTAAGATCCATCATCAACCCCCTTTTATCTCCCTCTTTTATTCTAAAAATGAAATCATCACCCAAGATGTGTCAATTTATAGACATCATGGACGTTTCATTTTTATTTTCATATAACTCCTTAAATTCTTTTCATAAAACTACTATAATGATAGGTAATAATTTTAAAATTTATTTTATAACCAATTTTATTTTCTTTGACGAAAATAATTACATAATACTAAATGATAATACATATTGAGTTTGTTGTGATCGAAAACTGTGAAAATTAACCCAAATGATTATCATTAACTCTTTATATAATTATTCATCCTCGTGCCCTTTAATGAATTTATATGTTTATAAATTAAAATATATTTATGTTAATTAATAATAAAAATATTCAATTCTAGACAACTATTTACATTTTACATGATTTTACCTACATGTATACAAGTAAACTGACCATGAAAACCAAGGAATTGAACACTCCAAAATGATAAAATTATGTCATATAACTCATTAAAAAATCCATTAATTGTATTAATAAATTTATAAAAAAATAAAATATATGTAGAGAAGGTCCTAAATTAATTATTTAATGGATCTATATTAATTATCTAGGATATGAAGTTCATGTGCAGAACACTTTTTGACATAAGTTAAGGGATTCATTCAGAACCTCTCTTTTTTTTATTAAGGTTAGTATTTCTCTCTAATTTTCACAATGTGAATCCTATTTAATTTTATATAATTCTTATAATTCTTTCTATTAAAAAATAATTTATTCAGATCATTAAATCCTTCTTTTATGGGGAAATAACTGTTTTAAAAAGGTTCCATCCTCAACTCTTCCTGATCAGCAAACCTGACTAAAGATAACTTCGTGATTTTTCAACATTTTCAAGTTCACTCTATAATATATTTTATGTAATAAATATTTTTATAAAATAAACCATTTGACCATGAAAATTAATCTTTTTTTTAATTATGGTTCTTTACATCCATTCAACAAGAAAATCGATAACAAACAAACCATAAAAACCATGACAGGAACACACCCAAAATAATAGAAATAACAAAATAATATAAAAAAATTGGTTGGATGTTATTATAAAAAAAATATAAGGTATTATACATATTTATATTTTTTTATATGTTAAAAAAACTCTTTAAAACATTATACATGATGATTGAACATATTTCAAATAAGATGAACCCAAGGTAATATACTCATTAACTAAGACATTATTTTAAATGTTTTAATGATTTTTTCTTATAAATAATTATACTTCTGGACCATGTAATCAAAATGGTTCATATAAATATATATATATATATATATTAATTACATGAATTTTTATTTTAAAATTAATCTCAATACTATTAAAAGATGTATATTTTTTAGGGTTTATTTAAGAGAATTATTTTCCCAATTTCCATTCATTGGGTTAACCTTTTAGTTAATTGATTATATGATAATAAGATTATTTGTAAAATGAATTTTTATTATATTATGTTTTTTATTTTAATTTATAATGTATACAAATATATTATTATTTTTTATCTATTATCACATCTATTATATGATATTTTCAATGGACATTTTCTTTTAAAATCCTCATTTAAATTTTTGTTTTTACACAATTCAAAAGGAATATTTTTATGACAAATGTATTAATTTATTATGATTAAATTCTGGTTTATAGATATTTTTTATGATAAATAGTGATACGTATATCTCCCACAAATTCATTGGGTACATTTTTGTTGGAGTTCAAACATATAGTTACTCCATGTGTGATGACAATATTTACAACAAAAGGTAGCTACTATGGTTACATTGTATGTTATCCTTGAGAGTTACAAATCATATGGTATCCATGAGTGTAAAAAATCATAATTATGTAATTCACCAAGTTACCTTTAGTGTTTTTTAGGTTTTTAATGTTTAATTGTGATCTATTATTTTTAAAAAGTAAGTATATGATACATTATCCGTGAAAAGTATGTATTTCTGAAAATGATTTCATATGTTGTTAAGTATTCATGAAAAAAAGTTTTACTACATTATTTATATTTCCCTTAGTGAGTTTTTGGTGCTCATACTAGGGTTTGAATTGTTTTGCATTAGGTTTAAGGATGGGTAAGGTAAAATAAGAATCCATGATTAATGTGGTGATGATATATCTTGAAAATAATTCAAATTTATTTTAAATAATTATTTTTTAAAAATAAAAATGGATATTGAGTTTAGGTTTCCTTTTGTAATGTATTGTATTATCATTTAAGAATTGGTCCGAATCCTATAAAACATCAAACTTAATTGTCTTTTCGATGCAAAGAAAAACAAATCATCTCTAAAATTAGTAGAATAAGTAATGATTAATGTTGGGTTCTTATATTGAAAAACTCAACATAAATATATAGAGGATGAAAAATCATGGAAAAATTTATGTTTGACTATAATAAGTATATGGAGATCATTTATGATTCATCAATGTTTTCCAAAAATTTTAATTCACAGTAGTGGGTCAAATCCATATCTTCTATGTCTCTTTGTAAATGTGTTTCATCTAAAAAAGTATGTTCAAAATCAAAATTTTCTGATCTAAATTCAAATAATAGTGGAGATTAATAGTCTCTAATACCAAAACGGTGAAAAAAATTATATAAATCTTACCACTTTAAGGAAATATCATGATACATTATTGTCAGTCCCATTATATCTAATTTCATGGAAGAACTCATATTACTATGAAGACCATGATTCTGTGGGCACAACTGGTTTTACGGTATGTTTGGTCACATGTCTTATTCTTTCTAAAATAATTTCTTTTTACTAAGAATAATTTATGATGAATGAGAAAGAAACCATAAGAATATAAATATAAATACAAATTTTAGAAATCGAATTGTAGGAAAACATTTTATTCTCCCACAGAAAGTATGTTTTATTACTAAGATGAAATATGTGTATGATGTGAAAAAAACCATAATAGATAAAAAGTTTGAATGGCATGTTTTCATTGAAAAATTCCAAATAATTGAAAAGGGGGAGTAATATTAAAAGGAAAATTATGGTGGAATATTATGTATTCATAAATCCATTTGATGAAATGAAATGGAGGATGTCCCTGGATATTAGATAGTCGTGGTTCTTCAAAAATCTCAAGTGACAAAATATATTCTAAAAAACATTATAGTACATAAAAGTGGATATGTGACATTCATAAATAAATGTTATTATAGTATTCAGTCCATTGGAAAACCTAATATTGAATTATATTATTCTAAATAATAATAATTTTCTTTTTTTAGAATGTTATAATCATAAAGTCATAAGATTAATAAAATTTTCCTATGAAGGGAATGATATGCATTTCAATAAACAATCATGTTTCATAAATATTTATAAGGATAACATTTTTATTATTAGATTACATTGAACAAGTTGAAGATTATTTTCAATTTTTGATCCAATTAAATTATTTTACCTGAGTCCCAAAGATGAAAATAAATTGTGGAATAAGAGACATGGAAACCATGGCCAAAGATGTTTGATTAAAATCTCGAATCATTATTTCGTATGAAATACCTTCAAAAAAACAATGTAAATATAATATAATCATAAAACATTCCAAAAAGGGAATATTGTTTTATCTTAATATATTTGAGTGGAGATATATTCATCGGGGACACTTGAAATCATTCATTTATATATTTTTATTCCAATGAAGAATCGGTATTCGATAAAAGATTTTTTATTATTTTCACTCACTCATTATTTCACTCAGATGACTATAACTATATTTATGAAACGTAATCATGAATTAGTTTACTTCTTTAAATTTCATAAAAAAGAACATGAAAAATAGTTTTCAGTATGCATCTTGGTTATGGGATTATAAAATGGATTATATTTTACATAAAATATATTTTAATGTTATATTAAAATTAATAAAATAAAAAACAATTTATTTCTAAATAAACTCTCAAATAAAATGGAATAACTAAAATTAAAATATATGTATAAAATAAAAAAATAGAATAATATTTGATGGGAAAAAAGTGAATTGTTTTTAAAGAGAGATGTAGTATGCAAGGAAGTACATTAAAAAATTACTGATCAATATCACTAAAGATAGAAAAACAAATTATGTGATTTGGTTCATTAGAATTTAGAAATTTATAGAGTTTTAATTTCATGGAATAAAAATTTTCAAAATAATTAATGGAAACAATCAAGGGAAATTCAAAGAAAATAATGATTATGGAATTTTCATGGGGTAATTTCCTAATGGATGGGGTATACTTTTTTTCATGAAAAGGATATAAAAACTAACATATTTTAATATAAAATGAAATAGAACTAGTATAAGAAAGTAGTTTCAAATAATTTAGAAGATGGTTTTGCAGTAGCAAATAATGATAATATTTAAGGTAACCATCCTTTTGAACAAGTGTAATTTTTTGTATAATTTTAATGTAGTTGATTTAGATATGTCATTTAATGATTTTGAAAATTATAATATTAAGATAATGATGAATTCTTGGGTAATTAATCATATTGGAATTAAAAACAAAATTATTATTAAAGATGCACATGTCCATACTAGAATAAATATTACAACTGAGAATCAAATTCATCTAATTTCATAATTTAAACTGAAATGATATCATGATATAGTTAAACATGGAAGTTTTATTTGTTTTATGAAGGAATATATTGATCCAATTGAGAATAACGCAATATGGGAGCATATATTAAGGCATAAAATTAAAAATGATCAATTCAGAAGTTGGGATTTTATAAAGAAACATTATAATAATGGATGGGTATAAAGAGAAAATGACTGACTATTTCACCAGGGGTATTTTAAAATTTAAATCATCTATTTTTATGAAACAAGTTATCAAGTTGCATTAATAGAATCCATTAAAAATATAGTGTAATTAGTAGGTTACCTAAAATATAAAATTTTAATAAATAGATGAAATTATACATTACTTAATGAAGATCATGAATAGGTTGTATTTATTAACCAATATAAAGATTTTAGTATGAATATATATGATAAAATAGTTATGAAGTTGAGTAAAACAATATATTTATTAAATTAAGAACCATGTACCTAGTAATCTAAACCATTTCTATGCATGAATGATTTGAATTTTCGTAAAATTCAATGTTAAAAAAATTATATGTGAACGAAGACACCATAGGTACACTAATTAATTAGGTTTATATTGATGAAATTATATTTACATGGGATTATAAATTCCTCTAAGAATAATTTTAAATGTAATTGAAAAGGAATTTTTAAATTTCTTTACTTGGAGAGATGTGTTACTTATTTGGACGATAAATAATATTGGCATAAGATAAAAATTCATATCTTAATGGAAATTTTCAAATAAATTATTAAAAATGTTTGGTATCAAGGATTTTAAATAATCATGCACTCCCATTTATATTCTCACATAATAAACCAATGATGGAATGGAAGGAGTATCAATTTATGGGAATTTAAAATAACTTTGGATATCATGCCTTACCTAATGGATTCAAGTGTATACATTTTATTTTTAGTGACTCCGTGTGCTATATTTTAGTCAATAACAAAAGAGTACTATATTTTGGTATCTAAGAGTATTTTTAGTTATCTTAAAGGAACAAAAAATAGTCACATGTTTTAAAGAGTAAGTTCATATTTACAGTTTCATCTATTCATAGACATTAATTGGGTAGGGGATTATACTAATTGGATGACCACATCTTTTGGTTCCTTCCTTCATAGTCATTTTTTTCTGATCTATCACAATATTGAGCACCATTAATTGGAATTAATTATTATTAGGTCTGATTATATCACACCTACACATGTTGATATATGAATATAAAGGTTGTAGGTGTAGCTGGTTGATTTAAAATTTGTTTATGAGGAAAAATTATACATTTATTTTATAATATAAGTTCCAAATATCTCTCAATGAAACCCTCACATATCTCATGTTCTAAAAATATTGACATCATGTACCATTCGAATAAATACTAAGTTTAAAGTTGTGATATAAATATTGATTATATTTTCTCAATGAATTATTTTACACAAGTCTTTATCAAGGAAATTACAGGACAGATATTTCAAGATCACAGGATCTAACATAATGTTCAATCATATCTTCATAATTCAGGACCTGTAAAAAAAATAATATCACCAATATATATTGAATTATTTTGAAGAATAGGGAGAGATGGTGATATATATACTTATATAAAGGGGATAATATTCTTGATAAATGGGGGAGTGAGCAATTACTTATCATCTAAATCAATAGAAAATTTTGAAGGGGGGGGTTTCAAATAGTGTTTATAGATGTATGAATTCACATTTTGTTAATTTTCTATAACATTTCCAATTAGAGTGGAAATAATGGTTGAAATTCTCTAAAAAACATAATCCTATAGGTGTGTCTTCTGGGAGAATGTTTTTTGAATTATCATCTAGAATTTAAATTTTATATAATTTCTGATGATTCTTTGGGTAATGATGATTTTATTGGAATGTGTTCAAAATATATCCTAGAAAATCCAAAAATATTAGCCTGATTTATTGATTAATTTTTTAGTGGATTGAATTTATTTATTATACTTTTTGGTATCAGTAGTGGAGGATAATATTTTGAGTGATTTAGAATGTTTTTAAGGAATATTAAGATTCTATAAGAATATTTTCATATTTTTTATGAATATTCTAGTGGGATCATCAATAACTATAATAGATGTCAAAATTTTGAACTAGTATATTCATCTATTGGGTGACCACATTTCATATTTTTGTAAAAAAAAATTATTTTGATTTTGGATATAATGTATTTAAAATCAATGGATGATTAATAGTCTACATGAGAATTTTAAAAATAAATTAGGATTCCTGGGAGAGTTTAAGAAAATTATCATTTTGGAGGTTATTCATGGTTTAATTGAGTTTTCAAAGGATTTTTTTAAAACATTTTTTTATTTACTGTGGTATTCTAGAAGACATGTCTTGTTGGACAATAAAGGCACATATGATATTGTATCCACAAAAAAGAAAATATTGTTAAGGGAAATATAATTCAATATCATTGAATAAGTGAATTAGATAATAGTGTAATGACATATGATATATTCATTTTTGAATAATTATTTTATGGTTTTGAATGGTAGTTGAGTTATGATATGGGAGTTTTTTTATGTACATTGATTTATATTGTAAAAACATTTCATTCTTAATTTTAGTATTTTATATAATTTTAAATCATATTATGTTCAATAAATTCCGCATTGTTAAAAATAAAAAAACTAAACTATCAGTAAATCAATATTATATAATATTTATCCTCGATTAGGGAAAATATTGTTCAAACATGATATCAAACTGATGAGATGAACTAAAAAGAAGTTAATTAATTATATTTTCAAGAATAATGAATATTTCAATGTGATGAGGATTTTTCATTTCATAGTTCATCAAATAAAATGAAATTTCTTCAGGGATTCATGTATTGTTTTCTGAATATCAGAGATAATTATTAATATGATATTTTATGTCAATTGAACCACATGTATTTTATTCTCACCAAAATAAGGTATATGATGCTTTAATTATTTGGAACAGATTTACTTTGTAATTCTAAGAGATGTTTTATTATGAATGGAATCTAAGACAGATACAATTAAATTATAATAATTAGATAGTTTTATTTTCTTATGTATTTATATAAGGGTAGTTTTGGCGTTTCTATAAGGACATGGGGGAGTTGACCCATGTAATATGTTTTAATTATTCTTGGGAAGAATGACTGAGTTTTCTCAAAATATTTTAATTTTCCTAGATCTTCCTTACGGTAGGCTCGATGAACATTATAACATACGAATTTGGGTATGTAAAATGGATGTGTGGAATTAATGTGTAGTCTAAGAAGAAAAGTAATTTTTTAGAGAATGGGATGTTTTGGAAGTGAAATATAAAAGATAAAACATCGAAAAGGTTGGTTGGGATGAAACAAATAATGGTTTTATTTGTGAGTCAAAAGTTGATAGAGGATAAAAGTGTGTAAGTCCTATAGATCTGAAGAGATTATCATCATATGTTCAAGATCGATCATTTAGGAGAATGCAATCTAATTTCAAGTCATGAATATAAGAACAACTTATAAAACTCTACAATGTTAGAATTATATTCTCTCTAGGATTTAAGGCTCAAAGGTAAGACTATAAATATTTACTATGTAATTAGATTCTTATTTGATCATAATTATCTCATAAAAATCATTTTTAAACAACTATGATATTATGTAAAATAAATCAACTTTATAATGAAAAAGGATATTGGTTGATACTTGTCCAACCAACTTTTATTTGATATTATAGATTTTTTTGAGATTCTAAAGTTTAGTTTAAGTGGAAATCGATAAGGAGTAGGAATCCAAATTGGGATTGAACCCTGTAAAAAATAACTTATGCCTTGTTTTTTTAAATTTCAATTTCACAAGGTTATGTCTGAGTTATTTATATGAAGGGATAATTTATTAAATGGAAATAAATTTTTATTTCCAATTGAAATAATTTTCATAATAATATCACCACTAATTCAACAACTTTATTTCTAGTGCATCAGTTCATTGTGTATTTTAATGGTACAAAACTTCAACCACTAAAGACCAGTTATTTTATGATAATTCACATGTTGACTCCCCATGATTCTATTCTACTAAATTAAAATTAATCTACGTCCATAAAATTTCAATGATATCTAAGAATATATAGTTTAAAATTGATCTTCCTATTTATAAAATTGATTTAGGGAGTATACTATCAACAATTGTAAATTCTAAGATACCTTCCTTCAATAGTATCATTTATTAACTGAAAAAAGTGAATGAGACTCCCAATTAGGGTTTATTCTTATAAAAAACAATATAAGCCTACTGATCATGGGGTCAGGGTAGTAAACAAGAACCAATGTCATCCACTATAATGTTTCCAATGCCACTATGAAAGAAAAATCAACCTATATAACTTGATAATTAAACATTCCCAACCAATACCTTCTTGTGAACTCAACCAGACCCACCCTAATCATTTATTAGATAAGAATGAAGAATATTGCATGATAAATAGAAAACATGTAGAGTCAATTAATTCCAATTGTTACTAAGGAACTTTTGAAGATCCTATATATTTTATCTTCCACCAAAATTCAATGTTATTTTTAAACTCTAATGAAGAATTATATTCTTGAATATTCATCATGAACTCCCCTTAAATTACATCATCGTGTATATTGAGATTTTAAAAAATTCATTAAAGAAACATATTGAGAAATATTTCTACCTCTTTAATATCTTTATGTATCCAAAACCATAGGAAATAGATACCAACTAACATTAAATAGATATGTGTGTGTGTGTGTGGTTCATCATGGTTACTTATTCCCTTCTATTATCCTCATTTTTAGGCTTTTGTTTCTGATGCATTGTGATGGGGCGCTCCACCCATGATTTTTATCTTGTAAATGGAGAAGGCTGTGTTTTACCCATCATTCCCATATTCCAATGGTGGGTGAAATTCATCATTTCATTACCAATGTTTTCTCTTATATCGAAATAGGATGATGGGATATTAGTCTCTCCTTCCATGGATTCCTCCTCGGAATTAATTTCCTAGTCTCGGCCTCCCATAGAGATTAATACATTTTTCATCGAACTCTCCTCTATGCCATATCTTTTTGGAAGCAATTTAATTACACTACTTCAGTCAGGACATTCCAAAGGTCCATGTTAGGGAAACAACCTTTTGTCCAGAGTGTAGTCATGTTGGGCATCGCTATCATATCTAGACACCGGAACATTGTTACAACTAAATTATCCCTTATTAGGGGGCTTCTTGAGGGCGTTTAATCCTGATTTATCCCACATAAATTTTAGGGTATCCTATGCTGGAGGCATGTATATACGATTTTCCTAAGGTTCCCATGTTTAACATGCGATATTACAGGATTTTAACATCAGGTGGAGATGGATCAAACTGATCCAAACACTAACAAGAGTGAATTAGATTGGTTCATCTCTATGAGGGTTCACATGGATGTTTTGCCATATGGGTGGTTCAAAACACCCAATATGGATGGACCTGAGATGGAATGTCCCAAAAATGGAAGGTTTCCCATCTTTATGGTTGATCTGAACATCATAATGGACAGATCTAGTAAGAACGCCCCAAAAAATGGGACACCAAGGCTTATCATTATCTGGGATTGAACCTCATGGAGTTTCTCTACAAACCCTATTTATAAGATATTGATAAAAATACACATTGTTCGAAGTGGTGATTCGGGGATTACACATGGTTTTCAGCCCTTCAAAAGTGAGGAACTCTTTGTTGGATGGATGTGTTGTGGGAGGCATAGGCATGGTAAGATACCAGAGTGCTATAAAGAGAAATTAGATGAATGGGGATTATGCATGGTTAGATACCCTAATAATTGGAATGATCCCATTGGTATGTGGTGGCGCAATAAGAATTAAGATAGATAAATGGTGATTTGGTGAAGTTGGAGGAATGAATGAGGTGGAACTAACATGAAAGTGTGGTGCCGAGCATGAAGTATATGATGTCTTCCTACGTGTCCTAGTGGTTGGTAATCAATGTACACATAGTTTGGTGGGGTTATGGGACACCTAAAGAGTCATCCTATAATAATGGTGTGCATGAATAAGGACTCAAAGGATGTATAACCTTTGGATTGGGACACAATCTTTCCAAGACACAAAGGCTCGAATGAGAGATCGGGATAGAAAATTGGTGATGGGATTTGACCTCAGAGAGGATTTCAATATATCCTAGTATAAAGGAATAAATGTCCACATTGATTAAGAGGGGTGAATATAATTGGGGAATACAGAATGGAAAGATACCCAGAGAGGCGCTGTGGGATTATGCAGGTTAGCAGCCCTTTGAAAGAGGGTAACTTTTAGTTGGAAGAGTATGGTGAGGTTTGAGGATCATGCATGGTTAGTTCCACATCAATATCAGAACACCTGAAAGGATGTATCCAAGATATGTGACCCAAAAAGGGAATTTATCACATTATGAAGTCCCATCCCTAGAATGGAGCACCATGGTTTACTATTGGGTGGGATTGAACCTCAAAGAGGTTTCCTATATACTTGAAAGGGATAAAAACCTATGTAGTTCTGATTGTGTATTTTAACCTCATGCAGGAGCAGTGAAATGACATGAAATAACCAGGACAAATGGGTTGTGCAGAGTGATTGGCTTGAACATCAGAGAGGATTCCTACATACCCTACTTAATAAATAGGTATCAAAGTCAACATAGTTCGAGGAGGGGAATAGAATTAGGGTGTGCACAAAGTAGAACAACCTAGATATGCTCCAAGAGATTATATGTCGTTTGAGTCCCTACTCAAGAGGGGAACTCTTTGTTGGAGGAGTATTGTGATGTGCGGATCTCATACATGGTAAGATACCCATCTAGATCAAAACTCCTCAATGGATGGATATGAGTGATTTGTCCCAAGAAGGTAATATTTCACATCAAGAAGTGGCATCCCATGAAAGGAGCATAGGGTTTTACCATTGGTCAAGATTGGAAATCAAATAGGCATCCAATATACCTTAAAGGGATCAAGACGTCTGTAGTTCAAGGCATTCTGTTTAACATCATGCAGGATGACTGAGTCGACATGAAATAGACAAGAAAAATGGATTCTAAGGAGTGATGGGCCTAAATCTTGGGGAGGATTCCTACTGACCTGTCATGAAAGGTATGGATCAATGTCCCCATAGTTTGGGATGGATCATGGGGCTTATGCATGGCTAGAGGCCAAAAGACTTGTTGGGGCTAGCACATGGTTAGTGGACCAAAGAGTATTTCTTTTTCTTTTCATAATCTAATCCCACAAGAGTCATACTCTGTGTGGGAAACAAGAGGTGACAATATACCTAACGACTATGTCATGAAGGGTGCAGCCACAAGGGATGGAGTGGACCTTATGCATGGATAACGGTTTGAGGAGATGAAGAGTGGAAATTTCTATAGGGGGAGAAACATAGGGTGGTTCAAGGATTATAATTATACTTCCTGAGGCACACATGGTGACAAATCCAAAAGGGAGAGAGAGAGCTAGAGGGATCAAGTGTCATTCCCTTTTCTAGTCCTCTCAAAATTACCACAGATGTAACAATCATAGTTTAACATCTTGTATTGAGGATGTGGCTGATTTTCAGATAATGTCATGAATCTCAGATGAGGAGGGCATGCTCCTCATCTCTGGTACCTACATATCTTGTACCAACCCACACATGGGGAAGGGATGGAAGAGGAAATGCCCGATGGGAGTGAGGTGGAGGGGTCTTCGATCGAGGGTTCCACATTATCATAGCTATACGGAGAATAAATTGCAATTAGACTTCCTATTAAAATAAGAATAATGTAATGAAACACAACATGAAACATAACTTTAGGAACTGTAAAATCAATTTTCACAACCCGAGAGGGACTTGTGGGAAAGGGGTTCATTATTACATGGGTCTCAGATAGAGGATCTTCTTGAAGGATAAGATCTTTTTGTAAAGGAAGGGACATTCAGGGAGGAAGGGTGATTCATGAAGGAAGGAAGCCTATTGAAGGAAGTGTGCTTCTCAAAGGAAAGACATAGGTGGATCATAGATTCACCATATCAAAGAGCTCATTATTTGGAGAGTACTCTGTGAAGTTTTAATACTTCATAGGGCCTCAAGAAATTGAAAAGGTACCCCTCATTTGTGAAGGATGGAGGCCTTTGAAAAAGGAATCCCTACCTGTAGGGGTTGTTAAGAACATAGGAAATAATGGTTTGTGTTTCACAAGTACCTTGGGTGATCCATATTTCCCTCAGGATCAACATGCTCTGAAACATCACAAAATGGGATTCTATAAGGAAAAACATTGTTGTAAAAATGGATATGGGGGGGCTACAATTTATTGTCAATGGTGGTTCGTGAAGCTAACAGGGCTTTCCACAAACAAAAACAAGGAACTGCAAAGAAGATTTGATGTCATGAAGAATACGATGTCTTTCAGACTCTGTCAAACTCATGATGACACCATCACAGTGATGATTGTGGGGTAGACCGTGAAGAATAAGGGCATCAAAAAGGGATCAGGCTCCCACACACATGGTTGGACTCAGGAAGAACCTTTCATAGTGGCGATAGTGGGGAATTCTATGAAGAATAAGAACGCCACAAATGAATTGGGCTCTGTCACACTCAGTTGGACTCATGATGAGATCTTCAACCTTTTTCATGGTCTCAGAGTCAAGGATCTCCATAGTGGAGCTTTGGGAAATGGACTCCATTGAGGATTTATATGTTTCTTGAAGCTATTTGGCTTCAGATTAGCTTTGAACCTACTGTGGATTTGTTCATGCATTCAATAGCATGATTTTTGATGCCACGAAATGCCCCCCACCCCCACCCCCCACACCTAGAATGGGATACAAGAGAAAATAGTTCCATATGCTAAGGTTAAGTCACTGAAAAAAGGGAAAATTCATCATATCCTGATGGGGGGTCGTAAAACATGTGAGCAGCGCATGCCACAATGCTTCAGTGGATACAGGTCGTCGTAATGCTTTTGCAAAGGTCACCTCAAATATTTTGTAAATTACACTGCAAAGATCAGGTGGGGCTTTCCTATAAACATGGTCATAGGTTCCCAGTGTCCATACAGGATCTCTGCAAATTATTTCACCAATTATCTCTATTCATAATGTGATTAGCCCCATGAATGTGACTTCATGATATAGGTTCTATGATCCCCGTCCCCATAAATTCTTTTCAGAAAACAGGTGCATCATGATCTACTATTCCTTTGCAACGCACACTGAGAAGAAGAAAAATTCATGGCATGTTACTTTGTGAATGACCCCCGTGAATAGTTTTCGGGACTAGGATTTGGGAACAGGCTCATAAAAATTTCTATGTCTCAGACCGATGGTTTCACAAGAGGATACATGGAATTTAAAGAGGATCCTATAGAGGGTTGTTATGATTATTCTTAGAGTGATTATATGGAAAACAATATCCAAATAAGGGATTCGGTTCAGATCCACTCTGATCATGAATCACAAATAAAGCTGTTGTCAGATGCTGAGAATGACTATCTACTATGCAATAGGTTTTTTTGTATAGATTTGGCTGGTGGGATGGCATATTCATTCTATAGGCTAGTAGAGATGATCCTACATACTGGGTCAAGGACATGCCATGACAACATGATTGGTACTGGGCTATGAACAGTCATATCAGGATGGACCACACTCTTTTCCCAGCGCACCGCCACTACAATCATCTCGACAATGTAGATTTAATGGAGTTAGATAAGTAAAATCCAAACATCCACTTAAAACAATCATTATGGAAGGTATTTTGAACAAATTGAATAGGTGTATAGAAATATTGGATCTCCACCTAGGTAGAAACTTCACGGACGAGTGGGCCTTGGCCTACATGGTGTGCACATCCTGTGTTGAGTTCGAGACGGTGCTAAATTCAATTGGCCTATATGAAGTAGCATGGGATTCTCAATTCCATATATCCCAACAAAATGAAATCATACTGGAGCTACTATGTTAGTGGTAACTAGATACCAACATTTTCCACTTGAACCATAAGGATGTTGTAATCATCCTCTAAGACCACCATAAGATATTGGGCATCCTGATTCCAGGGGGAATTTATGATGAGTTTCTCCCTACTAGGAATTAATGGGGGGGATGTGGAATAGATTCCACCTTTGCATAATCTGTTGATGAACCTGGTGTTAGGCATTAATGATTATAATAAGGACACTAGGTACATCCACTTCAAGTTGTGCTTTGGTTACTTCCTAAATTTTCCACTGAAGAAGCATGCTTAAGGAGAGGCAGTTCCCATGAAACTATGAATGAGACACTGCACCTTTCAAAGGGGAGAACAGTGAGATAGTAATAGTTATTTCTAGTGGATCATGGAGTATAGCTAGTGGAGACTGTGGGGATTCAGCTTTATGGACAAGAAGCTTCCAATAGTCAAGCTGGATAGGTTCATCTTGTCATTGATTTGTGGATGGGATGCTACTGGTGATGGATGCATATATGGGTGCATGGTTGAGAACATTCATCATGGAAACAATGTTGGCCTCTAGAAAACACCGTAAATTGGGTGTCCTAGTTCTAGTGATGTTGTATCAGTTACTTCAGCACATTACTCAATGGTTAATACTATTATGAGTGTTTGGGAAATTCCACATCCTATATAGCAGGGTTGCAGTGAACATGGGTGGAAATGAGTACCTCGATCCCATTTCTCCACCTGGGATACACTCTTGGACAACAATATTGAATATTGTTGGGAGCTTCCCATTCAATCTAGGTCTAGTGGCTGTTCTGGGCAATACAAGACCATCATACTAATTCATCTTCCACCCATTCCCTCTTTGAACTGGAGCATTCACCGAGGATTTCACAGATACCATAGATAGGAGATCATATCATTTGTCTTTCCATAGTGGATTACTAGTGCTACAGTTAGACTATGAATCGATATGTGAACCCTACACTCCACATCGATTTGCAAGAAAATTTAGATGCAAGAAGAGGCTGACCCTAATGGTGTTTCTTGGGGTTGGTCATGAGTACCATCTGTGTGTGATGATATTTCTCAGGATGATATTCACAATGAAACATGAGAAGATGTAGAACAAACGTTTACCACCAACCACTACATTGGGGTTAATTCACATTTATGCATCGAACTGGGTAGCTGCCTATCGAGGTGAGACATAAAACAACCAACAATCTAGATAAACTAAGTACCATTCCATATGCCTTGAATTCAGGGTCGAGCGGAAACAAGGGGACGTTGTGATGGTGGTGACGATGCATATCATATTAATGAGGCATTAGAAGTAACAGAATCAGACCATGAACCAAAACTAACTAAGGGTGAATGAAGAGAGGTAGTATTGCTAGACCCCATGGCTCTCACTAGGAGGACTATAGAAAGAGGGGAATCTTTAAGGGGATTATACAAGGTTCCTCCTCATGGTCCTAGGAATCAATTGTGTCATGCAGTGATTCCTCCTGATTTCGTCTATCTAGAGGCTTGGAATGACTTAGTATTCTAAAAATGGTTCCTCAACATCGAAGAACTATGGGTGAACCTAAATAAGAATATGATCGATCCTGGAGAAATCATCTTTACATAAGGAAGTTTCAATGCAGCCCCTTCTACGAGAATAATTTTTATGACAGAACTAGTTGAATATGTTCACTCCCAAGTCACCACGTGGCCCATGAAAAATTGAGTGATTTTACGTCTGAATATGACTCCCCCAAATGTTTTTGGAAGCTCAACTGGAAGGGAACTTCCACTTTTCTAACAACTCAGATAGATCATGGGTGGAAAAGAATAGTTAGAAGGATCCTAAGATGAATTATTAGGAAATATATTCATGGGAGGCTCTTGAGAAGAAGGTGAAATCATGGCCTCAAAGAGAGCTTCTCTAGGTTGATTTTTTACATCTCTTGAATTATTCTATAACTTCCCCCCATGTGTTGTTATAATCCTTATTTGAATTAGTCTTCGCAAATGACATTCACTTATATAGGATGATATTGTGTATGGAGTACCCACTGATAGGTAGAAAGGCATCACGATGGGTTTTGAGAACCAAGAACCAGGACATGTGACAAAATAAGTAATTTTCGTATAGCCCAGCAGTGTAGGGGAGGAAGGGGTGATCTCCTCAGAATCCTTAGAACCTTCAATCATATATCAAGGTCCATGACCTGCCATCCCAATGATGAAAATACAGGGTTGAGAGAACAACCATTGTATGTTTCCAACCTCTAGAAACAAGACCTCTTGTTTTCTCAATGAAAATTACTCACACAACCCTTATTTGAAATGTAGTTAGTGTGGTAGGAATACTACTAATGCAGATGGTCAGAGGACCCGGACCCCTTTATTAGGAGCGATGTCAGTCCATATGGAACGAAGCATTTAAACTGGCTATGTGATGGTCACTTCTGACCACTCAATTACGATGGATACCAATACCATTGGTGGTTTAGAACCTATATCTAGGTGGGACATCATCATTGAAATAGAATCAAGCAATTAGGACCACTCTAATGACCTGGAGCCTAACTATTTGGATGTGATTCCCAAATAACATCCTGTTATTGAGCTCCTAGATGCATTCCAAGTGTATGAACCTACTAATCCCATGGAGCTAGATGAATCTGATTCCAATAAAATTTACAGAAGTAAGAAGGAAAAACTCCAGGCATGGAAACTAATCAAATGATTCCTTGAAAAGGTTCAATAATATATGTGGACTAGTCATATAGGAATGCTCCATATTTTTCATTGTGATCTATGAGTTTTTGGGGTAGACATATAAAATTTTCACAAAATGTACTTTTACTACCACTCTAAGAATGTACGAGAGACTGGCTAAAAATTGGGTGTTCCCTAGTGCCTAAAGAAGTTTGAGAATATAAAGAATCTCCATGTGGATGAGGATGATCTCTAATGTGTTAATGATAATATTTTCTAGAATTTAAAATTCAATGCTACGTAGTCTCGGATCATTGTAAGACTAATGGCCCAGTTAGTGGAATCCCAAGAGTAGATATCACAAGAGAACATTTAGGTGGAAAAACAATGAGATGAACGGGGCTAGATTCAGATCCAGACTGATGAGATACACTCTCCAACCTTCGAGGAGGAGGAGGTGATCATGAAGTGATAAGAAACCCTACAAGTTACAAACCAGAGAGTGGAAGAATTTAAGTAGTACTTTGAAGGAGAAGATCCAAGAGGGCCCTATTTTGGGAAAAACTAAAACATACTTTCTTGCCTACCTATTTCTGATTAAAATGATGTGAATTCATATATTCCTTTTTATTCGTTAATTAATTCATCTTTATTATATTTTTGAATTACACAGGGATCAATCCTTAAGATCATGTTAGTGATTCCTTTTTTGAGAAATGAAGGACAACCACATGATCATTCACTTTGTATGAGAGTATTAGTCAATCATTGGATAATCGGGGTCTTCCATTATTGAACAACAACCTAGATTATCTCAGTAGAGGGAGTTTGTTTTGGGAGAATAGGATCCACATAAAAACTAACTTACCTTTCTCAATGTAATCTAGTACACAAGCGGGATAACATGAGGTGCGTTAGAATCAATCGGAACGAAAGGGAATGGAAAATGTGAATCAGGATACCCAGAATGTGGAAGACAATGATGATAAAATGAAAATATAAGAAAGCTACTGACCATGTTTGATATAGTATTCATACTGTTATCCAGAAATGTTAAAATAAAAATATGGAACAACCATTGAATGAATTCAAAAACATAGGGCCAAACTCAAAATGGCTTTTATTGTCCTCTGAAATGCTGGTACAAAAGAACAGACAAGACAAATGCAGAAGTTAAAAACCATTTGGGGGTTCCATAAAACATGAAAGAGGACGAAGATCCAAATAAACGGTATAGACAACATACAGGTGGTGTGATGGAATGTTTGAAATGATTCCAAAAATCTTGAAATTTACCAACCGTGATGAGAGAAAATTGGTGTGAGCATATCAATTCAAATTAGTATCAAAAATAATTTACAAAAAGGACCTATCTGAAAAGAAATTTGAATGCCTTGAAATGTTATATCACACATGTAACGATGATAGGCATGTTGTTTAACGTCGTATAGTGGGGACAATTCATGGACTTGTTTAATGGTGTATAACCATGACGCTACACATAGTTTATGTTCATAACACCTAGACCCTGGAAAATAGTTTAAAGTCTTGTTGCAAGAACTATAATTTCTGTTCATGTAATATTTTAATGGAATAGTGGATATGAACCCAAGGTTAATGAGACAAAGGAATCATGGGAACCATAAAAATACTATGGAACAAAAATGAAGGATACATATGTGATGTAGTGAGGGACAAAACATGACATGAATAAATTCCAAGGAGACCTACCTCCACCCCACATATTCCTGTCAGGCTACAAGTTAAGGTCATAGATTTTGGATCATAAAACCCATAGAGGTGTTTTGTAGTTTTATAATGCATCCCAACGTGAATAAGGACCAAAGAGGTCTCAACACTACACCACATATGCATATGGGGTTCTTATGAGGTTCTTGTGCATAGTTTAAAGTCATAACACTTGGGATCAGATGTTCATTTTAACGTCATGAGCACAAGACATACACTACTAGTTTAAGGACATAGATTTAGGACCATAAAATAGTGGGATTATCCCATGAGGGTACAAGGGGATGAGAGGATTCTTTAGACAGATTGGGACACATTGCAGGGGAACAGGGGATTCGGATCATGGATTTCCCAATAGTGCTAACTGGCATGCTCAATGTGCAAAGGATAATGGAGGGGTAACATCGAAGATGTTGATGTTCCCCCTATACATAAGGGTGTATAAATTGATGTGAATCACGATGTCTGGTATTTGGTACATAATGGGAGTGGCATAATGATGGAAGATTACTACTGATCGAATTTGAGACACAATGTCCATATCGTGTATCCTAGGATGGGAACAAAAAAATGAGGGTCGGCTGCTAACCATATTCAAAGCATGGTAATTGAATCAAAATTTCATTCAAAATATTCTAGGGTGTTGTCCAATGATAGTAGGATATCCATAAGGTCGAGTATCCATATTTTTAGGGGGTCCATTCAGACGTGAAAGGTGATAGATAGTGCCAACAAAGGGGAAAATGAAGAATGGAAATGAAATTTGTGAATGTCAATGCAGAATCCAACACTCTTGATCCTATGCCACAATGCATATGAGTAGATTAATGAAGCATATCCGATAGGGGTATATAGACCCCTTCTTAAGAGAATAATCCTTCAGAGGTATCCTAGATGTGGAATGACAATGGAAAATCCCAAATGAAAAATAAAAGGGACATAATAAGGTTCATAAACTTGGGGTTGTACCTAAAGGAAAACTATCTAGAAATTAACATGTATCATAGTAGGATGGTAATGAATATATACATGGTTATAGAATGTCAACATATTTAATGTCATGAAGTTAGGATTAAAGAGATCTTAGTTTAAGGTCATATATCTCAGATTGTGGAAATCAGTTTATAGCCATGTTGCTTGGACTAAGGGAAATGCTCAGTCTAAGACTATAAACAACAAACAAGAAGAAAACCATTACATGATTGACGATAAATACAGATCTTTTGTTTCATACACACCGAAGATGAATAGACGATAGATGGATGAAAAGGGGTCAAGAAAACATTAGCTGGGCATGATGACAAAATGTTTGTGTGTCGATGCGTATCCTTTGAGGGAAAGAATCAATTTGAAAGTATTTATTCAGGTACAATGTTTTTATAGGAAAATATTAGTGGGTAAAATCCACCTAGGTGGGGAGGAATATGAAATATCCCGTAATTATCATGGGGCATCTAGAACTGGTTTTGGGTATGGTTACTATAGAATGTCATGCATTAAAGACAATATAAGGGTAAATAATATAGAAATTAGACCCAAGATCGATAATCCATGTGTCACTATATATCCTATAATGTTGGGAATATATCTAGAAGAAGTTCATAAAGGGAAATTTTTCAATGTAGGTCAGACCCATGGATAGAAGAAAGAAACATTAGATATTTCATGTTAGTCCTATTCTCTTTTTTTGAGTAACTTGCCCAGGATGAAAAGTATGGAGGTCACATTGAGAATCAATCCATGTGTATGTATTAAAATTTCATAGTGCATGACCATTTCCAAAGGTGATTCCCTATAAAGAAAGAACACCACAATGGTGTTTCATTTTTCATCCTGTAGCCAGGATGATGATGCTGCTGTTTAAGGTCATATGAAAGGACCGACCCAAGAATTTTAACATCATTTTATAAGGATGAACCATTTTAAAGTCATTAGGTATGAGGCAGAGTAGTTTACTATCATATTTCATGGACAGAAATAGATTTTAGTTTAATGTCATAGAACTTGGACCATGAGGTTGCACAACTATTCTTTGTTGGTAAAACCCTACCGAGACCCTTAAAACCGCATGAGCCATGTTTAGTGTGGGAAATGAGAAGTGATTTCTATCATTACCCATCAGATGAGAGTTGATAGTAAGGGAAAGAAAGCGTCGGGTGGGAAAATTTTAACAACACCAACATTTCTACTTGACATGCATTGATGCATGGAGAGACAAAATGAGGAGTTTTGGAGACCCACAAGAACATGAAAGGGTAAGAAAATGCAGATAATTGTATCTAATATCTGGGACATAATCATGGTTGGAATAATGATGGGGAATAACTAATGACTGAATTTGAGAAACAGCATCCTTATCGTGTACCCTGGGATGGGAAAAAACAAATGACTGTCAGTTGTTGACCATGTTAAAAGTGCAGGGCATGACTGAAAATGTCATTCAAAATACTAGAGGGAATTGGCCAACGTTGGTAGTTGATAAATATTTCATATAATCCATTCCATTATGTGGTCCCATCGGATTTTAATGATGATGAAAACCTAACTAAGGGGATGCATGAAGCATGAATGTGAATTTGAGGGATTAACCCAATAGAATCTAACATTTCAGATCTCGTAGAAATGCATATTCAAGAATGCCATTGTGGGACATCCATTGAAAGGATCAGACCCAACATCAATAATAATGTTCCTAAGATGCATTGATAAAACTTTAAAGGTCATGCCTCTCAGACCTAAAACTCTCAGTTTAAGGTCATAGAGAATAGACCACAGGTGCCCAGTTTAATATCATGTGTAGGGGACATACCCCTGTAGTTTAATGTAATGTCGTGAGAATGAAGATATCTCAAGGTTTTCATTGGGCGACTAGGGATGTGGGAATACTAAATGGTAAATGCGTGGTGTGGTAAATATACTATCATGAATAAGGACCAAAGGGGCCTCAACCACACCACATAATCTCAATGGAGAACCCTTGCCAAATGGGGCCACAAAAGGAATATATCCTATTCTACAAGTGGGCCAGGGGACAAGACATTTGGGAATCACTAATTATAATATAATGGGAGGTAACGAGAAACAGGATTTTCTAGAATTTATTGTAGTTTAACATCATTTGGTATGGTGAAACAATAGTTTAATGTCATGGGAGACATAATAGTTTAATTTAATGAAGGATGAGGAGGAACATACCTTTTAAGGTCATTATGAAAGGAACATAAATACTATGCATTTGAATATTTTATGGGTTGGACACATTAGATTTTAGTACCATGGGATGAGAGAGATCGTAGTTTCAATGTCCTAGAACAAGGAACATAATGGAAGGCTGAAACAGACGGAATGGATAAGGATCCTAGGGCTAGACCTGATGAATTTCTTTTGGTCATTCCTACATAACATGTGAATGTGGGAATCAAGATATACATATTTCTTAAATGTTGTTACATTTAATGGCATGTGGTGAGGAAGAAAGAATAGATGAATTCTCTTAAGGGGGAGGGGTTCACAGTGTACATGTTGTAAACCTAATGTGAATAAAGAACAAAGAGGTCCCAACCCAACAATGTGTAATCCCTAGAGAGAAAAAATACCAAGGGGGATGAAAAAATGAAATGATTTTTCATACCTGGGTATGGACCGGAAGAAAAATTGTTTGGGAATTCCTACATATCCTGTGAGAGTATGAATTAAGACACATGTAGTTCTTGGATTCTGTGAGGTTTAATGTCATGTTGTAAGGATAAAATAGTATCTTATTTTCATGTGGGACGAGGTAGTTTAATGTCTTGCATGATAAAGCTATTAGGTAGAGTTATATCCTAAAACTCGAATGGGGTTGAGCAGTTTAACATCATTTAGGGAAAAAGATATCTTAGTTTAAGGTTGTAGATCTCATAATATGGGTTATGTGTTTACAGTTTTCAATTAATCATCATGTATGATGAAAACTCACATACAATAAGCACTTATTAATGATCATAGCATTAGTGGGAGGAGTGATCCACTCACCATCTCTAGCGACCAAAGAGTATACATTATTTGGAGAAACCCTATGAACAATGTAGGGTCCTTCCCATTTGGTCTCTAGCTTCGGTGGCTTCTAAACAGGTATCATCGGCATCCTATGATCCAATACCATGTCACCTTAAAGGAAGGCAGAAAGATGAAAATTCTTTTCAAATTCCCTGTATTCCCTATTCTGGTTCCTCTCTAGGGTTCGTAAGGCCTTAAACCTGTTCACATCATGGGCTCCCAGATCATCCATATGAACTTTTTTCACTTCTTCTTACATCTACTGATCGTAGATAGATGTGAAAAATGACGTAAATTGAATCTCAATGGGTAAGACCACCTATGTTCCATACACCAGGGAATATGGGGTCACCTGGGTGGAATTATGAGTTGTTGTCCAACAATATAATATGAAATTTGAGGGCTTATCGGAACAAATTTTGTTATTATTAGAAGCCATTGTTTGAAAAATAATACATATGGTATTCTTACATGCCACGATCTATCTATTCTCATGTTCATGGTAGCAAAAAGTATAGTTATTCTGGTTGATGTACCTGGTGTACAATTTATTTAGATCAGCTTCTCAAAAATTGGTATCATTATCAGTGAGGACATAATCAAGGACTCTGAATTGATGAATGATTTCTGATCATAAAAAATAAACCATATAACGGGCCTTTACTTCATTGAGTAGAATCACTTCTTTTTGCATTTAGAATAAACCTGTAGTGTTCAGATTGAAACTACACTAACAACTAATTGATTGTGGATATATCCCCATGACATCAAGTATACATACTATAAAGGGCCAAGAATACATGGTAGTGTGGAGGGGTTCTAGAAGTTGATTCAAAAAATAGACATAGATCTATCACATGTAACACATCCTGGAAAAATCAATGTAGTCATAGATCATGATTGTCCAAAAGTATCCTAGCCTTCAGATCCAGTGGGACCATTTCAACCTAGCCTGATGAACTCCAAAGGAACTGATGTGGACTTCTAACAAAAACTACGGAACCAAATCTCCTTTAATGAAACAATGGGTATTCAATCAAACCCGCATTATTAGAGGTTGGATCAAGGCTATGACCACCCAGATGGGTAGAACTCACAGGATGCTGATATATTAGGTCATGTTTGGCTCTGTATATCGAGTGATCTCAATATTGGAGGTTCACGAAAAAAGGTGTTTTCTAATAATGGGTCCCTTATGCCATGGTAGGGGGAACTGAGGGTCCTAACATGGAGGCATTGATGGTTAGGTAACTTACCTACTAGTTCTTATCATTGTTCGAATTGATGGGAGTGATGACCATATGAGTTTCCACATGAATACGCAAAATGACCAAGTTAGGCTCTCCAAGACATGGAAATTCTGACCAAGGAATCAGCCCGACCATTCTATGATCAAGTAACATTAGTGACATTTAGAAGAGAAGGAAACTGGTCCATCAATTAGTGAGTGTTCCCTAATAGGGAACAAGCTCTAGATTTGTAATGATATAGTCACTATTGATCTACATGATTACCATATTAGAGTACCACATCACATGTAGGTGTGTCACATAAATATCAATGTCTAGCTCAAGCTGAGTGATCAACATTTGATACTCAGGCTCATTTATTATGAAACTATATAAAAACCAGAATGAATAGGTAAAAAGAGACTATATATACATGATGAAGATGATACCTAGGCCCACTCTATTAGGCATATAATCATAGATTATCCTACTAGTAGGGCTCCATGAGGCACTATCAAGGTGCATCTTCCGATATGACATAGATTGATCCTTTAAGAGGATGGCCTTATTTGGAAAGTCATGATCCATGGAATGCTCTGTTGGGGATATATAGGCATCCATAAAATCATCCAATGCCTAAACTAGAATAGATTTTTTTGGACGAACCTGATATTGAACTATTGAAGGATCACTGACCACTGAGATAGATGTCCTGTCAAACATAGGGAGGATCAAAAAATACTTTAACAAATCCACGTGGGAAACCAATTGTATCTCATGATGCTGTAAGTAATTATGAAACATCTACACTACAAAAACCATTATAATGCATCTCTTCTCTATAGAGGAATATATATTATCAGTTTTGATGCGCATATGGCAGAGATAGTAAAATCTATTCTATTTCCCCTCATTTTTATTCTAGTCAATATGAGTTACAAGGGATTGTTAGAGTGCAGTCACATAGAGGACCAATGTCTTGCTAGAGACAGGTGGCATCTAGACCAGAGGTAGGAGATGATACTTTTTATTTTCCTCAAAAGCGGTCTAGCACTCTTCATCCCAATTATATACATCACCTTTATTCATGAATATAGAAAATGTAAAACACATTCCAACTAGATTCGTGATGAATCATCGTATGTAGGATATGTGGCAAGTCACCCTCAGACCTCTTAAAGGTTTCTTTAAGGAGGCATCTGAAAAATAGTCTTAATATTCTCTTGGAAGATCCCAATGAATATATATCTATAAATAAAGTCTTGTAAATATCTATAGGTAACCCTAAAGGAACACTTTAAGGGGTTCATCTTCAGATGGTGGGATCAGTGTAAGCCGAACACTTTATCAAGATTTCTGATATGTTCTGGATGCAAGCGAGATTGAACTAGAAATTCTACCATGTATAATTCCACCAATGTACCAAGGATTCATTTGAATATGTGGTTCATAGTATACTGATATGTGGATCCTGCATTCATTAGAATGAAAGACATTAACTAATTGAAAAAGGTACCTTATGGTACGCTAAAGAAGGTGGACTCTTCATCATCGGAGGCCAAATAGATATTACAATATCAAGAATATCCATCGATGGAAAAGAGGTTCTAGAATCCAATAGTGGCATCAATAAACATATTTTTCATAGGAAGGGGGAAATCATCTTTCTGACAGTGATAGTAGAGATTGTGGAAGTTGATGTAGACTCAGATCTCCCTATTCTTCTACTTAATGGACCACCTCATCAATGTTTTCATTGATTATCTTATCAATATCAGCTTTAACCACGTAACAATGGGACAAGTGCATCTTTCTACAGGCCTACATGAACCCAAGATGTCTTGTCGTGGGACTAAGGAATTGGATGGTGACCTGAGGATCTAGTCCTTACATCTCATCATAGCTCCTAGGAAACACATCATGATACCACCTCAGGACATACACACACTGTTTTTGTTCTTCAGAATGCATATCTTCACTGATCATCATTGGCCTCATGTTTACCTCAGTACCGAGGTTCACATGGACCAACTCATCGACTGTGGTGGAGACGCATTCTTCGAATGAATAATCCAAATCCTCTAAATCATCTTCATTGTATTAGGTGATATGATCATCAGTAGGAGAAAATTATTCTTTGTTATATGACCCTGGATGAATGTTGGCACTGGCCTTGGAAGTGGTGGAATCTTAAGTGGGAGACTCCTGTTATATTGATACCCTCACGATGAAAGATGTCGACCCAATTTCATATGTCCTCCACCCAAAGGGTCCACGCTTGATAATATCAAAGTAGTAGTCGTGCGTCAGTATAATTATGTTCAAACCAGCACATCAGAACAAAAAATTATGGCATATAACTCTTTCTAGGGGGAGAATGTCGTGATACTTTATATGTGTAAGTGTCACCGGAATCACTCGAAACTAATTCATGTAGGATTATTATGTGATCTTCCAGTGTTCCTTGTACCTGAGAATGCACATGATATTTTTCTCTGAAACAACAAAGAAGTGTCCCAATTCTAGGGTTGTGGCATCCAACTAGTTAATCTTGAGGATAAATTCATCATCTTGGTCAACCCATAGTTCGACTATAGCAACAGTGTGCTCAATCTCATTGGTTTGAACCTGATTTCCATTGCTCTTGTAGTAGTAGGAATCTAAATAGTGGTATTCACAAGAGGAAAAAGGAGATGCATAACATTGGATAAAACCCACTCATTCATTAATGATTTAATTAAGGAACTGGTGGTAGTAGGAGGTAACTACTACATGATGATGGAGCTACGTTCTACACATCAATGTGTTGTAGGATCTGTCTTGTGAGATAACCATCAAATCGATACTAAAAACCAGTCCCCTGAACTCGGTCTTTCGGAAGATCATACCATAGAACCTTTTCATTGTACTATCATAACCATTATTGTTTCTATCTAAGGGATCCATATTTGCATTAGACAACCCTAGCTTACGAAGCATTCTGGTTAAGATGAGATTAATCTCGAAGCCTATGTCGATAAGGTAATAGAAAACTTCTACGCCATTGAACTGGATAGTGATGTAAAGTTGGTCGATGTTCCCCTATACAGGGGGAGCCCATATCTTCTCCTTATAGTAAGATGATTTATTTGAATTCTTCTCGCTCAACTTCTTTAGTGTGGAAGGATTTTGCAGCCACTACCTCTATTTCAAACTAAAGGGGGGTTTTTAAAGCCTCTAAAAGGGATTAATGCATATCTATTGATAGGAGGAGAGACTCAAGGATTGAGAGATTTTATAAAATTTTGGAATGGTTCTTGAGAACATCATACTTTCATGATAGTTATACATCTCTTCTAGTTGGGGTTTTCTCCATGGAAGGTGGTATGACAAGCGATATTGGTCAATCCGGTCAGTTTTGGCTCATGCTAGGATATCCTACTTCTATCAGTTTGAATCATAAATAATGACTACCAACTAACTATTAGATGACTAATGTATGGACACAAATTTGTAAGGACGATCATAGCATTGTCACATCAGTTCTTTCTAGTCTATTAGCATAAATTGAAGTGGAAGAGAATTTGACAAGATAGGATGAGAGGAGTGTGCATGCATGAGCATGATTTTTAGTCTCGGTATCATATATTGAATGGATTGAGGAACACGCTAAAGCATTCCAATGGTTCATATATCCAAGACTATGTCAATGATGGAACCTACTAGGGACATTAGAAGTAGCATCATGGCACCCATTCTCATTGGAAACCATATAAGGGTTCACCAGTTCAAAAGAATTCACCCAGAAATACTTCTAATCATAAAATAATAATACACTTTTGGTAGATGGATCATGAGGAAATCCACATATTTAGAGGAATAATGTCACTGAGAGTGTGGGATGGCTTCGGCACCAGTGGAGGACTTTTCTTTCCCTTGTTCCAACAATGAATTCTCTTCTGAGAAGAAGAAGGATGAGTGGAAGATGAGAAAGAGGCAGTGGGAGGAAGAATGACAGCCTCATAATGCTTGGGATGATTCAAATGAGCACAGATGCTACTGTGGTTATGAGAGACTATCATGCGGGATAACTAGTTTTCATACATTTGAGACCCGTGACTAGAGACCTGCTGTTATTCACCGATGATGTTGTTGTCTGACTTTGTAGGGATATATTCCACCCATTCCATGGTAGATTCCAACCTAACTAAATTCTTATAGACATGGTCTTGATTACAGGCTTTGAACACACATCACTACTTGATTGTATATCCACCAAATCAATTGTAGGGGAAATAGTTTGTGAGATCAGTAAGATCAGCCTTTTTGGGTCTTCTATCGTATAAGAACCTAAAATTACTCTAATCAAGGGAACTCCAGAAATAATATGGAACCTAAGATTCTTCAAAATAATTTTTATTTTATATCCTATCTAGGAAATCCACTCTAGGAGTCTGGCCTTGATGAGGGGAAAAATCCTTGTGAGGAGGTGGGGCCTAATTATCTCTTCTAGATGGTGGTGGTACATCATGCAGCAGCACATAAATATTCTAGGGAAGGTGATGTTGAGCCTCAGGCTAGGACCATGGCTTTGGACCTCAGTGAGGATTTGGATGTGGCTCTATTGGTAACAACTCTAATGGCCTAGAGATCTCCCCCTATTTAACAAAATACGTCTCATATTTGGAGGCTCTTTATTCTGAACCTATGTGAGGAAACAGGCATGCCTACTTGCCTAGCTGTGAGGCTTCCTCTATGTTTTGGTTCTTTTATGAGAAATCCCATAATCCCCCTTGGAAATAATGAGTGATGAGGGACGAGACCACTCCAGACTTTATATTCCTCATGAACATCGTCAACAGTTGTTCCTGAGTGAGTGGAATATTGAGAGAATACGTGAGGCCCTTCCACATAGAGAAGAAGTCTGCGACAAGCTCATATAGTAGATTTTTTTAACCTGAAGTGGTTTGAAATACGGGTCTCCTGTGTGGTGGAGATGAAATAATATATAAATTGTCTATAATTATCCTCTCAACTAGTTATACACCAGATATATAACAGGATATACTTGATTAATGCATTCCCTTTAAGTGTTTTCATGAAAAACTAGATCTTAGTAGCTTCCTACTAAACTATAGTACCTAGAATATGTCTACATATAGAGATGAAGTGGTCTAGATGTTGCAACATGTTTCACATCCCATTGAAGGGGGAAAAGTATGATTCTATAAATCCATGGGTGCTAGAATATTATATATGCATGATGGATATTGATTTTCAATCAGGTGGGATCACCACATACCACATTCCAAGGGCCTTGAGGCAGGTGATGTGAGTAGCCATCAGATCATCATCATGGGGGTTACGATATTGGAGATGATCCCTGACCACTAGTGTCTTTTCGGGTTCTTTACCATGATATTCTGGCACAACGACTCGCGGAGCGGCTGGAGGTTCTACTGAAGAGACTAGAAGAACAACATGGGAACTATTGTATGAATGGATTGTGGATAGGCTAGAGGTATAAACTGAAGAGAGACCTAAGCATATTTTGGAGGAATGGCATGTAGAGTTGGGTCTTGGAGAATATTCTCACGTAGCAGGGTCAATGTCGTTGATGTATACCATGGATGTTTTACATAAACTCTGACCCATTTCCAATCATGGTATGTAGGGTTGTTGGGATCAATGATAGGAAATTAAATGATAAAAACCTATGGTTCCCCATTCTTCTCTGGTAGAGAGATGATGGGAACATACCAAGGATCATCTGAATATTAGTATCATTCCACAAGATGCTGATCAAGGACCTCATCAAAAATATTCTTCTATTTCGTGAGATGTTGAAGTAGTTGAACCTTCTTGGTATCATCTTATGTCTTCTGTGTCAAGATTTAGGGAAATATTAATTAAAAGTAGCAGTGTGTTAATATCCCTTCTAGGGGTCCTGACTGAGAGGCAATGATTTTAAAGGTTCAGCAAGGCCAAGAACGTGTCTTTGCTGGTGAGTGACAATGTCAGGGGATCAAGTAGATTATTTTCTATTCCCAAGGGAATTTTCTCTTCAATGATCCCAATCTCAGTATCCTTCTCCCTATGAGGATTGAGTTCATACATTTTCACTAAAAATACACATATAGGCATATCCTCCGTATCACCTAAAAATTTAGTCTAGAACCGAATAGGACTAAAGTGGAAAACTGCATATTATCCCCCACCACCCATCAAATCATGTGGGGATGCCTTGAAAATAATTTTGTAGAGCACAATAAATCCTTGAATGTATCATTGCTGGAGGTTCTGATGATAGATGAGACATGTAGGTTCCAGGGTGATGGGAATCAAGCCCAAGTCAACCATAAAACACAGTTAGATGATAACATCATAATGCTTCTGGCTCTTTGTGTAAACCAACAGATGATGAAAAAGATAGAAACGCATCACCCAGAGGGTCTGACAGAAACACATGACTTCATGCTGGGTGAGATACCCTTAGACACTGAAATATTGGGGTTTGATTGGCAAAAACATCTCGGTGAAGTGGTGCACTGTAAGAATTTACCACCAGATTACATATTCAAAAGTGGGATCTGCCATCTAGTTTCCCCATTCCTTGACTAGGGGTGGTGTAGAGACTGGAAATGACCCTTATGTAGATATTTGTTGTAGTGGAATGGTTAGTGGAGAGAACAGTGTGTGAGAGTATAGGTCACTTCTCACTGGTCCATCTCTTAGAGAATAAGTAGACTACATCTTCACATTCTAGTAGGATTGAGTCTCGACCACTAGTTTCTGTGTGATGAAATCCGTCATCAGTGGTAGTTCGGGCTGGTTCCCATCATCTATCAATCCCAAGAACAACTCTCTGTGAGCTCTTGTCGAGGTAGAGAATGATCCTGGTGATGACAGATAAGACTATATTACAAGACCCAAGAAGGGAACAATATCTTCCTCTTCTTATATGTACCTATGGAGGAATTTTGGGATCTATTGTATATATCTTTATGGAAGAAATAATTTCACACATCAGGTTTCTATGCCAGACCTTGATGTAGAGGATTGGGGTCAATTATCCATCATCAAGTCATACTCTGCATCAAAATCCAAAAATCATATAGGATTGATATGACCTAGTGTTTTGTAGGATTTTTCCTTAGGATATAACGATTCACCCTCCATCCCCTAGATGGTTCTTCAGGGAAAGGTAAATCTTCATCATAGGTAGAAATTCTATGCAATTTGATGAATGATCGTGGAGGAATTCTCTTCGGTTGGTTGAAATAGAAGGATTCCATTCACATTAGCTATCATTTAAGCGAGGAGGACCTCTACTTTGGTGAGATGTCATGCAAGGAGAACCCGGACATATATCCAATGGAATATAGGGAGGACCTCTTTGTCTGTTTCTTAATGTGTGGGGAGGACCTTCGCAGTTGGGAGTGCTGAATCAGGGAGGAACTTTGTTGGAAGTAGTGGTAACATGGGGATGAATTCCATAATAGTGGATGATAGAGGTAGGATGATGTTCTCTTTGGTCAATGGATTTACATGGAGAACATAACCTAGAGCTAGTGATGACGTGAGGTGGGCCATCATGTTAATAACCAGAGATATGGTTAAAATATTCATTCATGAGATCATGAGAAAGGGGTGAACCTCCATGCATGATAATTCTAGTTTCATGGAAAGGATCTATATGCTGAGTACGAGAGAGGGGAGGACCTCCTCTGAAGATGAAGACGGTACATGGAGGACCTTAGTACTAAACGTCATCATCATTGGTCAGCATGTGATGACTAATTATCATATCTGTGATAGGAAGAGTAATCCAAGCCTGCCAATGGGGTAGCTGGTGTCTCAATCCTAAGCAGTCATGTGAGTTATCCTGCTCTATAATTGTGAGGGACTCATAATAAGTATTTGTGTTTGAATGAACCACTAAAATTTTTGATGATAGAGCCCCATGGTAGGCATATTCCTAAGACTATGCCCGACGTTGCTATTGAGTCAGTCGGACTAGGGTCTGCTGATGAGGGGCATAAACTACTTTCTCTTTTTCATGGGGGGAAATGCTGGAGGAACAGTTCAGGCCTAGTCGGAGCCCTCCATGGAGGGTCTCGAGAAGAAGTTTTATTTGGGTTGACTTAGACAGCACTCACCTCATTTGTGAAGGGGAGTGAATCATAGGAGAATTCCGGAGAGAGGCTACTGAAATGGATGAATGTTAGAGTGGAGAGAAACAACTCCATATGTAGCCCTTGGGACTGGTGGTGATGAAAAGGGACGAAAGCATTCAAACCCTAGTTGGCCATATCCCTTAATGAGATTACCCCCCTCATATTAATACATTTAGATAAGAGTGTCGATCACCCTTTTCTATATAAATTCTAAGGGTGGGATGGGGTGTGGGTTCCCAGTAACTATGGATGTGGATGATGTCATGGTGGAGGTGGATCTGTGTCGGATTTCCGCATTAGCATTTCTTCTACCCCTATATCTACGGGTAGGATGAAATTGGTTTCCAATGGCATGGGTCCCTCAAAGTTGTATGATTCGGATTTCAGAATGGATTACAAGAAATTAGTGCACAATTCACCAATATTGTTCAGTATTCCATGAACATATAGTGAGATCCACACTGAATATGTCACAAAATATAATTCCCAACTATTAACTTCCCTAAATTTTTGTGATTTCCCTGCCAGATCCTCTATTTTCATTGTAGGACCTAACGTCGGATAGATGGATCCAGTGACAAGAATATATAATGATGTCTCAAGTGGTACTAATCCCCATAGTTTTAGGAGAATTTTTTTACAACAGGTTCACCATTTTCCGTTTTTGATGCTTTCCTACAGTGCACTCCACCTTTACATTTCATCATGAAGACGGTGATGGCTGCATGGTACCCCACATTCCCACATTCTAAAGGTGGTCGACATTCATCATTTCTTCCATGATGTTTTCTTCTTGATCGAATCAGGATGATGTGATGTTAGTCTCTCCTTCTGTGGATTCATCTTTGGAAGTTTTCACCTAGTTCAGGTCTCGCTAAGAGATTAAGACATTATTTGTGAAACTCACCCTAGGGGTATATCTTTGTGGACTCTGGTTAATTTTGCTACTTATCTATGGACATTCCAATGGGTCAAGTCAGGGAATCATAATTCGGTTAGTAGAGTAGTCATGTTGTGAATTGCGCGCCTATATGGATGATGGGGCATTGGTACACCTGAATTCACTCTTATTAGAGGTCTTCTTGAGGGAACGAAAGATATAGTCAACCTACATCAATTGTGAGGTATCCTATTATGAAATATATAATATAAGGTTTTATTTAGCTTCCCTCATTTGACATGGGTTATGCCTTGAGTTTAAAATCTCTCAGAGACATGTCAGTCTGATCAGAACACTGGCGAGGGTGGATCGTATTG
This sequence comes from Viscum album, assembly GCA_963277665.1. Lineage (NCBI taxonomy): Eukaryota > Viridiplantae > Streptophyta > Magnoliopsida > Santalales > Viscaceae > Viscum > Viscum album. The sequence goes on from OY728144.1 coordinate 339,601,446, forward strand.
TTATATCTCTTGGAGGGAGCACTTGGATGGTTTACCAGATGGATGGATCAAAATTCCAAATAAGGATATTCTTAGGATGGAATGTCCCAAAAAGGTAAGGTTTCTCACCACCATGTCTAATCTAATCATCACAATAGGCATACCAGGGATATTCATCCCAAAAATGGGGAAGCTATAGTTTACCATTGGCTAAGAATGAACCTTAATGAGGATTCATATTTACCCTATTTAGAAGACATGGATCAAAACCCACATATTTAAAAGGATTTATTTGAGGATTACAAGTGGTTAGCTACCCTTTGAAAGAGGGAAACTATTTTTTGGATGGATATGATGTGAGGATCTTATGCATGGTTATATAACTGGGTTCTACTAAGAGAAATAAGATTAATGTGGGTTATGCATGGTTAGCTTCCTAAATTGATGGTGTGATCCCATCAGGATGTGGTGTCCCGGGTAAGAGTCACGATTGATTATTGATTATTTGGTGAAGTGGATGGAATGAATGAGGTGGAACTGATGTGAAAGTGATTATCTTGGGATTGATCATTTATGAGGCTTCCTATGTATCATAGTAGATGGGAATCAAAGTCCACTTAGTTAGGTGGGGTGATGGGACACCTAAGGAGGAGGCCTCTGAGAATGGGGCACATGGATAAGGGCCCGAAAGAAGTAGAACATCTACATTAGGGTATGATCTTCCAAAGATATAATGTTTAAAATGGGAGAACATGAAATGAAATTTGTGAGGGGATTGGACCTCAGGGAAGCTTCCTATGTATCATATTAGCAAGGAATAAAAGTCCATGTAGTTCAGGGTTGGGGAATAGAATCAGGGTTTACATAAAGAACATCAACCTAGAGACATTCAAGGGGCTAATACATGGTTAGCTCCCCTTAGTAAGAGAATAACTCTAGGTTGGAAGAGTATGGTGATATGTGGGGCTTATGCACGGTTATCTACCCATGTAGACCAGAACACCTCAAAAGATATATTCGAGAGATGTCACCCAAAAAGATAATATGCCATAGAAGGAAGGCGCATACCTATAAGGGAGAACTAGGATTTGACATTAATTGGAATTGAACATCATAGAGGTGCCCTACATACCAGAAAGGAATCAAACCCCACATAGTTCTGCGGGTGTAGTTTAAAGTCGTGATGAATGAGTGAATCAGTGTGAAATAGCTGGTACAAATAGATTTTGGTGAGTGATGAGCATAAACCTTGGGGAGGGTTCCTATGTACCCTACTTAAAAGGCATGGATTAAAGTCCAAGTAGTTTGGGAAGTGGTATTGAATCAGGGAGTGCACAAAGGATGGAGACCTTGAGATGTTCTATTGTCCTATATGTGGTTATATTCTCCTTGAAAAAGTGGAACTCTTGGTTGGAGGAGTAAGGTGAAGTGTAGGGATTATTCATGGTTATCCTCCCATGTTGATCAGAACACCTCAATGGATAGATTTTATAGATGTATCTGAAGAATGGAAGATCTCACATCCAGAAGTTACATCTCTAGAAGGGAGCACCATGGTTTTCCATTAGATGGGATGGAAACTAAAAGTGGCGTAGTACATACATGAAAGGGATCAAAACCTATATATTTCAGAGCATCCAGATTAACATCTTGTAGTACAAGTGAATCAATGTGAAATAGATGGGATAAATTGATTGTGGGGAGTGATAGGCCTGAACCACAGGGAGGCTACCTACATACCCATCATAAAAGTTAGGGATCAAATACAATGTAATCAGAAAAGTGTTGTGGGGATTATGTAGGGATAATAGCCTAAAGATGTATTAGGGATTACGCATGGTTAGAGTCCGAAATAATATTTCATTGATGCTGGTTACTCTAAGCCCATGTGGGTCATATTCAGTGTAGGAAACTATATGTGACAATAGACCTGATGATCGTGTTGTGAAGGGAGAGACCATGAGGGATGGTGTGGTGATTACTCATTTCTTATGGCCGAAGGAGATGGATATGGCGACTTTCTTCAATAGGGAAGACTAATAGGGTGGTTTGGGGATTAAAAGGACACTTCTCGAGGTGCACATGGTGAAATATCCCAATGGGAGAAGGAGGGAGGGAGGGTTCTAGTGCCAGTCCCCTTTTAGGTCCTCTCGGGCATACCAAACATGAAGATATCACAGTATAACATAATGTGTTGAGGATTTAGGTTCTTGGAAGTTTAACAACCTACAACTTAGATGATGAGGACTCACTTCTCACCCCTTTGAATTACATAGCTTGTACCAACCCACACGTAGTGATGGGAAGACAAAAGCAATGTCGGACAGGAGGGAGGTTGATGAGTGGTGGATCAAGGGGTCCATGTTAGGGTAGTTATGTGAAGAATAAATATCAATTAGCATACCTATGAAAATAATAATAAGATAAGGAAACATGATATGAAACAACACTCAAGGGACCATCAAATCACTTCGCACGAGCCAGTAGGGTCATGTGGGAATGTGGCTCATGATGATAGGGGGTTTAGCTAGTGGAGCTTCATGAAGGATAAGAGCTTCTTAAATGAAGGTATATCCATGAATAATGGGAGTTTAATGAAGGAAGTATGCTTTATGAGGGAAGTTTTCTTTGCATAGGAAATACTTCAGTGGAGTAGAGATTTCCCTTATAAATGACCTCATTATTTGGAGAGTGCTTCGTGAAGGCTTAATGCTTCACAGATCCTCAAGCAACCCAAATTGGATCCCTCCTTCAAAAAGGAATTCATACTTTGACAGAGTCATCACTATAAGTAGGGGCCATGAAGAACAAAGAAAATCTTAGTTCATTATGCTCATGTACCTTGGGCAATCCGTATTTATCATGGGTTCCCAATGCCCGAGATATTCTCAAAATGGGAGGTTGGAAGGTAAAACATCGGTGTAACGATGGTTGTGGGGGGTGGGGGGAGGGGGTAGCCTCATATTTATAGTAAAAGGTCGTTCTAAATTATCTTGGGGATCACCATGAAAAAAATAGGGTTTCGTGAAGAATATCTGACACCGTGAAGAAGAAAGAGTTCATCGAAGTCAGTCAGACTCAAGAAGAGACTGTCATAGAGGTGATCGCGGGGTAGGCCGTGAAGAATAAGATGTCACGAATTGAAAATGATACATCACACATGGTCAGACTCACGATTACACCATCATAGTAGTGATCATGGGAAGTATGAGAATAATAATGATACCATGAAGGGGTGGGACTTCGTCGTACTCAATCAGACTCACAAAGACACCCTTAACATTCTTCACAGTTGCAGTGGTAAGGATCTATTCAGATGAGCTTTGAGAAACAGAAGCCTTTGAAGATTTGGATGGATTTTGATCTCATTTAGGTAAGATTAAGATTTAATCCAAATGTGTCATTGGTCATGCCTTCAATAGTATAATTTTTTGTGCCAACAGTTTATTACACCAAACGCATAGATTTTTTCATATCGTTCATCATTAGATATGTTCTATTATATTAATGATTTTTTACCACTACATATAGGGGTTAATATATCATTGATTAACTAATTATTATCATGATACCAAGAGGTGTCTCATATATAAATTTGATACCATTACTCCTAATGATTTAGTCTGTTTTTATGCATTTCTTTCAATACAACATGTAACTTAAACATTGAAATATTTTTTAGGATTCTATTTTAATATATATATATATATATATATACATATATATATATTCTATCTAATTCATTATATAAAATTTTCCAGAAATAATAGATTCCATAAATATTAGTCCATTCTATATTATATTCATAAATAATATCATCACCAAAATTAGAGTTCATAATTCCTCTTCTAATGTTATTTTTACTCCACTTCATGAATTTATTTTTAATATCTAACCAATATTTATTTTTAGATCTAAACTAATTTCCATGTGACACAACATACCCAAAACATTATGTCACTCACAAATTCTGCATCTATTTTTAACAAGTATAAATAATTTAATTGTTTGGGTATAACATTACCTTTGTTTCCCTAATGTTAATTAATTTTGTTAGACTTCATGGACTATACCTAAATCATTCAAAGTTTTATTTTCTTTTTTGGATTTATGGAATAAAATTCCACAACCACATAATTATTTTCTTTTTCATAGGAATTTTTTAGAACATAATTTTTAATCCCCTTTAAAATGGATCATCTATTTTTTAGGCCACTTACATAAACATATTCTCATATGGTTACCTCTTTCTCATTAATTCACATCTTATTTTTCATTTTCAGTGTGTGATTAATCCTACATATTTATGTTTCTTTTTTTATTCATTACCACTTCATTGTATATCATTTAACTTTCTCTATTGTAAAATTCGTTCCCCCAAAATTATATATTTCCTTGTAGAGGATTTTGAGAGGCCACTTATACATGTATAGTATTTGAGTTCCATGAGATCAACCTTATAATTCTCCATCATTGGGGGATTATTATTTCTATTCATTTCTATTTCTATCAAAACTATTATAGATCATCTATTCTACTTCCATAAATTCAATAATTATCTATTGAATATGTCTGTTGTGGGTAAACATTCTTTGGATCTTTATAGTCCCAATATTGAGATCTAAATTTTTCATTTACACGTGTAAAATTATTTTCCAAATTAATAGGCTCATTTCTTGGCTACATAATTAACTTGTGTATTTAGAGGAGTGGATGGAATATTTTTTAATTTCATGTATTCCATACCACTATAATGATGTTATATATGAATAGGGTTAGAAAATATTTACGTCTCTCAAAAAATCATTCCTCATCAGGTATTATTTTGGTTGATATGTTGAGGAAAAAAGTTTTATTTCAACATTGAGCACTTATGATTCAATACATAGGAACATAATGTGCCTAATTATTCCATAATTGTATCATTATAGAGATTTTTTATTTTTTCCATTATATTATTATAGTTTTTTAAAAAATAGTATTTTTTGAAAAAATTTATATTTCATTTTTTTGGTTTTCTTATAGATTTTAGGTCATGATTTATCTTTATTGAAATTTATAAACCTTTCGGTCAAGGATATCTGGTCATTTTTTTATCTATAATGAAATGAGATTAATTTAATGTTCCTTAATATTTTCATCTTTGATTCTAAGTTTTTTTTCAATTTTTGGGAAAACAACTATTTTGAATTGTCTCCTATCCACAAGAGGTGTCTTCATAGTAAGGATTCATGACTAATATTCATTTTAAATGGTTATATTATACTTAACTTCTTTAGACTGATATTCATGTTGATCACACTATTTCATTATTTTTGATTGATTATTCTTTATAAAATATTTTAGGGAATATTATATATTATACTTCGTATTTACTTCTATACATATATCATTAATATAAAAATAAAATACCATATGTATGATTCCCCATTGATTGTCCTCCTCATGTAAATATTTTTTCTATTCTTATTGGCTTGATGAAAAACATTGATATTTGAATCTTGATGACTTTTTCACATAATAAATGGAATTTTATTCATTCTCTATGGAAAAAATTTATTTACGAACATGAAAATATTCTTCACATCATGGATAGAGTCATGTATTAAAAAAATATAGAATTTCTTACCGCATCTGAGGTGATTGACTTTAAGATAGTTTTCTTCTTACTATTATGATTAGTAACATTAGATATAAGTAAATTCATATATCCATTCTCATCATGAATATATTTGTTACAATATATATCATATTAATATATTATATCCATCCATATATCAATAGAGAGAATATAATAATACAAAATTTAGAAAATTATCTCTTTTAAAAATCACTTTAAGTCCTTCTATAAAAATCATCAATTTCTAGATTTATGTGATATGATTCAAATGAAATTAAACCATAGAGAATCAATGTATTCAATTGTTGCTCATCTTCTATGGGGTATTCCATAAAATATTATATATATACCATCAATTCCCATTAAACCAATTGAATTTTATATTATCTAAAATTACATTCTTCATCATTGACACCACATATTATAATATACTTATGGTTTAACCCCGAGATTAAAATTTTAGGCACAGATATCACTTTTTAGGTCCCCAAGAAAACATTTAGTGTGTGTTCATAATCAAGGAGGAATGTTTTTTATTTTCAATCACAATTAACATATTCACCTTTTTCAAGATTCTTCTCCCACGTAGGCTACAAATTTGTTCAACCGCAATAAAAAGTTATTTTTTCTCAACCTCTCTCAATTCCCATATATAAATGCAGTATAATAAAACATGCAAGAGTTTCAAGGAAGATAAATTTTTTCAAAAGGAAAAGGATATATCCAATGTGCACTCATTGGCATAATGTCAATTTTCCAAGATCCACTACTTTACAATGTTAGGTTATAAATTGTTTTTGTTGTCACACTATGCCAAAGCTAAATTTCTGTATAATGTTTTTGCGATCACTCATTTTCACACAAGGCTCACTACCCTTATTCATATTTTGGGATCTACTACAGGGTATATAACTCCATAGTTTAAGGACGTCTAGGTATTCCATCTTCTAAAACATGTATTTAGTATGTGTATCTATGAATATGTGTAGATTCACCATTGATAACCTCACAAATATTCCTTACTAAATAGCCTATGATCACATTTACTATCTTTGAAACATATTTATCTTTAGATGGAGATAGTACCTCATAATTTTAAATGTGTGACTCATCCTTCAAGTCCCATTAATAGAAGTTTATTTATTATTTACAATGAAAAAATTGGAATTCATTTTATATAACTCATCAAAAAATATCTTCTTTACATGTAAATTGGTTTTTCGAGATAATTAAATTTATTTTTTATCTCTATTTTGAAGTATAAATTATTCAAGTTGATAAATATGTTAATGTACCTTCATATTTTCTCTAGGGAATTAATATATTATTATTTATATAATTAAATGGATATATCTATGAAGCTCTATTGTTCTCTCTTGTTTTTCTTTATTTTTTCGTATTTCACCTATAGTTTTTTTTGAATGATACATATAGTATTTTATTCATAGGATATATCCATAAATTCCCTATCTAATTTTATATGTGCACATTATAATTTTTTTGTTCCATACCAACTAAAAATAATAATCAATTTTGAGTTGGCTAAACCTATCATTTCCTCACATGAATTTTCTTTAATGAAATATAACAAATCCATTAACAACTTCAAAAATATGTATTTGAAATAAACCAAACATGTACCTCCAGCATGGTGGGCATTTTCACCTTCCCTTACATGATTTAAAATGTGGTCGCCTCTAGTACACATGAATAAAGTTTCATTAAAAAATATAGTCTCACCCGAATCATGTCACTTAATGAATAATTCTACTACATGGCATTAATTCATCATTAACATTATGGTACTTATTTTCATTTAACATGATGATAATTCATTGAAGATGAATCCTTATTCTTAGGCTTGATTTATAGCTCCCATTCTATTTTACATGATGTTCGACCATTTATGATCAAAAATTTTGTTGGTAGGATTATGGGAATAAATATAGAATTTCACTCACTTATGTATCAGGATATTACTATCGTATAATTTTAGATATTATAATTTTAATATGATTTATGATTCTCAGATGGAGTATGAAAAGTTATCTTACTCAACATTGTTTTCTGATATTGTAAACATATAAAGATATGGTACATTACAAACTCCACCATGCCTTATTATGATACCCACTGAATCTCCTCAACTATCAAATTGACAAAGCTTTTAGACCATTTTATGATCTTCTCCCACCACACATGTTCCTCATACACAACTTATTAATTAACTAGAATTTATTACAAAAACTCACATTAACCTTATAAATTCATAGTGTGGATTTAATATAACTCATATTGACCTTATAAATCCGTTTTTGTAACATTATGATTCAAAGTCTCAACCTTTATAGGATGTAGACCAACATTATAGAAGTGTGTATCAACCATAAAAGTTCTTGGACATACTATATTACAGATATTTACAATCCTTACATACATCCCCTCATCCTCTTTCCCAATAATACACCTAGTTTTCTCAATCATTTTCATATAAAACAAACTATATCCCAACCATTTTTTTTTTCATGTTTATGTGGGGTATGTCTCAAACATTTACATTGATTTTATCTACAACATGGTTATCTATACTACTTCCATTCCCTCATTAATATTCATTAAATATCCTATATAAATATGCCATGAACGTCAAAATCATGAATGGGTTCCATGAATATTATTTTCACATTGATACGAAACCAAGAATCATTAAAAATCAATCTCTGGTAATAGAAAGTCCTCTAAGAATCACCACTTTCTTAAAAATATACCATTTAAAACTCTAACATAAAATTAAAAAATATCTTATCAAACACATATTGGAAATAACTAATTCCTTCAAAAAACTTTCATATACTATCAAAAAATCATTTATTAGACCATATCTCACTCAAACAATAAAAAGGTTGTACAGAAATACATATACTCATTAATATGCAGTTATGTTTTAAATATATTTAGAGAGACAAATTTTACATTGATTGTTATGATAATTTATGATTGATTTCCCAATACTCACCCTAAAATTTTCATTTTTTCCATACATCAATATGAGCAGCATTGAAAAACATAAAATTGATACATATTATTCCATTATGGGTATCAATGTCATATAGATATGTTATTTCCCGGGAAATATCACACAACTTACACTAGATTAAAAAATTCCAAATAATTTTGATCTTGTATCTTTACATTTAAATTACCAATTAGAACAAATAAATCCAAAGAAAATCATTTCCTTAAATTTCTAGAATATAAGAAACATTTTCAAGGTTCATTTAATTTAATTTATAAATATTATTTCATCCATTAAAAATAATAATTGTTGATAGCATTGGAACCCTACACAAAATATCACTACATGGAGGAAATTCAATCCTAAAATAGTAAGATAGAGTAAAATACCAATCGATATTCTAAAATATTGTTCATTTAAAATTTCACTACCATCATACATTAAACTATTTATCAATAAAATTATTCATATGGATACATGAATTTTATATTTAATTTCAGTATTATTTAATAATTATATTACATATTTTCAAAAGATATGGAAATAAATTCTTATAATTGCATCAATTGCAATTGTTATAGGTACCTCATATCTCCCAGATTTTTCCACTATAAATGATTATTTATTTTCCTATAAAATCATTAAAATAACACTATTGAACATATTCAATGACATTATATTCAACATTAAAATTTAAAATAAGAGTTATCACCTTCATTTCCTTCATATATTGGATGATTTCAAGATTTCATTTATTGAATTTCATCACCTTCAGGTTGTCATCCAACTTAGAATATTAGACCCATAGGGATACTTTTATCCTATAGAGAGATTTTTTATTTTATATGTCTTAGTTCTATCAATTTCAAAAATATCCATCTTAAAAATCTAACTGTATACTTCATCATCTATATCTTCATTCAAGAAGGAATATTTTAGAACCATTTGGTATATTGTTTACTTCCAATGAGAGGAAACTAATAGGAAAATTATTATGGATTTTACACATTAATTTATTAAAAATGAAAAATCGAAATAAACTTCTTACACATTTATATCCTTTCTAAAGAAAATTATTCATGTTAAATGAATCATTTCTTTTATCACACAATTTATTTTTAAACACCCATTTGGCACCGACAACATTTTCCCCGTAGGACATAAGATATTATAACAAGTTACATTTTTCTCAATCTTATCTTATTTTTCGCCCATGAAATCCACTCTTTACTTGTACTGAAATGCCTTTGAAAATAAGTGTGGATCAATATTAGAAATAAAATATATTTGATTAGAAAACCTCATTATCATTCTTCTCTAAACCAGTTCGGTATTATTTCCATTAACATACTCTATTTGAGCCTTCTTTTTAATATTTTTATATTGCAATTTTCTAACATTTAATATATTATTCTTCATGAATAGTTTGATTAGAGTCAATTTCCTAAAATGGTGGTAAATTTTAATCAATTTATATATTTGTTACAGAAACCTCTTTATTTTAAATATAAATATTTGACTGACTTTAGTTAATTCTCATATCAGAAAAAGAATTGATCCTATGTAGTCTATCACATTATCATTAGATTAATTTTCTATTGAATAATTATCCCTGATTTCTAACTTAATCGGCCTTCTCATCAAATTTCTGGATATTTTATTTCATAATTTTAATCATGTAGTGTGTTTTAAATGCCCTTGTGTAGATTACAGTTGTATTCCATTTGTACCACACCTCATAAGAATAAATGTTAAAATTATTTCTTAATTAAATTTTTTTTTCTTATTTATTCACATGCCATCTATATAGGACAACCATTACCTATTGAACTAGAAAATAATTGTCTTCCCCATTCAACTAGTCGTATATTTATTATTATAGTATCTAAATTTTACTAGGGTGTGTAATGATAAAAATATTTTTTATTAATCTCATGTTTTGAAGGGTGGGGTTATAAATATTTTCAGAACAAATTCCTTCAATTATTTGTTCCAAATTATTTTCTATGAACCCACAACTCTCTCCCATCATCTCTTTAAAATAAAATTTAAGCAACTCCATTTTCTGCGATTTTTTTATTATAAAAAAATCGTTTTCCCATATTTTAATGTCAATAATGAATGTTATGAGGTAAAATTAGACTCTATGGGATTGATGATTCATTATTCTTCCTAAATACAGTTTAATTAATTAAGGTGCCCTTGTTGATGGGATTTATAATATTTTTGAATTTCCATGTACTATATTCCCCTATTAAAATTGTATACAAAAAATAGATCTATCACTACATAATTTGGTTACATCTATCACACATTTTCCTTTTGAAATATTTCTAAAACTCTTCTATCCTAGATGCGAAATGCTTATACAAAAAATATTGTTATATTATTAAATAATAATGTTATGATAATGAGATTTGTCACCAATCAGAAATATATTCCCACCATGTATTTCAATATTGGAAATAGTTATTCCATATTGCATTCTTTTAATAAAGAATTTTTTTGTTCGATAATAACATATTTACAATCATTATTGATCTGACTCACACTGATAATGTTATGTTTATGACCGTAAATATATATGATATCTATTGACTTCATCATTAAGGGTTTTATTTTAGCTATAATATTATCTTATATATTTAGTAATAATTTACTCCCAATGGTAACAACACCAACATTTTTTATTCATTATTATTCAATATATACAAGTCTCTAGACATATGTGATGATAATTCACCATCAGACATTAATGTCCTTATCTTTTTACTATATTTATATGATACTTTACTAATAATTGCATTTACATCCTAGCCTCTTCTTATAGTATTCCTTACTATAGAAAAGTATTGTGGTTTTTTTGGGATGTAAGTTTATACAGTTCTATAAATAGTGACCTTACTATTCATACATTTTTTATATCTCATCAAGTCAATTAAATCATGTTTTAATAGGATTCTATTATGAATTTATATTCCCCACTTACATAAACTCATACTTTCTTATCGTAATCACTAAACCGCTCCTATAAAATTCACTCCTTATATGACTCCATATAAGAGACATGTTATACATTGAAAAAAATTATTTATGTCCAAAATCTATATAACACAAACAATAAAAATAGTTCATCAATGAATAAATTATGTCTATATGATAAATCTATCATACTATTTTAGTACATTTTAAACATCATTATAAGTTTCTTTTTACTAAACAATTATTTTTACATTGTCTCCAAATTTATTTAATGTATAATTTACCATTTCACATTTTCCCTAAATAGTTTTTCTTATATTAAATATTTGTGCATACACAAATATGTGAATCATATTTTAACTTTTAGTGGGTCACAAGTGCAGGATTCACCGATTAACGTGTGAAAATATTTTTCAATATTCTATGATGACACACATTTTATATCTATATATTTATTACCAAAATAACCCAATTTTTAATTGTCTTATATATTTAAAGAAACCTATTTGGAATCATGTTCAATTATTCTCCCATTAATGATGTTTTCCTCCAAGATCCCTTCAATGATCTCTTATTATATGCAAATTCATATTTTTTATTCTTAATTTCCTCAACATAACCATTTTTTATTTTTGAATTCATTTTTTATAGAAATTTCATTAAATAATGTTTCTTAGATTTTAATTCCCTTTTATCTTATGTGTTTCTCTAAGGAATCATTAAAATCAACTATTTAAATGTGTCTAATGTTGGATTATTCTTGTTCATCACACCTCTTAAACATAATTATTGTGTTTCACAATCATCTATGAATTAAATTACATTTACAACATAACATTCATTGAAATTAATACATGATATTGATCAATAATCGTCTTTTTTACATATAAAGATTCTTATTTTTTTCGTATGGTCTTTTCTTTGTTTTCCGTATAATTATTTCTTTATTTTATACTCCATACACATTTAAATATTTAGTTTATTTCTTTATACTATTCATTTTCAAACTCCATGCTTTTCTATCATGAAAAAATATCATTTAAGTGATCAATTCCATTTAATGTGTAGAATTTATGTGGGAGTTTTCCGTTGTACACACTCTTTTCATTTTCGTGATTTTAGAGATATTTACCATTAACCACTTATTTATGTTACTATTTCCATAATCATCATCTAGTTTATACTCGGAATAATCTTCCTCCTCTTTGATTTTATATCAGTTTATAGTTATGAATGACATTATCTCATAATATTTTGTAAATATAATAATATTACTCATCTAATATGAGAGGATTTTAATGTACCACTAATTTATAAACAAGAATTATTTTTATTCTAGGGTGTATTTTTTTTGTTAAAACTATATAAAATATTATCATAATGTTATTTTCTATGGATGAATCTTGTAACACCCCATGATTTCATAATATGTTTTTTTTAAAGAAATTCAATAGCTTCCGCTACACGCAACACCGAGTTCAAGCGCACCATGACTTACCAAACTAGTCATTTAAAATATGTTATGAATAGTATTAATAGAATTTTGAATTTTTTATACTACATATAATTTTATAATACATATTATGTGTTTCTTATACATAATATAAGAACAGATTCATCTTTTCAGATAAAATAAGTATTTCTCAAAAAAGCAATTTTACCACCTTTTAATGGAAAAACATTTTTAAAACCAATTTTTTACACTTTAATATAATCAATTTAATTATATTAAATTCTTATTTAAGATCGGGACATAAATATTTATTTTGGATAAATTTTTGGTACTTATCTGATAACTTTCATATTTTGACGAATACTGAAAAATACTAAATTTAAATTGAAAACAACATTTTCAATCAAAATAATTTAGAGTGTTAAATAATGTATTTGAATGTTTTGGAAGGATAATTAGATTATATTTTTACCATTTTATAAAACTTATTTCATTATAAGTAATTTTACATTTCAATTTGACATGAACACGCGTCAATCTTTTGATAGTTTTTTCTTTTTAAAAACCCATTTTTCGGTTTTGACTATGGGAATTAATTTAAAATTAATTACTGAAACTTATTTGTTTTAAATTTGGTAAAATGGGATTCATTTTTTAATTTAGGAATATCAAAATTAGCTTAGGGTAAATATTTTTTATTTTTTTGAAAACATTCAATTTTTGATGAATAGTGAAAAACACTACGTTATAGTTTAAAACTGACTTTTTATTTAAATAATTAGTTATTTTATTTAAATTTATTTTCAGTAAAAATAGATATATAATACCTATATAAATTAATTTTAAATAATTGGAGTCATTTTATAATAAAATTAGATTTATACAATTTTATTAAACTTTTTACCGTATTTTACCCACCTCCTAGGCGCATTTGAAAATTTGCATAAAACACAATTTTACCACTTCTGGGAGTTGAATTTAAAATATCAGAGAGACATGGTTAATATCAATAATTTAAATGTTGTTATTTATGATGAAAATAATTTTTGTTGAATAGTAACTTTTGACATTTATTTACCATGGTTAAAAGTAAATAGGGTAATTAAGGGTAAAAATTATATCATTATTACTCTAACACATGTCCTAATTATATTGGATAAGTATAATTCAACCAAAATAAACCTTAATAATAAAATATGAACCTTTTAGGATGAATTGGATTAGATTAGGACATTTATTATTATTTCATTTAAAGAAGAGTTAAAAGAGTTAAATTCAGCGTTTAATAGAAAAACCATTATTAATATAGGGTTACACACTATATTAATTCGACTATAAATATTAATTAGAAATATAAATATATTTCCTACATAATGGTATTTTATTTTTAATTTTTATACATTAAATAAGTTAATTTATTTATGACACAATGATGATACAGTAATTACCTTATTAATGTAATATTAAAATAATGGAAATTATAAATATCCAAATAAATGTAAATTGAAACTTATGATGAATTCCAATAATTTTATAGTTCAATGTGACATGTTAAGGTTACTTGAATAAATTTTATTCGAAGTGATAAAGTTTTTATGGCTTTCAAAAATTCATATACTAAATAATGTCAAAATTGACATAATTAAGTTTTCAAAAAAAATATTATATTATTAAATGATATACTATTCGTAAAAATATAATGTTCATCCAAATGACTTAGATAAAGTTATATATATTTATAATTAACAACATGGGGTTTATTTGGCTTGTTATAGTATGTTTATTAACTATATAATATAAAAATATCAGGAGACAAGGTAAATGTCAAACCATTTAACGACGAGTTAAAACTAAAATATAAGGATAATATGATGAAATAAACCAATTTAAACATATTGTTTGAGATTTTATCAAAACATCCCCACCTTATCCATGAAATAAATTATTTTGGATCCATTAGAAACTGAAAATTATTTTCTTATAAAATAATATTTCTAGCTTTTCCTAAATTGACCCTCACCTCTATTATAAAAGGGAACTTCCCCTTCACTTAATTTCTCACCTACAAAGACTTTTGGCTCGGCCAAAACCTATCCAAATATCCTAAAAACATTCCTCCCTTACTACTAGAGGCCTTTCATTTTCTATAAATCCAACCTAAGGATCCCTTTTGATCAAATCAAAAGAAAGAACCCGAAGAAGAGGTAAATATTTCATCACCTCTTTCAAGATCTTTTCTTCTTCCACATCCTCTTTCATTGTTGTTTCTATTATAAAATAATAACTCTTGTATATTCTATATACTTAAATTATATTACTAAAATGGTATAACCATATTCATTATTCAATCCATCCTATAAATGACAAAGTCACCATACGTGTGTACGTACGGATTACAGTCTCCAAGTCATGGTGTAGTTTGTTATACAGACACATCATTATTTGGATGGGTATAATAATGAGTATAATATATGTAAATAATAAATATAAAATTTTAATGATTCTGTATATGTGATATACCATCCATGTAAATATTATTTCTCAATCAATATAATTAGTTTGTCCCTCGTGCGTACGTGCGTATTACCGTCTCCACGAACGTGATGGCCTTCATTCCCCATAGTAATAATTCAAGAATAATTTTCATTTTATGATTAAAAATTATGTTTAAGAACTTAATATAATTCTTGATATGAATAAAATACACCCTATATATTACAAACATGGCTTACAAAACAGAGCATATGAAGGAAAACAGATCAGTTAACACCCGAAACGATGATACTACAAAAATATTATTAACGAAGCAATATTATAGGATCACATATGATATCATATTTGTGTATATAGTTCTTTCATAATTTAATAAAAATGAATTAACTATTATAAATGAGGGTAACTTACCCAATACCAGGGAAAAGTACAAGGTAAGGGGTTTTCATCTCACTTCTTATTCCGATGAGATTCATGCTATATTGCCACTATTTCCTTTTGTGTGGTGTTTATACTTCCCATTATTGTATTATTTGTGTAATATAATTTAATTTATGGGTATTTACATATTTTATGTATGATACTTCTTTCATGGGGTGTATGTTTAGTATGTTATCATATCGGTAAGGGAATTTCAAATTTCAATTTCTACTCATTTGGCTTTACGCATACTGCATTGATTATTTTACTCCAAGATTATATGTGGAATCACTATTTATTATTTATGTAGTAATATCCACTCCCCTTTCTAGGGATATACCTTTTATATACATAATCACTCCATTGATAAATTAACATTCCATTGATATGATCTTTTAAAGGGTAATCAGAACTAAATTTCCATTCATAGAGTTAAACACCCAAGTCCTTAGTTTTGTTTTTACAAGAATATGTGTGAATGTAACCTGATTTATTTACAATGACTATCCAATTATATTTAGTGTATTTATATTTTTCAGAAATAATTATTTCATTGATTTATCCTTAATATATGGATACATGCTTTATAAATTACTTCGTCTCAATTTACATTCCTTTGAGACATCTTTGTCATTATGCACCAATTAACTTATATATGGTGCATATACTGTCCTTTGACATATTATATAATAAATCCCTTTATTCTCATGATATTATAGTGTATTTATTAATGTTATTCCTTAATGACTTGTATTCAATCATATTTTATTTGGTTAGAAACTCTTTAGCTAAAATATTGTTTTAAATGTTTTAAATATAAATTCTTCTAAATCATTCTCATTAATGTCCATGTTTTGAAACTAGTTTTAATTATTTATTTACATGGACATGAATGTTTTGAAATCAAAATTACTTTTAAAATATTCCAAGTGGCATTGGAAACTTTTATTCAAAAATATCTTTTGAACGACTTCATTGGTAAATAGTGTGACATTTAAATGTTTTCAAGAAAAAGGGGATATTTATCTCAAATAGTTTTAATGACTATTTTAATCTATGACAATATCATTTAGTGTATTTTATTCTTGATTGAGGTTAATTTATTATAATAAAATCACCAATATTGTATTAAATGAGTTATGTTTGACTGTGGATACGCTATTTTTATTCCATTCATAGTTTGAGGTTAAAATATTTACATTTCATATGCTAGTTTTAATATGACTGTTTATGTTATGCTTCAATGTTTTCATATGAGGAATGTATTTGACATAGTAAGTGACTGGTGGAGCCCTCTATAGCTCTTCGATGCATCTGTAGGTCCCATGAGACAATTAAACATGGAATTGGCTGAGGCCTTTCCCAATTTGATATATGGTTTTCGCCAAGGCCTAAATCATTTTTAGACATCTTGGTCGAGACCTTAACAAGATTTTTCAAAATTCCTGACATTATGCATTTTATCATTATAAAATTGGAATTTGATATTAAATTTGGTCATTAGAATAGTATAATATCCATGCAAATATGTAAATGGAATTATTTAATTTATCTTTGCCATATTATGCTAAATTTTAAGTTTAAAAGGTGTGTGTTCTATTCTTATACATTGCCTTAAATGTTTATTCTTATTTATGACAGTTTCTGTTATATTGTTATCCTTACTGAGCATTTGAGTTCCCCCATTTCTTATGTTTTATTTTTCCTAGGATGCTAAGAAGTATACTACTATTAACCTGCAGGAATAGGAAAAGGGATATAAGAGTGTTCAAAGGGGACACAATGTTTTTTTATTTCATGTTTTAATATAAAACTTATGAATGTATCTAGTACTTCTAAGACAACTAAACTGAATGCTCTTTCGGAACATGATTCCTTGAATCATTCCAACGTTAAGTAACAATGAACTGACTCTGGGGAGCTGGGGATGGGGAGTTACAGTTGGTATCAAAGGATGTTCAGTACAAACCATGGAAGATATATTTAGAAAAACTCTGATTAGATTATACTACCCTAAGATATACATTGAGGAATAGTGTAGAACAACATCCAAAAACTTGGGTAATGTTAATATTATGTGGGTTTTCCATGAAATACATCCCTGTCTAGATACGAACAGGTAGAGGCGGCTCTGGCACAGCTTTACCTAGGAGTGAAAACTTCGAAAAGGAGTTTCGGGCTTCACCCGAGGTATCTTGGAACACGACAACAGACCCTGCTGCACTCTTGGTTACAAAACACCCGGGGGATATGCTTATGATAATTCACATTTTATTTACAAACCAATTTGAAAGATTTTAATATTATATGATAATAAATAACCATGGTTAATCCTAAGGTGTTTTAGATATAAAACAAGGAGTTATGATATTCTGAAATTGATTTTAGGACTCACACAATGCTTTCTTGTGTTATTCAACAGCTAGATTCCAAGGAAGTCATAATAACAGGGAACATGATGTACAAGTTGGGCATGGTGGTGTAAATGAGAAATGAAATGGAATGTTGATATGTGTAAAAGATATCGTGTTCATGCCGAATCAGTTTTCCACAAATATTATTAACAACATATATATTAACCAATTCATAGACTCAACAAAGAAGAGAAAGGTGGAGAATGATAAGAGCTCCAGCAGTGGAGACCATGGAGAAAATAAATCTCAATTTCTATCATGTAGGAAATGTGGAAGGAGACACCTCAGGAAGTGTATCAATAGAAAAAATAAATACTTTGTGTGTGCGAAAGGATGACATAATATAAAGAATTTTCGAGGGAAAAGGAAGAGTACTATGGAATAAAATAAAAATGATCTCAAGAATCCATTTACAGTCATTTTCCATAAATGTAGGGGACCTGAGCATTACCCGAGTGATTGTTCTATTCTATAGGATAACCTTTTGATCAAAAAAGAACCTATATAGAATTAAATGGATGATAAAATGTTTAAATGTATTAGTGTTCTTTGTTGATGGGATTACATTGGAAGAAGTTTCTCTTGTATGTGTAACCCTACAACTTGTTATGTGAAAATTTTATTTTAAGAAGAATTTTCTTTTCTATTGTTGATATAATTATAAACAACCATTTGGTTTTATATGATCATTGAATTTGAGGCAATTAAAAGTTATTAAATTTTGGGATGAAAATGCGATGTATGAGAAAACATTTATAGTGAAATTATGTTACAATTATTTTGAGAAATTTATATCATTTTGGGAGTGTTATAAAATATAGATTTTGAAAAAGGACAACATGCATACCATTTGAAAACCCATCGCATCAGACAAAGCTACGGGAATCGAACCCACAACCAGAGTGCGATTGAGATTTATCGCCTACCACTAGAATACATGAAGTCCCTGGTTAGTGTGACTAATTCCTCTTAGTTAAATGATCTTATTGATCAATAATATGTTGATTTGGGATCTTATGTTTTATCAAATGGATATCCTTAATATAGGAAAATGATTTGTTGATTAAGTGATAAATGTTATTTTGGAAGATGTTCGCTCTGTTGGGAACACTATATGCCAAAGGAAAATAGAATACTATGGGATTTCATTTGAGGGGTAATGGTGGATTCTTATCTTTGATTTTTTTGTGGATTTATAGTGATTTTAGTTTCTTATGGAAATTATTAAACTATCGTATAGAATATGTGATTATGTTAATTAATTTTAAGTATGTGACATTAAGAGTAGTCGATGTTATTTAGATATACAATTTAACATGGAAAACTACATAATCAAAGTCTTCTTTATTTTGGGTTTCAATATTAGTTTGGATTATATTGTAGTATTTTTATGAAAATTGTTTATTGAAAGGTGTTTATTGAATATTGGGTATTTTTTGTTCAATTTTAGAAATTAAGATTGGTATTTCTTCCTCTAAAGGATTATCCTTTTTGGTGATCAAATGATCTTGTACTAACAATTTTGGTTTTGGATGATCTATAAATACAATGGTAATATATATAGTTTATCCTTTTTGGATTATGTTATTCTCTAGATGTTTATTTCAGCGCTTCAGCTGTGACCAAATCATCTTGAATACTCATCCTTTGAAAAACAAAATAAGAGTTATATGTAGAAATTTATTAAAGAATGAAACTATACTTAAAAAGTAAGTATATCACTTTATATTTATAGTCAATATCATAAATAAATTCCTCAGATTTATGAAATGGAACTTAAAACAAAAATCGTTATCTGTTTACTTTTCATACTAGGAAACTAATGACCATTTATCACATCACAGTTTTGTTCTTTTCATATTGTTAAATTTCTCCTGATCATGTTTTATATCACTCTCCACCCGAACTTGACACTTATTTTATCTTCCATATCCATATCTTCCTACATGGAATCATTGTATGGGTTATCTCGGGTGACCTTTGTACTTCTATTTCATTATCTTAAAGAGAATGTTTTATTGAATCTTTTTTCGACGTGGGGCTTTCAATGAAGTTCCCAAGCCCAATTTTAAAATTTCTAGGACACAATTTCCAATAGGGGGAAGAATATAACACCCCAATATTTCATAATATGTATTTTTCTTTAAAGTAATTCAATATCTTGTGCTACACACAACACTGAGTTTGAGCGCACGACTTACCAAACTAGTCATTCAAAAGCGGTTATGAATAGTATCAACTAAATTTTGACAGTTATAAACTCCATATAATTTTAGAAGACATATTATTTGTTTATTATACATAATATAAAAACAAATTCATTTTTTCATATAAAAGAAGTATTTTAAAAAAATGCAATTTTACCCCATTTTAATGGAAATACCTTTTTAAAACAAATATGTGAAACTTTTATATATTCAATTTATTGAAATTAAATTCTATTTTAGAATCGGTACATCAAAATTTATTTTGGATAAATGTTTGGTACTTTTCTGATAACTATCATATTTTGATGAATACTAAAAAATACAAAATATTAAATTGAAAACAACTTTTTAAATCGAAATAATTTATATTGTTAAATTATGTATTTGAATGGTTTAGAATTATAATTTGATTATATTTTAATCATTTAATACAATTTTTGTCGTTATATGTAATTTCACATTTAAATTTTACATAAACACATGTCAATCGTTTGATAGTTTTTACTTTTTAAAAACCCACTTTTCAGTTCTGACGATAGGAATTAATTTTAAATTAATTAATGGAAATTATATGTTTTTAATTTGGTAAAATATAATTAGTTTGTGAATTTATAATATCAAAATTATCATAGGATAATGTTTTGCTATTTTTCTAAAAACATTCAATTTTTAATGAATAGTGAAAAACAATGTGATATAGTTTAAAACCGACTTTTTATTTAAATAATTATTTATTTTATTTAAATTAATTTTAAGTAAAAATAGATATATAATACCTCTTTTAATTCAATTTAATTTATTGGAGTCATTTTATAATGAAACTATATGTATAAAATTTTATTGAACTTTTTACTTTCTTTTACCCACCTCCTAGGAGGATTTGCAAATTTTCAGAAAACATAGTTTTACCACTTTTGTGAGTTAAATTTCAATAATTTGAGAGAAATAGTTAAATTCAGTAAGTAAAATGTTGTTCAATAAGATGAAAATAATTTTTTTGTGAATAGTAACTTTTGACTTTTATTTACCACGGTAAAAGTAAATAAGGCAATTAATGGTAAAACGGATATCATAATTACCATAACACAAGTCTTAATTCTATTGTATAAGTATAATTCAACCAAACCCGACCTTAGGAATAAAATATGAACCTATTTGGTCCACTTGGATTAGATTAGGACATTTATTATTATTTTATTTAAAGAAGAGTTAAAAGAGTTAAATTCACAGTTTAATAACTAAACCATTTTTAATATAGGGTTACACAAAATATAAATTTGACTATAAATATTAATTATAATGATAATAATATTTCCTATATAATGGTATTTTTATAATAATTTTTAGACATTAAATAATTTATTTTATTTATTTCAAAATGATGATGCAGTAATTACCTTATTAATGAAATATTTAAATAATTGTTATTATAAATATCCAAATAATTGTAAATTGAGAATTTCTATGAATTCCACTAATTTTATAGGTTAATATGAAATATTAATGTTAGTTGAATAAATTTTATTTGAAATGAAAAGGTTTTTATGGCTTTCAAAAAATCAAATACCAAATTGTGTCAAAATGGACATAATTTAGTTTTCAAAACAAATATTATATTATAAATTGATATAATATTCCGAAAAATATAAGGTTCAGCCGAAGGACTTATATAAGGTTATATATATTAATAATTAACCACATGGGGTTCCCTTGGCATGTTATAGAAAGATTATTAACAATATCATATAAAAATACCAAGAGACATGGTAAATGTCAAACTATTTAACTAAGAGTTAAAACTAAACGATAAGGTTCATATAACGTCCTAAACCTTTCTAAAACCTATTAATTGAGAGTTTCTAGACCCATAACTACCTTATCCTTTAAATAATTTATTTTTAATCCATTAAAAACCGAAAATGAATTTATTATAAAATAATATTTCAAGTTATTTCTAAAGTTACCCTCACCTCTCTTATAAAAGGGAACATCTCATTCTCATAATTTCACACCTCCAAAGCCTTTTGGCTCGGCCAACCCCTACCCAAATTATCCTCCAAACGTTCCTCACTTCATTATATAGGTGTTACTTTGGTCATAAAGGCATCCTAATGAGCCCTTTTTATCGAATTAAAAGGAAGAACCCGACGAAAAGGTAAATATTTCATCATCTATTTCAAGTTCATTTCTTCTTCCACTTCCTATATATTTGTTGTTTACATTCTAAAATAATAACTCTAGTTCCTCACGGTGGTGAGTCGGCATCATCATTTCCCTCTGTTCCTCTGTCATTCGTGGATATTTTCGAACTTCTAATGGTGTCCGGTCCCCAGATGTTGCAGGGAAGATAATCCATGCCTGCAATCGGTTGGTCTTAGATCCGCGTCTAGGTGCCATATCTGATGGGGCTTCGTCGGGATTTGTGTTCCAGCGGTCTACTGAGGTGGTTTTTCCTACTCTGATGTTGACGGATGATCCAAAGCGTGTGGTTCCAAGGGAGCCAGACACTCAGGAAAATGATGTTGTGGTGAAGGGATTTGATGATTTTTCGTTGCAGGAAGCTCAAGAAGATGCGGTCCTGCCTGGTGTTGCAGTTTTGAATGGATATCGGTATTATGTTTATGTGGTGAATAACTATCAGTAAGATTATGGTATGAAGTCTAATGGTGAAGGTGTCTGGTCGCTAGCTCTCTTCAAGGATTCTGGTTCTAGTAGAATCATTCGTAAGGGATCATCAGCACACGTTGAATCGATTCCTACCGTGCTTGCGGAGAGAATGAAAATGGGTAAAAATTCTTTGATTTCATGAATTGTTCTACCTAAAGGTGAAAAACCTTAGAATTTTGACGATTTGGTTCACAGGATCTCGATTTTATGGGTTTTCTCTAACTGGAAGTGTGTTTCTATTGGTTAAGTTTTTTTTCACTATCTTTTCCCTTCAGATGAAGATAAGCTTCGAGCATGGAGTATTGGTTCCATGTTATTGAAACCTAGATGGATTCATTTACATCAATGGTATTTGGATTTTAATGTCTCTCATGCAAGGAATTCCTTTTCTCAAGTTTGGGTTCATCTTCATGGACTCAATTGGGTCCTTTGGCATCCGAAAATCTTACATCACATTGGTATGGTGAATGGGACTCCTATTCGCCTTGATAAGGAAACTGAGGACATTTGGTTTGGGCACTTTGCCAGGATGTTTGTGGAGGTTGACCTTATATCCACTCTAATCAATAAGGTAAATCTTTCTATGCCTACTGATAACATCCAAATTGATGATGAGTATGAATGAAAACCACTTTTTTTAATGAATGCATGGTTGTTGGTCACTCTTTAGAGCTATGTCGAAAGAAGGTTTCATGTGAGAAATGTGGGATGAAAGGTCATCCTGCCAATCTCTATCAAAATAATCCAAGGATGAAGGATGTAGATTTATCAAATCCCATTGATCAAAATGGTGACACCCCCACCGAGCCATTTCCCATTGTTGTTGATGTGTTGATTGCTGAGAAATCTTTTTCTCAGGAGCCTAATTTGAAAAGCAAGGGGCCGCTAGTGGATGAGTCATCGGTGAGAGCTTATAGTGGGCCATCGAATACTCGAGTTGAATTTTCCAAGGAGGTTACTGCAACAAAGGATACTACTGCATGGTCGCACGAAGTTACACAAATAGTGACTTCTGATCCCCCTCTAGATGTCTCCAATCCAAATGATGCGCAATAATATATTGACTATCATCAGGAAATTCAGAAATTATTTCAATCCTCTAGATTGTCTGATAGATGGGATAATGTCTCTGAGGATGATAGGGTGCATGTTGGTACCCCTATTAGGACTTCAGGTAGTGGTGTTAATGACTCTTTTAAGGATTCATTACTAAGTGGAAAGACAAAGATCACTAAGAGTGAGGGCCTTACCTCTTCTCTTATAAAGAGGAGACCATGAAAGGATTATTCAACTCTTCCTAAGACTGTGTCTACCAGATCGTCTTCTAAGATACCAAGGAAGGTGGATGTAAATATCCATAATATTTTCAATCAAGGTAAGTATCAATCTGATTGGGAAACAAGTGATGATTATGATTATGGGAATGACATGTCATATTATGATCTTTAACATTGTGGTTTGACGGATGAGGTAATGTTTGTTTGTTCGACCACGTCCGCCTCTTTTGTAATTTTCATTTCTTTTTAATAAATGGTTAGAGGATATTCTTCTGGCTGGACTTTTTTGTTAAAATAATAACTCTAGTATCTTCTATATATTGTGATGTTATTAAAAAATTGTACAACCATATTCATTATTCAATCCATCCTATAAATGAAAAATTCACCACATGTGCGTACATACAGATTACCGTCTCCACTTCGTGGTGTAGTTTGTTATTCAAACACTTCATTATTTGGATGTGTATAATAATGAGTATAACTGATGCAAGTAATAAATATACGATTATAATGAATCTTTATATTTTATATACCATCCAATTACATACAATTTCTCAATCAATATAATGATATTGTTTCACGTGCGTACATACGGATTACCGTCTCCAAAAATGTGATGATATTAATTCCCCATCATAATAATTCTAGAATAATTTCCATTTTATGATTAAAAATAATGTTTAAGAATTTAATATCATTTTGTATATGAATAAAATACATCATATCGATAAAAATCATGGCTTACGTAACCGAGCATATAATGGAAAACAGATCAGCTAACACATGAAATGATGATACAACTAAAATATTATTAATAATGAAATATGAAAGGATCATATATGATATCATATTTCTGAATATAGTTCTTTTTTAATTTAATAAAAATGAATTTACTATTATAGAATAGGTTAATGTACCCTCAACCAAGGAAATGTACAAGGTATGGGGTTTTCATCTCACTTCATATTCCCATGAGATTTCTGCTATATTACCTCTATTTACTTTTGTGTGGTGTATGTACCACCCATGATTATATTATTTGTGTAATATAATTTAATTTATGGGTATTTAATTCTTCATTTTATGATACTTATTTCATGGGGTGTATGTTTCTTAAGTTACCAAATCAGTAAGGGATTTTCAAGTTTCAATTTCTACTCATTGGACTCTACGCATACTTTATTGATTATTTTACTCCAATATTATGTGTGGAATCACTATATAGTTTTTATATTGTAATATCCACACCCCTTTCTGTGTACATACCTTTGATACACATAATAACTCAATTGATAAATTCACATTCCATGGATATTAACTTTTAAAGGGTAATCTTAACTCAATTTCCATTCATTGAGTTAAACATCCAAGTCATTGGTTATGTTTTCACAAGAATATATGTGAATGTGACCTGATTGGTTTACACTGAATATCCAATTATATTTATTGTATTAGTATTTTTGACACATAAATATTTTATTTATTTATCCTTATTCTAAGGATACTTTCTTTATAATGTATTTCATCTCAATTGACATTCCTTTGAGACCACTTTGTCATTATGCACCAATTCACTTTTATAAGGTGTTCATACCGTCCTTTGGAATATTATATCATGAATCCATTTATTCTTATGATATTATAATATTTTTATTAATCTTATACCTCAATTAATTGTATTCATGCTTATCATATTTGGTTAGGAACTCTTTAACTAAAATATTGTTTTAAATGAATAAAATATATATTCTTCTAAATAATTCCCAATAATTTCCATTTTTTAAAAATGGTTTTATGTATTTATTTATATGGACACGAATGTTTTGGAATAAAAATTACTTTTAAATGTATTAAAGTGGTATTGGACAATTTGATTCAAAAATCTATTTTAAATGACTTCTTTGATAAATATTGCGACATTTAATGTTTTCAAGAAAAAGGGGATATTCCTCTCAAATGGTTTTAATGACTATTTTCATCCATGTCAATAGCCATCAATGTATTTTATTCTTGATTGAGGTTTATTTATTAAAATAAAATCATCCATATTGTATATAATGAGTTATGTTTGACAGTGGATGTGTTATTTTTATGCCATTCATGGTTTGTGGTTAAAATATTGACATTTCATATGCTAGTTTTAATATGAATGTTTATGTTATGTTTCAAACTATTAATATGAGGAAAGAATTAAAATTATTATGTGATGGGTGGAGCTCACTATTTCCCCTCGATGCATTTGTAGGTCTCATGAGACAATTAGATGTGTAACTGGCTGATGCCTTTCCCAATTTGATATATGGTTTTGGCCGAGGCCTAAATCATTTATTGGACATCTTGGGCAAGGACTTGAAAAGATGTTTCAGAATGTCAGGCATTATGAATTCTATCATTATAAAATTGGCTATTGATATTACATGTGATTATTCGACTAGTAGAATATCCATGTAAATAAGTAAATGGAATTATTTGATTTATCTTTTCAATATTATGCTGAAGTTTAAGTTTAAAAGGCTTGTGTTCCAGTCTTAAACATAGCCTTAAATGCTTATTATTATTTATGAAAGTTTCCACTACATTGTTATCCTTATAGAGAATTTGAGCTCACCCCTTTCTTTTTTTCCTAGGATTCAAAGAAGTACATTACGATTAACCTACAAGAATAGGCTAAGGGATATAAGTGTGTTCAAAGGGAACACAATGTTGTTTTTTTAATTTCATGATGTAATGTAAAACTTATGTATATATCTTGTATTTCCAATGCTACTAAACTGGTCAGTATTTTGGGATATTATTCCTTGTATCATTTCAATGTTATGTAATAATGCACCGACTCTTGGTAACTGAGGTCAGGGCATTTTAAATCTTCTAAAGTATATCCAAATCCCAAGATGTGGATAACTATCTCATTTAACCTAATAAATTAATAATTAATTATATTATAAGTTTTTATTTTTAAAAATTGAATTTCCTCATCATATTTTCAATTTATCTCCATTTACATTATCGTTCCCTTCATATATTTTCTCTATTTTATCACACAGTTACTTTTTTGTCTTTTTTCCAATTACTTTTCTATATAAATTGAATGAAAAAGATGACATATTTTTTATGTTTTTTTCAACTATAATCGAATATTATTTTTCTATATATTACATAGGGAAATCTCATGTAACTGGTGAAAAATAAAGGGTTGCAGCATCACTAACATAATGACCTTGTAATATAAGTTAATTGAGAAATATTTTACTATAACCATCAAAATAATTTTCATAATGTATTTAAAAATCATTACAATTTTTAAAAAACAATCTTACCTTTACTTCATATCCATAATAAGAGTTGGATTTTGGAGGAAACATGGTTATCACAAGTTCCACTTGAAGAGCCCATGTTATTTGAGGCACTAGTTAAAGGGAAGTAACATAGTGGTAAATCTTTACTAAACCTTCATTTTTGAAATTAAAAACTATGAAATTTTATAGGTTGTGATACATTATATATCAACTAGTAAATCACCCAAATTCAACTATAGTGATAACTAAAGGCATTAGTTATTCATTTTCAATTTTTCTCTAATTAGGTAACACAATCTTTCATATGTATTATTTTAATCAAGACATATGTGTTATAACTATTTAATTTATAGTGATCACATATTATCTAGAGAATCATACAGTGGGTTGGCATGTATCATCCACTTACATAAGAAGGTATTACATTTTTAATGAATGAAATATGGAATTATTTATACTGGAACCACCAGTCTTACAGAAATCTAATTATTTTAATTTTAATTGAAAAAGATCATTGGAAGCTTTTTGTATTTCCCACCATCAGATAATATGTTCATTATTCTAAATCTTTGGTGTAACACCCGATGATATTATAATATATTCCATTCAGAATAAATTTAATTTTTCTGTTAGTATGACATATATTCAAATTTAATCTTACACCACACACAACACTGAATTATCTTGTTTTACATACATGATCGAGTTATACAACCTTTTATTAGCATACTTATTTAAAATATAAACTTTGAAACTTTTATAAATTTTATTTTTTAAAATTTAAATAATTTTTTAATTCTAAACGTCAAAAATATGTTAGGGTGGTGTTTTTTTATTTTGATGAGATGTTTAGTTGTGGATGAATAGTGAAAAAAATACTATATTTTATTTAAAAAATTATATATTTTTTAAATAACAATTAATGAAAATTTATATGTTATATTGTTTCTTAGAATTAAATGAATCAATAATACATATATTAATCCAATTGAGGGAATTTTAATCACTTTTATGTTACAATTGGATTTAGAAACTTATTGAACATTTCAAGGATTTTACTTTAAACCCCTGCTTTTCCCACTATGTCTGCAATATTTGTGTTATTCTTAATTTTCACACTTATGTGAATTGAATTTTGTAAAACACACATAAAAAGTTGTAATTACTATAATATTTATTGTCCAATATAGAACCTTAATTTTTCCCGAAAAAATATTAGTGAATGTGATTAAAATTAATTACAATGATTAAGGTAAAATTAAGCTTAACAAGAATTGTACCTTATTCTTAATGGCCAAAAATGACTAGAAATATTGTCCAAAGAAACATTAATACCTACAGTTATACCACATACCCTCTTTTTTCTAATTTTAAGGGTTATTGGGATTTTATTAAAGGGAATTTCTCTATATTAAATGTTATGTACCAAGAAATACCAAAAAGGAACTTTCCATACCGCTAACATTTATAAAACATTGAGATTTATAATAAAAGTAATATTTTCATATATAAATTTTATTTTTAAATATAAATGTGTTAATTTTATCATTAAAATTTATTATTAATTTATATGGATGATTTTGTCCCTAAAATGCTTAAGAGACTCCAACATAGTGATTATTTAGTTGATAATTAGCTATAATAAATGATTTTATAAACACTAAAACATAAGTAGATTGTTTTAAATATTGACATTAATTAGTTTTTTAGATGAATATATAATTTTAAAAAACTATAAAATTAATATATTTTAATTCCAATATTTTTTTGATATTTTCAAATTAAATTAAATAATTAATTTCAAAATTGACATCGTTGTTATTTCATAATAAATGATATTTTATTAAATGATTTAAAATTATTAAAAAACAAATAATATTTTAATTAATATTTATATTTTAATAAATATTATTAATATTCTACTAATGTCCAAATTTATATTTTATAATTAAGATATTGACACATATATTGTAAAAACGTTGTTATCATGGATAGGGTCTAATCCATATTTTAGTGAGTCACATATGATTGTTTTAAAAATAATTTCCAAAATACATTGGTTTTTTATTTTATAAATTAGATATTATATAAATAATTATTTGGATGTATATTTTCAAATAAATATCACTTAATATTTTTCTTACTGGTTAAATTACATAGGTTAGAATACTAGATGCTTTAATAAAAAACAAAATGATAAAATTGGGGAATCTCATATGTTAAGAAGTGAAATTATTAAAATAAACATATTTTTCTATGGTAATGGTTTTTATTGACCAATATTCCTATTATATAAGATATTTTTCTTTTTATAGGCTCATTAGGTATCTTAGGCCTCCCATTAATGAATACATTTTGGAATTTACCAGAGGGTCACTCCCCCTCAACCATAAAAAGGTAATCACTCTACCCCTTCCTCACAACCCTCAAGACATATTGAATCGAGTAAATTATAAAAATATAGTATCCAAACATACATTAAATAACCTAAAATCATCTATTTTGGAATAAATCCACCAAAAAATCCATTTGGTACAAACCAATAAGAGTTTCCCGATTAAGGGGTAACATCTTCCCTCAAACAGTTCTATTTTTTTTTTCCACCCCTTAATTTCTTATTATTAAAAGTCTATATAAAAAAACTAGTATCATAAATATTTTAATATGTATTTATGATAATGGTTTTCCCCACACATGCACAAACTCTTATATAATATGTAACAAACATACTGTTTATGTGAACAGTGAACTAACACCTCATGAAACAATGATTATTCATTATCCCTTTACAGCCTCTCATTGTGTCCAATATAATGGAAAATATATTTATATATGATATGGATGATATTTATTATGACTCTAAGCTTATTTTATTCTTTTACCACACATACCCTTAAACATTCTATTTTTTGTAAATACGATTTCATCATTTGTGCAAGTGTGGACTATTACCCCCTCCAAGCGATGTTATTCATTCACACTATACATTGAATGTATAATGGTTATGTTTCCTTAAAAAAATTAATATTTGATAATCTATATTTTATTCATAAAATAATTAACATTCTGTAAATAATATATATATACATATATATATAATTTTCTTTTTTACACTTTCACACACTTAAAAAGTGACAACGTCAATTATGGACCTAAAGATTATCGCCTACTCGACACGATGTGATTGCTTTTACAAGAATTATACATATAAATATATTTTATCAAATTACATGGTATTTATGATTTAATTATCATCCTATAACAATATATTGTTATACACCTTCTTTACATAATGATCACTGAAACATAGGAACGTCCTCATTGGTACGTACGACCTACCGTCTCCAAGAATATAATATTTGATCATTTTTTACAACAATATTGAATGAGTGATTTTAAAAGTGTAATTGTGGTATATATATGATAATTATTTCATTATTATTATATATATGCTATATAATAACCCCATCGATCATAAGTGGACCTAAAAAATTTGTTTTTGAAATATAAACCAAATTTATTCAAAACACACAATATAAACATAATCATTTAATTAGTTATAAGAAACATGGTAATAAGTGAAATAAAAGTAATCATAAAATGAAAAAGGTTCTAAAAACTTATAATATTAACATAAGTTTATTATACAAGAATTTAAAGGACATTTACATAAAAGTAAACACAAAGTGGGTAAATTTCGTGTTAATTTTATTTCCATAGAGAATTATTTGTTATTATGCACCAATTATCATTTATTTGGTGTATATACAAATTATTTACCAATTATATCATGAATATTATTACTCTCATGATATTATATGAATAATTTAATATTTTTACTTTATGGTGATTATGATTTAAATGTTTTAATGTGGTATGGGACAATTATAAATGTTTAAGGATTATTCTCTTAAGGAATGTTCTAAATGATTATCTTTGCAATATCACTTTCTATTTTGATTGTTAAATTTCTCATTCAAAAATCACTTTTTAAAATCATTATTCATTGTAAATTTTCTTCAATATCATTATTTTAATATGATGGATATTATTATTTCCTAATCCATATATCATTTTACATATGGATTTTACTTTGACAGTTATTTGATTAACTAAGAAACTGTTGAAAAATCTATATCCTTTATTCAATATGAATATTTTATAATGTGGAACATTTATTATTAATTAAATTAATTATTTGATGTATGAGGAATTATTTGGACTAAAATTCATGGTTAGGGCCCTATTATAGATTTCCCCCTGATGTATCAATAGTCTCATGGGATGAATTAATTGGAAAAATTAGAATATTTTAAACTACCTTGAGAATTGATCTTGAAAATATATTGGTTCATGTTCCAGATACATGATTTCCAATATTAATGACTTTCCTCCATTCTAGATATCATTTATAACAATGATATTTTTCATCGACAAGTATATGGATTAATTTTATTTTATATTCATTGATTAAATGGAATGTGTTTTAAGTTTATTACCTTTACATATTAGTATTTCCTTATATAGTTATTTGAATGACATGTGTTATCTATTATATACCTTTCCATACTGATTATTCTCTGAAATTAATTTTTTCTTTGGCATTATTTTCCATTACTGATCATTTGATCACAACTTTATTTTATTCTCTTTCCCTAAGTTACGAAGAATAAATATATTAATAAGAATTGAAGTGTGTAGTTTATTTATTAAAATTATGTATCATGTCTGTCTTTTATATTCCCCAAAGTACTATGGGTATAATGTATGTAATATGTATTTCCAAAACAGCTAAAATTATCATTCCATTAGTATTTGACTCTTTGTAATCATGACAATGTAATAAAATAATGCACCTACTATGAGCTTCTATGGTTGGGGCATTACTATTAGTATCAAAGGATGTTTAACAATAACCTTGGAAACTAGATTTATAACATATAGATTAAAAAATATCCCTAAGATAGACATGGAGGATAAGTATATGTGAACATCCTAGAATTTATGTGGGGAATATATTATTTTGTTATTCCAAGAAATGCATACTCATCAGGACATTGCATGGAGATGTGGTTCTGGAACATATGTTTTGAGGAAAAACTACTCTGACAAGATGTATTTAGCCTGAATCAGTGTAACCAGGTACATGAAGATGGTCCTTACAATTCTCCTAGTTTGAAAATCATGACAGAAATTCTTAGGATATTTAACATTTTCTCAACCTACCATTTTGATGGATTTGAAAGTAATTATTTCACCAAAGAAACT
Organism: Viscum album; assembly: GCA_963277665.1. Taxonomy (NCBI): domain Eukaryota; kingdom Viridiplantae; phylum Streptophyta; class Magnoliopsida; order Santalales; family Viscaceae; genus Viscum; species Viscum album. The sequence goes on from OY728144.1 coordinate 339,634,541, forward strand.
GTGTTTATGATTATGAGGCCAACTACACATGAATTTATCGATTTATGTTAATTATTTTTCTACATTTAGGTTTATACATTATGATATGATCTAACCTAGTGATTTTAATCATTTAGAAATGGAGCCTATTAGAGGGAACATGAGCCACAATGATGCATGTGATCCAAAGAGTAATAATGATAAAAAATATTATGGTCTTTAGAAAAAATTTCAAAGGTTAATAGTATCCCAAACATTCTCATCACATGAAGACATGGTGTCATATGTTATTGATATGGGTAAATAATTCTCCATGTCATATTTCTTCAAAGGCAACCAAGATAAGAAGAGTCCATCTAAGCCCCATTAAAAAGGTAATGATTCATAAATGATGTAAGGAAATAATTATTTTCCCACATGTGATAATTATGGAATTAAACACCACAGTAATAGTGTAAAAGTAATGGATGTTTTATAAAAGTTTCAAATGAATGGACATTATGCCTTCGATTTAAAAGATAAGAATATGGATTCAACATATAATGCTTCGACTTCAACCAGATGAGGCACTCTCCAAATCAATGTATCTAGCATCATTGGAATACATCCTAAATGATTCTATTGGATAATGGTAAATTAATTATAATATAATATATGAAAAGGCATTATTAATATTCCTACTCAATAATTATGTTACATAAATATTTTATTATTGATGTACTCATTATAAGGATAGTAAAATATATGAGGATTTTACAATAATAATTTTCCATTAACTATTTGTGATCATATGTTGAATGGTACCAAGAAAGGTTATTCATTTGAATGATAGAAGTTTCATAAAACACGCGATTAAGGGAAATACATCCATAAATGTATTCTTAATGTTGAGATAATGATGATAAATGATTGATTTGGATACGTGATCAATACCTTGGAACTAATTAATTACTTTTCAACTTGTGATCTATGATTTCATTGATTGAGTTTAAAACGGTTTGGGATTTAAAGGATATATCCAATATCATGTGTCATAAAAAATAAATAAGGAATAATTCATGTTTTACTATGGTTTTGTAGCGATTCGAGTAATTACCATAAATTTATAGGACACAAGATGAAGTTATTCAAATGTTTTGATTATGAAAATTTATAACTAAATCATGTTGATTAAAAGATATTGATAAGTTCATTTTATAAATTCAGTGAATTTCCTTCCAATTTGTTAGATCATAATATTTTAGAATATATAACTATTTATATAATGGTTTATCATTTCATGATATTTTAGAGGTTATTGTATTACTTTTCCATATAATGTATCATGTGTTAAGAAATAAATTATAAATTGTTCTAGTTTTCTGAAAGGAAAATATGATGTTTATAGAAATATATATTTACCTTTTTTATTATAGATTTAATGAATTGCTTAACTGTAAAAAATGGGTTTTGAACGAAAAAAATTTCCCTATTACCTTTGCTTCAAATAACTAAATGGTCCTTTAGATCACTACATATTTACGTCCTTGTTGTTTTTAACATTCTCCTAACCATGTTCTCTAGAACTCATAATCAGAACATGATTGTTATATTTTTCCACAATATCCATGTTCCCATTTCCTACCTATTTTCTCCTAAAATTCAACGAAGTTATGTGACCATTGAACAATCCTTTCTCCTGTATTAATAATATTTTTACTAACCCAACTAATGATGTTGGTTTTTCAACAATAGGTTATTTTCAAAAATCAGTCTCTTGAATACTGAGATCCAGTTTAAATTATGAGGATGAAATTTGACTAAGTTGGGGTGAATGTAACATCCCAATATTTTATAATATTTTCATTTAATAACATGTATTGTTTTTTCAGCATTCTTTATAAAAAAAATTATTCTTATGCGACACATAACACTGGATTAGATTCTGTTACATGCAAGATTATGTTCTACAACATTTTAAGGGCGTACCAATTTAAAAAACAATTGATTACTTCAAAAGAAATTATTTTTCAAAATTAACATAATATTTTAATTTTTAATATAAATTTTTTTATGTTTAATTGTTTGTATTTTTATGAGACGGATCAATATTTGATATATAGTGAAAAATACTGCATTTTAGTTAAAAACTAACTTTCTCTTTAAATAAATATTAATGTTAAATTCTATTTTAAATTGGTTATTAGAGTCATAATTTATTAATTTTACAAATATTAATCCAATTCATTTCATTGGAATCATTTTTATTTTATTATTAGATTTAAAAACATGTCAAACTTTTGAACATTATTACTTTATAAACATGTTTTCTTGCTATGTCTGTGAGATTAGCATTAAACATTATTTTACCACATCTGCGATTTAAACTATGAAAAAATATATATACATGGTTGTAAGGAGTTTAATATTTGTGGTCTTATATGATCAACCTAATTTCTTTCAGAAAAGAATATGAAAGTATTTAAATTAACTATGGTAATTAAGGAAAAAATAAATCTTAATTAAGGACTAAACCTTAATCTTAAGGGAAACAATGACCTGGAAATATTTTCAAAGACCCATTATTCTAATTGTTTAACTAACTACCCACTTGGTGTAAATATTAAGGGTTATTGGGATATTATAAAATGGAAGTTCCCTATATAAATAGTTAATTAAATAAAAAATGAAAAAAAGATTTTTTCGTTTCCTTTAATATTTACAAAACCTTTAGATAGGTAAAAAATCATAATTTAGGTTATAAATATCCTTTTGAAATATAAATGTGTTAATGTTATCATAATAATATATCATTAATTTTTTGATATGATTTTGTTACATAAAATGTTTATGAGAGTCCAATGTATTGATTATTTAGTTTAAAATTAACTAAAATAAATTATACTACAAATATTAAAAGATAAATAGATTGATTGTATTATTGTCATTAATTATTCTTTTAGATGACTATATCATGTTAAAAAAATAAAAACATAAGATATTTAAATTCCAATATTGTTTTAATATTTTTAAATTAATATTATATAAATAATGTCAAAATTGTGATTATTTTAATTTTATAATTAGTGATATTTTATTAATTGATTGAAAATTAAAAAAATGATTATATTCTTAAAAGTGATTTTATCTTTTCATAAATATTATATATGGTCTATTAATGGAATAATTTATCTTTTGTATTCATATATTTACTCACTTATTGTAAAAACACTTGTTAACATGGTTCGGGTTTAGGTAGCGTTTTAGTGCATCCCATGAGATTCTTATATAATTAATTGTAAAAAAATAATATTTTTATTTTAAAAATTATATAACATATTAATAATTCAGTTTATCTATATTTTATAATAAATATAAATTTAGTTTATTTTTAATGATTAATTTAATTAGGTTATAAATATAGATTCTTTAATAAATACCTAAATGATAATATTGGGGAAACTTGGAAGTTAAGGAACCAAATTATTAAAATGTACATAATTTTGTTTCATGGAGGATTAAATGGAACATTATTCCAATTTAATCCATTTTGTCCAATTTTTTAGGCATGTTAGGTAATTTAGTCTTCCCATTATTGAATACCTTTTGGTATTTTCAAGAGTGACACTCCCCCACCATTATAAAAAGGTACAAATTCTACCCCTTCCTCACACCTCTCAATCCATATTGTCTCATCAAAACTATGGAAATATTGTATCCCAAAATCCTTCACATAAACCTATAATCAATGCTTTTCTCAAAAAATCACCTAATAATCCCTTTGTTATAAACCAAATGTGGTTTCCTAATTATGAGGTAACATCTTCCCTCAAACTCTTATAATTTATTTTTTTCTCTATCCATTAACTTCTTACTATGACATTTTTATGTAATGAAACTAGTGTAAAAAATATAATTTTATGTTGTTATGATAATGTTTGTACCTACACTGACACAAACTCTCATTTAATGGGAAATTATCAAATTGTTAATGTGAATGGAGAACTTACGCCTTACGAAATGATGATTGTTCATTATTCCATTACAAAATCTAATGGTTGACATTATGAAAGAAAATATTTTTATATTTGATATATATGATATTTCTTACGTATCTATGATTATTTATTTATTTTAAAAAATATTCCCTTATGATTTTAATTTTTTTAAATATTATAACATCATTTGTTGATGTGTGGACATCCTCCCCTCAAAGTGATGTTATTCGTTCACACTATACATGGAATGTATAAAATATGGTTTCAGTTAAAAATATGTTACATAAAAAACTTCTATATTATATCAATAAAATAATTATGTTTTTGGAAATAATATATATATATATATCATTTTCTTTATTACACATTTACACACTTAAAATGTGATAGCATCGTTCATGGACGTGTGTACTACTTCCTCCTCTACATGATGTGATTCCTTTTACAGGAATTCAACATATTACTATATATGATTAAATATCATGATATTTATTATTTCATTACAATTATTGGAATATATAATTCTACATACCTTTTTTACATAATGATCATTGAAAAAATGGGAATGTACCTCATGTGTTCGTATGACCTACCGTCTCTATGTTTATTGAATGGGATCATTTTTCAGAACCATATTTAATGATAATTTTAATAGTAAAATTGATATATAAATATAATAATTATTTCATGATTATTATATATATGTTATATTATTACCCCATTGACCGTAATTTGACCAACCTTGGTTTTTTTAACATATAAACCAAATTTAGTCATAACACCCGACATAATCCTTAGTGTTTAAGTAGTTGTAAAACATGGATATAAGTGAAATAAAATTAATGATAAACATTAAAAAGTTTTTAAATAATGTAGATAATTAACATAATTTTTTCAGATCATAATTTAAAAGATAGCCATACAAACAGAAACACAAGGTATGTGAATTTCATCTCCATTTACATTACATTGAGACTTATTTGTTATTAGGCACCAAATCTCTTTTTGGTGAATATACTACCTTTTTACATGTAATATCATGAGTACCCTTACTTACATGATATTTTAGGTTTCATTTAATATTATACCTTCATAGGGATTATGATTTAAATTTTTCAATTTTGTATGTGATAATTGGGAATGTTTAAAGATTATTCTCCTAAAGATTCTTCTTAATGGTTATATTTAGAATCACACTTCCATTTCTATTTTTTAACTTACTCCTGAGAAACTAAAAATATTTAAATCATTTTTCATTTTAAATTTACTTTAATATATATATTTCTATATGATGTGTATTATTATTTCCTAAATAGTATATCATTTTACATTCAATGCTTACTTTGATAGTTATTTGTATAATGAGGAATTATAGGTAAATCTATATCTTTTAATCAATATAGATATTTGATGATAATGCGTAATGATTATTAATTAAATAAAATATTTGATAGATGGGGAATTATTTAGAGTGAATCTCGTGGGTGGGTCCTGGTTAAAGATATCTCCTCGATGCATCGATAGTCTCATGAGACTAATCTTATGGCCAAATCAGAGTAGTTTAAATTGTCTATAGAATAGACCATGATGGAATAGTTTTCTATGTACCAGATACATGATGTCTAATATTAAATCATTTCCTTCATTTTCATTATCATTTTCATCTATGATGTTATTTTTCAAAATATATATGGATTCATTTTATTTTTTGTTTATTGATTAAATGGAATGTTTTTTCAGTTTCTTATCGTTCCATATTTATATTTCCTTATCTAGTTATTTGATTGTCATGTTTTATGAGTTATTTACCTTTCCTTATTTATTATTATCTTCAAATAATTATTTATTCAACTTACATACCCTTACTAATCATTTTCGCACATCTTTATTTTGTTTCCATTCCCCATGTTATGAATAATAAATCATTTATTAAGTGTTAAAATATGTAGTTTATTTATTTTTATTATGTATAATGTTTTTATTTTCTATTTACCAATTTATTATGGGTATCATTTATGTAATAAATATTTATAATACAGGTAAAATGATCAGTCCTTCAGGATTTGATTCATTGTAATCATGGAAATGTAATAAAATAATCCACCAACTCTAGGCTATTATGGTCAGGTCGTTACATTGGGCTTAGACTACCTGAATAATTTTATTGAAGTATAATTAATGTCAATATCCATTATCAAGCTTTCATAACACTTTTTTTAGTTCAAATATATTTTAATAACACAAAAATATTTCAATTTATGAAATAGAAGCATCTATATGACCAGCAAATGAATCTCATGCCTCAAAAAATATGATTATGTAGTTAAAACAACTATCAATAACTGACCATTCAAAGTTTAAGGATACCAAAGTTCTATCAATAGACATTATATCAACTTTACTATATTAAATACTCATTATTTATTTTTAAATATATATTTATAATTTGTCATCACATTGAAATAATTTTTATATTGGAATATAGAAACCTCCTTGAAATACGTTTCTACGATCTTATTAAGATTATACAATTTAAAACTGGTAACTCTTTCACAAAATAATATCTATATTTTTCTATGATAATAAATATAAAATATCTTCGATGAAATTATCATTAATATATATCGATTATATTCTAATTAAATCAATATTAAATCAAATATTTGAATCATTTCAAAATGACAAGATCATAATATCATTATCTATGGTCTAAACAATCATCTCTGGAGTTTATCAAGAAAATATTGTATTATGATAAAGTGATATCATATCCATAATTTTCCATCTTCCTCGCCAATACTTATAGTTTTCCTATCAAATAGACCATACATAAAAAATATAACTTCCAATACCCAACTCACTTAGATGTTACCAATCCTTTTTGGCCATATATCCTCAAGTGTTCCTCCCTATACATAAGAGGTTGTCAACTAGCAGTGAGGTTCAATGATGGTATGGTGGGGACCCTATAATTTATATATTATATTTAATCCCAACAAAATAAATAAACATAAAACAATATATGTACTGATTAAATGAAAAATGGAAACATAAATCCTCAAGATATAAAAATCAGATAGTCCTAAAAAAGAAGCCAATCCCTGTATAGTAACACATAAATAAGTCATTGACTTGACTCTATACAAAAATATGGGATGCAAGGGAAAACATATAGTATATTCAATAGAAAATAAACCAAAAGTTAAAATTTTATCTAAAATAGAATCCTAATCACATTCTTAGATCTTTTCTCCCATCCTCAATCCTTTTAAAAAAAGCATTTGTCTATAGCTGGTAACTTTTGTTTGTCCATTCCAGCATCCCTAAAGTCTACTAGGATACCAATTGGTAGCCCAAAACAGTGGGTGAGTAAGTAGGCCACCAAAACGATGATAATAAATATCTATTATAAAAATATATATAATTATCAATGTATAAGCATAATTATTATTGATAGTAAATAAATAAACCATGTTATTAAGGGTTCCTCATGGGACACCCTTCAAACGCTACCATCTTCAGCCTAATCCAGAATGTATTGAAACATGTGAAATCACAATACAATATAAGTATGTGAGTAGGTTTATGTTACATTTGAAACCATTGAATATAGTCAATCCATCAACATAAAAACCCAGATAAGGGAACTATGATGATCCACTTTATGTATGAATTAGTGGAGAAGTATAATCCTAGAAAGTCATGCCCTAATTATATCACCCTTATGTTCTCATCCTGATCATTAAGAATATATCCTATGTGTTCTTAGTTCAAACTATTTATAACCCTCACCATATCAAGTAACATGGTTTAGATATAATCATAACAAGACAAAATTCATGGATTTGGATCGAACTATCCATTTCATTTTCAAGTAAAATGAACATCATGTACAAAAATATAAACCATGGAGAGGAAACACCACATCAAAAAACCATTATAATGGTAAGGATCACCATGACCAATATCATAAACTAATGAGGGGGAAAAATCTCCAAATACCTTTTTATATAGATGATAATGTCATGTCCCATATGTTTTTGTATTTAATCAAAAATAATTCCAAATACCCATAAGATAATTCTATTATTAATTTACCCAATTTAATATGAATTTCATTTGTGAAGTAAAAGTTTAACTCGCTATATAAGGTAGTTCAACTCCATATAAAAGTTTATAGGAGAAGAAAATTGTAACACCATTTAATATAATTAAATTTAAATGTCTCATTTATGATATAAAATTCAACATTCCTCCAAAGGTTATTGAAATACTTATTAAGGAATCCATTGAGGAATAATGGAGATATAAATGTAAGAGATCCACTCATTGATTTTCGAATGAAATGTGAGGATGGATGGTTAAACTCATGGATTTATAATTATAAATTTATACATTTTAAAAGGGGGATAAGTTTTGGCCACACGGTTGGACACCTCATTCACCAATGTTATTCCAAAAAAAATTTGGAACACCCCCTCACATTGATAGGAACATGGATCAGAAAAATTTGCATAGCCTATTCATGCTCACTACCCAACACCTACACCCCCTCACACTCATGGTAACATGGATAGATAAACCATATTGTAACCATTTATCTCAAATATCCAATAGGTCTATCTCTTTTCTCATAGATGGATAGACTCCCTATCATTTTATATAAATCTTTCCATCACCCATATGGCCTCAACAGTTGGACCCCACAGTATCTTCTAGCCATGAACCACACTAAAGTTCTCAAAAAACATGAGCTCGAGGATCAAACATTCCTTAAAAACCCTTGATCACTTCATTTAAATATTTGTAAGATTTATTATAATAAAGTAAAATGGATAAGTATTAGTTCAATGAATTTGTACATGATTAGAAAATTTGAGATTATATGAGCTCTACTCTATAAAAATACTCTTTCCCGTGTTTTCATTCTGAAGGTCACTGATTAGAATTTGAGAACAATTCTGACCACTGAGCTTGTATGTTAAACTCTCAATACCAGATCTTTTCCAACACATGGTCATGCTTCTATTGAACCCATCCTAGATGAACTAATCTAGTTCAATGATCATTATTTAGATAATCAATAATACATATAGGATTCCCCTTATAAGAAGTAGAAATATTTAACTATCCCTATTTAGTTAAAGCATATGATACTGATTTGAATGAAAATGATGTAATTGATAATAATGGGAAAACATCAACATTCATATATCTATAAGGGAGAATTATATAATAAGCCATTATATTAATACCCTCTGAAATTTGAAATGGTATGATGAATCTAAGAAATAATATTCACTACCTAATAATTCTTTGATTCCCCTATATATAAAAAACACATAAAAATACTAAATCATATACATAGAACTCTAGAGGCTCTTGATGAGATTATTATAGGACATTGGCTTAGATTGAGATATATATATATATATATATATATGTTTGAAGATGATGAATTACTATACAGATGCTTCCATCAATATATAAGGTCCCATTGTCACTTCCCCTTCCACATCTAACCAATACAAAAATGAATGGAATAACCTATCATATAAGGAATCATAAGAGCCATATGTAATATTTCATGGAATATTTTATTAGAAAAAAAATTTGTGAGATGTATTTATTTATCTTAATAACTTTGAAAATCAATGACACTTTCAAATATCATGTCCTCAAACATCTGAATAGTATGCTCATACAGACACTTGTTTTGTGGGTGATATGATATTCTCATAAGAACCTATAAACCAAGAGAATTCTGTAACCCCCTTCAAAAACCCTAATATACACTAGGAATCCTTCTATAATAACACTTTATATGGTGCCCCATTAATGAATATGATCTCCCATATGTATTTTCTACCATACTTATCTTCCAATAAGGTCTCCCAAATAGGAAAGATGTCAGAGATCAATGACATCTTGTCCATAGTAACCCATAATACATCACGGCCTTGAGGAGATCTCGGCAATCAAGACACAAATAATATTGTGTAAAAATCCCATTTCACATATTAAAGTGTAATAAATGTAAAATAATAGTATGTCACCATTGTTCAACCTTTATCAACTGAAAGGTGGAGCACCTGGTAAAAAATCCTAAAATCACACTTTTTTTACACGAGGCCAGCAGTACAGGAATCATAAATCATGTACAACATTGAATGTATATAATTAACTACAAAATAAGGGGCATAAAAATCTCAAATAAAATCCTAAAATATTTCTTCAAGAGCTCATACATTCTCGTGAATGTAAAAGATCTCATCCTGAGTAATGGCCCACTAGGTAGTGGGTCCTCTTCTGAAACACCGTCCCTTAATTTCCAGAACTAAGGATCTAAAAACTGTATTATATTCCCTATATAAATAATATAATAATCCATTTTAAATTTTGTCATAACCTTCATACTTGGACACTCTTTAACCTCTGGATTTATCTTTGAAAATAGGGCCATTAACACCTATTCACTAATGGACTCCTAAAACACTTGTGTCTGAGTATTCTTACATAAAGAATCAACCACTACATTGTCATTACCTTTTATATAATATAGAAAAATATGAAAATAATATATTTATTCATGTCACCATAACATTTTTAAATTCAATTCATACTGATTGGATATGTTTTTCAGACCGTTATGGTATTTTTTTTCAACAAAGATCTATCTCAATATATAATGTCTCTAACAATGTAAGTCGTGAACAACTATTACTAATGAAATGTGATACATCTTGAAATTATTATAATGAATTGTCAATAGGAAATTTAAATATTCCATTACCAGATCAACTTGAATCATAACTTCCTCCATCGAAATTCTATATGTGTCATAATAACCTATATAGTTTTTTACTATCTATTGAAAAAATCTGGAACGAAGCTAAGGTAATCCTTTATTTATATTCCTAAAATGAGTTTTCTCACAATTCAAATTATATGAACATAACATTAATCATATTCAAGCACATAATACATGAGAAAATGAAATAAAAATATATAATAAAAAACCTATAATATCCATCTATCCCTTATAAACTTCATATGACAATGAAATTCGTGGGCTACATCCAATAAACCATAGAACTCATAATATTTGAGTCTATAGACTGTAATGATGCTATGATGATGCAACCCAAAAAATAAACATTATCAATCCAGAAATTATTTTTTTCATTGAATTAAACCTTTTATCACCTAGTTTACTCCATCAAATATCAAGTTATTATATGTGATCATGTTGATTATGTGATTAAACTAAGATAAATTCCATGAAAATTACCATAAAAGAGTCCAAAAAACTGGTTGAAGACCCAACTCTTGATTACCCTGGAAGTGGTGTGCATTTTGGTGACACCATATGGAATAACCTAAAAATCATATAATTCATATCTAATATTTATTATTTTATGTTTTATAATGATAACCCTTCATCATATCAATCATGGAGAAGACTTTACATACTGGGATCTGGTTGATGACATTTTATATACAACTTTAAGGGTAACGGTTATTAATTTTAAATAGATTCAATGTTTTGTAGTATATGAATTTTATATGGAGGTTTTCTAACATTTTCGAAAAATGGATTGTTGAACTCCATGGTTATGTAATGGGGGGTTTAAACCACTTATTTTTATGTCCTCTAACTATCTCTTGAGTTCCTGAAACTCAATGGTATCCATCCTATAATTAGAAATATATACTAGTGAAACTCATGATATATTATCTCTAGAAAATTTTACCTCTCTCTCATGATCGAGTTTCATAAATTCATTAATTATGTAATTCTTAGACTAATCCACCACAAGAAAAAATTATATATGATGTTTTATTTAATTACTCATAAAATTCAAGAAATATGGGTTTCCACTCATTCTAGTTTATGGTGACAATGTTCATCTCATTTAACACCCTGACCCCAATTACCCAGATTCGGTGCATTATTTTAATTCATTGGCATGATTACAAGAAATCAAGTCAGGTAGGATCGATCATTTTAGGAGTATTGGATAATTGATTACACACATGAATGTAACATTACACTTTTTAACATAAAACACAACATAAATAATCTGTTGTGAATTCCACAATTCCCCTAGATTGACCCTACATATCAAACATAATACACTTCTTGGAATCCTGGGAAAACAAAACATAAGAAAGGGGTGAGCTTTGATGCTCAGTAAGGGTAAATAATTTAGTAGAAACTTTCATAAATAAGATTAAACAATTAAGGAAATGTATAAAACTAGAACAAAATCCTTTTAAACTTAATCTTCAGTATAATATGGTATTGATAAATCAAATAATTCCATTTAATTACTCACATGGATATTCTACAAGTTGAATAATCGCATGTAATATCAATATCTAATTTCACAATGATGAAATGCATAATGTTAGACATCATAACCATATAGTTAAGGCCTCAAGATAGGAATACAACTATGTATGTTTCAAGGCCTTGTGCCAAGACACTATTTTGTCTCATGAGACCTACTGATGGATCGAGGTGCTATAGTGGTCTCCACCCATCACTTATTAAGTCCAATTCATTACTCATATGAAAAGGTTGATACATAACATAAACATTTGTATTAAAACCAGCCTTCGAAATGTTAATACAATAACCATAAACCATGAATTGTATAAAAAATAACACATCCATAGTCAAACATATTACAAAACCATACATACAATATTGATGATTTGTATCCTAATTAATCAACTTCAAAGAAGTATAAAATAAATTAAAGTATTTTGACATAGATGAAATAAAAACTATTTGAAAGAAATATATATTTCTATTTTGAAATCATTTAAAAGTCATTTAATTATAAAAGAAAACATTTATTTTGAAAATATTATTATAAACTTGTAAGTTAAGATTTAAATGTGTTATAATAGTGGAGAATAATCACACCATCTGGATATGTTAAAAAAACATTCTTACCTAAATTTTTCGAAAAGGTCATAAAGTACATTGTTTTGAAAATGACGGAAATATTCATTTCAGCCCATTTTAGAAAAAATAAAACATGGGTATAAATGACTTTAAACCATAGTCTAGTAAATAGTAAAAAGGTTTTGAAATAAATTTTTTCAAAACATGGATGTGGATGATAAATAGGTCCCAGTAGACACTTACGTAAAAACAACCTCTGATAATAAAGAGATTTTGAAATTAACCCTTACCTTGTACTTTTCCATGGTTGAGGGTACATTAAACTATTTATTAATAGTTAAATCATAGTTATTAAATTATAAATCAACCACATACACAAATAAAATATCATATATGATCTCCAAATTATGTTTTGTTAATAATATTTTAGTAGTATCATTATTTCGGGTGTTAACTGGTTCGTTTTCCTTTATATTTTTTGTTACGTAATTCATTTCTGTTATGGATAGGATGTATTTTATTCATATACAGAATGATATAATGTTCTTAAATATTAATTTTAATAATCAAATGAAAATTATTCTTGAATGGTTGTGATGGGGGATAAAATCTCATCGCTTTCGTGACGATGGTAATCTGTATGTATGCATGAACGCTACTTCCATTTAATGTTTTTATTATAAAAGGAAGGAAGATAAAATGATAAATATGTATATTATCATTCCCTTATAATATAATATTTTATATATGTTATTTATGTTCATTAAATTCATCCTTTATACATTCCATCTATGGTATGAACGAGTCATATCACATTGAGGGGGCGGTAGTCTGCACTTCCTCAAATGAATTTATCATATATATACAACATGAAAAGAATTATGGTTTTCTATAATAGATAATTATATAATATCATAGATAAAATAGATATCATAAACAAAATATGTAAATCCAGTGCCATCATAATGTCCACCATAAGAGGTGGTAGTAGAAGATTGAACAATCATCGTTTCGTGAGGTAGTAGTTCGTCATCCATAAAAAAAATATGTCTTATACCCATTATATGGAGGTGTGTGTAAGTTTAGTTAACATACATCTCATAAAAACCTCCTAGTATATTGTGGATACTACTGTTTTTATAAAATAATTGAATAAAAAGAGGTTAGAGGGTTGGAAATTTAAAATAATAGAAAAGCACTTAAGAGGAGATCTTACCTTTAAATCGGGTAACTCCATTTAGTTTGAACCAAAAGGATTCCATTATGTACCTTATGCCTAAGATAAGTCTTTTAAGAGTAATATATGTATACAGAGAGATTAATTGGGTAGATTTTGGATGGTTCAAGGGGCTCGTGAGGTGTCAGAAATGGGTTAGAAGTGAGGTCTCTATATATGGGGGAGGGGCTCTTTAAGAATGTTTGAAAATATTATTTTATTATATAATGATTTTCGGTTTCTAAAGGTCCAAAACTCATTAAATTCTATGATAAGATGACTAATTTTCAAAATAATATCATCCAATAATAATTGTACTAGTTTTGGATATTGTTTTAATTTTTATAATTTCATATATTTAAATCATTCAATAATGAGATAAACACTACATCATTATTGTGTCATAAATATTTTATTTATTTGATGTCTAAAATTTATAAACCAATTACCATGATATAAGAAATATTTTTGTCTTTTAAATGAATATTTATAGTCGAAATGATAACTTATATAACCCTTTGTAAAAATTGTTTTACTAAATGATATATGTTTACGTCATTTTTGTCTTTACTTTAAATTAATTAATATAAAGTGTCATTATCACTCTCATGTGGCTCCATGGGGACCCAAAATCTACCCACAGATGAAAATGGTTGGACATGTTCCAACCAATTGGAATAGGACACATGTTAAGGTAATTTAATATTATTATAATAATATTTTTTACCCTTATTTACCATATTTACCCTTTAACTAAGATAAATAAAATATTTACTAAAGTAAATAATCATAATGCCAAAATATAAAAGTTACCTATTTACATAATAAGTACCTCATAATTCCACATATGGAATCTATAGCGACCCATACGTTACATACATGGTTAATACTTCAAAACTGAATCGTACTTATTACAACATATAAAAACCCATGAAAGGACCGTATAGGTATAGTGTCTTTAAAAAATGGGAAACATAAAAAACTGGTTCATAAAGAATCTACGATGTCTCCCATTTATTTCATCATATCTATAGTCCCTTTTTTTTATATCTTAATTAATATCCTTCTTCCTGACCTGGGGACAGAAAACATACAAAAGGGTGAGCTCAAATGCTCAGTAAGGGTAAACAAAAGAAATATCCATCACATCAAAATCATAAGAACATAACATTTTGGAAATCATACCCTGCAAAAGAGATCATAATTTCATAACATGGGATAAATCATGGTAGTGAAATGTAATCCCAATAATCATAACTTAAAACATGAAACTTTTTTTCATACACACCTAATGATAGAGAATAATTTCTTATTAGTCAAGAATCATTGCCAAGACTATCTTAGTGGACAAAGTCCATTTCTGAACCGAGTTCACTCCTCATTTCAGTCCTATTTCACTGAACCAGTTTAACCTGCCGTTCCAACCATGTCTATCTCATGAGATATAAAATATTTACCCAATGAATTGGAGGGATATATAGGTCCCACACATCTCATAATGATACCATTATTATGTCTGCCACAAAATCATAAACCATACATCATAGCATAACCCATTTAATAAAAATGGGAATCTTAAACTTCGTGACATCATAAAACAATTCATATAAGATAAAGGAATTCATAAAAATATTTCCATCACAACATAATCAAATCAATGTAATAATAGGGATATAAAAATAACCCTATATTATCTTAGATGGAAAATAATTTTGATAAAATACTTGAACTCCATTCATGAGGAAAATATCCTTTCTACTTCAAAAAACATTTTTTCTTTCTTAACATGTCATAATGTTTTAAACTAAAAGAATTTGATTAAAAATAAACTTGAAAACTTGTAAAGGATGATTCTTGGAAATAATGTTTAAAAATACATTCATGTCATATAAGTTAAAAAAACATTCTTCTCGTACTTTTGTCGGAAAAGTCAAAAAGTACCTCATATGAAAAACGACAAAAGATTCCTTTCATATCTTTTACTGAAAACTCACCGAAGGGTAAAATTGGATTTAAACAATTTCAGGAGGATATAAATAATATTACATATTGAGGAAACATGTATGTGGATGATAAATATTCCCCAGTAAATTTTAAAGTATAAACAATCTCGGATAAAAATTGAGATTGCGAGATTGTCCCTTACCTTAGGTCTGATTTGCTTCGTAAGTGTCTGAACCTCCTGTATAATGATTTAAATAATGTTATTGACTTATTCCAGAATCATACTTATTGTTATGATATCATATATGGTTATATTCTTAGCTTCTTATTAGTAATATTTCATTACTACTTGTTATTCGGGTGTTTATTACTTTTTTTTCTTATGCGTGTTTTGTCGAATAAATTCTTATTCTTATTTATAGGATATAGATACATCATTTAACGAATTGTATTAGTATAATATATATCATATTAATTAATTAAATTTATTTATATAATCATTATTCAATGAAGATCATATAGAACGAGTCGCATCACATCGTGGAGACGGTAGGTCGTACGTACACACGAGCGATGATATCGTTCTCATGATCGTGGAATTGTATTGGAGTGTATGTATACTATTTCAGAATCAATACCACTTTAAAATAATCATATATAGTTATATATTTTCACCATTATACCCATCCAAGTAAGGTGGTGGTGGAAAATAGATTACACCACGGCATGGAGACGGTATTCCGTACGTACGCACGCGCGGTGATTTCGTTTTCTGTAGGATGGATAAGAGGTGAAATAGGGTTGTTTCATATTTATAATAACATATCATTATATGAGGTATAATGATGTTATTACCTCATAATGAAGCAACTAAAGAAGAGGGAGTAGAAGAAAAGTGGAACTTGAAGAAAACGGTAGAAGGTATTACCTCTTTCTCAAAGTCCCTCCTATAAACATTCTCTTAAGGCACTAGAGTTGGCCTTTTGAGAAGACCAGTACCTCTAGTAGGTTTCTATGGAAGTGGGGAAGTGAAATGGGCAGGGTTTGGCCGAGATTGAAGGCTCAAATTGTTGTGAGGAAGAGAGGGAGGAGGTTCCTTTTATAAGGGAGGAGAGGGGCACCTTTGGAAAGGCTAGAAAAATTATTTTATAATAAATTTTTCTTCGGTTTCAAAAGGTCCAACAATCATTAAAGATGAAGATAAGATGACTCATGGTCGAAATAAAATCATCCAATCATAATTGCACATGTTTTGTAAATTATTTTAATCATTATAATTTTATTTATTTAAATCATTTATTAATGAGGTAAATACTTTATCATTATTGTGTCATAAATAATTTAATTTATTTGTTTTCTAAAAATTATAAAAAAAATATCATTATGTAGGAAATCATTTTATCTTTCCAATGAATATTTATAGTCGAAAATATAATTTATATAACCCCTTATAAAAATTAATTACAAATAGTTTTTGTTAATGTCAATTTTGTCTTTATATTAAATTAATTAATCCAAATTGTCATTATCACTACAAAGTGGCTCAATAGGGCCCCAAAATCGACCCACGGATTCCCATGGTCGGCCAATACTCATCCAATAATGTTAGGACAAGTTTCAAGGTAATTTTTAATTATTATAATATTCCTTTAACCTTGAATTTCCCTATTTACCTTTAAATGTAGTAAATAAAAACATCACCGTAGTTACTATTCATAATATCAAAAAAAAGTAACATATTAACATAATTTGGACCCACTGATTCCAAATATGGAATCCATTTTTTAAAATTCAAAACACATAAGTTTCAGTAATTTATTTAAAATTAATCTCGTTGTTAAGCAAACAGGTTTTAAAAGTTAAAACATTGCCAAAGATTGAAATGTTTTTACCGATGAATTCAATGTAAAATTAATGCTAATGACATACATTATATTAAATGGTAAAAATATATTCTATTTATTCTTTAAAAAACTTTCAATATTATAGTTTAACCATATAATGTATTGTGATGAAAAAATTTTGTTTTTAATTAAAATATAGCGTGTTTTTGCTATTCATTAAAATATGAAAGTTATCAGAATAATATATAAAATTTATCCAAAGTAAATTTTTATATCATGATTCAAAAGAAGAATTTTATTTTGTCAAATTGAACTTATAAAATTGTCAAAAACTATATTTAATGTGGGTGTGCCATTAAAAGGCGGTAAAACTGCATTTTTTGAAAAATACTTCTTTTATCCAAAAAACTGATTTTGTTTTCATACCTCATTCTAGAAAATGTACAAGATGAGTTAAAATGTTATAAAATTAAAAATTCAGTTAACACTATTCATAACGGCTAGTTTATAATATTATAATATATCATTGTTTAGTGAAACTCGATATTGCATACTACACACGCTATCGAGGAAGGTCGTGATTGCGTGTAACACAATCCAAGCTAGTGTTGTGTGTAGTGGAAGATTCCTTTCCGTATAACATATTACATAAAGAAAAAATATACTTCTCATAAAATATCAGGGTTTTACATTCTACCCCCCTTAAAATGAATTTCTCCCTCGAAATTCGTCACTTTGTAACTAACAGATGAGGATACCTCTCCCTCATCATATCCTCAAGTTCCCATGTAGCTTCTTCTAATTGGTGGTTCCCCCATAAAACATTCACCAAGCGAGTGGTCTTGTTCTGTATGACTTTTTCGCTACGATCCAGAATCTCTATCGGTTGTTCTCCATAAGAAAGATCATGTTCCAGTGGTACAACGTTTGAGCTGAGTACATGTGAAGGATGAGGTATGTACTTTCTCAAGAGATATACATGGAACACATTGTAAACTTGAGAGAGATTCGGTGGAAGCGCCAATCAGTATGCTACCTTCCCAATATGATCTAGAATTTCAAAAGGACCTATATATCTAGGGCTCAACTTTCCATTCTTTCCAAATCTTATTACTCTCTTCCAAGGAGATATTCGTAAGAACACTTTATCACCCACTTCAAACTCTAGGTCATTTCTTCGGTTGTCGGCATAACTTTTTTGTTGACCCTGAGGTGCTCTTATGTGTTGTTGAATAGATATGACCTTTTCTGCCATTTCATCAACAGGATCAGGTCCTAATAGCTTTCTTTCCCCAACTTCATCCCAGCAAGTTGGAGTCCTGCATTTAATTCCCTAGAGAGCTTCATAAGGAGCCATCTGAATATTGGAGTAAAAGCTATTATTATAAGAAAATTCCAACAAAGGTAGGTGTTGATCCCGACCACCTTTTAAATCCATAGAGCAAGCTCTCAACATATCTTCTAGAGTCTGAATTGTCCTCTAAGACTGACCGTCTGTCTGAGGATGATAAGCAGTGCTAAAACTCAACTCGGTATCTAGAGTACGCTGAAGACTTCGCAAAAACATTGAGGTAAACCTCGGATCTCGATCAAATATAATAGAAAGTGGTACTCCAGGTAATCTTACCACTTCCTTTACATATATCCTGGCAAGCTGATCTAGAGAGAAATCTTCTCTAATAGAAATGAAGTGTGCAGACTTTGTAAGACGATCAACTATGACCCAGATAGCATTATTGCCTTTGGATGTTTTAGGAAGTCCAGTGACAAAGTCCATAGTGATGTTTTCCCATTTCCATTCAGGTATGGGTAATGGTTGTAACATCCCCTTAGAATTCTGTCTCTCAACTTTAACTTACTGACAAACCAAGTATCGAGAGACATATTCAACAACATCTCTTTTCATGCCATCCCACCAGAAGTACTCTTTCATGTCCCTATACATCTTCATACTTCCAGGATGAATAGAGAATGAAGAACTATGAGCCTCATCCAGCATCTCCTTCTTTAATTCTGGGAAGGGAGGAACACAAACCCGATTCTGGAACATTATTATCCCATCACAATCAAGGTTGAATTCAGGAACATTTCTCACTTTCTTTTGTAACTCGACATCTTCTTTCTGCACCTCTTTAATCTTCACATGTATAGATGGTTGAACATTCATTTGAGTAAGATACGAATTTTCCCCTTTCATTATAATTCCAAGATCCATCCATTGTAAATCCATAAATATTGGATCTTTTGTGATCCTCATCCTGGATAAGATAGCATGGTCTTGTCGACTTAATGCATCTGCCACCTTGTTTTCTTTCCCAAGGTGGTAATGAATTGAGCAGTAGTAATCCTTAATCAGCTCCAACCATCTTCTTTGGCGCATATTCAGCTCCTTTTGTGTAAAAATATACATTAAACTTTTATGATCAGTATAAATGTCACACTTTTCTCCATAAAGATAATGTCTCCAAATCTTTAATGCAATGATTACCATAGCTAACTCCAAATCATGAGTTGGGTAATTTTGATCATGGATTTTCAACTGTCGTGAGGCATAAGCTATCACCATATCATTTTGCATAAGAAAACACCCCAGCCCCTTCTTGGATGCATCACTGTAGATCAAAAAACTTTATCCACTACAAGGAAGTGTAAGAATAGGTGCATTGGATAACCTTCTTCTCAACTCCTTGAAATTATCTTCACATTCCTCCATCCACACGAACTTAACTCCTTTTCGAGTCAACATTATGATTGGATTGGATAATCGTGAAAAATCTTTCACAAAACGTCGATAATAACCATCCAAACCAAGAAAACTTCGGATCTCAGTTACTGTTGTTGGACTCGACCATCTTTCGAGAACCTCTGTTTTTGTTGGATCCATAGATATCCCCTCATTTGAGATTATGTGACCCAAAAATGCAACTTTTTGAAGCCAAAATTCACACTTGGTAAATTTGGCATAAAGCTTCTCCTTTCTCAGGGTCTTTAATATAATTCTCAAGTGATGTTCATGTTCTTCCTTGCTCTTTGAATATACAAGAATATCATCTATAAAGACTACCACAAACTGATCAAGATAGTCTCTAAAGACTCTATTCATCAGATCCATGAAGATAGCAGGGGAATTAGTTAGACCAAATGGCATCACTATAAATTCATAGTGTCCATACCTTGTACGAAAAGCCGTGTAAGGTATATCCTCCCTTTTGATCCTTAATTGATGATACCCTGAACGAAGATCAATCTTGGAAAAGTATTGAGCTCCGCGTAGTTGGTCAAATAGGTCATCAATGCGTGGGAGATGATATTTTTTCATGATAGTGATATTGTTAAGTTCTCGATAATCAATGCAGAGTCTCATTGATCCATCTTTCTTCTTAACAAACAGAACAGGTGCTCCCCAAGGTGACGCACTAGGGCATATGAATCCTTTATCAAGATTCTCTTAGAGTTTCTTCTTCAATTATTGCAACTCAATTGGGGCCATTCTATAAGGTATCTTTGAAATAGTCAATGCACCAGGTATGAGTTCTATTGAAAACTCAACTTCACGATTTGGTGGAATACCTGGAAATTCCTCCGGAAAGACATCTTCAAATTCCCGTACAATGGTCATATTATTAATCTTGAGTTTTTCTCCAACCATTTGAGATAAATAACATTCATTTAGTGGAATCAATACCCATAGGATAGAAGAAATTTCCACTGGTAGGTTATATTCATCCTTGCATCGATAGACGATCATAGATTAATCTAAAATATGAAATGTGACTTCCCTTCTTTGGAAATTGATATGAGATCCATATAAAGAAAGCTAATCCATGCCAAGAATCACATCAAATTCCACTATAGGAAGGATCACAAGATTTACAGGAAGCACTTTCCCACAAACTTCAATCGGATAATAATTTTAAACTTTTGATGCGAATGTTGTGCCATTAGGAGTTGTCACAGCCAACTCAACATCTAATTGTTGAGGTAATACGGTGATAGCCTTAGAAAATTCTTCAGAAATAAAAGAGTGGGTGGATCCAGAATCGAATAGAACATTTGCTACTTTAGAGTGGATGGTAAGTGTACCTCTCACTACTTCGTTGTCGTACTCCACATCACCGATAGTAATTGCATGTGACTTTCTGTTGTCTTTAGCCTTAAGAGTTTGTTGACGTCGATCATCATCATCAACCCTTGGATTTGGGAATTGATTGGAATAATTCCTCATCTCCTTGAAATTGAAACATTGAAGTGTGGTAGGTTCATTCTGTGTATCCCTTCCTTTGTTTTCATCATTAGTCATCTTATTACCATTATTTCGACATTCAATTGCTCGATGACCTTCTTTTCTACACTTATAACATTTTCTTTTCCCCTTAAGACAATTTCTTCCATGTTTATTTCAACACTTTGAGCATAAGGGAAAACTCATCTTCTTTTCAGTGTGGTCTTTAAATTTTCCTTTGAATTCCATTTTCCTCTTTTTATCAAACCCATGTGACTGATGGGTTACACCAATCTCTATCTCAACCTTGAGAGCACATCGGACTATTTCCTCATAGCTATTGAAGTCCCTTATGGCTAACGCCCTTCGAACACTTGGTTTTAAGCCACTAAAGAATCGATCGATCTTACTCTCTGGATGGATAATAATTCCGGAAGCGTACCTTGCAAGTCTTGTAAAATTTTCTTTCTAGGTACCAACAGATTCATCATCCTTTTGTTTCAGTTCATGAAACTCCTTCTCCATATTTGTTCTAAGAATACGAGGGAAGTACTTATTGAAAAATAAGTTCTTGAACTCATCCCATTCCTTGGACTCAATTTCATCCCTTTCCCTCGTATTTTTAATAAGATTCCACCATTGATCAGCATCACCTTCCAAACGATACACTGCTAAAATGACTTTATCACGTTCAGAACATTGAAGAACTGAAAATATCTTATCAGTGGTGTTGATCCATTATTTAGCCACTAATGGATCAGAAGACCCACTGAATGAAGGTGGACGCTGCCTCATGAAGGATTCAATAGAATGTTACTCCTTCGTTTTCTCATTTGGAAGTCCTTCATGATTCATAGCTTGAGAAAGTTGTGTGAGCATGGATACAAGATTTTTCATTCCAGCTCCCATAACGTTTGGTTGCTTAGGATGACAATAATTGCATTTCCCGTCGCATTCCGCATTAACACGGTTCCTTTGGGTTCCATCCATTGACTAAAACCAAGAAGAATAGTGTGAGAAACACTAATTATAATAGGAAAACCACATAATCAAGAACAAAATTTTATATTTAAGGTCTTATCATAGTTTTTTCGTGGAAATTTCTAAAACACTAAGATTGTGTTCTATGCTTAGACTTATCCTTAGGTTTCTTACTAAGGCTTTCACATCCTAGTTTCCAAAGGTTGACTATACCTTTCCTCTGATACCAACTATACCGAACCATACTTTACATACAAGGTTAATACTTAAAAATTTAAGAATACTTATTACAACATATAATAAAACCATGAAAGGACCGTATAGGTATAGTGTCCTTAGAAACTGGGAAACATAAACAACTGGTTCATAAATCATCTACATTGTCTCCCATTTATTTCATCATATTTATAGTCCTTTTTTGGCATATATTACTTAATAACCTTCTTCCTGACCTGGGGATAGAAAACATACAAAAGGGTGAGGTCAAATGCTCATTAAGGGTAAACAAAATAAATATCAATCACATCAAACTCATAAGAACATAACATTTTGGAAATCTTACCCTGCAAAAGAGATCCTAATTTCATAACATGAGATAAATCATGGTAGTGAAATGTAATCCCAATAATCATAACTTAAAACATGAAACTTTGTGTCATACACACATAATCATAGAGAATCATTTCTAATTAGTCAATACTCATTTCCAAGACTATCTTAGTGGAAAAGGTCCATTTCTGAACTGAGTTCACTCCTCATTTCATTCATGTTTCACTGAACCGGTTTAACTTGTCGTTCCAGCCATGTCAATCTAATAAGATATAAAATCTTTACCCAATACATTGGAGGGAGATATAGGTCCCACCCATCTCATAATTATACCATTCTTATGTGTGCCAAAAAATCATAAACCATACATCATAGCATAACCCATGTAATAAAAATGGGAATCTTAAACTTTGTGACATCATAAAACAATTCATATAAGATAAAGGAATTCATAAAAATATTTCTATCACAACATAATAAAATCAATGTAATAATAGGGATATAAACATAACCCTATATTATATTAGATGTAAAAAATTTTTGATAAAACACTTGAACTCCATTCTTGAGGACAATATCCTTTCTACTTCCAAAAACATTTTTCCTATATTAACATGTAATACAATTTTAAACTAAAAGAAGTTGATTAAAAATAAACTTGAAAACATATAAAGGATGATTCTTGGAAATAATGTTTTAAAAATCCATTCATTCCGTATAAGTTAAAAAAACATTCTTCTTGTACTTTTGTCCGAAAAGTCAAAAAGTACCTCGTATGAAAAACGACAAAAGATTCCTTTCATATATTTTTCTAAAAACTCACCGAAGGGTAAAATTGGATTTAAACAATTTTAGGAGGATATAAATAATATTACATATTGAGGAAACATTTATGTGGAAGATAAATATTACCCAGTATATTCTGAAGTATAAACAATCTCAGATAAAAATTGAGATTGCAAGATTGTCCCTTACCTTAGGTCTGATTTGCTTCGTAAGTGTCTAAACCTCTTGTATAATGATTTAAATAATGTTATTCACTTATTCCAGAATCATAATTATTGTTATTATATCATATATGGTCATATTTTTAGCTTCTTATTAATAATATTTCATTACTACTTGTTATTCAGGTGTTTATTACTTTTTGTTCTTATGCGTGTTTTGTGGAATAAATTCTTATTCCTCTTTATAGGATATAGATACATCATTTACAGAATGGTATAGTGTAATATATATCATATTAATTCATTCAATTTATTTATATAATGATTATTCAATGAATATCATATAGAACGAGTCGCATCACATTGTGGAGACGGTAGGCCATACGTATGCAGAAGCGATGATATCGCTCCCATGATCATGGAATTTTATTGGAGTGTATGTATACTATTTCAGAATCAATACCACTTTATAATATTCATATATAGTTATTTATTTTCACCATTATACCCATCCATGTATGGTGGTGGTGGAAAACAGATTAGACCACGGCGTGGAGACGGTATTTCGTACCTACGCACGCGCGGTGATTTCGTTTTCTATAGGATGGATAAGAGGTGAAATAGGTTTGATTAATATTTATAATAACATATCAGTATATTAGGGATACTGATGTTGTTACCTCATAATGAAACAACTAAATATGATGGATTATAAGAATAATGGAACTTGAAGAAAACGGTAGAAGGTATTACCTCTTTCTCGAAGTGCCTCCTTTAAAATTTCTCTTAAGGCACTAGAGATGGGATTTTGAGAAGAATATTACCTCTAGTAGGTTTCTAGGGAAGTGGGGAAGTGAAATGGTCAGGGGTTGGCCGAGCATGAAGGCTCAAATTGGTGTGAGGAAGAGAGGGAGGAGGTTCCTTTTATAAGGGAGGAGAGGGGCACCTTTGGAAAGGCTAGAAATATTATTTTTTAATAAACTTATCTTTGGTTTCAAAAGGTCCAAAAATAATT